>OY723239.1:467500-1067500 GCA_963210315.1 Rhynchopus euleeides
TGCCTAGGTCCTAAACACCCATTTCAGCACTCTCCTGCAGTCGCACACCTCTGCCTAGGTCCTAAACACCCATTTCAGCACTCTCCTGCAGTCGCACACCTCGGCCTAAGTCCTCAACACCCATTTCAGCACTCTCCTGCAGTCGGACACTTCTGCCTAGGTCCTAAACACCCATTTCAGCACTCTCCTGCAGTCGCACACCTCTGCCTAGGTCCTCAACACCCATTTCAGCACTCTCCTGCAGTCGCACACCTCTGCCTAAGTCCTCAACACCCATTTCAGCACTCTCCTGCAGTCGGACACTTCTGCCTAGGTCCTAAACACCCATTTCAGTACTCTCCTGCAGTCGGACACTTCTGCCTAGGTCCTAAACACCCATTTCAGCACTCTCCTGCAGTCGGACACTTCTGCCTAGGTCCTAAACACCCATTTCAGCACTCTCCTGCAGTCGCACACCTCTGCCTAGGTCCTAAACACCCATTTCAGCACTCTCCTGCAGTCGCACACCTCTGCCTAAGTCCTCAACACCCATTTCAGCACTCTCCTGCAGTCGCACACCTCTGCCTAAGTCCTCAACACCCATTTCAGCACTCTCCTGCAGTCGGACACTTCTGCCTAGGTCCTAAACACCCATTTCAGCACTCTCCTGCAGTCGGACACTTCTGCCTAGGTCCTAAACACCCATTTCAGTACTCTCCTGCAGTCGGACACTTCTGCCTAGGTCCTAAACACCCATTTCAGCACTCTCCTGCAGTCGGACACTTCTGCCTAGGTCCTAAACACCCATTTCAGCACTCTCCTGCAGTCGCACACCTCTGCCTAGGTCCTAAACACCCATTTCAGCACTCTCCTGCAGTCGCACACCTCTGCCTAAGTCCTCAACACCCATTTCAGCACTCTCCTGCAGTCGGACACTTCTGCCTAGGTCCTAAACACCCATTTCAGCACTCTCCTGCAGTCGGACACTTCTGCCTAGGTCCTAAACACCCATTTCAGCACTCTCCTGCGGTCGGAAACCTCTGCCTAAGTCCTCAACACCCATTTCAGCACTCTCCTGCAGTCGGACACTTCTGCCTAGGTCCTAAACACCCATTTCAGCACTCTCCTGCAGTCGCACACCTCTGCCTAGGTCCTAAACACCCATTTCAGCACTCTCCTGCAGTCGCACACCTCTGCCTAAGTCCTCAACACCCATTTCAGCACTCTCCTGCAGTCGGACACTTCTGCCTAGGTCCTAAACACCCATTTCAGCACTCTCCTGCAGTCGGACACTTCTGCCTAGGTCCTAAACACCCATTTCAGCACTCTCCTGCAGTCGCACACCTCTGCCTAAGTCCTCAACACCCATTTCAGCACTCTCCTGCAGTCGGACACTTCTGCCTAGGTCCTAAACACCCATTTCAGCACTCTCCTGCAGTCGGACACTTCTGCCTAAGTCCTCAACACCCATTTCAGCACTCTGCTGCAGTCGGACACTTCTGCCTAGGTCCTAAACACCCATTTCAGCACTCTCCTGCAGTCGGACACTTCTGCCTAGGTCCTAAACACCCATTTCAGCACTCTCCTGCAGTCGCACACCTCTGCCTAGGTCCTAAACACCCATTTCAGCACTCTCCTGCAGTCGCACACCTCGGCCTAAGTCCTCAACACCCATTTCAGCACTCTCCTGCAGTCGGACACTTCTGCCTAGGTCCTAAACACCCATTTCAGCACTCTCCTGCAGTCGCACACCTCTGCCTAGGTCCTCAACACCCATTTCAGCACTCTCCTGCAGTCGCACACCTCTGCCTAAGTCCTCAACACCCATTTCAGCACTCTCCTGCAGTCGGACACTTCTGCCTAGGTCCTAAACACCCATTTCAGTACTCTCCTGCAGTCGGACACTTCTGCCTAGGTCCTAAACACCCATTTCAGCACTCTCCTGCAGTCGGACACTTCTGCCTAGGTCCTAAACACCCATTTCAGCACTCTCCTGCAGTCGCACACCTCTGCCTAGGTCCTAAACACCCATTTCAGCACTCTCCTGCAGTCGCACACCTCTGCCTAAGTCCTCAACACCCATTTCAGCACTCTCCTGCAGTCGCACACCTCTGCCTAAGTCCTCAACACCCATTTCAGCACTCTCCTGCAGTCGGACACTTCTGCCTAGGTCCTAAACACCCATTTCAGTACTCTCCTGCAGTCGCACACCTCGGCCTAAGTCCTCAACACCCATTTCAGCACTCTCCTGCAGTCGGACACTTCTGCCTAGGTCCTAAACACCCATTTCAGCACTCTCCTGCAGTCGCACACCTCTGCCTAGGTCCTCAACACCCATTTCAGCACTCTCCTGCAGTCGCACACCTCTGCCTAAGTCCTCAACACCCATTTCAGCACTCTCCTGCAGTCGGACACTTCTGCCTAGGTCCTAAACACCCATTTCAGCACTCTCCTGCAGTCGGACACTTCTGCCTAGGTCCTAAACACCCATTTCAGCACTCTCCTGCGGTCGCAAACCTCTGCCTAAGTCCTCAACACCCATTTCAGCACTCTCCTGCAGTCGGACACTTCTGCCTAGGTCCTAAACACCCATTTCAGCACTCTCCTGCAGTCGCACACCTCTGCCTAAGTCCTCAACACCCATTTCAGCACTCTCCTGCAGTCGCACACCTCTGCCTAAGTCCTCAACACCCATTTCAGCACTCTCCTGCAGTCGGACACTTCTGCCTAGGTCCTAAACACCCATTTCAGCACTCTCCTGCAGTCGGACACTTCTGCCTAGGTCCTAAAGACCCATTTCAGCACTCTCCTGCAGTCGCACACCTCTGCCTAAGTCCTCAACACCCATTTCAGCACTCTCCTGCAGTCGGACACTTCTGCCTAAGTCCTCAACACCCATTTCAGCACTCTCCTGCAGTCGGACACTTCTGCCTAGGTCCTAAACACCCATTTCAGCACTCTCCTGCAGTCGGACACTTCTGCCTAGGTCCTAAACACCCATTTCAGCACTCTCCTGCAGTCGCACACCTCTGCCTAGGTCCTAAACACCCATTTCAGCACTCTCCTGCAGTCGCACACCTCGGCCTAAGTCCTCAACACCCATTTCAGCACTCTCCTGCAGTCGGACACTTCTGCCTAGGTCCTAAACACCCATTTCAGCACTCTCCTGCAGTCGGACACTTCTGCCTAGGTCCTAAACACCCATTTCAGCACTCTCCTGCAGTCGCACACCTCTGCCTAGGTCCTAAACACCCATTTCAGCACTCTCCTGCAGTCGGACACTTCTGCCTAGGTCCTAAACACCCATTTCAGTACTCTCCTGCAGTCGCACACCTCGGCCTAAGTCCTCAACACCCATTTCAGCACTCTCCTGCAGTCGGACACTTCTGCCTAGGTCCTAAACACCCATTTCAGCACTCTCCTGCAGTCGCACACCTCTGCCTAGGTCCTCAACACCCATTTCAGCACTCTCCTGCAGTCGCACACCTCTGCCTAAGTCCTCAACACCCATTTCAGCACTCTCCTGCAGTCGGACACTTCTGCCTAGGTCCTAAACACCCATTTCAGCACTCTCCTGCAGTCGGACACTTCTGCCTAGGTCCTAAACACCCATTTCAGCACTCTCCTGCGGTCGCAAACCTCTGCCTAAGTCCTCAACACCCATTTCAGCACTCTCCTGCAGTCGGACACTTCTGCCTAGGTCCTAAACACCCATTTCAGCACTCTCCTGCAGTCGCACACCTCTGCCTAAGTCCTCAACACCCATTTCAGCACTCTCCTGCAGTCGCACACCTCTGCCTAAGTCCTCAACACCCATTTCAGCACTCTCCTGCAGTCGGACACTTCTGCCTAGGTCCTAAACACCCATTTCAGCACTCTCCTGCAGTCGGACACTTCTGCCTAGGTCCTAAAGACCCATTTCAGCACTCTCCTGCAGTCGCACACCTCTGCCTAAGTCCTCAACACCCATTTCAGCACTCTCCTGCAGTCGGACACTTCTGCCTAAGTCCTCAACACCCATTTCAGCACTCTCCTGCAGTCGGACACTTCTGCCTAGGTCCTAAACACCCATTTCAGCACTCTCCTGCAGTCGGACACTTCTGCCTAGGTCCTAAACACCCATTTCAGCACTCTCCTGCAGTCGCACACCTCTGCCTAGGTCCTAAACACCCATTTCAGCACTCTCCTGCAGTCGCACACCTCGGCCTAAGTCCTCAACACCCATTTCAGCACTCTCCTGCAGTCGGACACTTCTGCCTAGGTCCTAAACACCCATTTCAGCACTCTCCTGCAGTCGGACACTTCTGCCTAGGTCCTAAACACCCATTTCAGCACTCTCCTGCAGTCGCACACCTCTGCCTAGGTCCTAAACACCCATTTCAGCACTCTCCTGCAGTCGGACACTTCTGCCTAGGTCCTAAACACCCATTTCAGCACTCTCCTGCAGTCGGACACTTCTGCCTAGGTCCTAAACACCCATTTCAGCACTCTCCTGCAGTCGGACACTTCTGCCTAGGTCCTAAACACCCATTTCAGCACTCTCCTGCAGTCGGACACTTCTGCCTAGGTCCTAAACACCCATTTCAGCACTCTCCTGCAGTCGGACACTTCTGCCTAGGTCCTAAACACCCATTTCAGCACTCTCCTGCAGTCGCACACCTCTGCCTAAGTCCTCAACACCCATTTCAGCACGCTCCTGCAGTCGGACACTTCTGCCTAGGTCCTAAACACCCATTTCAGCACTCTCCTGCAGTCGGACACTTCTGCCTAGGTCCTAAACACCCATTTCAGCACTCTCCTGCAGTCGGACACTTCTGCCTAAGTCCTCAACACCCATTTCAGCACTCTCCTGCAGTCGGACACTTCTGCCTAGGTCCTAAACACCCATTTCAGCACTCTCCTGCAGTCGGACACTTCTGCCTAGGTCCTAAACACCCATTTCAGCACTCTCCTGCAGTCGCACACCTCTGCCTAAGTCCTCAACACCCATTTCAGCACTCTCCTGCAGTCGGACACTTCTGCCTAGGTCCTAAACACCCATTTCAGCACTCTCCTGCAGTCGGACACTTCTGCCTAAGTCCTCAACACCCATTTCAGCACTCTCCTGCAGTCGGACACTTCTGCCTAGGTCCTAAACACCCATTTCAGCACTCTCCTGCAGTCGGACACTTCTGCCTAGGTCCTAAACACCCATTTCAGCACTCTCCTGCAGTCGGACACTTCTGCCTAAGTCCTCAACACCCATTTCAGCACTCTCCTGCAGTCGGACACTTCTGCCTAGGTCCTAAACACCCATTTCAGCACTCTCCTGCAGTCGGACACTTCTGCCTAGGTCCTAAACACCCATTTCAGCACTCTCCTGCAGTCGCACACCTCTGCCTAGGTCCTAAACACCCATTTCAGCACTCTCCTGCAGTCGCACACCTCGGCCTAAGTCCTCAACACCCATTTCAGCACTCTCCTGCAGTCGGACACTTCTGCCTAGGTCCTAAACACCCATTTCAGCACTCTCCTGCAGTCGGACACTTCTGCCTAGGTCCTAAACACCCATTTCAGCACTCTCCTGCAGTCGCACACCTCTGCCTAGGTCCTAAACACCCATTTCAGCACTCTCCTGCAGTCGGACACTTCTGCCTAGGTCCTAAACACCCATTTCAGCACTCTCCTGCAGTCGGACACTTCTGCCTAGGTCCTAAACACCCATTTCAGCACTCTCCTGCAGTCGGACACTTCTGCCTAGGTCCTAAACACCCATTTCAGCACTCTCCTGCAGTCGGACACTTCTGCCTAGGTCCTAAACACCCATTTCAGCACTCTCCTGCAGTCGGACACTTCTGCCTAGGTCCTAAACACCCATTTCAGCACTCTCCTGCAGTCGCACACCTCTGCCTAAGTCCTCAACACCCATTTCAGCACGCTCCTGCAGTCGGACACTTCTGCCTAGGTCCTAAACACCCATTTCAGCACTCTCCTGCAGTCGGACACTTCTGCCTAGGTCCTAAACACCCATTTCAGCACTCTCCTGCAGTCGGACACTTCTGCCTAAGTCCTCAACACCCATTTCAGCACTCTCCTGCAGTCGGACACTTCTGCCTAGGTCCTAAACACCCATTTCAGCACTCTCCTGCAGTCGGACACTTCTGCCTAGGTCCTAAACACCCATTTCAGCACTCTCCTGCAGTCGCACACCTCTGCCTAAGTCCTCAACACCCATTTCAGCACTCTCCTGCAGTCGGACACTTCTGCCTAGGTCCTAAACACCCATTTCAGCACTCTCCTGCAGTCGGACACTTCTGCCTAAGTCCTCAACACCCATTTCAGCACTCTCCTGCAGTCGGACACTTCTGCCTAGGTCCTAAACACCCATTTCAGCACTCTCCTGCAGTCGGACACTTCTGCCTAGGTCCTAAACACCCATTTCAGCACTCTCCTGCAGTCGGACACTTCTGCCTAAGTCCTCAACACCCATTTCAGCACTCTCCTGCAGTCGGACACTTCTGCCTAGGTCCTAAACACCCATTTCAGCACTCTCCTGCAGTCGCACACCTCTGCCTAGGTCCTAAACACCCATTTCAGCACTCTCCTGCAGTCGCACACCTCTGCCTAAGTCCTCAACACCCATTTCAGCACTCTCCTGCAGTCGGACACTTCTGCCTAGGTCCTAAACACCCATTTCAGCACTCTCCTGCAGTCGGACACTTCTGCCTAGGTCCTAAACACCCATTTCAGCACTCTCCTGCGGTCGCAAACCTCTGCCTAAGTCCTCAACACCCATTTCAGCACTCTCCTGCAGTCGGACACTTCTGCCTAGGTCCTCAACACCCATTTCAGCACTCTCCTGCAGTCGGACACTTCTGCCTAGGTCCTAAACACCCATTTCAGCACTCTCCTGCAGTCGGACACTTCTGCCTAGGTCCTAAACACCCATTTCAGCACTCTCCTGCAGTCGCACACCTCTGCCTAAGTCCTCAACACCCATTTCAGCACTCTCCTGCAGTCGGACACTTCTGCCTAGGTCCTAAACACCCATTTCAGCACTCTCCTGCAGTCGGACACTTCTGCCTAAGTCCTCAACACCCATTTCAGCACTCTCCTGCAGTCGGACACTTCTGCCTAGGTCCTAAACACCCATTTCAGCACTCTCCTGCAGTCGGACACTTCTGCCTAGGTCCTAAACACCCATTTCAGCACTCTCCTGCAGTCGCACACCTCTGCCTAGGTCCTAAACACCCATTTCAGCACTCTCCTGCAGTCGCACACCTCTGCCTAAGTCCTCAACACCCATTTCAGCACTCTCCTGCAGTCGGACACTTCTGCCTAGGTCCTAAACACCCATTTCAGCACTCTCCTGCAGTCGGACACTTCTGCCTAGGTCCTAAACACCCATTTCAGCACTCTCCTGCGGTCGCAAACCTCTGCCTAAGTCCTCAACACCCATTTCAGCACTCTCCTGCAGTCGGACACTTCTGCCTAGGTCCTAAACACCCATTTCAGCACTCTCCTGCAGTCGCACACCTCTGCCTAAGTCCTCAACACCCATTTCAGCACTCTCCTGCAGTCGCACACCTCTGCCTAAGTCCTCAACACCCATTTCAGCACTCTCCTGCAGTCGGACACTTCTGCCTAGGTCCTAAACACCCATTTCAGCACTCTCCTGCAGTCGGACACTTCTGCCTAGGTCCTAAAGACCCATTTCAGCACTCTCCTGCAGTCGCACACCTCTGCCTAAGTCCTCAACACCCATTTCAGCACTCTCCTGCAGTCGGACACTTCTGCCTAAGTCCTCAACACCCATTTCAGCACTCTCCTGCAGTCGGACACTTCTGCCTAGGTCCTAAACACCCATTTCAGCACTCTCCTGCAGTCGGACACTTCTGCCTAGGTCCTAAACACCCATTTCAGCACTCTCCTGCAGTCGCACACCTCTGCCTAGGTCCTAAACACCCATTTCAGCACTCTCCTGCAGTCGCACACCTCGGCCTAAGTCCTCAACACCCATTTCAGCACTCTCCTGCAGTCGGACACTTCTGCCTAGGTCCTAAACACCCATTTCAGCACTCTCCTGCAGTCGCACACCTCTGCCTAGGTCCTAAACACCCATTTCAGCACTCTCCTGCAGTCGCACACCTCTGCCTAAGTCCTCAACACCCATTTCAGCACTCTCCTGCAGTCGGACACTTCTGCCTAGGTCCTAAACACCCATTTCAGCACTCTCCTGCAGTCGGACACTTCTGCCTAGGTCCTAAACACCCATTTCAGCACTCTCCTGCAGTCGCACACCTCTGCCTAAGTCCTCAACACCCATTTCAGCACTCTCCTGCAGTCGGACACTTCTGCCTAGGTCCTAAACACCCATTTCAGCACTCTCCTGCAGTCGGACACTTCTGCCTAAGTCCTCAACACCCATTTCAGCACTCTCCTGCAGTCGGACACTTCTGCCTAGGTCCTAAACACCCATTTCAGCACTCTCCTGCAGTCGGACACTTCTGCCTAGGTCCTAAACACCCATTTCAGCACTCTCCTGCAGTCGCACACCTCTGCCTAGGTCCTAAACACCCATTTCAGCACTCTCCTGCAGTCGCACACCTCTGCCTAAGTCCTCAACACCCATTTCAGCACTCTCCTGCAGTCGGACACTTCTGCCTAGGTCCTAAACACCCATTTCAGCACTCTCCTGCAGTCGGACACTTCTGCCTAGGTCCTAAACACCCATTTCAGCACTCTCCTGCGGTCGCAAACCTCTGCCTAAGTCCTCAACACCCATTTCAGCACTCTCCTGCAGTCGGACACTTCTGCCTAGGTCCTAAACACCCATTTCAGCACTCTCCTGCAGTCGCACACCTCTGCCTAAGTCCTCAACACCCATTTCAGCACTCTCCTGCAGTCGCACACCTCTGCCTAAGTCCTCAACACCCATTTCAGCACTCTCCTGCAGTCGGACACTTCTGCCTAGGTCCTAAACACCCATTTCAGCACTCTCCTGCAGTCGGACACTTCTGCCTAGGTCCTAAAGACCCATTTCAGCACTCTCCTGCAGTCGCACACCTCTGCCTAAGTCCTCAACACCCATTTCAGCACTCTCCTGCAGTCGGACACTTCTGCCTAAGTCCTCAACACCCATTTCAGCACTCTCCTGCAGTCGGACACTTCTGCCTAGGTCCTAAACACCCATTTCAGCACTCTCCTGCAGTCGGACACTTCTGCCTAGGTCCTAAACACCCATTTCAGCACTCTCCTGCAGTCGCACACCTCTGCCTAGGTCCTAAACACCCATTTCAGCACTCTCCTGCAGTCGCACACCTCGGCCTAAGTCCTCAACACCCATTTCAGCACTCTCCTGCAGTCGGACACTTCTGCCTAGGTCCTAAACACCCATTTCAGCACTCTCCTGCAGTCGCACACCTCTGCCTAGGTCCTAAACACCCATTTCAGCACTCTCCTGCAGTCGCACACCTCTGCCTAAGTCCTCAACACCCATTTCAGCACTCTCCTGCAGTCGGACACTTCTGCCTAGGTCCTAAACACCCATTTCAGCACTCTCCTGCAGTCGGACACTTCTGCCTAGGTCCTAAACACCCATTTCAGCACTCTCCTGCAGTCGCACACCTCTGCCTAAGTCCTCAACACCCATTTCAGCACTCTCCTGCAGTCGGACACTTCTGCCTAGGTCCTAAACACCCATTTCAGCACTCTCCTGCAGTCGGACACTTCTGCCTAAGTCCTCAACACCCATTTCAGCACTCTCCTGCAGTCGGACACTTCTGCCTAGGTCCTAAACACCCATTTCAGCACTCTCCTGCAGTCGGACACTTCTGCCTAGGTCCTAAACACCCATTTCAGCACTCTCCTGCAGTCGCACACCTCTGCCTAGGTCCTAAACACCCATTTCAGCACTCTCCTGCAGTCGCACACCTCGGCCTAAGTCCTCAACACCCATTTCAGCACTCTCCTGCAGTCGGACACTTCTGCCTAGGTCCTAAACACCCATTTCAGCACTCTCCTGCAGTCGCACACCTCTGCCTAGGTCCTCAACACCCATTTCAGCACTCTCCTGCAGTCGCACACCTCTGCCTAAGTCCTCAACACCCATTTCAGCACTCTCCTGCAGTCGGACACTTCTGCCTAGGTCCTAAACACCCATTTCAGTACTCTCCTGCAGTCGGACACTTCTGCCTAGGTCCTAAACACCCATTTCAGCACTCTCCTGCAGTCGGACACTTCTGCCTAGGTCCTAAACACCCATTTCAGCACTCTCCTGCAGTCGCACACCTCTGCCTAGGTCCTAAACACCCATTTGAGCACTCTCCTGCAGTCGCACACCTCTGCCTAAGTCCTCAACACCCATTTCAGCACTCTCCTGCAGTCGCACACCTCTGCCTAAGTCCTCAACACCCATTTCAGCACTCTCCTGCAGTCGGACACTTCTGCCTAGGTCCTAAACACCCATTTCAGCACTCTCCTGCAGTCGGACACTTCTGCCTAGGTCCTAAACACCCATTTCAGCACTCTCCTGCAGTCGGACACTTCTGCCTAAGTCCTCAACACCCATTTCAGCACTCTCCTGCAGTCGGACACTTCTGCCTAGGTCCTAAACACCCATTTCAGCACTCTCCTGCAGTCGGACACTTCTGCCTAGGTCCTAAACACCCATTTCAGCACTCTCCTGCAGTCGCACACCTCTGCCTAAGTCCTCAACACCCATTTCAGCACTCTCCTGCAGTCGGACACTTCTGCCTAGGTCCTAAACACCCATTTCAGCACTCTCCTGCAGTCGCACACCTCTGCCTAGGTCCTCAACACCCATTTCAGCACTCTCCTGCAGTCGGACACTTCTGCCTAGGTCCTAAACACCCATTTCAGCACTCTCCTGCAGTCGCACACCTCTGCCTAGGTCCTCAACACCCATTTCAGCACTCTCCTGCAGTCGCACACCTCTGCCTAGGTCCTCGACACCCATTTCAGCACTCTCCTGCAGTCGGACACTTCTGCCTAGGTCCTAAACACCCATTTCAGCACTCTCCTGCAGTCGCACACCTCTGCCTAGGTCCTCAACACCCATTTCAGCACTCTCCTGCAGTCGCACACCTCTGCCTAGGTCCTCAACACCCATTTCAGCACTCTCCTGCGGTCGCACACCTCTGCCTAACTCCGAAACACCCATTTCAGCACTCTCGGGCAGTCGGACACCTCTGCCTAAGTCCTAAACACCCATTTCAGCACTCTCCGGCAGTCGCACACCTCTGCCTAAGTCCTCAACACCCATTTCAGCACTCTCCTGCAGTCGGACACTTCTGCCTAGGTCCTAAACACCCATTTCAGCACTCTCCTGCAGTCGGACACTTCTGCCTAGGTCCTAAACACCCATTTCAGCACTCTCCTGGAGTCGGACACTTCTGCCTAGGTCCTAAACACCCATTTCGGCACTCTCCTGCAGTCGCACACCTCTGCCTAAGTCCTAAACACCCATTTCAGCACTCTCCTGCAGTCGGACACTTCTGCCTAGGTCCTAAACACCCATTTCAGCACTCTCCTGCAGTCGCACACCTCTGCCTAGGTCCTCAACACCCATTTCAGCACTCTCCTGCAGTCGCACACCTCTGCCTAGGTCCTCAACACCCATTTCAGCACTCTCCTGCAGTCGGACACTTCTGCCTAGGTCCTCAACACCCATTTCAGCACTCTCCTGCAGTCGGACACTTCTGCCTAGGTCCTCAACACCCATTTCAGCACTCTCCTGCGGTCGCACACCTCTGCCTAACTCCGAAACACCCATTTCAGCACTCTCCTGCAGTCGCACACCTCTGCCTAAGTCCTCAACACCCATTTCAGCACTCTCCTGCGGTCGCACACCTCTGCCTAACTCCGAAACACCCATTTCAGCACTCTCCTGCAGTCGGACACTTCTGCCTAGGTCCTAAACACCCATTTCAGCACTCTCCTGCAGTCGCACACCTCTGCCTAGGTCCTCAACACCCATTTCAGCACTCTCCTGCAGTCGCACACCTCTGCCTAGGTCCTCAACACCCATTTCAGCACTCTCCTGCAGTCGGACACTTCTGCCTAGGTCCTCAACACCCATTTCAGCACTCTCCTGCGGTCGCAAACCTCTGCCTAAGTCCTCAACACCCATTTCAGCACTCTCCTGCAGTCGGACACTTCTGCCTAGGTCCTAAACACCCATTTCAGCACTCTCCTGCAGTCGCACACCTCTGCCTAAGTCCTCAACACCCATTTCAGCACTCTCCTGCAGTCGCACACCTCTGCCTAAGTCCTCAACACCCATTTCAGCACTCTCCTGCAGTCGGACACTTCTGCCTAGGTCCTAAACACCCATTTCAGCACTCTCCTGCAGTCGGACACTTCTGCCTAGGTCCTAAAGACCCATTTCAGCACTCTCCTGCAGTCGCACACCTCTGCCTAAGTCCTCAACACCCATTTCAGCACTCTCCTGCAGTCGGACACTTCTGCCTAAGTCCTCAACACCCATTTCAGCACTCTCCTGCAGTCGGACACTTCTGCCTAGGTCCTAAACACCCATTTCAGCACTCTCCTGCAGTCGGACACTTCTGCCTAGGTCCTAAACACCCATTTCAGCACTCTCCTGCAGTCGCACACCTCTGCCTAGGTCCTAAACACCCATTTCAGCACTCTCCTGCAGTCGCACACCTCGGCCTAAGTCCTCAACACCCATTTCAGCACTCTCCTGCAGTCGGACACTTCTGCCTAGGTCCTAAACACCCATTTCAGCACTCTCCTGCAGTCGCACACCTCTGCCTAGGTCCTAAACACCCATTTCAGCACTCTCCTGCAGTCGCACACCTCTGCCTAAGTCCTCAACACCCATTTCAGCACTCTCCTGCAGTCGGACACTTCTGCCTAGGTCCTAAACACCCATTTCAGCACTCTCCTGCAGTCGGACACTTCTGCCTAGGTCCTAAACACCCATTTCAGCACTCTCCTGCAGTCGCACACCTCTGCCTAAGTCCTCAACACCCATTTCAGCACTCTCCTGCAGTCGGACACTTCTGCCTAGGTCCTAAACACCCATTTCAGCACTCTCCTGCAGTCGGACACTTCTGCCTAAGTCCTCAACACCCATTTCAGCACTCTCCTGCAGTCGGACACTTCTGCCTAGGTCCTAAACACCCATTTCAGCACTCTCCTGCAGTCGGACACTTCTGCCTAGGTCCTAAACACCCATTTCAGCACTCTCCTGCAGTCGCACACCTCTGCCTAGGTCCTAAACACCCATTTCAGCACTCTCCTGCAGTCGCACACCTCGGCCTAAGTCCTCAACACCCATTTCAGCACTCTCCTGCAGTCGGACACTTCTGCCTAGGTCCTAAACACCCATTTCAGCACTCTCCTGCAGTCGCACACCTCTGCCTAGGTCCTCAACACCCATTTCAGCACTCTCCTGCAGTCGCACACCTCTGCCTAAGTCCTCAACACCCATTTCAGCACTCTCCTGCAGTCGGACACTTCTGCCTAGGTCCTAAACACCCATTTCAGTACTCTCCTGCAGTCGGACACTTCTGCCTAGGTCCTAAACACCCATTTCAGCACTCTCCTGCAGTCGGACACTTCTGCCTAGGTCCTAAACACCCATTTCAGCACTCTCCTGCAGTCGCACACCTCTGCCTAGGTCCTAAACACCCATTTGAGCACTCTCCTGCAGTCGCACACCTCTGCCTAAGTCCTCAACACCCATTTCAGCACTCTCCTGCAGTCGCACACCTCTGCCTAAGTCCTCAACACCCATTTCAGCACTCTCCTGCAGTCGGACACTTCTGCCTAGGTCCTAAACACCCATTTCAGCACTCTCCTGCAGTCGGACACTTCTGCCTAGGTCCTAAACACCCATTTCAGCACTCTCCTGCAGTCGGACACTTCTGCCTAAGTCCTCAACACCCATTTCAGCACTCTCCTGCAGTCGGACACTTCTGCCTAGGTCCTAAACACCCATTTCAGCACTCTCCTGCAGTCGGACACTTCTGCCTAGGTCCTAAACACCCATTTCAGCACTCTCCTGCAGTCGCACACCTCTGCCTAAGTCCTCAACACCCATTTCAGCACTCTCCTGCAGTCGGACACTTCTGCCTAGGTCCTAAACACCCATTTCAGCACTCTCCTGCAGTCGCACACCTCTGCCTAGGTCCTCAACACCCATTTCAGCACTCTCCTGCAGTCGGACACTTCTGCCTAGGTCCTAAACACCCATTTCAGCACTCTCCTGCAGTCGCACACCTCTGCCTAGGTCCTCAACACCCATTTCAGCACTCTCCTGCAGTCGCACACCTCTGCCTAGGTCCTCGACACCCATTTCAGCACTCTCCTGCAGTCGGACACTTCTGCCTAGGTCCTAAACACCCATTTCAGCACTCTCCTGCAGTCGCACACCTCTGCCTAGGTCCTCAACACCCATTTCAGCACTCTCCTGCAGTCGCACACCTCTGCCTAGGTCCTCAACACCCATTTCAGCACTCTCCTGCGGTCGCACACCTCTGCCTAACTCCGAAACACCCATTTCAGCACTCTCGGGCAGTCGGACACCTCTGCCTAAGTCCTAAACACCCATTTCAGCACTCTCCGGCAGTCGCACACCTCTGCCTAAGTCCTCAACACCCATTTCAGCACTCTCCTGCAGTCGGACACTTCTGCCTAGGTCCTAAACACCCATTTCAGCACTCTCCTGCAGTCGGACACTTCTGCCTAGGTCCTAAACACCCATTTCAGCACTCTCCTGGAGTCGGACACTTCTGCCTAGGTCCTAAACACCCATTTCGGCACTCTCCTGCAGTCGCACACCTCTGCCTAAGTCCTAAACACCCATTTCAGCACTCTCCTGCAGTCGGACACTTCTGCCTAGGTCCTAAACACCCATTTCAGCACTCTCCTGCAGTCGCACACCTCTGCCTAGGTCCTCAACACCCATTTCAGCACTCTCCTGCAGTCGCACACCTCTGCCTAGGTCCTCAACACCCATTTCAGCACTCTCCTGCAGTCGGACACTTCTGCCTAGGTCCTCAACACCCATTTCAGCACTCTCCTGCAGTCGGACACTTCTGCCTAGGTCCTCAACACCCATTTCAGCACTCTCCTGCGGTCGCACACCTCTGCCTAACTCCGAAACACCCATTTCAGCACTCTCCTGCAGTCGCACACCTCTGCCTAAGTCCTCAACACCCATTTCAGCACTCTCCTGCGGTCGCACACCTCTGCCTAACTCCGAAACACCCATTTCAGCACTCTCCTGCAGTCGGACACTTCTGCCTAGGTCCTAAACACCCATTTCAGCACTCTCCTGCAGTCGCACACCTCTGCCTAGGTCCTCAACACCCATTTCAGCACTCTCCTGCAGTCGCACACCTCTGCCTAGGTCCTCAACACCCATTTCAGCACTCTCCTGCAGTCGGACACTTCTGCCTAGGTCCTCAACACCCATTTCAGCACTCTCCTGCAGTCGGACACTTCTGCCTAGGTCCTAAACACCCATTTCAGCACTCTCCTGCAGTCGGACACTTCTGCCTAGGTCCTAAACACCCATTTCGGCACTCTCCTGCAGTCGCACACCTCTGCCTAAGTCCTAAACACCCATTTCAGCACTCTCCTGCAGTCGGACACTTCTGCCTAGGTCCTCAACACCCATTTCAGCACTCTCCTGCAGTCGGACACTTCTGCCTAGGTCCTAAACACCTATTTCAGCACTCTCCTGCAGTCGCACACCTCTGCCTAGGTCCTCAACACCCATTTCAGCACTCTCCTGCAGTCGGACACTTCTGCCTAGGTCCTAAACACCCATTTCAGCACTCTCCTGCAGTCGGACACTTCTGCCTAGGTCCTAAACACCCATTTCAGCACTCTCCTGCAGTCGCACACCTCTGCCTAGGTCCTCAACACCCATTTCAGTACTCTCCTGCAGTCGGACACTTCTGCCTAGGTCCTAAACACCCATTTCAGCACTCTCCTGCAGTCGCAGACCTCTGCCTAGGTCCTCAACACCCATTTCAGCACTCTCCTGCAGTCGCACACCTCTGCCTAGGTCCTCAACACCCATTTCAGCACTCTCGGGCAGTCGGACACCTCTGCCTAAGTCCTAAACACCCATTTCAGCACTCTCCTGCAGTCGCACACCTCTGCCTAAGTCCTCAACACCCATTTCAGCACTCTCCTGCAGTCGGACACTTCTGCCTAGGTCCTAAACACCCATTTCAGCACTCTCCTGCAGTCGGACACTTCTGCCTAGGTCCTAAACACCCATTTCAGCACTCTCCTGCAGTCGGACACTTCTGCCTAGGTCCTAAACACCCATTTCGGCACTCTCCTGCAGTCGCACACCTCTGCCTAAGTCCTAAACACCCATTTCAGCACTCTCCTGCAGTCGGACACTTCTGCCTAGGTCCTAAACACCCATTTCGGCACTCTCCTGCAGTCGCACACCTCTGCCTAGGTCCTAAACACCCATTTCAGCACTCTCCTGCAGTCGGACACTTCTGCCTAGGTCCTAAACACCCATTTCAGCACTCTCCTGCAGTCGGACACTTCTGCCTAGGTCCTAAACACCCATTTCAGCACTCTCCTGCAGTCGCACACCTCTGCCTAAGTGCTAAACACCCATTTCAGCACTCTCCTGCAGTCGGACACTTCTGCCTAGGTCCTAAACACCCATTTCAGCACTCTCCTGCAGTCGCACACCTCTGCCTAGGTCCTCAACACCCATTTCAGCACTCTCCTGCAGTCGGACACTTCTGCCTAGGTCCTAAACACCCATTTCAGCACTCTCCTGCAGTCGCACACCTCTGCCTAAGTCCTAAACACCCATTTCAGCACTCTCCTGCAGTCGGACACTTCTGCCTAGGTCCTAAACACCCATTTCAGCACTCTCCTGCAGTCGGACACTTCTGCCTAGGTCCTAAACACCCATTTCGGCACTCTCCTGCAGTCGCACACCTCTGCCTAAGTCCTAAACACCCATTTCAGCACTCTCCTGCAGTCGGACACTTCTGCCTAGGTCCTAAACACCCATTTCAGCACTCTCCTGCAGTCGCACACCTCTGCCTAGGTCCTCAACACCCATTTCAGCACTCTCCTGCAGTCGCACACCTCTGCCTAGGTCCTCAACACCCATTTCAGCACTCTCCTGCAGTCGGACACTTCTGCCTAGGTCCTCAACACCCATTTCAGCACTCTCCTGCAGTCGGACACTTCTGCCTAGGTCCTCAACACCCATTTCAGCACTCTCCTGCGGTCGCACACCTCTGCCTAACTCCGAAACACCCATTTCAGCACTCTCCTGCAGTCGCACACCTCTGCCTAAGTCCTCAACACCCATTTCAGCACTCTCCTGCGGTCGCACACCTCTGCCTAACTCCGAAACACCCATTTCAGCACTCTCCTGCAGTCGGACACTTCTGCCTAGGTCCTAAACACCCATTTCAGCACTCTCCTGCAGTCGCACACCTCTGCCTAGGTCCTCAACACCCATTTCAGCACTCTCCTGCAGTCGCACACCTCTGCCTAGGTCCTCAACACCCATTTCAGCACTCTCCTGCAGTCGGACACTTCTGCCTAGGTCCTCAACACCCATTTCAGCACTCTCCTGCAGTCGGACACTTCTGCCTAGGTCCTAAACACCCATTTCAGCACTCTCCTGCAGTCGGACACTTCTGCCTAGGTCCTAAACACCCATTTCGGCACTCTCCTGCAGTCGCACACCTCTGCCTAAGTCCTAAACACCCATTTCAGCACTCTCCTGCAGTCGGACACTTCTGCCTAGGTCCTCAACACCCATTTCAGCACTCTCCTGCAGTCGGACACTTCTGCCTAGGTCCTAAACACCTATTTCAGCACTCTCCTGCAGTCGCACACCTCTGCCTAGGTCCTCAACACCCATTTCAGCACTCTCCTGCAGTCGGACACTTCTGCCTAGGTCCTAAACACCCATTTCAGCACTCTCCTGCAGTCGGACACTTCTGCCTAGGTCCTAAACACCCATTTCAGCACTCTCCTGCAGTCGCACACCTCTGCCTAGGTCCTCAACACCCATTTCAGTACTCTCCTGCAGTCGGACACTTCTGCCTAGGTCCTAAACACCCATTTCAGCACTCTCCTGCAGTCGCAGACCTCTGCCTAGGTCCTCAACACCCATTTCAGCACTCTCCTGCAGTCGCACACCTCTGCCTAGGTCCTCAACACCCATTTCAGCACTCTCGGGCAGTCGGACACCTCTGCCTAAGTCCTAAACACCCATTTCAGCACTCTCCTGCAGTCGCACACCTCTGCCTAAGTCCTCAACACCCATTTCAGCACTCTCCTGCAGTCGGACACTTCTGCCTAGGTCCTAAACACCCATTTCAGCACTCTCCTGCAGTCGGACACTTCTGCCTAGGTCCTAAACACCCATTTCAGCACTCTCCTGCAGTCGGACACTTCTGCCTAGGTCCTAAACACCCATTTCGGCACTCTCCTGCAGTCGCACACCTCTGCCTAAGTCCTAAACACCCATTTCAGCACTCTCCTGCAGTCGGACACTTCTGCCTAGGTCCTAAACACCCATTTCGGCACTCTCCTGCAGTCGCACACCTCTGCCTAGGTCCTAAACACCCATTTCAGCACTCTCCTGCAGTCGGACACTTCTGCCTAGGTCCTAAACACCCATTTCAGCACTCTCCTGCAGTCGGACACTTCTGCCTAGGTCCTAAACACCCATTTCAGCACTCTCCTGCAGTCGCACACCTCTGCCTAAGTGCTAAACACCCATTTCAGCACTCTCCTGCAGTCGGACACTTCTGCCTAGGTCCTAAACACCCATTTCAGCACTCTCCTGCAGTCGCACACCTCTGCCTAGGTCCTCAACACCCATTTCAGCACTCTCCTGCAGTCGGACACTTCTGCCTAGGTCCTAAACACCCATTTCAGCACTCTCCTGCAGTCGCACACCTCTGCCTAAGTCCTAAACACCCATTTCAGCACTCTCCTGCAGTCGGACACTTCTGCCTAGGTCCTAAACACCCATTTCAGCACTCTCCTGCAGTCGGACACTTCTGCCTAGGTCCTAAACACCCATTTCGGCACTCTCCTGCAGTCGCACACCTCTGCCTAGGTCCTAAAGACCCATTTCAGCACTCTCCTGCAGTCGGACACTTCTGCCTAGGTCCTAAACACCCATTTCAGCACTCTCCTGCAGTCGCACACCTCTGCCTAGGTCCTAAACACCCATTTCAGCACTCTCCTGCAGTCGGACACTTCTGCCTAGGTCCTAAACACCCATTTCAGCACACTCCTGCAGTCGCACACCTCTGCCTAGGTCCTCAACACCCATTTCAGCACTCTCCTGCGGTCGCACACCTCTGCCTAACTCCGAAACACCCATTTCAGCACTCTCGGGCAGTCGGACACCTCTGCCTAAGTCCTAAACACCCATTTCAGCACTCTCCGGCAGTCGCACACCTCTGCCTAAGTCCTCAACACCCATTTCAGCACTCTCCTGCAGTCGGACACTTCTGCCTAGGTCCTAAACACCCATTTCAGCACTCTCCTGCAGTCGGACACTTCTGCCTAGGTCCTAAACACCCATTTCAGCACTCTCCTGGAGTCGGACACTTCTGCCTAGGTCCTAAACACCCATTTCGGCACTCTCCTGCAGTCGCACACCTCTGCCTAAGTCCTAAACACCCATTTCAGCACTCTCCTGCAGTCGGACACTTCTGCCTAGGTCCTAAACACCCATTTCAGCACTCTCCTGCAGTCGCACACCTCTGCCTAGGTCCTCAACACCCATTTCAGCACTCTCCTGCAGTCGCACACCTCTGCCTAGGTCCTCAACACCCATTTCAGCACTCACCTGCAGTCGGACACTTCTGCCTAGGTCCTCAACACCCATTTCAGCACTCTCCTGCAGTCGGACACTTCTGCCTAGGTCCTCAACACCCATTTCAGCACTCTCCTGCGGTCGCACACCTCTGCCTAACTCCGAAACACCCATTTCAGCACTCTCCTGCAGTCGCACACCTCTGCCTAAGTCCTCAACACCCATTTCAGCACTCTCCTGCGGTCGCACACCTCTGCCTAACTCCGAAACACCCATTTCAGCACTCTCCTGCAGTCGGACACTTCTGCCTAGGTCCTAAACACCCATTTCAGCACTCTCCTGCAGTCGCACACCTCTGCCTAGGTCCTCAACACCCATTTCAGCACTCTCCTGCAGTCGCACACCTCTGCCTAGGTCCTCAACACCCATTTCAGCACTCTCCTGCAGTCGGACACTTCTGCCTAGGTCCTCAACACCCATTTCAGCACTCTCCTGCAGTCGCACACCTCTGCCTAAGTCCTAAACACCCATTTCAGCACTCTCCTGCAGTCGGACACTTCTGCCTAGGTCCTCAACACCCATTTCAGCACTCTCCTGCAGTCGGACACTTCTGCCTAGGTCCTAAACACCTATTTCAGCACTCTCCTGCAGTCGCACACCTCTGCCTAGGTCCTCAACACCCATTTCAGCACTCTCCTGCAGTCGGACACTTCTGCCTAGGTCCTAAACACCCATTTCAGCACTCTCCTGCAGTCGGACACTTCTGCCTAGGTCCTAAACACCCATTTCAGCACTCTCCTGCAGTCGCACACCTCTGCCTAGGTCCTCAACACCCATTTCAGCACTCTCCTGCAGTCGGACACTTCTGCCTAGGTCCTAAACACCCATTTCAGCACTCTCCTGCAGTCGCACACCTCTGCCTAGGTCCTCAACACCCATTTCAGCACTCTCCTGCAGTCGCACACCTCTGCCTAGGTCCTCAACACCCATTTCAGCACTCTCGGGCAGTCGGACACCTCTGCCTAAGTCCTAAACACCCATTTCAGCACTCTCCTGCAGTCGCACACCTCTGCCTAAGTCCTCAACACCCAGTTCAGCACTCTCCTGCAGTCGGACACTTCTGCCTAGGTCCTAAACACCCATTTCAGCACTCTCCTGCAGTCGGACACTTCTGCCTAGGTCCTAAACACCCATTTCAGCACTCTCCTGCAGTCGGACACTTCTGCCTAGGTCCTAAACACCCATTTCGGCACTCTCCTGCAGTCGCACACCTCTGCCTAAGTCCTAAACACCCATTTCAGCACTCTCCTGCAGTCGGACACTTCTGCCTAGGTCCTAAACACCCATTTCGGCACTCTCCTGCAGTCGCACACCTCTGCCTAGGTCCTAAACACCCATTTCAGCACTCTCCTGCAGTCGGACACTTCTGCCTAGGTCCTAAACACCCATTTCAGCACTCTCCTGCAGTCGGACACTTCTGCCTAGGTCCTAAACACCCATTTCAGCACTCTCCTGCAGTCGCACACCTCTGCCTAAGTGCTAAACACCCATTTCAGCACTCTCCTGCAGTCGGACACTTCTGCCTAGGTCCTAAACACCCATTTCAGCACTCTCCTGCAGTCGCACACCTCTGCCTAGGTCCTCAACACCCATTTCAGCACTCTCCTGCAGTCGGACACTTCTGCCTAGGTCCTAAACACCCATTTCAGCACTCTCCTGCAGTCGCACACCTCTGCCTAAGTCCTAAACACCCATTTCAGCACTCTCCTGCAGTCGGACACTTCTGCCTAGGTCCTAAACACCCATTTCGGCACTCTCCTGCAGTCGCACACCTCTGCCTAGGTCCTAAACACCCATTTCAGCACTCTCCTGCAGTCGGACACTTCTGCCTAGGTCCTAAACACCCATTTCAGCACTCTCCTGCAGTCGGACACTTCTGCCTAGGTCCTAAACACCCATTTCAGCACTCTCCTGCAGTCGCACACCTCTGCCTAAGTGCTAAACACCCATTTCAGCACTCTCCTGCAGTCGGACACTTCTGCCTAGGTCCTAAACACCCATTTCAGCACTCTCCTGCAGTCGCACACCTCTGCCTAGGTCCTCAACACCCATTTCAGCACTCTCCTGCAGTCGGACACTTCTGCCTAGGTCCTAAACACCCATTTCAGCACTCTCCTGCAGTCGCACACCTCTGCCTAAGTCCTAAACACCCATTTCAGCACTCTCCTGCAGTCGGACACTTCTGCCTAGGTCCTAAACACCCATTTCAGCACTCTCCTGCAGTCGGACACTTCTGCCTAGGTCCTAAACACCCATTTCGGCACTCTCCTGCAGTCGCACACCTCTGCCTAGGTCCTAAAGACCCATTTCAGCACTCTCCTGCAGTCGGACACTTCTGCCTAGGTCCTAAACACCCATTTCAGCACTCTCCTGCAGTCGCACACCTCTGCCTAGGTCCTAAACACCCATTTCAGCACTCTCCTGCAGTCGGACACTTCTGCCTAGGTCCTAAACACCCATTTCAGCACTCTCCTGCAGTCGCACACCTCTGCCTAGGTCCTCAACACCCATTTCAGCACTCTCCTGCAGTCGCACACCTCTGCCTAGGTCCTCAACACCCATTTCAGCACTCTCCTGCAGTCGGACACTTCTGCCTAGGTCCTCAACACCCATTTCAGCACTCTCCTGCAGTCGGACACTTCTGCCTAGGTCCTAAACACCCATTGCAGCACTCTCCTGCAGTCGGACACTTCTGCCTAGGTCCTAAACACCCATTTCAGCACTCTCCTGCAGTCGCACACCTCTGCCTAAGTCCTCAACACCCATTTCAGCACTCTCCTGCAGTCGGACACTTCTGCCTAGGTCCTAAACACCCATTTCAGCACTCTCCTGCAGTCGGACACTTCTGCCTAGGTCCTCAACACCCATTTCAGCACTCTCCTGCGGTCGCACACCTCTGCCTAACTCCGAAACACCCATTTCAGCACTCTCCTGCAGTCGGACACTTCTGCCTAGGTCCTAAACACCCATTTCAGCACTCTCCTGCAGTCGCACACCTCTGCCTAGGTCCTCAACACCCATTTCAGCACTCTCCTGCAGTCGGACACTTCTGCCTAGGTCCTAAACACCCATTTCAGCACTCTCCTGCAGTCGCACACTTCTGCCTAGGTCCTAAACACCCATTTCAGCACTCTCCTGCAGTCGCACACCTCTGCCTAGGTCCTCAACACCCATTTCAGCACTCTCCTGCAGTCGCACACCTCTGCCTAAGTCCTCAACACCCATTTCAGCACTCTCCTGCAGTCGGACACTTCTGCCTAGGTCCTAAACACCCATTTCAGTACTCTCCTGCAGTCGGACACTTCTGCCTAGGTCCTAAACACCCATTTCAGCACTCTCCTGCAGTCGGACACTTCTGCCTAGGTCCTAAACACCCATTTCAGCACTCTCCTGCAGTCGGACACTTCTGCCTAGGTCCTAAACACCCATTTCGGCACTCTCCTGCAGTCGCACACCTCTGCCTAAGTCCTAAACACCCATTTCAGCACTCTCCTGCAGTCGGACACTTCTGCCTAGGTCCTAAACACCCATTTCAGCACTCTCCTGCAGTCGCACACCTCTGCCTAGGTCCTAAACATCCATTTCAGCACTCTCCTGCAGTCGGACACTTCTGCCTAGGTCCTAAACACCCATTTCAGCACTCTCCTGCAGTCGCACACCTCTGCCTAGGTCCTCAACACCCATTTCAGCACTCTCCTGCAGTCGCACACCTCTGCCTAGGTCCTCAACACCCATTTCAGCACTCTCCTGCAGTCGGACACTTCTGCCTAGGTCCTCAACACCCATTTCAGCACTCTCCTGCAGTCGGACACTTCTGACTAGGTCCTAAACACCCATTTCAGCACTCTCCTGCAGTCGGACACTTCTGCCTAGGTCCTAAACACCCATTTCAGCACTCTCCTGCAGTCGCACACCTCTGCCTAAGTCCTCAACACCCATTTCAGCACTCTCCTGCAGTCGGACACTTCTGCCTAGGTCCTAAACACCCATTTCAGCACTCTCCTGCAGTCGCACACCTCTGCCTAAGTCCTCAACACCCATTTCAGCACTCTCCTGCAGTCGGACACTTCTGCCTAGGTCCTAAACAGCCATTTCAGCACTCTCCTGCAGTCGGACACTTCTGCCTAGGTCCTCAACACCCATTTCAGCACTCTCCTGCGGTCGCACACCTCTGCCTAACTCCGAAACACCCATTTCAGCACTCTCCTGCAGTCGCACACCTCTGCCTAAGTCCTCAACACCCATTTCAGCACTCTCCTGCAGTCGGACACTTCTGCCTAGGTCCTCAACACCCATTTCAGCACTCTCCTGCGGTCGCACACCTCTGCCTAACTCCGAAACACCCATTTCAGCACTCTCCTGCAGTCGCACACCTCTGCCTAGGTCCTCAACACCCATTTCAGCACTCTCCTGCAGTCGGACACTTCTGCCTAGGTCCTAAACACCCATTTCAGCACTCTCCTGCAGTCGCACACCTCTGCCTAAGTCCTAAACACCCATTTCAGCACTCTCCTGCAGTCGGACACTTCTGCCTAGGTCCTAAACACCCATTTCAGCACTCTCCTGCAGTCGGACACTTCTGCCTAGGTCCTAAACACCCATTTCGGCACTCTCCTGCAGTCGCACACCTCTGCCTAGGTCCTAAAGACCCATTTCAGCACTCTCCTGCAGTCGGACACTTCTGCCTAGGTCCTAAACACCCATTTCAGCACTCTCCTGCAGTCGCACACCTCTGCCTAGGTCCTAAACACCCATTTCAGCACTCTCCTGCAGTCGGACACTTCTGCCTAGGTCCTAAACACCCATTTCAGCACTCTCCTGCAGTCGCACACCTCTGCCTAGGTCCTCAACACCCATTTCAGCACTCTCCTGCGGTCGCACACCTCTGCCTAACTCCGAAACACCCATTTCAGCACTCTCGGGCAGTCGGACACCTCTGCCTAAGTCCTAAACACCCATTTCAGCACTCTCCGGCAGTCGCACACCTCTGCCTAAGTCCTCAACACCCATTTCAGCACTCTCCTGCAGTCGGACACTTCTGCCTAGGTCCTAAACACCCATTTCAGCACTCTCCTGCAGTCGGACACTTCTGCCTAGGTCCTAAACACCCATTTCAGCACTCTCCTGGAGTCGGACACTTCTGCCTAGGTCCTAAACACCCATTTCGGCACTCTCCTGCAGTCGCACACCTCTGCCTAAGTCCTAAACACCCATTTCAGCACTCTCCTGCAGTCGGACACTTCTGCCTAGGTCCTAAACACCCATTTCAGCACTCTCCTGCAGTCGCACACCTCTGCCTAGGTCCTCAACACCCATTTCAGCACTCTCCTGCAGTCGCACACCTCTGCCTAGGTCCTCAACACCCATTTCAGCACTCTCCTGCAGTCGGACACTTCTGCCTAGGTCCTCAACACCCATTTCAGCACTCTCCTGCAGTCGGACACTTCTGCCTAGGTCCTCAACACCCATTTCAGCACTCTCCTGCGGTCGCACACCTCTGCCTAACTCCGAAACACCCATTTCAGCACTCTCCTGCAGTCGCACACCTCTGCCTAAGTCCTCACCACCCATTTCAGCACTCTCCTGCAGTCGCACACCTCTGCCTAGGTCCTCAACACCCATTTCAGCACTCTCCTGCAGTCGCACACCTCTGCCTAGGTCCTCAACACCCATTTCAGCACTCTCGGGCAGTCGGACACCTCTGCCTAAGTCCTAAACACCCATTTCAGCACTCTCCTGCAGTCGCACACCTCTGCCTAAGTCCTCAACACCCATTTCAGCACTCTCCTGCAGTCGGACACTTCTGCCTAGGTCCTAAACACCCATTTCAGCACTCTCCTGCAGTCGCACACCTCTGCCTAAGTGCTAAACACCCATTTCAGCACTCTCCTGCAGTCGGACACTTCTGCCTAGGTCCTAAACACCCATTTCAGCACTCTCCTGCAGTCGCACACCTCTGCCTAGGTCCTCAACACCCATTTCAGCACTCTCCTGCGGTCGCACACCTCTGCCTAACTCCGAAACACCCATTTCAGCACTCTCCTGCAGTCGCACACCTCTGCCTAAGTCCTCACCACCCATTTCAGCACTCTCCTGCAGTCGCACACCTCTGCCTAGGTCCTCAACACCCATTTCAGCACTCTCCTGCAGTCGGACACTTCTGCCTAGGTCCTCAACACCCATTTCAGCACTCTCCTGCAGTCGGACACTTCTGCCTAGGTCCTCAACACCCATTTCAGCACTCTCCTGCGGTCGCACACCTCTGCCTAACTCCGAAACACCCATTTCAGCACTCTCCTGCAGTCGGACACTTCTGCCTAGGTCCTAAACACCCATTTCAGCACTCTCCTGCAGTCGCACACCTCTGCCTAGGTCCTCAACACCCATTTCAGCACTCTCCTGCAGTCGCACACCTCTGCCTAGGTCCTCAACACCCATTTCAGCACTCTCGGGCAGTCGGACACCTCTGCCTAAGTCCTAAACACCCATTTCAGCACTCTCCTGCAGTCGCACACCTCTGCCTAAGTCCTCAACACCCATTTCAGCACTCTCCTGCAGTCGGACACTTCTGCCTAGGTCCTAAACACCCATTTCAGCACTCTCCTGCAGTCGGACACTTCTGCCTAGGTCCTAAACACCCATTTCAGCACTCTCCTGCAGTCGGACACTTCTGCCTAGGTCCTAAACACCCATTTCGGCACTCTCCTGCAGTCGCACACCTCTGCCTAAGTCCTAAACACCCATTTCAGCACTCTCCTGCAGTCGGACACTTCTGCCTAGGTCCTAAACACCCATTTCGGCACTCTCCTGCAGTCGCACACCTCTGCCTAGGTCCTAAACACCCATTTCAGCACTCTCCTGCAGTCGGACACTTCTGCCTAGGTCCTAAACACCCATTTCAGCACTCTCCTGCAGTCGGACACTTCTGCCTAGGTCCTAAACACCCATTTCAGCACTCTCCTGCAGTCGCACACCTCTGCCTAAGTGCTAAACACCCATTTCAGCACTCTCCTGCAGTCGGACACTTCTGCCTAGGTCCTAAACACCCATTTCAGCACTCTCCTGCAGTCGCACACCTCTGCCTAGGTCCTCAACACCCATTTCAGCACTCTCCTGCAGTCGGACACTTCTGCCTAGGTCCTAAACACCCATTTCAGCACTCTCCTGCAGTCGCACACCTCTGCCTAAGTCCTAAACACCCATTTCAGCACTCTCCTGCAGTCGGACACTTCTGCCTAGGTCCTAAACACCCATTTCAGCACTCTCCTGCAGTCGGACACTTCTGCCTAGGTCCTAAACACCCATTTCAGCACTCTCCTGCAGTCGCACACCTCTGCCTAAGTCCTAAACACCCATTTCAGCACTCTCCTGCAGTCGGACACTTCTGCCTAGGTCCTAAAGACCCATTTCAGCACTCTCCTGCAGTCGGACACTTCTGCCTAGGTCCTAAACACCCATTTCAGCACTCTCCTGCAGTCGCACACCTCTGCCTAGGTCCTAAACACCCATTTCAGCACTCTCCTGCAGTCGGACACTTCTGCCTAGGTCCTAAACACCCATTTCAGCACTCTCCTGCAGTCGCACACCTCTGCCTAGGTCCTCAACACCCATTTCAGCACTCTCCTGCAGTCGCACACCTCTGCCTAGGTCCTCAACACCCATTTCAGCACTCTCCTGCAGTCGGACACTTCTGCCTAGGTCCTCAACACCCATTTCAGCACTCTCCTGCAGTCGGACACTTCTGCCTAGGTCCTAAACACCCATTGCAGCACTCTCCTGCAGTCGGACACTTCTGCCTAGGTCCTAAACACCCATTTCAGCACTCTCCTGCAGTCGCACACCTCTGCCTAAGTCCTCAACACCCATTTCAGCACTCTCCTGCAGTCGGACACTTCTGCCTAGGTCCTAAACACCCATTTCAGCACTCTCCTGCAGTCGGACACTTCTGCCTAGGTCCTCAACACCCATTTCAGCACTCTCCTGCGGTCGCACACCTCTGCCTAACTCCGAAACACCCATTTCAGCACTCTCCTGCAGTCGGACACTTCTGCCTAGGTCCTAAACACCCATTTCAGCACTCTCCTGCAGTCGCACACCTCTGCCTAGGTCCTCAACACCCATTTCAGCACTCTCCTGCAGTCGGACACTTCTGCCTAGGTCCTAAACACCCATTTCAGCACTCTCCTGCAGTCGCACACTTCTGCCTAGGTCCTAAACACCCATTTCAGCACTCTCCTGCAGTCGCACACCTCTGCCTAGGTCCTCAACACCCATTTCAGCACTCTCCTGCAGTCGCACACCTCTGCCTAAGTCCTCAACACCCATTTCAGCACTCTCCTGCAGTCGGACACTTCTGCCTAGGTCCTAAACACCCATTTCAGTACTCTCCTGCAGTCGGACACTTCTGCCTAGGTCCTAAACACCCATTTCAGCACTCTCCTGCAGTCGGACACTTCTGCCTAGGTCCTAAACACCCATTTCAGCACTCTCCTGCAGTCGGACACTTCTGCCTAGGTCCTAAACACCCATTTCGGCACTCTCCTGCAGTCGCACACCTCTGCCTAAGTCCTAAACACCCATTTCAGCACTCTCCTGCAGTCGGACACTTCTGCCTAGGTCCTAAACACCCATTTCAGCACTCTCCTGCAGTCGCACACCTCTGCCTAGGTCCTAAACACCCATTTCAGCACTCTCCTGCAGTCGGACACTTCTGCCTAGGTCCTAAACACCCATTTCAGCACTCTCCTGCAGTCGCACACCTCTGCCTAGGTCCTCAACACCCATTTCAGCACTCTCCTGCAGTCGCACACCTCTGCCTAGGTCCTCAACACCCATTTCAGCACTCTCCTGCAGTCGGACACTTCTGCCTAGGTCCTCAACACCCATTTCAGCACTCTCCTGCAGTCGGACACTTCTGACTAGGTCCTAAACACCCATTTCAGCACTCTCCTGCAGTCGGACACTTCTGCCTAGGTCCTAAACACCCATTTCAGCACTCTCCTGCAGTCGCACACCTCTGCCTAAGTCCTCAACACCCATTTCAGCACTCTCCTGCAGTCGGACACTTCTGCCTAGGTCCTAAACACCCATTTCAGCACTCTCCTGCAGTCGCACACCTCTGCCTAAGTCCTCAACACCCATTTCAGCACTCTCCTGCAGTCGGACACTTCTGCCTAGGTCCTAAACAGCCATTTCAGCACTCTCCTGCAGTCGGACACTTCTGCCTAGGTCCTCAACACCCATTTCAGCACTCTCCTGCGGTCGCACACCTCTGCCTAACTCCGAAACACCCATTTCAGCACTCTCCTGCAGTCGCACACCTCTGCCTAAGTCCTCAACACCCATTTCAGCACTCTCCTGCAGTCGGACACTTCTGCCTAGGTCCTAAACACCCATTTCAGCACTCTCCTGCAGTCGCACACCTCTGCCTAGGTCCTAAACACCCATTTCAGCACTCTCCTGCAGTCGGACACTTCTGCCTAGGTCCTAAACACCCATTTCAGCACTCTCCTGCAGTCGCACACCTCTACCTAGGTCCTCAACACCCATTTCAGCACTCTCCTGCAGTCGGACACTTCTGCCTAGGTCCTCAACACCCATTTCAGCACTCTCCTGCAGTCGGACACTTCTGCCTAGGTCCTAAACACCCATTTCAGCACTCTCCTGCAGTCGGACACTTCTGCCTAGGTCCTAAACACCCATTTCAGCACTCTCCTGCAGTCGCACACCTCTGCCTAGGTCCTCAACACCCATTTCAGCACTCTCCTGCAGTCGGACACTTCTGCCTAGGTCCTCAACACCCATTTCTGCACTCTCCTGCAGTCGGACACTTCTGCCTAGGTCCTAAACACCCATTTCAGCACTCTCCTGCAGTCGGACACTTCTGCCTAGGTCCTAAACACCCATTTCAGCACTCTCCTGCAGTCGGACACTTCTGCCTAGGTCCTAAACACCCATTTCAGCACTCTCCTGCAGTCGCACACCTCTGCCTAGGTCCTAAACACCCATTTCAGCACTCTCCTGCAGTCGGACACTTCTGCCTAGGTCCTAAACACCCATTTCAGCACTCTCCTGCAGTCGCACACCTCTGCCTAGGTCCTCAACACCCATTTCAGCACTCTCCTGCAGTCGCACACCTCTGCCTAAGTCCTCAATACCCATTTCAGCACTCTCCTGCAGTCGGACACTTCTGCCTAGGTCCTAAACACCCATTTCAGCACTCTCCTGCAGTCGGACACTTCTGCCTAGGTCCTCAACACCCATTTCAGCACTCTCCTGCGGTCGCACACCTCTGCCTAACTCCGAAACACCCATTTCAGCACTCTCCTGCAGTCGCACACCTCTGCCTAAGTCCTCAACACCCATTTCAGCACTCTCCTGCAGTCGGACACTTCTGCCTAGGTCCTAAACACCCATTTCAGCACTCTCCTGCAGTCGCACACCTCTGCCTAGGTCCTCAACACCCATTTCAGCACTCTCCTGCAGTCGCACACCTCTGCCTAGGTCCTCAACACCCATTTCAGCACTCTCCTGCAGTCGGACACTTCTGCCTAGGTCCTAAACACCCATTTCAGCACTCTCCTGCAGTCGCACACCTCTGCCTAGGTCCTCAACACCCATTTCAGCACTCTCCTGCAGTCGCACACCTCTGCCTAGGTCCTCAACACCCATTTCAGCACTCTCCTGCGGTCGCACACCTCTGCCTAACTCCGAAACACCCATTTCAGCACTCTCGGGCAGTCGGACACCTCTGCCTAAGTCCTAAACACCCATTTCAGCACTCTCCTGCAGTCGCACACCTCTGCCTAAGTCCTCAACACCCATTTCAGCACTCTCCTGCAGTCGGACACTTCTGCCTAGGTCCTAAACACCCATTTCAGCACTCTCCTGCAGTCGGACACTTCTGCCTAGGTCCTAAACACCCATTTCAGCACTCTCCTGCAGTCGCACACCTCTGCCTAGGTCCTCAACACCCATTTCAGCACTCTGCTGCAGTCGGACACTTCTGCCTAGGTCCTCAACACCCATTTCAGCACTCTCCTGCAGTCGCACACCTCTGCCTAGGTCCTCAACACCCATTTCAGCACTCTGCTGCAGTCGGACACTTCTGCCTAGGTCCTCAACACCCATTTCAGCACTCTCCTGCAGTCGGACACTTCTGCCTAGGTCCTAAACACCCATTTCAGCACTCTCCTGCAGTCGGACACTTCTGCCTAGGTCCTAAACACCCATTTCAGCACTCTCCTGCAGTGGCACACCTCTGCCTAAGTCCTCAACACCCATTTCAGCACTCTCCTGCAGTCGGACACTTCTGCCTAGGTCCTAAACACCCATTTCAGCACTCTCCTGCAGTCGGACACTTCTGCCTAGGTCCTCAACACCCATTTCAGCACTCTCCTGCGGTCGCACACCTCTGCCTAACTCCGAAACACCCATTTCAGCACTCTCCTGCAGTCGCACACCTCTGCCTAAGTCCTCAACACCCATTTCAGCACTCTCCTGCAGTCGGACACTTCTGCCTAGGTCCTAAACACCCATTTCAGCACTCTCCTGCAGTCGGACACTTCTGCCTAGGTCCTCAACACCCATTTCAGCACTCTCCTGCGGTCGCACACCTCTGCCTAACTCCGAAACACCCATTTCAGCACTCTCCTGCAGTCGCACACCTCTGCCTAAGTCCTCAACACCCATTTCAGCACTCTCCTGCAGTCGGACACTTCTGCCTAGGTCCTCAACACCCATTTCAGCACTCTCCTGCAGTCGCACACCTCTGCCTAGGTCCTAAACACCCATTTCAGCACTCTCCTGCAGTCGGACACTTCTGCCTAGGTCCTAAACACCCATTTCGGCACTCTCCTGCAGTCGCACACCTCTGCCTAAGTCCTAAACACCCATTTCAGCACTCTCCTGCAGTGGGACACTTCTGCCTAGGTCCTAAACACCCATTTCAGCACTCTCCTGCAGTCGCACACCTCTGCCTAGGTCCTAAACACCCATTTCAGCACTCTCCTGCAGTCGCACACCTTTGCCTAGGTCCTCAACACCCATTTCAGCACTCTCCTGCAGTCGCACACCTCTGCCTAAGTCCTCAATACCCATTTCAGCACTCTCCTGCAGTCGCACACCTCTACCTAGGTCCTCAACACCCATTTCAGCACTCTCCTGCAGTCGGACACTTCTGCCTAGGTCCTCAACACCCATTTCAGCACTCTCCTGCAGTCGGACACTTCTGCCTAGGTCCTAAACACCCATTTCAGCACTCTCCTGCAGTCGCACACCTCTGCCTAAGTCCTCAACACCCATTTCAGCACTCTCCTGCAGTCGGACACTTCTGCCTAGGTCCTAAACAGCCATTTCAGCACTCTCCTGCAGTCGGACACTTCTGCCTAGGTCCTCAACACCCATTTCAGCACTCTCCTGCGGTCGCACACCTCTGCCTAACTCCGAAACACCCATTTCAGCACTCTCCTGCAGTCGCACACCTCTGCCTAAGTCCTCAACACCCATTTCAGCACTCTCCTGCAGTCGGACACTTCTGCCTAGGTCCTAAACACCCATTTCAGCACTCTCCTGCAGTCGCACACCTCTGCCTAGGTCCTAAACACCCATTTCAGCACTCTCCTGCAGTCGGACACTTCTGCCTAGGTCCTAAACACCCATTTCAGCACTCTCCTGCAGTCGCACACCTCTACCTAGGTCCTCAACACCCATTTCAGCACTCTCCTGCAGTCGGACACTTCTGCCTAGGTCCTCAACACCCATTTCAGCACTCTCCTGCAGTCGGACACTTCTGCCTAGGTCCTAAACACCCATTTCAGCACTCTCCTGCAGTCGGACACTTCTGCCTAGGTCCTAAACACCCATTTCAGCACTCTCCTGCAGTCGCACACCTCTGCCTAGGTCCTCAACACCCATTTCAGCACTCTCCTGCAGTCGGACACTTCTGCCTAGGTCCTCAACACCCATTTCAGCACTCTCCTGCAGTCGGACACTTCTGCCTAGGTCCTAAACACCCATTTCAGCACTCTCCTGCAGTCGGACACTTCTGCCTAGGTCCTAAACACCCATTTCAGCACTCTCCTGCAGTCGGACACTTCTGCCTAGGTCCTAAACACCCATTTCAGCACTCTCCTGCAGTCGCACACCTCTGCCTAGGTCCTAAACACCCATTTCAGCACTCTCCTGCAGTCGGACACTTCTGCCTAGGTCCTAAACACCCATTTCAGCACTCTCCTGCAGTCGCACACCTCTGCCTAGGTCCTCAACACCCATTTCAGCACTCTCCTGCAGTCGCACACCTCTGCCTAAGTCCTCAATACCCATTTCAGCACTCTCCTGCAGTCGGACACTTCTGCCTAGGTCCTAAACACCCATTTCAGCACTCTCCTGCAGTCGGACACTTCTGCCTAGGTCCTCAACACCCATTTCAGCACTCTCCTGCGGTCGCACACCTCTGCCTAACTCCGAAACACCCATTTCAGCACTCTCCTGCAGTCGCACACCTCTGCCTAAGTCCTCAACACCCATTTCAGCACTCTCCTGCAGTCGGACACTTCTGCCTAGGTCCTAAACACCCATTTCAGCACTCTCCTGCAGTCGCACACCTCTGCCTAGGTCCTCAACACCCATTTCAGCACTCTCCTGCAGTCGCACACCTCTGCCTAGGTCCTCAACACCCATTTCAGCACTCTCCTGCAGTCGGACACTTCTGCCTAGGTCCTCAACACCCATTTCAGCACTCTCCTGCAGTCGCACACCTCTGCCTAGGTCCTCAACACCCATTTCAGCACTCTCCTGCGGTCGCACACCTCTGCCTAACTCCGAAACACCCATTTCAGCACTCTCGGGCAGTCGGACACCTCTGCCTAAGTCCTAAACACCCATTTCAGCACTCTCCTGCAGTCGCACACCTCTGCCTAAGTCCTCAACACCCATTTCAGCACTCTCCTGCAGTCGGACACTTCTGCCTAGGTCCTAAACACCCATTTCAGCACTCTCCTGCAGTCGGACACTTCTGCCTAGGTCCTAAACACCCATTTCAGCACTCTCCTGCAGTCGCACACCTCTGCCTAGGTCCTCAACACCCATTTCAGCACTCTCCTGCAGTCGCACACCTCTGCCTAGGTCCTCAACACCCATTTCAGCACTCTGCTGCAGTCGGACACTTCTGCCTAGGTCCTCAACACCCATTTCAGCACTCTCCTGCAGTCGGACACTTCTGCCTAGGTCCTAAACACCCATTTCAGCACTCTCCTGCAGTCGGACACTTCTGCCTAGGTCCTAAACACCCATTTCAGCACTCTCCTGCAGTGGCACACCTCTGCCTAAGTCCTCAACACCCATTTCAGCACTCTCCTGCAGTCGGACACTTCTGCCTAGGTCCTAAACACCCATTTCAGCACTCTCCTGCAGTCGGACACTTCTGCCTAGGTCCTCAACACCCAGTTCAGCACTCTCCTGCGGTCGCACACCTCTGCCTAACTCCGAAACACCCATTTCAGCACTCTCCTGCAGTCGCACACCTCTGCCTAAGTCCTCAACACCCATTTCAGCACTCTCCTGCAGTCGGACACTTCTGCCTAGGTCCTAAACACCCATTTCAGCACTCTCCTGCAGTCGGACACTTCTGCCTAGGTCCTCAACACCCATTTCAGCACTCTCCTGCGGTCGCACACCTCTGCCTAACTCCGAAACACCCATTTCAGCACTCTCCTGCAGTCGCACACCTCTGCCTAAGTCCTCAACACCCATTTCAGCACTCTCCTGCAGTCGGACACTTCTGCCTAGGTCCTCAACACCCATTTCAGCACTCTCCTGCAGTCGCACACCTCTGCCTAGGTCCTAAACACCCATTTCAGCACTCTCCTGCAGTCGGACACTTCTGCCTAGGTCCTAAACACCCATTTCGGCACTCTCCTGCAGTCGCACACCTCTGCCTAAGTCCTAAACACCCATTTCAGCACTCTCCTGCAGTGGGACACTTCTGCCTAGGTCCTAAACACCCATTTCAGCACTCTCCTGCAGTCGCACACCTCTGCCTAGGTCCTAAACACCCATTTCAGCACTCTCCTGCAGTCGGACACTTCTGCCTAGGTCCTAAACACCCATTTCAGCACTCTCCTGCAGTCGCACACCTCTGCCTAGGTCCTCAACACCCATTTCAGCACTCTCCTGCAGTCGGACACTTCTGCCTAGGTCCTCAACACCCATTTCAGCACTCTCCTGCAGTCGGACACTTCTGCCTAGGTCCTAAACACCCATTTCAGCACTCTCCTGCAGTCGGACACTTCTGCCTAGGTCCTAAACACCCATTTCAGCACTCTCCTGCAGTCGGACACTTCTGCCTAGGTCCTAAACACCCATTTCAGCACTCTCCTGCAGTCGCACACCTCTGCCTAGGTCCTAAACACCCATTTCAGCACTCTCCTGCAGTCGGACACTTCTGCCTAGGTCCTAAACACCCATTTCAGCACTCTCCTGCAGTCGCACACCTCTGCCTAGGTCCTCAACACCCATTTCAGCACTCTCCTGCAGTCGCACACCTCTGCCTAAGTCCTCAATACCCATTTCAGCACTCTCCTGCAGTCGGACACTTCTGCCTAGGTCCTAAACACCCATTTCAGCACTCTCCTGCAGTCGGACACTTCTGCCTAGGTCCTCAACACCCATTTCAGCACTCTCCTGCGGTCGCACACCTCTGCCTAACTCCGAAACACCCATTTCAGCACTCTCCTGCAGTCGCACACCTCTGCCTAAGTCCTCAACACCCATTTCAGCACTCTCCTGCAGTCGGACACTTCTGCCTAGGTCCTAAACACCCATTTCAGCACTCTCCTGCAGTCGCACACCTCTGCCTAGGTCCTCAACACCCATTTCAGCACTCTCCTGCAGTCGCACACCTCTGCCTAGGTCCTCAACACCCATTTCAGCACTCTCCTGCAGTCGGACACTTCTGCCTAGGTCCTCAACACCCATTTCAGCACTCTCCTGCAGTCGCACACCTCTGCCTAGGTCCTCAACACCCATTTCAGCACTCTCCTGCGGTCGCACACCTCTGCCTAACTCCGAAACACCCATTTCAGCACTCTCGGGCAGTCGGACACCTCTGCCTAAGTCCTAAACACCCATTTCAGCACTCTCCTGCAGTCGCACACCTCTGCCTAAGTCCTCAACACCCATTTCAGCACTCTCCTGCAGTCGGACACTTCTGCCTAGGTCCTAAACACCCATTTCAGCACTCTCCTGCAGTCGGACACTTCTGCCTAGGTCCTAAACACCCATTTCAGCACTCTCCTGCAGTCGCACACCTCTGCCTAGGTCCTCAACACCCATTTCAGCACTCTCCTGCAGTCGCACACCTCTGCCTAGGTCCTCAACACCCATTTCAGCACTCTGCTGCAGTCGGACACTTCTGCCTAGGTCCTCAACACCCATTTCAGCACTCTCCTGCAGTCGGACACTTCTGCCTAGGTCCTAAACACCCATTTCAGCACTCTCCTGCAGTCGGACACTTCTGCCTAGGTCCTAAACACCCATTTCAGCACTCTCCTGCAGTGGCACACCTCTGCCTAAGTCCTCAACACCCATTTCAGCACTCTCCTGCAGTCGGACACTTCTGCCTAGGTCCTAAACACCCATTTCAGCACTCTCCTGCAGTCGGACACTTCTGCCTAGGTCCTCAACACCCAGTTCAGCACTCTCCTGCGGTCGCACACCTCTGCCTAACTCCGAAACACCCATTTCAGCACTCTCCTGCAGTCGCACACCTCTGCCTAAGTCCTCAACACCCATTTCAGCACTCTCCTGCAGTCGGACACTTCTGCCTAGGTCCTAAACACCCATTTCAGCACTCTCCTGCAGTCGGACACTTCTGCCTAGGTCCTCAACACCCATTTCAGCACTCTCCTGCGGTCGCACACCTCTGCCTAACTCCGAAACACCCATTTCAGCACTCTCCTGCAGTCGCACACCTCTGCCTAAGTCCTCAACACCCATTTCAGCACTCTCCTGCAGTCGGACACTTCTGCCTAGGTCCTCAACACCCATTTCAGCACTCTCCTGCAGTCGCACACCTCTGCCTAGGTCCTAAACACCCATTTCAGCACTCTCCTGCAGTCGGACACTTCTGCCTAGGTCCTAAACACCCATTTCGGCACTCTCCTGCAGTCGCACACCTCTGCCTAAGTCCTAAACACCCATTTCAGCACTCTCCTGCAGTGGGACACTTCTGCCTAGGTCCTAAACACCCATTTCAGCACTCTCCTGCAGTCGCACACCTCTGCCTAGGTCCTAAACACCCATTTCAGCACTCTCCTGCAGTCGGACACTTCTGCCTAGGTCCTAAACACCCATTTCAGCACTCTCCTGCAGTCGCACACCTTTGCCTAGGTCCTCAACACCCATTTCAGCACTCTCCTGCAGTCGCACACCTCTGCCTAAGTCCTCAATACCCATTTCAGCACTCTCCTGCAGTCGGACACTTCTGCCTAGGTCCTAAACACCCATTTCAGCACTCTCCTGCAGTCGCACACCTCTGCCTAAGTCCTCAATACCCATTTCAGCACTCTCCTGCAGTCGGACACTTCTGCCTAGGTCCTAAACACCCATTTCAGCACTCTCCTGCAGTCGCACACCTCTGCCTAGGTCCTCAACACCCATTTCAGCACTCTCCTGCAGTCGCACACCTCTGCCTAGGTCCTCAACACCCATTTCAGCACTCTCCTGCAGTCGGACACTTCTGCCTAGGTCCTCAACACCCATTTCAGCACTCTCCTGCAGTCGGACACTTCTGACTAGGTCCTAAACACCCATTTCAGCACTCTCCTGCAGTCGGACACTTCTGCCTAGGTCCTAAACACCCATTTCAGCACTCTCCTGCAGTCGCACACCTCTGCCTAAGTCCTCAACACCCATTTCAGCACTCTCCTGCAGTCGGACACTTCTGCCTAGGTCCTAAACACCCATTTCAGCACTCTCCTGCAGTCGCACACCTCTGCCTAAGTCCTCAACACCCATTTCAGCACTCTCCTGCAGTCGGACACTTCTGCCTAGGTCCTAAACAGCCATTTCAGCACTCTCCTGCAGTCGGACACTTCTGCCTAGGTCCTCAACACCCATTTCAGCACTCTCCTGCGGTCGCACACCTCTGCCTAACTCCGAAACACCCATTTCAGCACTCTCCTGCAGTCGCACACCTCTGCCTAAGTCCTCAACACCCATTTCAGCACTCTCCTGCAGTCGGACACTTCTGCCTAGGTCCTAAACACCCATTTCAGCACTCTCCTGCAGTCGCACACCTCTGCCTAGGTCCTAAACACCCATTTCAGCACTCTCCTGCAGTCGGACACTTCTGCCTAGGTCCTAAACACCCATTTCAGCACTCTCCTGCAGTCGCACACCTCTACCTAGGTCCTCAACACCCATTTCAGCACTCTCCTGCAGTCGGACACTTCTGCCTAGGTCCTCAACACCCATTTCAGCACTCTCCTGCAGTCGGACACTTCTGCCTAGGTCCTAAACACCCATTTCAGCACTCTCCTGCAGTCGGACACTTCTGCCTAGGTCCTAAACACCCATTTCAGCACTCTCCTGCAGTCGCACACCTCTGCCTAGGTCCTCAACACCCATTTCAGCACTCTCCTGCAGTCGGACACTTCTGCCTAGGTCCTCAACACCCATTTCAGCACTCTCCTGCAGTCGGACACTTCTGCCTAGGTCCTAAACACCCATTTCAGCACTCTCCTGCAGTCGGACACTTCTGCCTAGGTCCTAAACACCCATTTCAGCACTCTCCTGCAGTCAGACACTTCTGCCTAGGTCCTAAACACCCATTTCAGCACTCTCCTGCAGTCGCACACCTCTGCCTAGGTCCTAAACACCCATTTCAGCACTCTCCTGCAGTCGGACACTTCTGCCTAGGTCCTAAACACCCATTTCAGCACTCTCCTGCAGTCGCACACCTCTGCCTAGGTCCTCAACACCCATTTCAGCACTCTCCTGCAGTCGCACACCTCTGCCTAAGTCCTCAATACCCATTTCAGCACTCTCCTGCAGTCGGACACTTCTGCCTAGGTCCTAAACACCCATTTCAGCACTCTCCTGCAGTCGGACACTTCTGCCTAGGTCCTCAACACCCATTTCAGCACTCTCCTGCGGTCGCACACCTCTGCCTAACTCCGAAACACCCATTTCAGCACTCTCCTGCAGTCGCACACCTCTGCCTAAGTCCTCAACACCCATTTCAGCACTCTCCTGCAGTCGGACACTTCTGCCTAGGTCCTAAACACCCATTTCAGCACTCTCCTGCAGTCGCACACCTCTGCCTAGGTCCTCAACACCCATTTCAGCACTCTCCTGCAGTCGCACACCTCTGCCTAGGTCCTCAACACCCATTTCAGCACTCTCCTGCAGTCGGACACTTCTGCCTAGGTCCTAAACACCCATTTCAGCACTCTCCTGCAGTCGCACACCTCTGCCTAGGTCCTCAACACCCATTTCAGCACTCTCCTGCAGTCGCACACCTCTGCCTAGGTCCTCAACACCCATTTCAGCACTCTCCTGCGGTCGCACACCTCTGCCTAACTCCGAAACACCCATTTCAGCACTCTCGGGCAGTCGGACACCTCTGCCTAAGTCCTAAACACCCATTTCAGCACTCTCCTGCAGTCGCACACCTCTGCCTAAGTCCTCAACACCCATTTCAGCACTCTCCTGCAGTCGGACACTTCTGCCTAGGTCCTAAACACCCATTTCAGCACTCTCCTGCAGTCGGACACTTCTGCCTAGGTCCTAAACACCCATTTCAGCACTCTCCTGCAGTCGCACACCTCTGCCTAGGTCCTCAACACCCATTTCAGCACTCTCCTGCAGTCGCACACCTCTGCCTAGGTCCTCAACACCCATTTCAGCACTCTGCTGCAGTCGGACACTTCTGCCTAGGTCCTCAACACCCATTTCAGCACTCTCCTGCAGTCGGACACTTCTGCCTAGGTCCTAAACACCCATTTCAGCACTCTCCTGCAGTCGGACACTTCTGCCTAGGTCCTAAACACCCATTTCAGCACTCTCCTGCAGTGGCACACCTCTGCCTAAGTCCTCAACACCCATTTCAGCACTCTCCTGCAGTCGGACACTTCTGCCTAGGTCCTAAACACCCATTTCAGCACTCTCCTGCAGTCGGACACTTCTGCCTAGGTCCTCAACACCCATTTCAGCACTCTCCTGCGGTCGCACACCTCTGCCTAACTCCGAAACACCCATTTCAGCACTCTCCTGCAGTCGCACACCTCTGCCTAAGTCCTCAACACCCATTTCAGCACTCTCCTGCAGTCGGACACTTCTGCCTAGGTCCTAAACACCCATTTCAGCACTCTCCTGCAGTCGGACACTTCTGCCTAGGTCCTCAACACCCATTTCAGCACTCTCCTGCGGTCGCACACCTCTGCCTAACTCCGAAACACCCATTTCAGCACTCTCCTGCAGTCGCACACCTCTGCCTAAGTCCTCAACACCCATTTCAGCACTCTCCTGCAGTCGGACACTTCTGCCTAGGTCCTCAACACCCATTTCAGCACTCTCCTGCAGTCGCACACCTCTGCCTAGGTCCTAAACACCCATTTCAGCACTCTCCTGCAGTCGGACACTTCTGCCTAGGTCCTAAACACCCATTTCGGCACTCTCCTGCAGTCGCACACCTCTGCCTAAGTCCTAAACACCCATTTCAGCACTCTCCTGCAGTGGGACACTTCTGCCTAGGTCCTAAACACCCATTTCAGCACTCTCCTGCAGTCGCACACCTCTGCCTAGGTCCTAAACACCCATTTCAGCACTCTCCTGCAGTCGGACACTTCTGCCTAGGTCCTAAACACCCATTTCAGCACTCTCCTGCAGTCGCACACCTTTGCCTAGGTCCTCAACACCCATTTCAGCACTCTCCTGCAGTCGCACACCTCTGCCTAAGTCCTCAATACCCATTTCAGCACTCTCCTGCAGTCGGACACTTCTGCCTAGGTCCTAAACACCCATTTCAGCACTCTCCTGCAGTCGCACACCTCTGCCTAAGTCCTCAATACCCATTTCAGCACTCTCCTGCAGTCGGACACTTCTGCCTAGGTCCTAAACACCCATTTCAGCACTCTCCTGCAGTCGGACACTTCTGCCTAGGTCCTCAACACCCATTTCAGCACTCTCCTGCGGTCGCACACCTCTGCCTAACTCCGAAACACCCATTTCAGCACTCTCCTGCAGTCGCACACCTCTGCCTAAGTCCTCAACACCCATTTCAGCACTCTCCTGCAGTCGGACACTTCTGCCTAGGTCCTAAACACCCATTTCAGCACTCTCCTGCAGTCGCACACCTCTGCCTAGGTCCTCAACACCCATTTCAGCACTCTCCTGCAGTCGCACACCTCTGCCTAGGTCCTCAACACCCATTTCAGCACTCTCCTGCAGTCGGACACTTCTGCCTAGGTCCTAAACACCCATTTCAGCACTCTCCTGCAGTCGCACACCTCTGCCTAGGTCCTCAACACCCATTTCAGCACTCTCCTGCAGTCGCACACCTCTGCCTAGGTCCTCGACACCCATTTCAGCACTCTCCTGCGGTCGCACACCTCTGCCTAACTCCGAAACACCCATTTCAGCACTCTCGGGCAGTCGGACACCTCTGCCTAAGTCCTAAACACCCATTTCAGCACTCTCCTGCAGTCGCACACCTCTGCCTAAGTCCTCAACACCCATTTCAGCACTCTCCTGCAGTCGGACACTTCTGCCTAGGTCCTAAACACCCATTTCAGCACTCTCCTGCAGTCGGACACTTCTGCCTAGGTCCTAAACACCCATTTCAGCACTCTCCTGCAGTCGCACACCTCTGCCTAGGTCCTCAACACCCATTTCAGCACTCTCCTGCAGTCGCACACCTCTGCCTAAGTCCTCAATACCCATTTCAGCACTCTCCTGCAGTCGGACACTTCTGCCTAGGTCCTAAACACCCATTTCAGCACTCTCCTGCAGTCGCACACCTCTGCCTAAGTCCTCAATACCCATTTCAGCACTCTCCTGCAGTCGGACACTTCTGCCTAGGTCCTAAACACCCATTTCAGTACTCTCCTGCAGTCGGACACTTCTGCCTAGGTCCTCAACACCCATTTCAGCACTCTCCTGCAGTCGGACACTTCTGCCTAGGTCCTAAACACCCATTTCAGCACTCTCCTGCAGTCGCACACCTCTGCCTAGGTCCTCAACACCCATTTCAGCACTCTCCTGCAGTCGCACACCTCTGCCTAGGTCCTCAACACCCATTTCAGCACTCTCCTGCAGTCGGACACTTCTGCCTAGGTCCTAAACACCCATTTCAGCACTCTCCTGCAGTCGCACACCTCTGCCTAGGTCCTCAACACCCATTTCAGCACTCTCCTGCAGTCGCACACCTCTGCCTAGGTCCTCAACACCCATTTCAGCACTCTCCTGCGGTCGCACACCTCTGCCTAACTCCGAAACACCCATTTCAGCACTCTCGGTAGAGGGTGGCAAGCTGTGATTTTTCCAGCCGTTTCTCACAAACCTTTTTCTGGGCAAAAATATTGGTGCATTTTTCTCCCGTTTTGGGGCCCCACCACCCCCGGAACACCTCCGACTCTGCCAAAATCGGGGTTTTCACCCGAAAATGTGGGCCGCCGAGGTGGTCGACAGGAATGCAACCGAACACACGACTCCGGAATCACACCCACATGACGAGCGGATGCGAGGAGGGCCCACCACATGGAATTCACGCCCGAATGGGGCCTTGTCACGGCTTCCCTGTCAGAAGGACCTCCATGGAACCTGCTCTCTGTATGCTGGGGGTCACATTGGTCTGTGTGTGTGGCCACTGGGGTGGGGTGGCTGGCAATGCGGAGTTCAGATGATCACGGCTTCGGGTGGGGGATTGGGGCAGGTTGGGGGGCAGGGGCCGCTGGCTGCAGGTGACTCACATCACCGATCATCTTGCTCGGTCATTCGCATCCTGCCAGAATCGATTAGGGAAAAGCAGGCCAAGATTGACTCACACAACATGAGATACTGCATCAGTAGGTCTCCTGCATCGGATGAATACGAAACACAGGTCAACAGGAGCAAAGCACCCTTGGCTGCGAGAAGACAGGCCCTGAGGAGATAAACAACACTGGAAGCTGTTCGAAACACACACTCGCAGTCACTCATTGGAATGGGGGTCAGCAAGCATGAAAATGCCTGCAGTCTCGGGTAGGGACTGGCAGAATACACATAGAACCCCTCGTGCCTCTTGTGCGGCTTCACGACGACTGCTGCCCCTTCTTCCCGCCCTTACCACCCTTACCACCCTTCTTGCCACCCTTCCCACCTTTCTTCCCGCCCTTGCCACCCTTGCCACCCTTACCGCCCTTGCCACCCTTGCTACCCTTACCACCATGCTTGCCCTGGCGGCGTAGCCGCTCCTGCTCCTCCTTCTGCCTCTTTAGCTCCCGCTGCCGCCTCTCCTCCTCCTCCTGCTGCTGGCGCTGTTCAGGGGGGAACAGCCTCTGCACGTTGCGGTGGGATTCCTCATCGTCAGCCCGCAGCAAATCAAGCAGCCCCACCCACGAGATGCGGAACTCCTCGGTGCAGCTGTCCGGTGTCCGGTCGTACCGGAACATGACGCCGTGTGTCCGCATCACTTCGAGGGACTCCGCGATGTCCACCTGCTTCGTGTACGCGTCGTCGTGCAGAAACATGGCCTTCGCCGCAGGACTGTAGGAGTAGCAGGTGTAGTGCCCGCCACTCACCCCCCCGGAGTGCACCGCGCAGGCACCAAGGGTGAAGGTCGCCCTCCTGACCGACCCGAAGATGTCGGCGATTTCGAGCTGCAGCGGCACATCGCATTGTGACGACAGGAAGGTGTGGCCACCGCCCTTGTCAGTCAGCCGCGTCACCCACAGCAGCAGCGTTCCCCCGACAAACATCGTGGTCGTCGTGGTGCTGCATCTCCCCAGGCAGCTCTTGTCCGCACATGTGAATGCGGTGCTCGTCTCGCATCGCATCGCAGAATCCACAAGCACCTGCAGGGTCTGGAACCTCTCAGGGCTCCCCTTCACGTACCACCCCTGGTGCTGGTTGGCGCTGGTGGGGTTGCCGCACGTCCCGCATTTACCCTGCACGTCGGTAAAGTGGATGGGGAGGGTGCACACGGGGCGCCGGTTCTGTGGGCCGCACCGTCTCCATTCCCACCACTCGGCGGACAGGATCTGCAGCAACTCTCCCAGGAAATGCGCAAGGCACTGCTGCTTCCGCTTCAGGAGGCTGTGGGCCTCGCCCACATCCCTTTCCATCTCCTCGAAGACAGCTCTCCCGGACTCCCGGGAGAGCTGTCGGAGGCCATCGAGGTTCTGTTCCGATCCCTTCCCACGGCACATGTTCTTCAGGAAGGAGAGCAGGGGGTACATCGTCGTCTCGCAGGCGGTGCACTTCGGTTCGGACCTGATGACGTCGATGCAGGGGCGGAGCAGCTGCAGGCAGGCTGCCATGAAGCATGTGTTTGCTCCCTGACCGTCAGCCGTCCGCGGGAAGGACCACCAGGCTGCAACCATGCGGAAGGGGGTATGCGGAGGAGATGCGGGTTTGCGAGAGGCAGGCGATGTCACAGGGGTCACCCTCGGGCGCTTCCGCGGGCTGCCGGTGCTGGAGTGGGAGGGGTGCCCTGGAGGGAGCGGCGCACCGTCGTCATCTGCGCAATGTCCAGGAAAATCGCTGCCACCGAGCTCCCTCTCCAAGTCATACTCCGCCGCCGAATCACGCTCCGTCACCGAATCCAATGAGCCAGGGTCATCCTCCGGCACAGGCGTGCTCCTGGTGGTGCTGCTGCTGCGCTTCCGCTTGCCCTCCGTCGACACGCAGGAACCCGGATGCGCACAGTACTCCTCCCAGGTGAGGCCGTGCGCCGAAGCGGCATGCGAAGCCAAACTCACAAAGGGGGTCCCCTTCTTCGTGCAGGTCTCCCCACACACCTTGCAGCATGGCACCGAGGGTGCAGCAGACACCGGCGTCGCGACCGCATCCGCCTGCGCTGACCGCCGTCCGCACCTGAGCTCAACCTCACTGAGCTGCTGCCTCAGCTCAGCCACGCACCGGTCCATCTGCCACTTCCCGTTCACCACCTCCTCCCACAAGTGATGCACCTCCACCAGACCCATCTCCGAGAAGGGCCTCAGAGGCTCCTGACCGGGGAAGATTATTTTAAGCTTCCCCGGCACATCCTTCGTCAGCGTGGCGCGCACCTCCTCCTCCAGGCACCTCACCGCCAGGTCCGCCACCGCCGAGAGCATATCCCCGAGGTAGGTCACGGAGTGGGGGCGCCGTTTCCGCAGCCAGTCGACGCTCAGCAGGTTCTGTCTTTCTACCGTACCCGGCGCCGCTGAAAACAGCGACTTGGGAACCTCTCGGTAGATCAGGCGATTTGCAGCTTCCCGGATGCGGCCAAACTCCTCCGCCATCTTCCCCTCCACGTACGCCAGGCAGCGTGCCCTCCACAGCTGCGCTGGGAGCTTCATCTCCTCCTCCGTCAGGCTCTTCCTCGCCTTCACCATCCGGCTCACCCGCAGGCTCCGCATACACGGAACGCTGGCCATCGCACGTTCGGCGCTACGGACGGCATACAGCTCGAATTCCCCCTGCGCCAGAAAATGCTGCACCGCAGCCTCTAGGGATTCGTGCGACTCCTCAGGGTGGTCGGTGCACTTCACCACACACCTGTCCGACTCACGCTCCACCCGCAGAGCCACTCGCCACAAGCCTCTGTTCCGCCCCGAGGCGGTGTCGTCGGGGGGGGCAAATAACATCGCCGCGACCTCGGAATCCCAGGCTCCCTCGGGCACACGCGCGACATCGCTCCTGTCCCCTGGTCCAGGCGGATACAGCTTGACACGCACGGTGTGCCACTGTCCCTGGTCGGTGCATTTGAGGGAGCCGGGCGGGGTATGCGGCGGGAACGCCCTCACTTCCGTCTCGACAGCGAGGATCACGGCGGAGATGCAGAAATCCCCCTTCCACGAAAGCCGGACTCCCCGGAAGCCATTCGACTCCCTCAGCGGACCCTGGTGTTGGCACAGCTGCATCTGCTCCCACGTGATGCGGGGCCACTCCGGCTCCGTACGCTCCCCCAGCTGCAGTGCCACGCCCGGCGGAACCCTGCGTGGGTCCAGTGCCTTCATTTTCGCCAGCACTTTGGTGGGGAAGAACCAACAGTGCTGCACGACCCAGTTCGCCACAGCCCACCCGCTCTCCCCCGTGAGGGCGCAGTCCTCACCGTCCTCCGCCAACCCAGTTTCGTGGTTGAACCTACGCAAACAAGTAAGCTCCCTCTTCACCCGACCGACCCCGGAAGTCAGGTGAAGATCTGGAGGGAAAACGTCCCTCAAACGGAGTTCCGCCACCTCCCACCCGAAGTCCTCCGCCACCTGTCGATACTTCGCACGGTCCGCTTTCTGAGGGTCTTTAGCCCTATCATCCCGGGCGCGCAGGGCATCGATCTCCGCCTCGTCGGCGGCCTTGGCCTTCTCCCAGTGCTCGCTGTAACCACAGTGTGAGGTGTCTGCCGTCACACTGTCGGTACTCGCACGCACGCACCAGCGAATGCACGCTGTCGCCGTCCACACAGACTCGAGAGGGGCCACCAATTTTTTAAAGGGTTTGGTTGGCCCATGTGGTCCCCACACCTCGTATTTCGGGTGGTTCCCGACCAGACATCGGACAATGCCTGCAGAAGGTGGCTGCTTCGTCGCGAGAAGCCACCAACAGTCGCGATCATGCACCAACTCACGAGACGCAAATGCTTGCACAACAGCAAATCGCGACCTCACAAAAGCGTCCCCCGGTTCCGCAAGATACCACTTGCCACCCGTCGCTCTCTCGAGTAGAGTGCCCACCACCTCGGGGCTAAATCTCCCGTTGGAGCACACAGCCCAACCGCCACCCTTCTCGACCCTCGCCTGCTCATGCTGAGCATCCTGCCACGTGACCGCTTGGAGGGGGTTCTCGACACCCAGTTCCGTGAGAAGCTTCTGCAACACGATGTAGGCCGACGAAGGGCACCCACTCTGCCAATTCGCACCCGCATCGGAGAAGGAGAACTTCGGAAAGCCCAGCCCCGCGACGTGGTCCTCGGCAGAAAACAGCACTGGAGGGGCTGGAGTGGGAGGAGTCGGAGTCGGAGTTGCAGTTGCAGTTGGAGCTTGAGTTGCAGTTGGAGCTGGAGTTGCAGTTGCAGTTGGAGCTGGAGTTGGAGTAGTCGCAGTTTCTGTCTGCACCACCGGGGCACCCGTCTCGGCGGCGGTTGCAGATCGAGGCTGCAATGGCCCCGTCCCCAGCACTTCAGCACCGATCCTCTCGCGGTCCTCCGCATCGTCGCGGGACATGCAGAAGAGCCTCCACAGAGAGGCACGGTGCTCTTCCTTCACTGCCGCGGGGATGGGGATTGCCTGAGGGAAACCCTTCGGGGAGCCGGAGGTCGCCTGGCCCCGCGGGAGGCTCGCCTTGCTGAGGGCCACTCGCAGCACCTTGTCACGGGACGGAAAATTCCCCTCGAGGTCGGAGGACTTGTGCGCACCTGCGAGCAGCAGGATATCCCTCATCACTTCGCGCTTCCCCAAACTCTTTGAGGTCGCAACGGCGTTCCGGATACCCCGCAGGGTCTCCACCTTCATCCTGCCCAAGGTCTTCTGGATGAGGACGTTGGCGTCTTCACGAGAGAGGTCACCTAAACTTGCACTCCCGGCAGCACAACTCAGCCTTTTCACCACCTCATCTGTCCAAAGGAGGGCGGAGACACGCTTCGGCACCTGGTGGTCAGCAGGAAATGGGGCATCCTCGTCGGAGGAGTCAGACTCGTCGTCACAGGTGGCGTCGGGGCCCACCCGTGGGCACTCCAACGAGGACAGCTTATCCCACCCTAGCAGCTTCTGCGCCGGACACAACTTGTCATCACCAGCAGCATCCATGCGATCGCCATCATCATCATCATCATCATCGCTATCATCAGGATCGTCGTCGTCGTCACCAACGTCCTCCTCCTCGCCATTGTCGTCGTCATCATCCTCGCGACCGTCGCCATCATCGCCATCCGCAGTCACATCATCAGCATCATCCTCCTGCTTCTCTGGGAGCGCCCCAGGAAGCTTCAGCAGAATGGGGAATGCAGGGGAGCTCACAAACGCCTGCACATGCTTCACCCCCGCGTCGTTCAGGGCAGCCAGGATGCCCTTCACAGACGTCCACAGCTTTTCCCTGAGGTTGGAGGTGGCGTCAGCCGCGTCCCCCCGGTTGTTCCTGCCACGGCAGGGCTCTGCGAGCTTCAGCACGCGGTCACCAACCACGACTCGCAGATCATCGGCCTTCACATTCCGATCGGCTTCCGGAATGCCCAGCAACAGCGCGAGGCGGAGCAGGTCACACTTCAGCAGCCCCCGCAGCATCTTTGTGCCATACTTCTCCCGCAGCTCTTCCTCCGCGATCTCCCTCATGCTGCGGCGGGTCTCCTGCCTCACAGCCAGCACTGCCCTCTCCATGTACACCGCGTACTCCTCCATCGGCGCCTGGCACACAACCCAGTTGTTTGCCTTGGCCATTGCGAGGGACGCCAGGCGCTCGGGGTGGACCATGGCAAGCCTCTTGTAGAGGAAAGAGGAGTTGCCGTGCTGGTTCTCCACCCGGTCAGAAGTAGCCGGATACCTCCGCAGGCCTTCTATCCCCAGCTCCTCCACAGCAGCCGCATCCTTCTGCATGAACTCCTTCAGCTTCGTACGCAGGGTGCTCCCGGCGGCGTGCCACGCAACCATGGCGTCAGCCGTGTGCTCCAAAAAAATTGCCTTCGCGGCGACGCGAGCAGCAGCTTCCCCCAGCAGAACGTCGTTCGGGACGTCGTCGGCCGTCTTCCCGATCACCGTGTCCGTGAGGATGTCGAACACCTCTTTCTCCGCCGTCTTCTCATCCAGCATGCTGCCAAGCTGGTCGTCAAGCCGCTGCAGGATTTTTTTTTTCATGTCGCTCCCGTTGGTCACTTCGCTGCTTTGAGTCAGCCACGTGGCGGAAGCCGGACCGCAGGGAGGGGCGTTGCGCCCGTTGACGCCTCTCACTCCTCATGTGCCTTGAGTAGCTGCCAGGTGGGTCTGCTTTGAGGCGGGGAATCGCGTCAGGCCAAACAGCCACTGCGAGGACGTCTCCCCTAAAAGAAAAGAAAGAATGTGGGAAGGGGACGGGGGTGGGATGGGTGGGCAGCGCAAGCCGGAAGGAGCGCCTCCCATGGGGCGGAAGCTCACCCGACAGCATAAAATGCTGCGAAAACAACAAAAAAAGGGAAAATAAACCACGCACACCACAACATCAATAAAACCAAAGCCGTGCAGAAAGGGCCCCTCCGCATATATGAAACAGGGCACACAGCGGAAAAAGAGTTACCAGAGCTTGCTTTAGTTTCCCCTCGGAGGAGGGTAATCACAGGGGGCGCCACGTGAAGGCAGCAAGTTGGATTTTATCCCCCCTTTTTTTCCCTCTTGTGTCCCATGCCTTGTTTGCAGTGATCGCATTGTTGGCCATCCTTGCTGTAGTTCGGCATGCCGCCCTTCCCACCTTCCCCCACCCCCTCCCCGGCGGTTTTGCTCTCCGTGTGGTTTGGTGGTACTGGTGAGCCATCTGGGGAAAGAACCTTGACAATCCCGGGCCGGCAGTACGTTCGTCACCCCCACGGGCTCGGCCGGTTTCTAAACCTTTAGGCAATCTACGTCCGCAGGCCAAGAACCCGGTGTGCAGATGCACGTTGGGAGCCCCCTGAAGTCCGCACACGCCCTCTCTGAGTAGTCCCCGACCAAGCGCTGGCCTCTCTGACCGACTACCATGCCGCCGCAGGCCAAGAACCCGGTGTGCCGAAGCACGTTGGGAGCCCCCTGAAGTCAACACAGCACCCCGCCAGTGGCTCCAGCTGTCCCTCCCCATGTCAGAGTTGACGGAAAAAGGCGGACCCTCTTTTGTCCCAGTGCTCCGTGCTATGCACTGGGACCCCGTTGCCCAGGCGGACCAGCCTGGGGGAGCCCTCGGGGTGTGGGGTTGAGTTTTACGACTTCCCTAGGTCTTAGGTAGTTTAAGGTCGTGCCCAGGACCCGTAAAAAAAAGGATCTCCCAGCCCTTGTCATACGTCGGGCTCCCCCGCTTCACCGCTGACTGCGCCGTCACGTAGACCTGCCAGAGTAGGTAAGAGGTGAGGAGGTAGAGCTGGATATCGAGCTCTTGAGTCCTCTGCAGCATCCGCGACAATGACGTCGAGAAGCTCTCACGCATGTCCTGCAGCACCTTCGACCACTGCAGGAAGCGCGAAGCGTTCTCCACGTGCACCGAGAACTTTGACCCGGTGACCCGCTTGAAAGCGAAGCCCTTTGGGATCGTCCCGTGCACGGCCAACACATTGTTCAGCGCGGTCGTTCCGGAGGAATCAATCCCGTTCTCCACATCGAGAGTGGCCACGATCCCCAGCAACAGGTCAGTCGCACTCGATTTGCCCTCGCCTGTCGTAGAGTGCGACGCCCACGCACAGGCAACCGACTGCGCAGCCTGCAAGGACCTTCCAAGCTTGTGCGTGCAGCATTGCAACACACCCCGGTTGGCGTCCTTCGCCATCTTGTTGGCGGTCGCACAGTGGTCCACCATCACCATCTGCTCCACACCCACATCCTGTTCCTCGATCTTCCGGATCGTCTCCGTCAGATTCTCCGAGAGCAGCTTTGCTCGCGTAGACGGAACTATCCGCGTCGTGACGGTGGCGCTCACCTCTTTCCCGCCCACGTACCCGTAAGCCACATGCGTGTCGTGCATGCGACCCCCAATCCTGGCGGAGGTGTCGCACCCAATGGCCACGGTGGGCTTGTCCCCCAGCTGCGAGTCCCTCGCCTTATCCTTCAGGTACTCAAAGAAGGCCTCGACAGACACCCGGCCGGCCACCCAGTCGAGGCGCCCAATCGTCCGAGCCGAGGGAATGGGCAGCTTCTCGCGGGGCAGCCCAAACAGGATAGCGAAGACGTCCCCGATGAGCCGGTGCACCGCTTTCAGACCCAGGCCCTCCCAACGCAGGCGGTGCACGAGCCGCCGGATCTTCAGCGGGTATGCGTGCGTGGTACCCCGGTGGTGCAGGCCGGTCGCGTAGTAGGTCTCGGGGGAGACGCGTTCCCGCAGACTCAAAACCTCCTCGGTGAGGATGCGGTTCCTCCGCTCAAGGACGTACACCTTCGCCATCGCCCACCGCTTGGCCTGGTCCAGCCGCTTCGTGACCCTCCGCCACTGAGCCGCTTCATAGGCCGGTCGGCCACGACGATCCTTCGACGACGCAGCAGTGGCGGGGGTCGCACGGGTGGAGGGAGTGGAGGCAGGGCGCGATGCACCAGACGGCGTGACAGGCCCGGGTGTGCTCGACGCAGAGACATCGTCCACTTCCATGGCTGTGCTGCACTTACCCTCAGACACACACTCACCGAAGCAGAATCGGGCAACACGCCCTGTCGACTCTGAGCGGTGGGACCGCACAACAACAGCACCCTGACCAAGCAAGCTGTGGTTCCCGCACAGCTTCTCCTTGGCAGCAGAATTCACCCCTCCTCGGGAGATCATCCTCAGCCCAGCCTCCAAGGGCACCCCTGCAACTCCGCAAATCGCCTCCCGAAGTTGATCATGGGTGCGCATGCACCCGCTCACATCCCCAGACAGAACACGGCGGATGAAAATCTCGACGGCACCTGACAGTGTCGTCGGAGCAGCAGGATCGCAAGGAGCACAATCCAGCTGCACGCTCTGCTGTGACAGCTCCTCGCCTGCGGGCACGGCGGGGCCGTCATCCATCGACTCGGACCGCTCCGCGAGGGTCGCCGGTGTAGGGGCGTCCGACACGTCGTCGCCCGCATCGACAGCGATCGCATCCAGCAAATCACCCATGCGGCGCAGCTCAGCCGCATCCGGAGGGCCGCCCTCCATCGACACGTCCCCATCATGGACATCCTCTGTCACAGCAACCGTCGGAGCCGGAGGAGGTGCTGTTGCCGAGGTGGTGAGGCTAGACGTCAACTGAGCCTGCGGTGTGGGGCACATGTCCTCCTCCCCCTCCTCGGAGCAATCACTGCCATCAGCCGCAGGAGGTGCGAAGCGGCCCGGGGACGAAGCAGTCAACTGCCGGACTGTCTCTTCGGAGGAGAGGGAATCGGGCGGACCTCGAGAGGCGGGTGCGCGAGGGTCGTCCATCGCCACATCACGGAGAGGAGCGTCGGCCATCACCACATCGGGTGGCAGAGAGAGGGAAGGAACGGCAGAAGGCACACAGTCGTCAACATCAGACTCATGATCAGAGCTGCAGCAGGGTGGGCAATCAGCCACGATCGCAGGACCTCGACGACACAGGCAGTAGTGCGCAACACCCTTCCTGAGCGCTCCGCCAGCACGCTTGCACAGCATCCAGCGCTCCGATGACCCCACACACGTCAGGATGCGTTGGTCCATGTTGGGTCCCAACCCCTCCGACTCCTCGAGGTGCTGCTCGACTGCTCCCACGAGGAAGTCAAACGTCCAGCCGCAAAATCCGTCACTCTGGCCATCCAAGAACCGCGACACGAGGACCTCAACAGGGAGCCGCTGCGCTGCAGGTCTCCTTCCGCACTTCCTCTCGTGCCGCAGCAGGTTCGCATACGGCCTCCTGCAGAAGCGACAGGAATCCATCTTGTGACCAATCTGGCATCGCCAGAAGGGGTTCAAACCCTGACTCCTGACAGAAGGAGGGGGGTGCTGGTGACAAAAGCTATCAGTGCGCCGATCAAAAGTTGACTGAACAGGGGTGCCTTGTCAGCGACTGGGGGTGCGAGCGCAAAATAAACAGCTGACAATGGGGGTCTTCGCTACGGGGTGATCGTCAGTGCATTTTAGTGCACTTGCTGTTGAAATGGCTGAAAACTGACGAAGATTCTCGAAGAATGACGACCAGCGAAGACCCCCACTGACGCAAAAGTTTCCGGCAAAACAGTCATAAAAAATAGTGGCTGAGTGGAAGCCACTCTCTCGCGATTCGGGTGCACAACCCGGGGTAGTAAATTACTGAATGGGGAGGGGGGTGTGTGCAGTGCTGATCGACTCCACGCTCCAACAACAGAACGACCCATTCAGACCCGTCTCCACCCTGCCAGATACAGTAACCGACCATAGGAATCCGCTGAGCAGCCCCCAACTTTCCTGAGCAGCCCCCAGGTAATCCAGGCACAGGATGACCCGTTCCGACCCATTTGCACCCTGCCGGATACCCGATCAGCATGCCGGAGACCAATAGAATCCGCTGAGCAGCCCCCGACTTTCCTGAGCAGCCCCCAGGTACTCCAGGCACAGGGTGACCCGTTCCGACCCATTTGCACCCTGCCGGATGCCCGATCAGCATGCCGGAGACCAATAGAATCCGCTGAGCAGCCCCCGACTTTCCTGAGCAGCCCCCAGGTATTCCAGGCACAGGATGACCCGTTCCGACCCGTGTCCACCCTGCCGGATACCCGATCAGCATGCCGGAGACCAATAGAATCCGCTGAGCAGCCCCCAACTTTCCTGAGCAGCCCCCAGGTACTCCAGGCACAGGATGACCCGTTCCGACCCATTTGCACCCTGCCGGATACCCGATCAGCATGCCGGAGACCAATAGAATCCGCTGAGCAGCCCCCAACTTTCCTGAGCAGCCCCAGGTACTCCAGGCACAGGATGACCCGTTCCGACCCATTTGCACCCTGCCGGATACCCGATCAGCATGCCGGAGACCAATAGAATCCGCTGAGCAGCCCCCAACTTTCCTGAGCAGCCCCCAGGTAATCCAGGCACAGGATGACCCGTTCCGACCCATTTGCACCCTGCCGGATGCCCGATCAGCATGCCGGAGACCAATAGAATCCGCTGAGCAGCCCCCGACTTTCCTGAGCAGCCCCCAGGTAATCCAGGCACAGGATGACCCGTTCCGACCCGTGTCCACCCTGCCGGATACCCGATCAGCATGCCGGAGACCAATAGAATCCGCTGAGCAGCCCCCAACTTTCCTGAGCAGCCCCCAGGTAATCCAGGCACAGGATGACCCGTTCCGACCCATTTGCACCCTGCCGGATGCCCGATCAGCATGCCGGAGACCAATAGAATCCGCTGAGCAGCCCCCGACTTTCCTGAGCAGCCCCCAGGTAATCCAGGCACAGGATGACCCGTTCCGACCCGTGTCCACCCTGCCGGATACCCGATCAGCATGCCGGAGACCAATAGAATCCGCTGAGCAGCCCCCAACTTTCCTGAGCAGCCCCCAGGTAATCCAGGCACAGGATGACCCGTTCCGACCCATTTGCACCCTGCCGGATGCCCGATCAGCATGCCGGAGACCAATAGAATCCGCTGAGCAGCCCCCAACTTTCCTGAGCAGCCCCCAGGTAATCCAGGCACAGGATGACCCGTTCCGACCCATTTGCACCCTGCCGGATGCCCGATCAGCATGCCGGAGACCAATAGAATCCGCTGAGCAGCCCCCGACGTTCCTGAGCAGCCCCCAGGTAATCCAGGCACAGGATGACCCGTTCCGACCCGTGTCCACCCTGCCGGATACCCGATCAGCATGCCGGAGACCAATAGAATCCGCTGAGCAGCCCCCAACTTTCCTGAGCAGCCCCCAGGTAATCCAGGCACAGGATGACCCGTTCCGACCCATTTGCACCCTGCCGGATGCCCGATCAGCATGCCGGAGACCAATAGAATCCGCTGAGCAGCCCCCGACTTTCCTGAGCAGCCCCCAGGTAATCCAGGCACAGGATGACCCGTTCCGACCCATTTGCACCCTGCCGGATGCCCGATCAGCATGCCGGAGACCAATAGAATCCGCTGAGCAGCCCCCAGGTAATCCAGGCACAGGATGACCCGTTCCGACCCGTGTCCACCCTGCCGGATACCCGATCAGCATGCCGGAGACCAATAGAATCCGCTGAGCAGCCCCCAACTTTCCTGAGCAGCCCCCAGGTATTCCAGGCACAGGATGACCCGTTCCGACCCATTTGCACCCTGCCGGATGCCCGATCAGCATGCCGGAGACCAATAGAATCCGCTGAGCAGCCCCCAACTTTCCTGAGCAGCCCCCAGGTAATCCAGGCACAGGATGACCCGTTCCGACCCATTTGCACCCTGCCGGATGCCCGATCAGCATGCCGGAGACCAATAGAATCCGCTGAGCAGCCCCCGACTTTCCTGAGCAGCCCCCAGGTAATCCAGGCACAGGATGACCCGTTCCGACCCGTGTCCACCCTGCCGGATACCCGATCAGCATGCCGGAGACCAATAGAATCCGCTGAGCAGCCCCCAACTTTCCTGAGCAGCCCCCAGGTATTCCAGGCACAGGATGACCCGTTCCGACCCATTTGCACCCTGCCGGATGCCCGATCAGCATGCCGGAGACCAATAGAATCCGCTGAGCAGCCCCCAACCTTCCTGAGCAGCCCCCAGGTAATCCAGGCACAGGATGACCCGTTCCGACCCATTTGCACCCTGCCGGATGCCCGATCAGCATGCCGGAGACCAATAGAATCCGCTGAGCAGCCCCCGACTTTCCTGAGCAGCCCCCAGGTAATCCAGGCACAGGATGACCCGTTCCGACCCATTTGCACCCTGCCGGATGCCCGATCAGCATGCCGGAGACCAATAGAATCCGCTGAGCAGCCCCCAGGTAATGCAGGCACAGGATGACCCGTTCCGACCCGTGTCCACCCTGCCGGATACCCGATCAGCATGCCGGAGACCAATAGAATCCGCTGAGCAGCCCCCAACTTTCCTGAGCAGCCCCCAGGTATTCCAGGCACAGGATGACCCGTTCCGACCCATTTGCACCCTGCCGGATGCCCGATCAGCATGCCGGAGACCAATAGAATCCGCTGAGCAGCCCCCAACTTTCCTGAGCAGCCCCCAGGTAATCCAGGCACAGGATGACCCGTTCCGACCCATTTGCACCCTGCCGGATGCCCGATCAGCATGCCGGAGACCAATAGAATCCGCTGAGCAGCCCCCGACTTTCCTGAGCAGCCCCCAGGTAATCCAGGCACAGGATGACCCGTTCCGACCCGTGTCCACCCTGCCGGATACCCGATCAGCATGCCGGAGACCAATAGAATCCGCTGAGCAGCCCCCAACTTTCCTGAGCAGCCCCCAGGTATTCCAGGCACAGGATGACCCGTTCCGACCCATTTGCACCCTGCCGGATGCCCGATCAGCATGCCGGAGACCAATAGAATCCGCTGAGCAGCCCCCAACCTTCCTGAGCAGCCCCCAGGTAATCCAGGCACAGGATGACCCGTTCCGACCCATTTGCACCCTGCCGGATGCCCCATCAGCATGCCGGAGACCAATAGAATCCGCTGAGCAGCCCCCAACTTTCCTGAGCAGCCCCCAGGTAATCCAGGCACAGGATGACCCGTTCCGACCCATTTGCACCCTGCCGGATACCCGATCAGCATGCCGGAGACCAATAGAATCCGCTGAGCAGCCCCCGACTTTCCTGAGCAGCCCCCAGGTAATCCAGGCACAGGATGACCCGTTCCGACCCGTGTCCACCCTGCCGGATACCCGATCAGCATGCCGGAGACCAATAGAATCCGCTGAGCAGCCCCCAACTTTCCTGAGCAGCCCCCAGGTACTCCAGGCACAGGATGACCCGTTCCGACCCATTTGCACCCTGCCGGATGCCCCATCAGCATGCCGGAGACCAATAGAATCCGCTGAGCAGCCCCCGACTTTCCTGAGCAGCCCCCAGGTATTCCAGGCACAGGACGACCCATTCTGACCCATTTGCATTGGTCGCTCACAGCTCGCAGAGGTCGCTCCGCACCAAAAAAGCGTCGCTCACCGCGACCAGACGCCGAGAATTTCAACTCATAGCAGCCAGAAGTCAGCACAGGAGTATCTAGCCGTCGGCTTTTCGTCCTGCCCAACATGGCACCCTCAGGAGGCGTGCACTCCAACACTCTTTACAGTATGTTAAATGGAGGCATGCCCCTCACCACTCAGCTGCTGATGAGAGGTGGACCACACGTCAAGGACGTGCCAGGTACCACCTACTCACCAGGAGCTGCCCTGCCTTGGGAGCAGAGAATGGGGTTTAACATGCAGTAACCCCTCCAGACAGTGCAGATGTGCTGTGTCTGGAGGGTCCCAGAACCCTTAGAAAACCCCCCCTATATTGGCCCTGTGGCCCCCCCAGCCCATTTTTCAGCACCAAATTGGAAATTTTGGACCCCAAAATTTCCTCCAAAAATCAGTTTTTCCTGGGTGTGGGTGTGTCTGGGGCCGGGAAAATGGTGTTTTGGGCGAAATTTTGGGAAAAAATTTTTCGATTTTTTTTTTCTAGGTCCTAAACACCCATTTCAGCACTCTCCTGCAGTCGGACACTTCTGCCTAGGTCCTAAACACCCATTTCAGCACTCTCCTGCAGTCGGACACTTCTGCCTAGGTCCTCAACACCCATTTCAGCACTCTCCTGCGGTCGCACACCTCTGCCTAACTCCGAAACACCCATTTCAGCACTCTCCTGCAGTCGCACACCTCTGCCTAAGTCCTCAACACCCATTTCAGCACTCTCCTGCAGTCGCACACCTCTGCCTAGGTCCTCAACACCCATTTCAGCACTCTCCTGCAGTCGGACACTTCTGCCTAAGTCCTAAACACCCATTTCAGCACTCTCCTGCAGTCGCACACCTCTGCCTAGGTCCTCAACACCCATTTCAGCACTCTCCTGCAGTCGCACACCTCTGCCTAGGTCCTCAACACCCATTTCAGCACTCTCCTGCGGTCGCACACCTCTGCCTAACTCCGAAACACCCATTTCAGCACTCTCGGGCAGTCGGACACCTCTGCCTAAGTCCTAAACACCCATTTCAGCACTCTCCTGCAGTCGCACACCTCTGCCTAAGTCCTCAACACCCATTTCAGCACTCTCCTGCAGTCGGACACTTCTGCCTAGGTCCTAAACACCCATTTCAGCACTCTCCTGCAGTCGGACACTTCTGCCTAGGTCCTAAACACCCATTTCAGCACTCTCCTGCAGTCGGACACTTCTGCCTAGGTCCTAAACACCCATTTCAGCACTCTCCTGCAGTCGGACACTTCTGCCTAGGTCCTAAACACCCATTTCGGCACTCTCCTGCAGTCGCACACCTCTGCCTAAGTCCTAAACACCCATTTCAGCACTCTCCTGCAGTCGGACACTTCTGCCTAGGTCCTAAACACCCATTTCAGCACTCTCCTGCAGTCGCACACCTCTGCCTAGGTCCTCAACACCCATTTCAGCACTCTCCTGCAGTCGCACACCTCTGCCTAGGTCCTCAACACCCATTTCAGCACTCTCCTGCAGTCGGACACTTCTGCCTAGGTCCTAAACACCCAATTCAGCACTCTCCTGCAGTCGGACACTTCTGCCTAGGTCCTCAACACCCATTTCAGCACTCTCCTGCAGTCGGACACTTCTGCCTAGGTCCTAAACACCCAATTCAGCACTCTCCTGCAGTCGGACACTTCTGCCTAGGTCCTAAACACCCATTTCAGCACTCTCCTGCAGTCGGACACTTCTGCCTAGGTCCTCAACACCCATTTCAGCACTCTCCTGCAGTCGCACACTTCTGCCTAGGTCCTAAACACCCATTTCAGCACTCTCCTGCAGTCGCACACCTCTGCCTAGGTCCTCAACACCCATTTCAGCACTCTCCTGCAGTCGCACACCTCTGCCTAGGTCCTCAACACCCATTTCAGCACTCTCCTGCAGTCGGACACTTCTGCCTAGGTCCTCAACACCCATTTCAGCACTCTCCTGCAGTCGGACACTTCTGCCTAGGTCCTCAACACCCATTTCAGCACTCTCCTGCAGTCGGACACTTCTGCCTAGGTCCTAAACACCCATTTCAGCACTCTCCTGCAGTCGGACACTTCTGCCTAGGTCCTAAACACCCATTTCAGCACTCTCCTGCAGTCGCACACCTCTGCCTAGGTCCTCAACACCCATTTCAGCACTCTCCTGCAGTCGCACACCTCTGCCTAGGTCCTCAACACCCATTTCAGCACTCTCCTGCAGTCGGACACTTCTGCCTAGGTCCTAAACACCCAATTCAGCACTCTCCTGCAGTCGGACACTTCTGCCTAGGTCCTCAACACCCATTTCAGCACTCTCCTGCAGTCGGACACTTCTGCCTAGGTCCTAAACACCCAATTCAGCACTCTCCTGCAGTCGGACACTTCTGCCTAGGTCCTAAACACCCATTTCAGCACTCTCCTGCAGTCGGACACTTCTGCCTAGGTCCTCAACACCCATTTCAGCACTCTCCTGCAGTCGCACACTTCTGCCTAGGTCCTAAACACCCATTTCAGCACTCTCCTGCAGTCGCACACCTCTGCCTAGGTCCTCAACACCCATTTCAGCACTCTCCTGCAGTCGCACACCTCTGCCTAGGTCCTCAACACCCATTTCAGCACTCTCCTGCAGTCGGACACTTCTGCCTAGGTCCTCAACACCCATTTCAGCACTCTCCTGCAGTCGGACACTTCTGCCTAGGTCCTCAACACCCATTTCAGCACTCTCCTGCAGTCGGACACTTCTGCCTAGGTCCTAAACACCCAATTCAGCACTCTCCTGCATTCGGACACTTCTGCCTAGGTCCTAAACACCCATTTCAGCACTCTCCTGCAGTCGCACACCTCTGCCTAAGTCCTCAACACCCATTTCAGCACTCTCCTGCAGTCGGACACTTCTGCCTAGGTCCTAAACACCCAATTCAGCACTCTCCTGCAGTGGGACACTTCTGCCTAGGTCCTAAACACCCATTTCAGCACTCTCCTGCAGTCGCACACCTCTGCCTAGGTCCTCAACACCCATTTCAGCACTCTCCTGCAGTCGCACACCTCTGCCTAGGTCCTCAACACCCATTTCAGCACTCTCCTGCAGTCGGACACTTCTGCCTAGGTCCTAAACACCCATTTCAGCACTCTCCTGCAGTCGCACACCTCTGCCTAGGTCCTCAACACCCATTTCAGCACTCTCCTGCAGTCGCACACCTCTGCCTAGGTCCTCAACACCCATTTCAGCACTCTCCTGCAGTCGCACACCTCTGCCTAGGTCCTCAACACCCATTTCAGCACTCTCCTGCAGTCGGACACTTCTGCCTAGGTCCTAAACACCCATTTCAGCACTCTCCTGCAGTCGCACACCTCTGCCTAGGTCCTCAACACCCATTTCAGCACTCTCCTGCAGTCGGACACTTCTGCCTAGGTCCTAAACACCCATTTCAGCACTCTCCTGCAGTCGCACACCTCTGCCTAGGTCCTCAACACCCATTTCAGCACTCTCCTGCAGTCGCACACCTCTGCCTAGGTCCTCAACACCCATTTCAGCACTCTCCTGCGGTCGCACACCTCTGCCTAACTCCGAAACACCCATTTCAGCACTCTCGGGCAGTCGGACACCTCTGCCTAAGTCCTAAACACCCATTTCAGCACTCTCCTGCAGTCGCACACCTCTGCCTAAGTCCTCAACACCCATTTCAGCACTCTCCTGCAGTCGGACACTTCTGCCTAGGTCCTAAACACCCATTTCAGCACTCTCCTGCAGTCGGACACTTCTGCCTAGGTCCTAAACACCCATTTCAGCACTCTCCTGCAGTCGGACACTTCTGCCTAGGTCCTAAACACCCATTTCAGCACTCTCCTGCAGTGGCACACCTCTGCCTAGGTCCTCAACACCCATTTCAGCACTCTCCTGCGGTCGCACACCTCTGCCTAACTCCGAAACACCCATTTCAGCACTCTCGGGCAGTCGGACACCTCTGCCTAAGTCCTAAACACCCATTTCAGCACTCTCCTGCAGTCGCACACCTCTGCCTAAGTCCTCAACACCCATTTCAGCACTCTCCTGCAGTCGGACACTTCTGCCTAGGTCCTAAACACCCATTTCAGCACTCTCCTGCAGTCGGACACTTCTGCCTAGGTCCTAAACACCCATTTCAGCACTCTCCTGCAGTCGCACACCTCTGCCTAAGTCCTCAACACCCATTTCAGCACTCTCCTGCAGTCGGACACTTCTGCCTAGGTCCTCAACACCCATTTCAGCACTCTCCTGCAGTCGGACACTTCTGCCTAGGTCCTAAACACCCATTTCAGCACTCTCCTGCAGTCGGACACTTCTGCCTAGGTCCTAAACACCCATTTCAGCACTCTCCTGCAGTCGCACACCTCTGCCTAGGTCCTCAACACCCATTTCAGCACTCTCCTGCAGTCGCACACCTCTGCCTAGGTCCTCAACACCCATTTCAGCACTCTCCTGCAGTCGGACACTTCTGCCTAGGTCCTCAACACCCATTTCAGCACTCTCCTGCAGTCGGACACGTCTGCCTAGGTCCTAAACACCCATTTCAGCACTCTCCTGCAGTCGCACACCTCTGCCTAGGTCCTCAACACCCATTTCAGCACTCTCCTGCAGTCGCACACCTCTGCCTAGGTCCTCAACACCCATTTCAGCACTCTCCTGCAGTCGGACACTTCTGCCTAGGTCCTCAACACCCATTTCAGCACTCTCCTGCAGTCGCACACCTCTGCCTAAGTCCTCAACACCCATTTCAGCACTCTCCTGCAGTCGGACACTTCTGCCTAGGTCCTAAACACCCATTTCAGCACTCTCCTGCAGTCGGACACTTCTGCCTAGGTCCTCAACACCCATTTCAGCACTCTCCTGCGGTCGCACACCTCTGCCTAACTCCGAAACACCCATTTCAGCACTCTCCTGCAGTCGCACACCTCTGCCTAAGTCCTCAACACCCATTTCAGCACTCTCCTGAAGTCGGACACTTCTGCCTAGGTCCTAAACACCCATTTCAGCACTCTCCTGCAGTCGCACACCTCTGCCTAGGTCCTCAACACCCATTTCAGCACTCTCCTGCAGTCGGACACTTCTGCCTAGGTCCTAAACACCCATTTCAGCACTCTCCTGCAGTCGGACACTTCTGCCTAGGTCCTAAACACCCATTTCAGCACTCTCCTGCAGTCGCACACCTCTGCCTAGGTCCTCAACACCCATTTCAGCACTCTCCTGCAGTCGGACACTTCTACCTAGGTCCTCAACACCCATTTCAGCACTCTCCTGCAGTCGGACACTTCTGCCTAGGTCCTAAACACCCATTTCAGCGCTCTCCTGCAGTCGGACACTTCTGCCTAGGTCCTAAACACCCATTTCAGCACTCTCCTGCAGTCGCACACCTCTGCCTAGGTCCTCAACACCCATTTCAGCACTCTCCTCCAGTCGGACACTTCTGCCTAGGTCCTCAACACCCATTTCAGCACTCTCCTGCAGTCGGACACTTCTGCCTAGGTCCTAAACACCCATTTCAGCACTCTCCTGCAGTCGGACACTTCTGCCTAGGTCCTAAACACCCATTTCAGCACTCTCCTGCAGTCGCACACCTCTGCCTAGGTCCTCAACACCCATTTCAGCACTCTCCTGCAGTCGCACACCTCTGCCTAGGTCCTCAACACCCATTTCAGCACTCTCCTGCAGTCGGACACCTCTGCCTAGGTCCTCAACACCCATTTCAGCACTCTCCTGCAGTCGCACACCTCTGCCTAAGTCCTCAACACCCATTTCAGCACTCTCCTGCAGTCGGACACTTCTGCCTAGGTCCTCAACACCCATTTCAGCACTCTCCTGCAGTCGGACACTTCTGCCTAGGTCCTCAACACCCATTTCAGCACTCTCCTGCGGTCGCACACCTCTGCCTAACTCCGAAACACCCATTTCAGCACTCTCCTGCAGTCGCACACCTCTGCCTAAGTCCTCAACACCCATTTCAGCACTCTCCTGAAGTCGGACACTTCTGCCTAGGTCCTAAACACCCATTTCAGCACTCTCCTGCAGTCGCACACCTCTGCCTAGGTCCTCAACACCCATTTCAGCACTCTCCTGCAGTCGCACACCTCTGCCTAGGTCCTCAACACCCATTTCAGCACTCTCCTGCAGTCGGACACTTCTGCCTAGGTCCTCAACACCCATTTCAGCACTCTCCTGCGGTCGCACACCTCTGCCTAACTCCGAAACACCCATTTCAGCACTCTCCTGCAGTCGGACACTTCTGCCTAGGTCCTAAACACCCATTTCAGCACTCTCCTGCAGTCGGACACTTCTGCCTAGGTCCTCAACATCCATTTCAGCACTCTCCTGCGGTCGCACACCTCTGCCTAACTCCGAAACACCCATTTCAGCACTCTCCTGCAGTCGCACACCTCTGCCTAAGTCCTCAACACCCATTTCAGCACTCTCCTGAAGTCGGACACTTCTGCCTAGGTCCTAAACACCCATTTCAGCACTCTCCTGCAGTCGCACACCTCTGCCTAGGTCCTCAACACCCATTTCAGCACTCTCCTGCAGTCGCACACCTCTGCCTAGGTCCTCAACACCCATTTCAGCACTCTCCTGCAGTCGGACACTTCTGCCTAGGTCCTCAACACCCATTTCAGCACTCTCCTGCAGTCGGACACTTCTGCCTAGGTCCTAAACACCTATTTCAGCACTCTCCTGCAGTCGCACACCTCTGCCTAGGTCCTCAACACCCATTTCAGCACTCTCCTGCAGTCGGACACTTCTGCCTAGGTCCTAAACACCCATTTCAGCACTCTCCTGCAGTCGGACACTTCTGCCTAGGTCCTAAACACCCATTTCAGCACTCTCCTGCAGTCGCACACCTCTGCCTAGGTCCTCAACACCCATTTCAGCACTCTCCTGCAGTCGCACAGCTCTGCCTAGGTCCTCAACACCCATTTCAGCACTCTCCTGCGGTCGCACACCTCTGCCTAACTCCGAAACACCCATTTCAGCACTCTCGGGCAGTCGGACACCTCTGCCTAAGTCCTAAACACCCATTTCAGCACTCTCCTGCAGTCGCACACCTCTGCCTAAGTCCTCAACACCCATTTCAGCACTCTCCTGCAGTCGGACACTTCTGCCTAGGTCCTAAACACCCATTTCAGCACTCTCCTGCAGTCGGACACTTCTGCCTAGGTCCTAAACACCCATTTCAGCACTCTCCTGCAGTCGCACACCTCTGCCTAAGTCCTCAACACCCATTTCAGCACTCTCCTGCAGTCGGACACTTCTGCCTAGGTCCTCAACACCCATTTCAGCACTCTCCTGCAGTCGGACACTTCTGCCTAGGTCCTAAACACCCATTTCAGCACTCTCCTGCAGTCGGACACTTCTGCCTAGGTCCTAAACACCCATTTCAGCACTCTCCTGCAGTCGCACACCTCTGCCTAGGTCCTAAACACCCATTTCAGCACTCTCCTGCAGTCGGACACTTCTGCCTAGGTCCTAAACACCCATTTCAGCACTCTCCTGCAGTCGCACACCTCTGCCTAGGTCCTCAACACCCATTTCAGCACTTTCCTGCAGTCGCACACCTCTGCCTAGGTCCTCAACACCCATTTCAGCACTCTCCTGCAGTCGGACACTTCTGCCTAGGTCCTCAACACCCATTTCAGCACTCTCCTGCAGTCGGACACTTCTGCCTAGGTCCTAAACACCCATTTCAGCACTCTCCTGCAGTCGGACACTTCTGCCTAGGTCCTAAACACCCATTTCAGCACTCTCCTGCAGTCGCACACCTCTGCCTAGGTCCTCAACACCCATTTCAGCACTCTCCTGCAGTCGCACACCTCTGCCTAGGTCCTCAACACCCATTTCAGCACTCTCCTGCGGTCGCACACCTCTGCCTAACTCCGAAACACCCATTTCAGCACTCTCGGGCAGTCGGACACCTCTGCCTAAGTCCTAAACACCCATTTCAGCACTCTCCTGCAGTCGGACACTTCTGCCTAGGTCCTAAACACCCATTTCAGCACTCTCCTGCAGTCGCACACTTCTGCCTAGGTCCTAAACACCCATTTCAGCACTCTCCTGCAGTCGCACACCTCTGCCTAAGTCCTCAACACCCATTTCAGCACTCTCCTGCAGTCGGACACTTCTGCCTAGGTCCTCAACACCCATTTCAGCACTCTCCTGCAGTCGGACACTTCTGCCTAGGTCCTAAACACCCATTTCAGCACTCTCCTGCAGTCGGACACTTCTGCCTAGGTCCTAAACACCCATTTCAGCACTCTCCTGCAGTCGCACACCTCTGCCTAGGTCCTCAACACCCATTTCAGCACTCTCCTGCAGTCGCACACCTCTGCCTAGGTCCTCAACACCCATTTCAGCACTCTCCTGCAGTCGGACACTTCTGCCTAGGTCCTCAACACCCATTTCAGCACTCTCCTGCAGTCGGACACTTCTGCCTAGGTCCTAAACACCCATTTCAGCACTCTCCTGCAGTCGGACACTTCTGCCTAGGTCCTAAACACCCATTTCAGCACTCTCCTGCAGTCGGACACTTCTGCCTAGGTCCTAAACACCCATTTCAGCACTCTCCTGCAGTCGCACACCTCTGCCTAAGTCCTCAACACCCATTTCAGCACTCTCCTGCAGTCGGACACTTCTGCCTAGGTCCTAAACACCCATTTCAGCACTCTCCTGCAGTCGGACACTTCTGCCTAGGTCCTCAACACCCATTTCAGCACTCTCCTGCAGTCGGACACTTCTGCCTAGGTCCTAAACACCCATTTCAGCACTCTCCTGCAGTCGGACACTTCTGCCTAGGTCCTAAACACCCATTTCAGCACTCTCCTGCAGTCGCACACCTCTGCCTAAGTCCTCAACACCCATTTCAGCACTCTCCTGCAGTCGGACACTTCTGCCTAGGTCCTCAACACCCATTTCAGCACTCTCCTGCGGTCGCACACCTCTGCCTAACTCCGAAACACCCATTTCAGCACTCTCCTGCAGTCGGACACTTCTGCCTAGGTCCTAAACACCCATTTCAGCACTCTCCTGCAGTCGGACACTTCTGCCTAGGTCCTAAACACCCATTTCAGCACTCTCCTGCAGTCGCACACCTCTGCCTAAGTCCTCAACACCCATTTCAGCACTCTCCTGCAGTCGGACACTTCTGCCTAGGTCCTAAACACCCATTTCAGCACTCTCCTGCAGTCGGACACTTCTGCCTAGGTCCTCAACACCCATTTCAGCACTCTCCTGCAGTCGGACACTTCTGCCTAGGTCCTAAACACCCATTTCAGCACTCTCCTGCAGTCGGACACTTCTGCCTAGGTCCTAAACACCCATTTCAGCACTCTCCTGCAGTCGCACACCTCTGCCTAAGTCCTCAACACCCATTTCAGCACTCTCCTGCAGTCGGACACTTCTGCCTATGTCCTAAACACCCATTTCAGCACTCTCCTGCAGTCGGACACTTCTGCCTAGGTCCTCAACACCCATTTCAGCACTCTCCCGGCTCTCCGGGCCGCGGCTTCAAACCCTGATCGATGAGCCTGTAGAGGAAGTCTGCATCAGTAAACCATCGAAAGTTCTCCCCCAGGGCTGGGAAGTCCCTCAGCAGCTGCACAATGTAGATGGTGCCTGGGGTAGCCTCTGAGATAATTCCTTCGTAGGAAGCCCGGGGGGCAGCGGAGAAGCGCGAGTCCACCCAGGCAGAGGCGTAGTCGTAGTACTTCAGGAACATGCGAAAAGGAGAACTTCGATACAGGCTGTGCACTGATGCCAGGGAATCACCGGAATCACTTACTGACTCTGCAGGATCCGCGTCGCTTCCTTCGTCTCCAGGGTCGCTTGCCATAGTTGAGGCGGGAGATACTGTTCCGTTGAAGCTGCGTTCCGATGCCGAGCTAGGTGTTGGGCGGCACGCTGTCCCGCCGCCTCCGCGGTAACCTGCAGGGCACTCCGCCGGATACCGTGGGACAGGATGCATAGAGAGTCCCACAGGTAGGTGTTGTAGTGGGCATATTGCAGGCCCTGGAACAAGGTCCCTTGAGGGGACACTTGCTGCCGATGAGTGATCCAGTGACGCAGGAGGCCGATGTATCGGCCTGTGGGGGGTAGCAGGAGGGCCTGTCCTTTCTGGGAGAGATCCGTCTTTCCTCCCACAAACACCACCATGATGTAGCCCGAGTCCAGGAAGCTGACATCCCGGCACCGCAGCCTCTCCATGTCGCTCCACCGGCACCCCGTGCTCCACTGCAGAGCGAGGGCCACAGCCGGGAGGCTTACCGGCTTGCGAAAAACAACGTTGAACACTCTGTTCGGGTTCACTGTCTCCGGCTGCCGTCTTTCCTCCCTGGGTATTTGGAGGGTTGCCCTCCGGAACGCCGGAGGAGATCTTCGCCATGGCGTGGTACGTAAGGTACTGCCTGGCACTCGCGGGGGAGATCCTCGACTGCTGCATGAGCGACCTGAGCCACATCAAGAAGACCATCTCGGGATCTAAGTTGGGGTCGTGGGGAGAAAGATTTGCGTAAAACTGCGCGGCACGAGCTTCCACGGAGATCATCGCCCGGAGAGAACTCTCCCGGTAGCACCCCGCCAGGAAGGACGACGTCTCGTGCCGCAAGTCGTTGTACCCCTCCTCTGAGACGGGCGGTGCAGGTCTGCGCACCTGGTGCCGCTCGAGGAGGGGAGCCCAGGGGCCCAGTCATTGGCGAGGGTGCTTCCCTTTTCCGCCCTGCTGAAAACCCCCCTTGTGCTTGTATCCGGTAACCCGGTCTCCCCCCTTCGGCCTCTGCGGGTTGCGAGGGCTCGGCTCCGCACTGGGCTTGTGGCGTTGGGCCGCCAGGCGGGCCTCCGACTGCAGGGTAGTCATCTTCTCGCGCGTCACCGACATGAAGGGGAGGGCCGCCAGTCGCTCCTCGAACTCCCCAGCGCCCACAGCCGCCTGCTCGCGGCGCAGGCCAGCCTCGATCAGCACCTCCTTGACTAGGATGGCCTCGAGGCGAACCACCATGTCGTTCATCAGGACCCCCATAGATGCCGCCCCCTGCATGTACATCATCCTCCGCAGACTCTTCAGGAGGACACGACGCTCGTGAAACTGGGAGCTCTGGGTGGCGGCAACCGGAGCGTCATGGCGCATGATCAGGTGCGTCCACAAGCTTTCCAGCTTGTTCGGGTCGTTCAGGAAGGGGAGCCATGTGACAACCCGCGCCAAATCGGGAAGCTCTTCCGATGGCCACTGCCCTCCATAACTCGGCATGGCTGCGTAGGGGTTCTGAGCGGCGTACGCCGCGTCGTACCCTTGAGGGGCGTACACGAATGACCCCTGCCCTTGAGGGACAGCAGGCATGCCGGGACCCACTCCCTGAGGAGCCTGCGGGAGTGTTGCGGAGCCCTGCCCCTGAGGGGGGTACAGGGAGTGTCCTGTCTGTGACACCGAGCCCAGCCCTTGAGGGGCATACGTGGGCTGGACGATCCCCTGGGGGGCCGCATGAGGGACAGCACCCAGCCCTTGAGGGGCTTGCATTGGGTGCCCCTGGGCGGACAGAGTGGCAGAGCCCGACCCTTGAGGGGCGTACATGGGGTGCACTTGGCCCGTCGGTAACACCGAGCCCGGCCCTTGAGGGGCATAGGTAGGCTGGACGAAACCCAGAGGGGCGGCCTGCGCGACAGCACCTGGCCCTTGAGGGGCCTGCAGTGGGTGCACTTGGTTCGCTGGCCTAGCAGAGCCCGGCCCTTGAGGGGCGTTTTTTTTTTCCATGTCGCTCCCGTTGGTCACTGCGCTGCTTTGAGTCAGCCACGTGGCGGAAGCCGGACCGCAGGGAGGGGCGTTGCGCCCGTTGACGCCTCTCGCTCCTCATGTGCCTTGAGTAGCTGCCTGGTGGGTCTGCTTTGAGGCGGGGAATCGCGTCAGGCCAAACAGCCACTGCGAGGACGTCTCCCCTAAAAGAAAAGAAAGAATGTGGGAAGGGGACGGGGGCGAGATGGGTGGGCGGCGCAAGCCGGAAGGAGCGCCCCCCATGGGGCGGAAGCTCACCCGACAGCATAAAATGCTGCAAAAACAACAAAAAAGGGGAAAAGAAACCACGCACACCACAACATCAATAAAACCAAAGCCGTGCAGAAAGGGCCCCTCCGCATATATGAAACAGGGCACACAGCGGAAAATGAGTTACCAGAGCTTGCTTTAGTTTCCCCTCGGAGGAGGGTAATCACAGGGGGCGCCACGTGAAGGCAGCAAGTTGGATTTTATCCCCCCTGGTGACGAGAGTGGGGGCGTACACGGGATGCACATGTCCTTGAGGGACAGGGGAAGGGAGGGGGGGCACGACAGAGGGAGGGAAGACAGGTTCTGCAGGGGCCTGGGGGGAGTGCTGTGTGTTCGGGAAGGGCACGGAGAAGGCCTCAGCCACTTCAGTCGCGGCCGCACTCACCTTTTCCTCTGCGCTCGCTTTCGTGGTCCGGTCCCCTTCCGGGTCCTCACCGCTTCCCACAGCGAACGCGCACAGCGGGCAACACCACTCGCTCGCCCCTTCGCCCTTCACAAACGGGCTGAGAGCCCCTGTTTCGCCTGACACTGCCTTCCACTCAGGGCAGATCACCCGACCCCGGCACCCACACCTCCAGCACTGCTCCGACTCCGCGCTCTTGTGCTCGATGGCACAGCGCGGAAAGATGCAGCGCGCACGCGGCTCGGCGGGCTCAACGCCCTCCGGAAGGACAGGTACTGTGACCTTGCTCCAATCGACCGAGCTCAGCTGCGACAGCGACATATTCTACTGAGTACGAACCCAGTTTTTTGTTTGTACGAACGGTGCCTGCTAGTGCATGTGTGCAGATACCGAACGCTGCCACGAGTCTTTTTAGTGCGAAAAGCTAGCTGTTCTTGCACGATCCACACAAAACAACAGGTTGTCGCAGGATTCGAATGGAGTCGACGTGTGTAAACACGGTTTGCCCCCCGGCAGGATCCCGGGAAACCCCGGCCGGGCCCGGAAATTCCGGGACCGGGTTTTTGAAATCCCGGCCGGGATCCCGGTGAAATCCCGGCCGGGTCCGGCCGGGAATCCAGGGGGTTCTCAGTCTCAGGTCGCTTGGACCGAGGTCATCTCAGACCTATGGCTTTCAGTCCCAGTTTCAGATTCAGACCTGCTGATCCAGAACCGCACCCTCTCCTTCCACACCAATTGTAACCGCTGCTCATGGGTCCGAGTGACGACGATAGCAATGACGATGGCTCCATAGCAAAGATGGCTACCACTGTCAAAGCTCATCTGGAACTGAAACTGTCCCAGATGGAAGTCTCCTGTATAAATCCAGGGTTCGGGGTTACCACGAGTGTAACGCAGATACGTGCAGGTGTGTCAAGAGAGTGTGCAGCTCACAGCAGTTCCGCATCCTCCTGGTTGCTGAACTCCACAGTCCGAGGACGACGAAGGGGACGACGAGGGTCGACGTAGGCTTATCTTACGCTACGGCAGGGGTGGACTCAGCCACCCCGGGGGCAGGTTGAACAGGTTGTGTGGTTCCACTGATCAACATATGGGTCGGCCTGTCTGATAAGACTCAGCCACCCTGCGGGTCAAGTGATTCCAAAAGGGTGCCTATTTGACCAAAAGGCAAAATTTCCTCCCGCCATGTTCCCGTACCACAGAGGCTGTTGTGTTTTGCCTCTGTGTATGCGTACGTTTTGCGATGACGGGGTGTGGAACCTGGCGTAGACCGAGCTACAACCAGGAACCAACGGCCCAACTCGGCGCCGTGGTCAATTTTTGTGAAAAGGCCTTGACCAGAGGCATCCCCCAAACACTAAATTTGCTCTGTTTCATCCTGAACCGACCGACCAGGCAGCGTGAGGAGGCATCAGAGCCCCTCGTGGACAGCCGCAGCACCCTTCCTTTACTAACGTCAGGCTTCACCACTAGCACGAAGCATCACTGTTTTACGTCAGGTATGGCAATCGCCCACCCAAGGAAGTCGAGGAGTTTGAGCCGTTGGAAGTTACCAGAGGGACAAGCAAGAGGGATCTGCAAAGCAGTGATGTCTGTTGTACCCTTGGACCAATAAATTACTGTAAAGACGTGGAAGCGGAGACGTGGGGGGCCTTCACACAGAAGTGCAGGAATGAGCTGTCGCACAAGGTGTAATGTGACACAGTTCGACGCACAGCGAACGGCCCCGAGAGGGGTTGTGTGGGTGAAGGGAAGCAGTGCCCCGCCTTGTGGTGGGTCGGGGTGGCGTGCACTGCCTACACATGGACAGCAAGGGGTGTGGTGTGCCCCAGCAGGCTGATGGTGCTGTGTGCCTGCCTGTGGTGCTCGCCTGCCATCTCACCCGCCTTCTGCATGTCGGTCCCAGACAGATACGCACGCATCGCAGCGTTGTACGGCTCCCACTCTGCAGCAGCCTTCCCAACGTGGTGCATCCACTCCCCATCCTCCTCGTTGTCTGAGCTCCCCTCCTCCTCCACCAGCAGCGAGTACACACAGAAGCATGTCTCCTCGTTGTTGTTGTTGATGTTGTAACTGTCGACTTGCACAGACATGGGGACGTGCTCACCACCACCACGTGCATTCTGCTTCACCAGACGCACCCGCCTCGGCACAAGCAGCAGCACGTTCTGGTGTTCTGTATCCTTGCGCAGTGCGGTGTTGCACACCACGTCCAGCCCGAAGGCACGCGCAGCACGCTCCATCCCACACGCCAGGACAGGCAGCACCCCAAGCAGGCTGAACCGCCGCATCTCCGCACACCCCGTGTCCCCGCACAGGACACGCCCCGACGCCGCTCCGATGTTGACACGCAGAGCACTGTCTGTGATGTTGTCCTGCTGGGTGTTGAAGCTGCGCACCGCCCGCACGACCTGCTGTGCTGCACCTGCAGCTGCAGTGGCGTGCACGAAGCACGTGCGTGACGTGTTGAAGGAGGCAAGGATGCGGTCACCGACGAACACGTCCACCAGACCACGGCGTGACTCCACTGCCGACATCGTGTTGGTCAGCAGCATCTCGAAGAACGACGTGAGGGTGCGGGGGTCCTCCTCCAGACACGCCAGTGCGTTGCATGTGTTCACCACAAGCAGTGTTGACCGTACGTTCTTCAAGACACCAAGCACCTTCGTCGCCACAACACGGCGCCCCTCTGTATGTTCACTTGCTCATCTGCTACGCGGAATTGACCTCACACCCTAACTCATCGAAGAGCGGCTGACCATAGACTCACAGGCAGTGCTCCTCCTCCCCTCTGGAACGTCGTCATGTTGCTGTGCAGGGAGGCACGACTTCGGGAGGTACGGGCGGTACGCACGCAGGTTCTGCTCCAGCCTGCGAAGCGCCTCGTGCATCGCTGCAGGCAGCCGCCCCTCCGCCTCCGCCTCCTGCAGCATCTCCGCCACGGTGTCGACGTCGTAGCCCGCCAGAAGTTGTGCAATCGCCTCCACAGTCTCGATGGTCCGTCCCATCGCCGCCTTCTCCCTCTCGGCTGACTCTGCGAACCCGCGTGTGGCGGCGAAGGCGACCAGCAGCACGAAGAGAGAGATCTGCATTTCAAGTATCCCCTTAAATGCAGCGACCGGACACGGCGGGTCTGTGCACTCGACGAGAGGCCGAATGCGTTCCCACCTGAAAGAGTCAGGTGCAGTTCCCGGCAGGTCGAACAGGCCGAAGCGAAGGATGGTCTCCGACGTGCTGATGATGACCCACAGGGCAGCGACCCCTGTCACCCACGTGGCGAAGCGACTGCCGAGACCGACCACCAGTGACAGGTCTGCGAGAAGCACAAAGGCTGGCCACATCGGCGGGCTGCCGACACTGCGGGTGGCCATCTCTGAGGAAATGATAATGAGAGCAAGCACCACGACGTACGCACGCACGATGTTGCGTGTCAGGCGCACCCCGCACACACAGAGGGCGATCGTCATGGAATTGGAGCCCAGCACCAGGATGTAGCCAACAATGACGTGCGGATACTTCTGTTGTAGAGAGCACATCACCCATGATCAAAGCGAGCGTACAGCTCATGAGGAACATCAGCCTTCGGTCGCTGCGTGCCTTTCCCTTGAGCTTCCCGTCCATCGAGATGACGCGTTCGTACCAACCCATCGCCATTGTGCTTCAGTGTGTCTGACATGGAGATGGGTCGCTGCACGGCTGGCCACACTTTTCTGTACGACCACCCCAGAGGGACAGCATTCTCTGCCCCCCCTTGGAATCGCAATAATTCACGGATTCCTCACGCCGGGTCCACCTAGTGGTCCCACCGACGAACCCCCCGAAACAAGAGCGTCAACCCACCACATCTCCAAACTCGAAAAGTTAGCGACAGACCTGTGCGTGACCCACATCGGAACAGCAGGGGAAGCCTGGCCTGGGGAAGGCGTGGCCTGAGGGGCTCGGTGGCGTGGGGTGAAGCAGTCCCGCCTTTCGCGGGGGGTGTAAACTAATTTTGGCTTCAGTCGCACAAAACTGGGTGGTGAAAAGTGACACAGTTTGACGCACAGCGAAGGGCCCCGTAGAACGTGGAACTGAAACCACTGGAAAGCGGTTTCGTGGGCCAGATCGGAAGGAGGAGGAGGAGGGGGGATCACGTCTGGCTGCAGATGCGGTAGGGTTGCGTTGTGCTCACATGTGTGGTGTTCCAACACGATCCACACAAAACAACAGTTTGTCGCAGGATTCGAATGGGGTCGACATGTGTAAAGACGTGGAAGGGGAGACGTGGGGGGGGCCTTCGCACAGAAGTGCAGGAATGGGCTGTCGCCCAAGGTGTAACGTGACACAGTTCGACACACAGCGAACGGCCCCGTAGAACGTGGAAGTGAAACCACTGGAAAGCGGCTGGTGGCTCATGTCGGAAGAAGGAGGAGGAGAAGGAGGAGGAGGGGGGTTGTGTGGGTGAAGGGAAGCAGTGCCCCGCCCTGTGGTGGGTCGGGGTGGCGTGCACTGCCTACACATGGACAGCAAGGGGTGTGGTGTGCCCCAGCAGGCTGATGGTGCTGTGTGCCTGCCTGTGGTGCTCGCCTGCCATCTCACCCGCCTTCTGTATGTCGGTCCCAGACAGATACGCACGCATCGCAGCGTTGTACGGCTCCCACTCTGCAGCAGCCTTCCCGATGTGGTACATCCACTCCCCGTCTTTGTCATGCTGTGCGTTGCCCTCCTCCTCCACCAGCAGCGAGTACACACAGAAGCATGTCTCCTCGTTCTTGTCGACTTGCACAGACATGGTCATTTGCTCACCACCGGCATGGATATTCTGCTTCACCAGACGCACCCGCCTCGGCACAAGCAGCAGCACGTACTCGTGCTCTGCTTCCCGCTGCAGCTTCGTGTTGCACACCACGTCCAGCCCGAAGGCACGCGCAGCACGCTCCATCCCACACGCCAGGACAGGCAGCACCCCAAGCAGGCTGAACCGCCGCATCTCAGCACACCCCGTGTCCCCGCACAGGACACGCCCCGACGCCGCTCCGATGTTGACACGCAGAGCACTGTCTGTGATGTTGTCCTGCTGGGTGTTGAAGCTGCGCACCGCCCACACGATCTGCTGTACTGCACCTGCAGCTGCAGTGGTGTGCACGAAGCACGGACGTGACGTGTTGAAGGAGGCAAGGATGCGGTCACCGACGAACACGTCCACCAGACCACGGCGTGACTCCACTGCCGACATCGTCTTGGTCAGCAGCATCTCGAAGAACGACGTGAAGGCGCGGGGGTCCTGCTCCAGACAAGCGAGCGCGTTGCATGTGTTCACCACAAGCAGTGTTGACCGTACGTTCTTCAAGTCACCAAGCACCTTCGTCGCCACAACACGGCGCCCCTCTGTATGTTCACTTGCTGATCTGCTACGCGGAATTGACCTCACACCCGAACTCATCGAAGAGCCGCTGACCATAGACTCACAGGCAGTGCTCCTCCTCCCCTCTGGAACGTCGTCATGTTGCTGTGCAGGGAGGCACGACTTCGGGAGGTACGGGCGGTACGCACGCAGGTTCTGCTCCAGCCTGTGAAGCGGCTCGTGCATCGCTGCAGGCAGCCGCCCCTCCGCCTCCGCATCCTGCAGCATCTCCGCCACGGTGTCGACGACGTAGCCCGCCAGAAGTTGTGCAATCGCCTCCACAGTCTCGATGGTCCGTCCCATCGCCGCCTTCTCCCTCTCGGCTGACTCTGCGAACCCGCGTGTGGCGATGAAGTCGACAAGCAGCACGATGAGCGACACTTGCATCTCATATATCCCGCTTGCTGCATTGACCGGACACGGCGGGTCTGTGCACTCCACAAAACCTCGAATATACTCCCACCTGTACCAGTCGGGTGCTGAGCCAGGCAGGTCGAAGAGCCCGAAGCGCAGGATGGTCTCCGACACGCTGATGATGACCCACAGGGCAGTGAACCCTGTCAACCATGTGGCGAAGCGACGGCCGAGACCGACCACCAGTGACAGGTCTGCGAGAAGCACAAAGGTTGGCCAAACAGGCTGCATCCCGACACTGCGGGAGCTGAGGTCCGATGAGATTATAATGAGAGCCATCCCTATGACGTATGCACGCACGATGTTGTGTGTCAGGTGCACCCCGCACACACACAGGGCGATCATGATATATTGGCACCCGAGTTTGAGGATGAAGCCAATAATGACTTGCGGATACAGTTCTGTCATCAGAATCATCACGCTTTGCGTCACACCGATCGCACAGCTCATGAGGAACAGCAACCTTCTGTCGCTGCGATCCTTGCCCTTGAGCTTCCCGCCCATCGAGATGACGCGTTCGTACCAACCCATCGCCATTGTGCTTCAGTGTGTCTGACATGGAGATGGGTCGCTGCACGGCTGGCCACACTTTTCTGTACGACCACCCCAGAGGGACAGCATTCTCTGCCCCCCCTTGGAATCGCAATAATTCACGGATTCCTCACGCCGGGTCCACCTAGTGGTCCCACCGACGAACCCCCCGAAACAAGAGCGTCAACCCACCACATCTCCAAACTCGAAAAGTTAGCGACAGACCTGTGCGTGACCCACATCGGAACAGCAGGGGAAGCCTGGCCTGGGGAAGGCGTGGCCTGAGGGGCTCGGTGGCGTGGGGTGAAGCAGTCCCGCCTTTCGCGGGGGGTGTAAACTAATTTTGGCTTCAGTCGCACAAAACTGCGTGGTGAAAAGTGACACAGTTTGACGCACAGCGAAGGGCCCCGTAGAACGTGGAACTGAAACCACTGGAAAGCGGTTTCGTGGGCCAGATCGGAAGGAGGAGGAGGAGGGGGGATCACGTCTGACGTGCAGGTGCGGTAGGGTTGCGTTGGTCACACGTGTGTTGTTCCAACGAAAAAGACTTGGAGTTGCGTTCTTTGTTTGTACGAACGGTGCCTGCTAGTGCATGTGTGCAGGATACCGAACGCTGCCACGAGTCTTTTTAGTACGAAAAACTAGCTGTTCTTGCACGATCCACACAAAACAACAGGTTGTCGCAGGATTCGGTTGGGGTCGACATGTGTAAAGACGTGGAAGGGGAGACGTGGGGGGGGCCTTCGCACAGAAGTGCAGGAATGGGCTGTCGCACAAGGTGTAATGTGACACAGTTCGACACACCGCGAACGGCCCCGTAGAACGTGGAAGTGAAACCACTGGAAAGCGGGAGGAGGAGAAGGAGGAGGAGGAGGGGGGTTGTGTGGGTGAAGGGAAGCAGTGCCCCGCCCTGTGGTGGGTCGGGGTGGCGTGCACTGCCTACACATGGACAGCAAGGGGTGTGGTGTGCCCCAGCAGGCTGATGGTGCTGTTTTGTTTTTTTTTTTTGCGGCCTGTGTGGTTGTCTTCGTCGTTTTTCTTCTGCGACCGGACATCCCCTTCTGGAGACACCGATCTACACTATGAACCGCTAGCTGATGCTGGAGCTTTCGGGAGCCTCTGCGAGTGGGTGGCCACGTTTTCTTTGGTGGACGCATCCAAAAGGAAATAAAGAAATAAAGAACCCGAAAAGAGGTCGAGGCACCCGCTCCACACCAGCATCTTGGGGCTGGGGGTTCTCAGTTCACACAGGTGAGGATCAGTCCTCTGTGAGGCGCTTATCCTGAAGACGTTCCAGTTCCCCAGTCGGTCTCCAGAAACTCGGGCCGCGTCTGGCGCTGTATCGCCTCGGCGGGGCTGTCGTCCCTTACAGTCTTCTCTGTACGAGGTCATCCACAGGCTGCACACCTGCCCCGCGGCTGTGTGGCAGTCTTCGCGGAGTGCAATGCGAAGGTCTGGCCTGACGTGGTGTGACTATTTAGACTCCAGGTGTCTCCACCCTTCCTGGTCTGGGGAGCCTCGGTACCCAAGCCGTTTTAGGTCATGCTCCGGACCACGGCCGTGCTAGACTCCTGGTGCAGGCACCCGTCATGGTCCGGGGACGGCCCCCCCAGGCAGTTTAACGTCTTACCCAGGACTTGGTAGCAGAGGTAGGTTGGGTGCTGTGTGCCTGCCTGTGGTGCTCGCCTGCCATCCCACCCGCCTTCTGCATGTCGGTCCCAGACAGATACGCACGCATCGCAGCGTTGTACGGCTCCCACTCTGCAGCAGCCTTCCCGATGTGGTACATCCACTCCCCATCCTCCTCGTTGTCTGAGCTCCCCTCCTCCTCCACCAGCAGCGAGTACACACAGAAGCATGTCTCCTCGTTGTTGTTGATGCTGTTACTGACGACTTGCACAGACATGGGGACGTGTTCGTCACCACCACGTGCATTCTGCTTCACCAGACGCACCCGCCTCGGCACAAGCAGCAGCACGTTCTGGTGTTCTGTATCCTTGCGCAGTGCGGTGTTGCACACCACGTCCAGCCCGAAGGCACGCGCAGCACGCTCCATCCCACACGCCAGGACAGGCAGCACCCCAAGCAGGCTGAACCGCCGCATCTCCGCACACCCCGTGTCCCCGCACAGGACACGCCCCGACGCCGCTCCGATGTTGACACGCAGAGCACTGTCTGTGCTGTTGTCCTGCTGGGTGTTGAAGCTGCGCACCGCCCGCACGACCTGCTGTGTTGCACCTGCAGCTGCAGTGGCGTGCACGGGGCATGGACGTGACGTGTTGAAGGAGGCAAGGATGCGGTCACCGACGAACACGTCCACCAGACCACGGCGTGACTCCACTGCCGACATCGTCTTGGTCAGCAGCATCTCGAAGAACGACGTGAAGGCGCGGGGGTCCTGCTCCAGACAAGCGAGCGCGTTGCATGTGTTCACCACAAGCAGTGTTGACCGTCCGCTCTTCAAGACACCAAGCACCTTCGTCGCCACAACACGGCGCCCCTCTGTATGTTCACTTGATCTGCTACGCGGAATTGACTTCACACCCGAACTCATCGAAGAGCCGCTGACCATAGACTCACAGGCAGTGCTCCTCCTCCCCTCTGGAACGTCGTCATGTTGCTGTGCAGGGAGGCACGACTTCGGGAGGTACGGGCGGTACGCACGCAGGTTCTGCTCCAGCCTGCAAAGCGCCTCGTGCATCGCTGCAGGCAGCCGCCCCTCCGCCTCCGCATCCTGCAGCATCTCCGCAACGGTGTCGACGTCGTAGCCCGCCAGAAGTTGTGCAATCGCCTCCACAGTCTCGATGGTCCGTCCCATCGCCGCCTTCTCCCTCTCGGCTGACTCTGCGAACCCGCGTGTGGCGATGAAGTCGACCAGCAGCACGAAGAGAGAGATCTGCATTTCAAGTATCCCCTTAAATGCAGCGACCGGACACGGCGGGTCTGTGCACTCGACGAGAGGCCGAATGCGTTCCCACCTGAAAGAGTCAGGTGCAGTTCCCGGCAGGTCGAACAGGCCGAAGCGAAGGATGGTCTCCGACGTGCTGATGATGAGCCACAGGGCAGCGACCCCTGTCACCCACGTGGCGAAGCGACTGCCGAGACCGACCACCAGTGACAGGTCTGCGAGAAGCACAAAGGCTGGCCACATCGGCGGGCTGCCGACACTGCGGGTGGCCATATCTGATAAAATGATGACGAGAGCAAGCACCACGACGTATGCACGCACAATGTTGTGTGTCAGGTGCACCCCGCACACACAGAGGGCGATCGTCATGGAATTGGAGCCCAGCACCAGGATGTAGCCAACAATGACGTGCGGATCCTTCTGTTGTAGAGAGACCATCACACACATGATCAAAGCGAGCGTACAGCTCATGAGGAACATCAGCCTTCGGTCGCTGCGTGCCTTTCCCTTGAGCTTCCCGTCCATCGAGATGACGCGTTCGTACCAACCCATCGCCATTGTGATTTAGAGTGTCACCTGCTGACATGGAGATGGGTCGCTGCACGGCTGGCCACACTTTTTCCGTACGACCACCCCAGAGGGACAGCATTCTCTGCCCCCCCTTGGAATCGCAATAATTCGTCAGCTGATTGAGGGTGTGATAGGGTGCAATAATTCACGGATTTCGATTTTTGTGTGAAACGCACCGTGCTCACGGAAGGCGTTCAGAACTAAAAAGGTTGCAGTGGGAGCAATGTTTTGTTCACCTACACTCCACGCCCCAACGTGCAGGTGACCAGAAGGTTGCACAAACAAAAATATGGCCGGTTGCAACACCGACAATGTGGTTTGGGACGACATCCCTCTGCAGCTTTACCCTACAGGGAAGGAACCGCACGAGCCAGTTGCCGCGTGCTGTTTCCCGGAGTGCCCTGTGACACACAAGGCAGCAGGGTGCACTGCCTGCGCACGCTGCGGTGGGCAATGCAAGACCGCATGCGCGGTGTACGCCGGATGCGGAGAGCAACTGGATCGCTGGACTCAGTTCACGGGTGCGAAATCCCGCTTCATCTGCCCCCCGTGTTGTCTGGCCGTGGCCAAAGGAGCTCCCCTGGGAGGCATCGTTCCGCCTCCGGAGGCCGACGATGATGAGGAAACGGATTCTGACCGTGAGCCTCTTGCACAACAGGTGCACGCTGCAGTCCTGACTGCTAGCGACCCCCACGCTGGGGAGCGCGCTACATGGGGGGTCTGGGGCTCCGCCCCAGACCCCCCATGTAGCGTGTGCCCGTCTCGTACCCAAGTCCTTGCCTTACACGGCTGTGTCATATCAGGGGGTATCGTCGAAATCATGGTCCCGAAAGGGGGTCTTCGCTGGTCGTTATCCTACGTCAATATTCGCCAGCTTTCAGACAATTCAACAGGAAATGCACCAAAATGCGACGAAAAGTTAGCGACAGACCTGTGCGTGACCCACATCGGAACAGCAGGGCCTGAGGGGCTCGGTGGCGTGGGGTGAAGCAGTCCCGCCTTTCGCGGGGGTGTAAACTAATTTTGGCTTCAGTCGCACAAAACTGGGTGGTGAAAAGTGACACAGTTTGACGCACAGCGAAGGGCCCCGTAGAATGTGGAACTGAAACCACTGGAAAGCAGTTTCGTGGGCCAGATCGGCCCCGTCTGTGTGTCATACAGTGTTCACCCCCCACCAGTGGTGCCGGGAACAGGGTTCCGAGGATTCCTATATTCGCCCCAGGAAGTTCCCAAGGAACGGTGACGAGGATTCACGGGTTTTGTTTAGAGCTCTGTGTGAAGTCAGTTGTTGAGGGATTTTCATACCCTCACCCGCATCCTTGCAGCGAAGCTGCACGTTCTCCAGTCCGGAGTGTCTGGCGCGTTCGCAGGTTGTGCATCAGTACCACAAAGGGAGGAGGGTCTGGGGGGCGGTGCCCCCCAGCCGCCGGAGGCCACGGTAGTAAACATCTGCTGTTCCTTGCGGGCGAGAGATGTGATTCTGTACGGCTGCAACCGCCTTCCTGAGGCTGGGGTCGTCTGGTTCCATTGCCCGATGTGAATCCTAATTGTTGCGCGAGGATATGGCCCGCGACAGGCACAAGGCATGTCACAAGAGACGTCCTTCGCATCAGTGCCTGGTAGCACGGCGAAGGTTACCTAGCCCACCTAGCGTGGGTCGATGGAAATGAATCAGGGGACCAAAAAAGGTGTTGATGGTTCGATAGTTAGTAACAGGCCTGACTGTACCGGCACCCCTGGGGGTTGGGGGTCTCATCTGAACATATATGTACATACCTACCACCCCCCGTGTATATGTCACCCCCCAAAAGGGGTGTGTTTATGTCACCCCCAGGCGGCCCTGGCGGGGGGGTGACATACACTAACCTACCGCCCCCCGTGTTTATGTCACCCCCTAAAAGGTGTGTTCATGTCACCCCCCTCCCAATTTTTGCACCTGGGGGGGGTGACATATACACGGGGGGTGGTAGGTATACGTCTTATACGTATATCGCAAGCCTGGGGGTCGGGGGTCGGAGGGGTCCGGGGGTCGGATTCTTATCGGAAGCTATGGCAGCGCTAGGGGGGGGGGCCCTGGGGGGGGGGGGGGGTTTTTTTTTCATGTCGCTCCCGTTGGTCACTTCGCTGCTTTGAGTCAGCCACGTGGCGGAAGCCGGACCGCAGGGAGGGGCGTTGCGCCCGTTGACGCCTCTCACTCCTCATGTGCCTTGAGTAGCTGCCAGGTGGGTCTGCTTTGAGGCGGGGAATCGCGTCAGGCCAAACAGCCACTGCGAGGACGTCTCCCCTAAAAGAAAAGAAAGAATGTGGGAAGGGGACGGGGGTGGGATGGGTGGGCAGCGCAAGCCGGAAGGAGCGCCTCCCATGGGGCGGAAGCTCACCCGACAGCATAAAATGCTGCGAAAACAACAAAAAAAGGGAAAATAAACCACGCACACCACAACATCAATAAAACCAAAGCCGTGCAGAAAGGGCCCCTCCGCATATATGAAACAGGGCACACAGCGGAAAAAGAGTTACCAGAGCTTGCTTTAGTTTCCCCTCGGAGGAGGGTAATCACAGGGGGCGCCACGTGAAGGCAGCAAGTTGGATTTTATCCCCCCGGGTAGGGGGGGGGGTCATATGTGCGAGTAAAATGGAAAATTTTGAGATGCCCCAATCGGACCCCCCAGCATGGTATCGAGGCTAAAAAGTCACCCATATCGCCCCAGAAACACCCCCCAGGGCATCCCACAGCCTGGACGACCCTCTCTGGGTCGCTCAGATGTGATCCGGAAAAATGTGCCCCTGAGTGGTACCTGGGCCCCATTCTGGGGTGGCTAGGACACGTACCGTCATATTTTTCCTGGTGAGAACACGCTTGCTGCATGCCTCTGTGATGGAGGGGGCTGACTGGGAGGTGTGGATGGTGAAAGAGGGGTCAATCGCGCGATTCTCCAAGCTCCTGAATAACGCCAGCCCTCCTCACCTGCTGTAATGGGCACTCCCTCCTGGTCACTGATTTGAGGCTCGTGAGAGGGTCTTTCATCGCTCGACCTTATTGCTGCAGCTGCGAGAACCATGTGCCTTGCACGCAGCATCTTCGGCTGCCTGTATCCTCTTGGGAACACACATCCATCTCTTCCTGTCTCAGGACGAGGGGGGCATTGTTATCAGACCCTGCTGATTGTGCTGGCACGGCACCATGGCTGCGGTAGAGGTTTTCAGTGGGCTACTGTAGCCCGGACCATACGAGAGTGGACCCCTTGACAAAATTGTTGGTCGGCATCAGGGAAACATCATCGGGGACGTTTTTGAATGTGCTCTGATACACGCATGAGAAAGTATCGAGATGGTACTTGATTTTGTGGGTGGTGGCAGCCAGCGGCCGGGGTTGTGGCAGCCTGCAGGCAGGCTGCCAACAGAGTTGTAGCAGAAGATGGCACCGACCGCAACAATCGGACTTCTCTGACAGTTCCTCTCCAATATGTGTAATCTGTGTTGATTTCTCACCTGCCTACTCCCCTGGGGACACATCCATTGCAGGAATGTGTTGGTTGTGGTAGTGGCAAAAGTGCCCACAGGTACCACTCATGGCCACTTTTTTCACATCACGCAATAAAGGCGACAAATCATGGACAAATGTCAAAATTTTGCAGATGCAGCGCATATGGGACCCTCTGGGGGTGTTGTAGTGTGTAACGGTACACAGAAGTTCGATTCCTTTTCGGCATTGTTGAAACTTTCCATTTTACTCGCTTTTTAAAGAGGCATATGACCCCCCCTAGCCTAGGCTAGGGCTATGATGGGAAGGAAACGCGTTTCCATCGAAAAATCGAAAATAAGGAAACGGAAACGGAAACGTTTCCTTATTTTGGGGAAACGCCCCCTTTGCACTGGGGAAGCAGGGGAAACAACACACGTTTACCACAGCCGCTTGGAGTTCCCCTGGTCTGACAGGATCTCCGGACCGGTCCACACTGAAGCCGCTCTTCTTCGACGTCTTGGGGGCGGGTTTGGGGGGCCTGTTCCTTCGGTGTGGTGAACCTTTGTTCGTGCTGGTGTGTGCTCATAACTTTTCCAGTGCAAAATACACAGGCGTTTCCTTCGAAAGGAAACGCGTTTCCTTCCCGAAATCAAAAATATGGAAACGGAAACGGAAACGGAAACGTTTCCACGTTTCCTTCCCATCCACGGTGGGATCTTGTAAATTTTACATGTATAACTACAAGTATATACATGTATTATACATGTATAATACTTGCATGTCAACTATTATACATGTATAATACATGTATATGCCTGAAATATACATGTAAAATACATGTATATCAAGTAAAAATACAAGTATAATACTTGCATGTCAACTATTATACTTGTATTTTTACTTGATATACATGTATTTTACATGTATATTTCAGGCATTTACATGTATTTTACATGTATAATACTTGTCATGCAAGTATTATACATGTAAAATACTTGCATGACAAGTAAAATACATGTATAATACTTGCATGACAAGTATTATACATGTAAAATACATGTAAATGCCTGAAATATACATGTAAAATACATGTATATCAAGTAAAAATACAAGTATAATAGTTGACATGCAAGTATTATACTTGTATTTTTACTTGATATACATGTATTTTACATGTATATTTCAGGCATATACATGTATTATACATGTACCGTAAACGGAAATATTGTGGACCGTAATAAAGGTGAACCGTACTATAGGTGGACCGTAAAAAAGATGGAACAAATGGGATTTTTCCGGAACTTGGAACATTTTTACGGTCCACCTATTTTACGGTTGGGATCGTGGACTTGGCGGTTTTTTTTACGAGTTCCTTCGCGACGAAGTCGCGAAGGAACCAAGGAAATCGTACGGCTGAAGCTGCAGGATTAACACCACAGGGCCTCAGCACAGAGTGTGCACTCACCATCGTCCGGGAACTGTTCTCCCACAGTTACTGCAGGGTGTACTACACTAAAGGAGTACGATTTCCCTGAATTTTTCGGGCACTGATTCACGAATTTACATCTGGAGGGAGCCCGGTGGTCTCAGCTTCTGTCTGCGCGCCCTGCCGTACTGTGGCTGCTTTTGTGGGCTCGTGCAGCAGGTTCTACTTTTACTTCTACCGGAATGCTCCTTGCATGGTACTACACTTCTCGAGGTGTGGTGGTGGGTGAGTCTCGAGGTGAGATCGTGCCTTTTCCACACGCAGGGAGGACTTGCTTCTCTTGCTGGTGTTGGTTGCGGTGGTGGAGGGAGGGTCCAAAGCTGGGAGGTCGGGAGGCCTACGTGTGGGTGTCTGCGGCGTGGAGGCCGCAGTCCGCGCCCCGCAACCCACCAGCCCGCGGGCGAAAAACGCATTGTCTTTTCCATATTCAGTCCCAATAAATGGTGGACCGTAAAAAAGATGGAACGTTTGGCCTTTTTTTGGGAACTTGGAACATTTTTACGGTCCACCCTTTTTCCGTTTACGGTATATACTTGTAGTTATACATGTAAAATTTACAAGATCCCACCGTGCCATAGGGCTAGGGGGGGGGGGGGGGCTTAAACACGGGGGTAAGAGGGAGGGGCCTAACACGGGAGGACAGTCGCGTCTGCTTGTCGGGGGTGGCAATGGATTCATGCGGAACGCAATCGAGCGTAAAAAGGGTGGGTGGCAGTGACAGTCCACGGAAGAAGAAGCCATCGCCTGGGAAACAGCAGGGTTGGTGCCGGGAGAAGAAGCGATGAAAATAGTCGCATGATCGTCGAACGGAAGGGCTTCCACATCCTGAGAGGAGAGGAGACGGGAGCGCGCACCAGACGATCGCACCACACCAGATCCAGTGTCAGTGGTGTTGCGCCTCAAACTCAACAAACGGGATGTGATGTGGAAGGAAAGTGCTGTTCGCACGTCTGACCTGTGCACTTCATAAAGGGCTTCACTCAAAAGCAAGCCATCCCAATGAAGGAGGTGTCGTAATGACACAGATTCACACACAGGTAAAGACCACAACACAGATACAGAGACAACGCGGAAGCTACTGGGCTCCGTCCTTCGGGGATATCTGTTCCGCTGCTGACCACATATTCTCAGGACAGGTCACTCGGGAGTTGGTGTCGTGTACATAACTGCAGAAAAACGGATCCAGCACAGACTCGACCTCATACACCACGGCGTCAGCCTGCGGCACACGTGCTGTGGTGGGACGAAGCATCTCGCGCACAGCACCCGGTGGTGCCTCCGCCGTGTACAGGCACCGCATGTGCATCGACATCGCCAGATTCGACAGCGCAAGGCTCGCCTCCACAGCACCGCCTGACGCAGTCACGAAGCGCTGCCGCACCGTCCCTACGTCTCCGTGCTCGACAGTCCCGCTCGCGATACCAAGCGTCGCCACCGTCTGCCCTTCACCGTGCTGCAGCACACGCTGTGCAAACCGCAGTGCGCTCTCTGCGTGTGCCGTCTTCTTCTTCCCGACGTTCCACCCGATGAAGAAGTTGTTGCCGAGAAGAGACAGCAGCACAGCGCCGCTCTGTTCCAGCAGTGGCACTATACCCGACAGTGCGTTGTCGACCTCGCCCAGAGACATGCTGCTGAGTGTGGTTGCAGCGACTGTTGCGTCCTGCTGTGTGGTGTTACGCATCATCACCACATTATCGCTTCCCTGTGACGCAGACGACTCCAGCAGTGACAGAAGGCACGGTGCAGGTGCCTGCAGAGGACGGCCCTCACGGCCGTGCAGGGAGGCAGGCCACACGCTGCACACAGGCACAGGCTCGCTCACACCCTTCAGGTCGGTGGGAACCGCGTTGCCTGCATATGCACCGACACACCCGGACACCCCACACACACACGCCCACAGCTCGGCAGGCACCGCAACAGCACCAGGCACACACACAGACTCGAGGCGTGACGCCACGTTCACTGTGTGTCCGAAGTAGTCCACACGCCCGGTCAGCGTGTTCGTCTCCAGCGTCACAGGGCCCTCGTTCACACCGACACGCACCGTCAGCCCGCCCCACAGCTCTGTCGGGCTGCAGATCCCGACCTCCAGCAGCGCAGCAGGCCACTCCGCCGCAAGCAGATTCTCCTGCACGTCAAGCCCGAAGCACACACCCGCATGTGCATTCTCGAACGCAACCATGAAGGAGTCCCCGATTGTCTTCACCTCGTACCCACCCCACGCAGACAGTGCAGATCGCATCACCGTGTTGTGAACCACCATCGCCTTCTTCATCGCCTCAGGTGCCGCCTCCCAGATCGATGTGGACGCACGGATGTCGGTGAACACGATTGCCACGCGCTCGCTCTTCGCACCAGGTGTATCAGCCGCTGCACTGCCTGACGACACGATGGAGGCATGCGGCGAGTGCTGCTCCTCCAGCAGCACGGCAGGGAGGTACGGGCGGTACGCACGCAGGTTCTGCTCCAGCCTGTGAAGGGCCTCGTGCATCGCTGCAGGCAGCCGCCCCTCCGCCTCCGCCTCCTGCAGCATCTCCGCCACGGTGTCGACGTCGTAGCCCGCCAGAAGTTGTGCAATCGCCTCCACAGTCTCGATGGTCCGTCCCATCGCCGCCTTCTCCCTCTCGACTGACTCTGCGAACCCGCGTGTGGCCGCGAAGTCGACAAGCAGCACGAAGAGCGAAACTTGCATCTCAAACGTCCCGCTCACTGCACTGACCGGACACGGCGGGTCTGTGCACTCGACAGCACGTCGAATGCTTTCCCATCTGAAAGAGTCAGGTGGTGAGCCAGGCAGGTCCAACAGGCCGAAGCGCAGGACACTCTCCGACACGCTGATGATGACCCACAGGGCAGTGAACCCTATCAAGCATCTGGCGAAGCGACTGCCGAGACCGACCACCAGTGACAGGTCTGCGAGAAGCACAAAGGCTGGCCAAATGGGCTGCATTCCGACACTGCGGAAGGTCATGTCTGAGGTAATGAGGGCGGTAGCAAGCACGACGACGTATGCACGTACAATGTTGTGTGTCAGGTGCACCCCGCACACACACAGGCTGACCATCACGAATTGGCAGCCCAGCTGCAGGATGTAGGCAACAACGATCTGTGGATAGAGGTCGACAATAAATAGCATCACGCTCTGCGTCAAACCGATCGCACAGCTCATGAGGAACAGCAGCCTCCTGTCACTGCGAGCCTTGCCCTTGAGCTTCCCATCCATCGAGATGACGCGTTCGTACCAACCCATCGCCATTGTGCATCAGTGTGTCACCTGCTGACACATGGAGAGGGATGCTAATCTGCAAAGCTGGCTGCACGAGTACAGTCATTGCGTTACTGAGTCAAGGCACTTGCTTTCGTACGACTTAGCCGATAGGTCTACGAATTTTACGAATAAATTCGTACGAAATTGGCTTCGCATCGCAGAAGATAAAAGCAGGCACCGCGAGGAGCACGTCTGGCTGCAGATGCGGTAGGGTTGCGTTGTGCTCACATGTGTGTTGTTCCAACACGATCCACACAAAACAGGTTGTCGCAGGATTCGAAGCGGAGACGTGTGGGGGGCCTTCGCACAGAAGTGCAGAAGAATGGGCTGTCGCCCAAGGTGTAACGTGACACAGTTCGACACACCGCGAAAGGCCCCGTAGAACGTGGAAGTGAAACCACTGGAAAGCGGCTGGTGGCTCATGTCGGAAGAAGGAGGAGAAGGAGGAGGAGGAGGGGGGTTGTGTGGGTGAAGGGAAGCAGTGCCCCGCCCTGTGGTGGGTCGGGGTGGCGTGCACTGCCTACACATGGACAGCAAGGGGTGTGGTGTGCCCCAGCAGGCTGATGGTGCTGTGTGCCTGCCTGTGGTGCTCGCCTGCCATCTCACCCGCCTTCTGCATGTCGGTCCCAGACAGATACGCACGCATCGCAGCGTTGTACGGCTCCCACTCTGCAGCAGCCTTCCCAACGTGGTACATCCACTCCCCATCCTCCTCGTTGTCTGAGCTCCCCTCCTCCTCCACCAGCAGCGAGTACACACAGAAGCATGTCTCCTCGTTGTTGCTGTTGATGCTGTTACTGTCGACTTGCACAGACATGGGGACGTGTTCGTCACCACCACGTGCATTCTGCTTCACCAGACGCACCCGCCTCGGCACAAGCAGCAGCACGTTCTGGTGTTCTGTATCCTTGCGCAGTGCGGTGTTGCACACCACGTCCAGCCCGAAGGCACGCGCAGCACGCTCCATCCCACACGCCAGGACAGGCAGCACCCCAAGCAGGCTGAACCGCCGCATCTCCGCACACCCCGTGTCCCCGCACAGGACGTGACCAGACGCCGCTCCGATGTTGACACGCAGAGCACTGTCTGTGCTGTTGTCCTGCTGGGTGTTGAAGCTGCGCACCGCCCGCACGATCTGCTGTGCTGCACCTGCAGCTGCAGTGGCGTGCACGGGGCATGGACGTGACGTGTTGAAGGAGGCAAGGATGCGGTCACCGACGAACACGTCCACCAGACCACGGCGTGACTCCACTGCCGACATCGTGTTGGTCAGCAGCATCTCGAAGAACGACGTGAAGGTGCGGGAGTCCTGCTCCAGACAAGCGAGCGTGTTGCATGTGTTCACCACAAGCAGTGTTGACCGTACGGTCTTCAAGACACCAAGCACCTTCGTCGCCATGGGACGGTGCTCCTCTGTCTGTTCGCATGCTGATCCGTTGCGTGCGTCCGAAATCACGCCTGAACTCGAAGAGCTGCTACCCACAGACCCCTCTGGACCGTCGTCATGTTGCTGTGCAGGGAGGCACGACTTCGGGAGGTACGGGCGGTACGCACGCAGGTTCTGCTCCAGCCTGCGAAGGGCCCCGTGCATCGCTGCAGGCAGCCGCCCCTCCGCCTCCGCCTCCTGCAGCATCTCCGCCACGGTGTCGACGTCGTAGCCCGCCAGAAGTTGTGCAATCGCCTCCACAGTCTCGATGGTCCGTCCCATCGCCGCCTTCTCCCTCTCGGCCGACTCTGCGAACCCGCGTGTGGCCGTGAAGTCGACAAGCAGCACTATGAGCGACACTTGCACCTCGTATAACCCGCTCACTGCAGCGACCGGACACGGCGGGTCTGTGCACTCGACGGTAGGCCGAATGCGTTCCCACCTGTAAGAGACAGGTGCAGTTCCCGGCAGGTCGAACAGGCCGAAGCGCAGGACCGTCTCCGACGTGCTGATGATGACCCACAGGGCAGTGAACCCTATCAACCCTGTGGCGAAGCGACTGCCGAGACCGACCACCAGTGACAGGTCTGCGAGAAGCACAAAGGCTGGCCACATCGGCTGGCTTCCGACACTGCGGAGGCTGATATCTGAGGAAATAAAAGCCAGAGCAAGCACCACGACGTATGCACGCACGATGTTGTGTGTCAGATGCACCCCGCACACACACAGGCCGACCATCACAAAATTGCAACCCAGCTGCAGGATGAAGCCAAGAATGACCTGTGGATACAGTTGTGTCACTAGTAGCGTCACGCTCTGCGTCAAACTCATCATGCAGCTCATGAGGAACAGCAGCCTTCTGTCCCTGCGAGCCTTTCCCTGAAGCTTCCCATCCATCGAGATGACGCGTTCGTACCAACTCATCGCCATTGTGATTCAGTGTGTCACCTGCTGACCTGTAAGTGCATGGAGATCGATGGCTGTACTCTCGCAAGTCAGCGGGAGACAAGGGTCCTACTGCTGACCTGGGGATAGATGGCTCGTGATGTGGCATAGCGGCGGTCTCACAATCGGCCAAGATGTTTGCTGTCAATCCACCCTCCCCGACCCTCCCCCCCCACCTTCCCTGAGGTTTAGAAGAGGCGTGTGTTGACCCCAGTGTCCATGAAAGGGCTGTGCTCGGGGGTGTGGGGTGTGGTGGTGGAGCGGCTGGTGGTGCAGTCACACGCAAGAGACAACCTTTCGCCAGATGTCCAAACCAGTATGTGGCAGTCACCACATGCTGGTTTGAAACACTGAACAATCCAGGCTTTCCGGACTCGCCCAATATCGGCCACACTTATTTTCTTTTGGTGTTGTGCTGACTACGCAGGAAACTGTGCGGTGCAGATCACGCAGGACACACGACACAGCAAGGTGTCTGGGGTGTTCTCGCGATACCTACCGCACGGGGCCTAGTCACGGCTTTGGCCAGGCCTGTCCCTGGTCAAGAAAGGACCTGGTCAGTGACCTGGTCATGGCCAGGGGTGCAGGGAAAAATGGGCTGCTACCCCCTTGTCAATTTCTTTGTCCTGGTCAACCACCTGGTCAAAACACTGGCTCGGCCACCGTATGCGGTTTCTTCCACCCCACCCCACCCACCTACATCTGATTTGCAGACACACAGTTTTCCCGGCTGCGGTGACGCTGGTCACACGCCTTTTGAAATAAAAAAAGATAGGCTGATGCTGGCTGTGCGGCAAATACGCGTACCCGACGTCCTTCTGTCGGCGGCTTACTTGGCGCTCTGGAAATACTGCTGACACACTTCAGGAATCTGTCGCTTGCTTGCATTGCACGCATCCACACATAATGAAACGAAGAGATTTGTTGACTGCTTCCACCGGGCGAGCGGCTGCCAGTGACAGACTCCTGTGTTGGCGTAACAAATGAGCTGAACCTAAGCAGACCAATCGACCTGCAACTTGACAGCACTGCGAAAAGGGCACCCGCAACCCGCATGTGAAGAACAACACGCAGTGGATCGAAGCGGGTACCCCCACACTTGTGTCAGACCGTGCCACCCAGCCATGCGAGGGGGATACTGTCCCCTCGTACAACAGGATGTTCACTTTTCTGCACATTTGAATACTTTCGTCCAAACCAGTCCAGTGGACCTCGCCGCCCATCCCCCACCCGCCCCGCCGGGTTCAGTATTTTGGAAGGCACAAAAGCGGAGCAACCGTGCTTCCTTCTTGTAGCCTCATGCAATGAAGGAGGAAATGGAACACGGAGAAAGCAGGTCCGATTTGAGTTTACGGCACGCGTAGTGCCGTAATTGCAGAGCCACATCTCACCTCATCACAGGTCGAGGTGTGTGCGTTTCACCACAACCTCTCCCCTCCCCATTCCCCCGTGTTCAGTGACATGTGTCGGTAGTGTTACATTTTCCTTCTTCCCTCTTCTTGAGTCCGCCCCTCCCTCCCCCTTACTGTGAATCACAACAATGCGGTGGTTTTGAGAGCAACTGGATGGAGGGATATGGTGGTGATATCGAGGATCACCAGTAGAGTGTGACGGTGCAGCTCGTTCTTCCTCGTTGATGCGTCGAGAAGAGTTTTGTTTGTGCGCACCTGTGCGTGTATGTGCCCAATCCTACGATCTTTTAGACACACAGGAGCCCTGTTGGAGAAAAATACAGCAGCAGGCTCCCGAGTCTTCCTTTCAGATGATTTTTGCATTGATCGCTTCTACCGTCTGACTTGTTGTACTGCCTACCTATCGGACTCCTTTCGCTACAATAAGAGAAACACCCTGCCCAGCAACTGCAAAAAGGCAGTTCTGGGCTACCTTTGAGCGCACACTCCCGTGTCAAAGGCTGTGGAAGCCCCTGTGAAGTGGCATGAAGATGATCCTTAGAAAGCTTCAGTCATACAATTTCGTTCGCTACTACGCGACTTCACCACGATTCGTCGCTCGTAACTGGTACCCCGGTGACGAACTACACAAATGTCCTGGCTGATGAATGTGTGGTGGTGTGATGAGTGTAGAGCACGGAACGCCTCCTCAAATAGATCCTGCAATCGTACTCCTTTCGCTTTATTATAGACACCCTGTCCAGCAACTGTGGGAGAACAGTTCCGGAATACTTTTTGTTGAGCGCACACTTGCTGTCTCAAGGCTGTGTTGAGGCCCTGTGAAGTGGCATGAAGGTGCTACAGTATACCAACAAATACCGGTGGGATACGAAACACCGGAGGGGTACAAACACCGGTGGATTTTGCAGTTTTGGGGAGCTAAGGTGGGTTTGTACCCCACCGATGTTTTTACCCCACCGGTGTTTTTACACCTGAAATCATGAGACAATGCAATTTTTGACCACACTCACCCCCACCCTGCACGTCACTACGGGGGATTCCAGAGAAGACGTACAGCTTCATTTGGTCTTCCTCTAGGGTTCAACCAGCCAATCCCACTTCACCACCTCGGAACGAACAACCACCTTGGTCGGCACGCGCCTCCGCCGCCATTTGCCGGTTCGCAGACGCACCCACGTTGCACTACTGCAGACCCATCTTCTGGTTGTAGAGTGCCTAGCAGTCGCCTGGACAACAACGGGGTTCACAAACCCGCACCTCAACTTCCGAAGGTCGTCGAGAATCGCTGCCGAGGCTGGGGTGCTGAGAGTAGCAGGCCTGCCACCCTCGTTCACAAGGGTCGTATATTTGCCCTCGCTCCTCTAATGCCGCATTGCACGCCCGATGTACCGGGCTCGCCTTGCTCGGATGCCGTGCGTCCAACCGCCGTTTCGACTCCGACGCATTGTCACATGCATCAAAGAGCGAGGCGATGCCGCGGTACAGAACCCCTGAAAATTGCATTGTCCCAGTGTATCATCGGGGTAAAAACATCGGTGGGGTATAAACACCGGTGGATTTCACGATTTTGGAGGGCTAAGGTGGGTTTTTACCCCACCGGTGTTTATTGGTATACTGTAATCCAAAAGCTGCAATCGTACGACTTCCTTCATTACTTCGCGACTTCGCTACGCTTCGTCGCTCGTAACTCGTAAAAAATTTACTGCAACATATCGCAGTGGATTCGAAAGATAAATGACTGGCCAGCCTTTATCAATCCTTTGTGACACTCACCCCCCTCCCACCCACCCCCCTAACAAACATGCTGCTTTGTTTGTGCGCCAACGCCCTGGTGAACAAACCGCGCGTGTGTTGCCTATGTCGAAGGTATGGTGTGTCTGTGCACACACACGCGAATCTTTTTCTATTGGTGTCGACACACATCGAGCACTTGCTCTTGGTGTGATCTCCACTGGCACACACACAGACGTCTGTGAACCTGTCTTGGCTAGTGTACTGCAAGCTGCACAGAGCGAACTATGATGCTGGCTGCACTGCCACGCATCGCAACAAGGCAAAGGCGGATTGGTCTGGCTTGCCACCCAAGCTCGCTGGCACAGAACTAATCTACCGCTCTTCCACGGAAGAAAGCGACCAAGATCCTTGATAACGTGAAACCACCGGCGTCGCTTGGAAGCTTCCCCCCTAGCGAGGACCCCCTGGGGGAGGCTCGGGTGGCAGAGTCCCGGTGATCGTCCGCCGCTCGTGGCGCAGCTCGTAGACCTGCTGGGGCAGTTCATACGCTGTGGTTGCCACATCGGTGGGCGAGAGCTGCTTCCGGAGCGCCGTGTGCAGCGCCTCGCCACCCTCCCCCTCACCCGAGGCTGTGAAGAGGCACGGGATGTCGTAGCGCTCCGCCGCGTCGCACAAGGCCCAGCTGTCGCGCACTGCCTTCCCCACAACAGTGACAAACCGCTGGGTGCGTGTCCCGATGTCGCCGTGCTCCAGCCTGCCTGTAGCAAGCCCCACGGCATACTGCGCCTCGCACCGCTGCAGCAGGTGCACGAACTGCAGGGAGCTCTCCGCGTGTGCCTCCAGACGCCGGGCTAGATTCCACCCCACCGTTGCGTACACCCCCAGCACACCCACGAGGGTGCCTTTGCTGCGCTCCAGCGCGTTGGCCAGCTCCTCCAGGCCGCTGCTCAGCAGCGAAGCTGTGTCCGTCACCACACCCCCCGCAGGCAGGTGCTGCTGCACCACACCGATGGTGGCGTGCGCCGGGCGCATCCGGTTGACCGCGAGGGACTGCAGGCGGAGCGCCTGCAGCGTGCTGCTGTCGGAGTCGGTCGCGCTCTCCAGGTCCAGCCTGTCTAGCAGCGGCTCCCATGCGGGCAGCGGGAAGGCCTGGCGCCGGCGGAGCGAGTGTGGCCACACGCAGGTCACGGCCACGGGCGCCTGCACGCCCTTCAGGGAAACGGCGGTCGGGGCACCCGACACCGATGGGGCGCACGACCCAGAGATGGACTCCCACAGATCGGACCGCAGCGCAACGGCGCCCGGCTCGCAGATGCTCTCCAGCCGTGCCGCGATGTTGACGGTGTGCCCGAAGTAGTCCACGCGCTTCGTGAGTGCGTTCTCCTCAGGGGTGACGGTGCCGCTGTTCATCCCGATGCGCACCGTCAGCCCCCCCCACACCGAGTGGCGCGCGCATATCGGGATGCGGAGCAGATTCGCCGGCCAGCTCGCAGCGAGCAGACCCTCGTGCACCCGCAGCCCGAAGTTCACCCCCGCCACCGCCGTGTCGAACGCAACCATGAAGGAGTCCCCGACCGTCTTCACCTCATACCCGGCCCACTCATCCATGATCGCCCTCACGTGCGTGTTGTGCACACGCATCGCCTTCTTCATCGCCTCAGGTGCCGCCTCCCAGATCGATGTGGACGCACGGATGTCGGTGAATATGATTGTCGCCTCCCGCGTCCGGATCCCTGGAGGGGACGCCACGGGGACAACCCGCTCCCACTGGTCAGACTGGTGCAGCTGCTCGAACAGGGCGTCTGGGAGGTAGGGGCGGTACAGCCGGAGGTTCCTCTCCAGAGCCCGCAGCGCGGTGCCCATCTCTGCGGGGAGCTGCACCGCGTTCGACTCCAGCAGGTCTGCGACGCTCTGCAGGTCGTACTCCGATAGGTGGAGGGCGATCTGCTGCACGGTGTTGATGGTGGCCTGTGTCGTCTGCTTCTCCGCCAGAAGCTTCGACGCAAACCCACGCGTCAGGTAGAAGTCGACCAAAACAATAAACAGATCCAGAGAGGCGTACGTCGCCCCCACCGCCACCGGTATGCCGCACGGGGGACTCTCGCAGTCGCACACCCGGGGCACCAGCACCTCATCCCCGGGGCCCCACTCCTGCGTCACGTTGAAGAACTGCGCCGCAACGATCCACACGCACATCACTCCGAGCGAGGTGCGGGTTGCCCGGGCGGGCAGCTGGTTCACCAGACACATGTCGAGGATCACCACGGCGAAGGGCCACAGCGGGGGGTTGCCCCTGCGCCGCGTGGACATGTCGTGGCAGAGGAGGCCCAGGGTGAGGCAGTAGGCAACTCCCTCGAGGAGGAGGAGGGGCGCGGTTTTGGTGCGGAGGACGTAGGCGATCTGGGCAATGGAGGGGACGACGACGAGGGCAAGCCCTGCGATGGAGTAAGGTGGGACGGTCCGGCCGGCGGAGAGGACGAGGGCTGTGAGGGAGATGGCGACGAAGAAAAACCCGGTGACGATCGCGCGGCGCTTTCGGAACGCCTCCGTCGGGGTGTCGGTTGCGCGCGCGACGTGGCGGAACATGCACCCGAAGCAGCACTGCTGGAGCTGGTCGATCGCGCTATCTCGCTCCCCATCGGGGCTGCCCCCGGAGCGTCCCGGCAGGCCGCTGGAGATCGGGGCACGCATGGCGGTTTTCAAGTTTGCCCTCCGAGCGCCGTCTGACCTCTGGAAGAGGCGCGTGTTGGCAGGTGTTCGCTGCAGTTGCAGGGGGGGGAGAGGGGTGGGGCAAATGGATGGAGAGATGGGGGGGAAGACAGAGTTGGTTGGGGGGGGGGGGGAGGGGAGGGTTGCTGTATATTTTGTTCTGTTTGATTTTTTTTGAAAAATCTTGTATGGTTTGGATCGGGGGAGGGGTGTGTCAAGCTGCACACACAGCTCAGAGCAGCAGCAGAGCTGCCGCAGCTGCGCTGTGTGTGTGTGTGTTTTGTTCTGTTTCTTTTTGTTGATGAAGAGCGGTCCGAAGGGGAGTGGGGGGGGGGGGTTTTTTTTTGGTTGAGATGCGAGGGGGCACACAGAGACAAAGGCACACACGCGGGAAAAAAATAAATACAGAGCACCCCCAACTGAGCAACACACTCAGCTCTTGATATTCACCCCACCCCACCCCACCCCCCCCTCCCGCTGTCAACACACACAAGCGCCAAGCGATGCGACAACACAGACGGGCACGGGGGGGGGGGGGGGGGGTGGGAGGAGGGGGGAGGGCGTAGAGGGACTATGCAACCCCCGCCCTCCCCCCGCCCAACCCCACTCTGGATGCCTTCCGGAATCCACCTGCGAGGTGGTGGCGGTGGTGGTGGTGGTGGTGGTGGTGGTGGTGGTGGTGGTGGTGGTGGTGGTGGTGGTGGTGGTGGTGGTGGTGGTGGTGGGAATTTGTTGTTGCTCCGATTCACTTAATTGGCAGAGAGGTGGGGGAGGGGGAAGAGTCTTCCGAACTAACTGTTACGTGCGTCGGGGTTTGGGACCCGCCCAACTTCCAGGTTACCGAGCTGGACAGGCCAAAGGAGGGTAGGAGGGTGGGAATGCTCCACCACAGCAAGAAAGCTCCTCAAGAGCAGAAATAAATAAGGGTTAACACCAAAGGGTACAACCCACCACGCCCAAAGGCACCTGACATAAGGCACGCCTGGGAAGGGGTGGGAGGGAAAACAAAGATGCAACAACCACCCAGGGTATAAAACCTGATGAAGGTGGTGTTGTGTGAGTGTGCTCTGCCTCTCTCTCCGCTGCAAATTCCCAACGTAAACTCAGAGAATTTGTTGTTGCTCCGATTCACTTAATTGGCAGAGAGGTGGGGGGGGGGGAAGAGTCTTCCGAACTAACTGTTACGTGCGTCGGGGTTTGGGACCCGCCCAACTTCCAGGTTACCGAGCTGGACAGGCCAAACCACCAACCCCTTCGCTCGTGAAGAAGTGCCCCACCGCGCGTATCACTTCACCCCGTTTCTGGGGAGAAGAAAAATCACGTGGGGAAAACCGTGAGGGCAAATCGGCCGGGTTCAGTTTAGTACTGACCCATTCAATGGAAAAAACGCACTTCATTCTTTCCAGGAGGCTCAAAGCCCTGATCACCGCATCGTTAAGCGGTTGCGACCTTGCACAGTGTCGCTTGCGAGCTACCCCCCTGACCGACGTGTTGTCGACCAAAATGCGCACCGTGGCATTCCGAAAAACAGGAAGAGACACAACACCCGAGAGCGTGTTACGCAACGCCATCGCTTCGAGCACGTTGATATGCCACGAGCGCATAAACTGGGGCCAAGATTCACCCAGAATCGTCACTTCGGATGAAGCCGTGTTGACAATTACCCCTCCCCAACCCTCCAGAGAAGCATCAACAAACACGGTACATCCCACTTCCCCGCCACCCTTGGGGATACCACGTTCCCGCCCCACATCCCGAAACCAGCCCGCCAACTCCGATTGCACCGACGGAGGGACCGCGACCCGCTCCTGCACAGACCTAACCCCGGAGTTGAGGGAGTTGGTGATGCGCCTGAGGAATTTCAGCGCCCACCAGTATTCTCCCGGGGATATCCCGGCGATCGCGCTGGCGTGCAGAAGCCGCCCTGCGAGGCTCTCCAGCTCCCCGGCTGTTGCCGCTCGCAGGTCCGTCAGCCGGATCTTCTCCAGCAGCCTGGCGGACACCTTCACCTTGTGGGATCGGTGGTCGAAGTGGACCCCGATGAAGGTGTAGGCGGTTGCGGCGTCGAGGCTGTCGGCAGCCTTCCACGCAACACCACAAGCCGCCGCCGCCAAATCCAGCCGGACGGTCTCCTTCTCCACCATGGCGGTCGGCCCCGACAGCAGAATGTTGTCGATCCAACAACTAACATTCACCCCCCTTGCTGCAAATGGCGCGGCGGCAAACTGGGGGTCCCCCGCGATCGTCGCCGTCAGAGCGTGCATCAGCTCCGGCGCGCAGCAATGACCCATCGGGAGGCGCCGGAGCTCGTACCAGGCCCCGGTGTCATCCCGGAAACGAAAAAACCTGCGGGCCTCGCGGGGTACCTCCACCTGGTAGAACCCGGTGCGCAGGTCCCGAGTGGTCCCGCACTCCCCGTTAACCAGGTGGAGGTAGCGGGACACGTGTCCAATCGGGACCGCCGCCTTGTACCCATCGAGGTCCAGGGCAGAGTTGGCCTCTTTGGTCCACAGGATGAACCTCAGCCGGAGTCCGTCGGGCTTCGCCTCCACCACCACAAATGGGACGTTGATGCCCACCCCTGGGCCCTCAGCCCGGTCAGCCACTGCGCACTCCACCAGCTTCTCCGCGTGGCGACGCTCGAAGGAGGAAGGGCGGGGCGGTTCCACGACGTCGGTGAGCCCCACCGGGCAGAACGTCCGCTGCCAGGTCCGCAGGAACCGCTCACGGGCTGCCCCCGTCATCCTCTCCATCACGGCGTCGACGTCCATAGGCGGTATCGCCGCCACGTGCAGTCGCGCAGACCTCTCCTCCGCAGTCGCAGGGAGCCGCGTCGTGTGCGCCCGCCGCAGCACACTGTGCATCCTCACAGGTGCACCGTCACCTCCGAAGTCCGCAAAGCTCTCGCCATCGCCAGGGGCGACCCGCCGTACCGCAGGGTGGTCGAAGACATCGTCTCGGCAGCCGACGCGTGCTTCGTCACCCTGCCGATCAGCGTCTCGTCGAGAGGCAGGCCCGCCGCCTTCAGCGAGAACAGGTGCGTCACCGCTCCTCTCTTCACGCTGTGGCCCGTGAAGGGCGCCATCTCCGGCAGGCGCTTCCACAGCGCGGCGACGGCGTCCGTACCCACTTCCGTCAGGGTCTCGAACGGCCCGATCGCCCGCAGCAGGCCCGCGATCTGGGAGGTCCAATCCCCGGTGATCACCACCCACCGTGACGGGACGAACGGGTTCGACCGGCGCCCCTTCGGCAACTCGCCCCAATCGATGGCGACCTCCACGTCGCTGACCTCGAGGAACTGACACGACGCCAACTTGCACACCTCCCCCCACCGTGACGCCGTCTTCCACGCGAGGAGAGCGGCGAGATGCAGTCGGTCCGGCTGCTGTTCTGCCCATCGCAGGAGGGTCAGGCGCGGCATGGGAACGGCCTGCGTCACGGGGATGGCGGCCCCGTTTGCGCGCAGGGCCGACGCGAGGTTGAGCAGAGGGTCCGCTGGGGCGCCGAGTCGGCGAAACGTCCCGGCGATGCTCTTGGCGTATGCTAGCATCCCCTGCGGTGAAACCCCCGTCGCCACGACAAACAGCATGGCGGCCTCCGCGTCGAGAGGCATCTGCTGCTCGGCCACCCACCGGGACAGGCGATGCCACAGCTGCTGTCGTTGCGCGAGGGTCGATGAGGCCCAGACGCCGTGAACGAGGCCGTCCAAGCGCAGCGTAGCCTCCCCCGCTGACACCCCATCCTCCCCGTTCCGCCCGCGCGACACCACCTCTCTGTCTACCATCATGCGCAGTACGGCGCGACCGAACAGAGAAATAGGCGTCAGCCCCGACGACTCGGACACGAGTTTTGCGGGGGAGGTGAGTGGGGAGGTTGTGATGTAGGGTGGCGACTGTGTGGAAGCCGAGGCGGGGAGTCAGACCCGGGCCCCGGCCCCGCCGTTTCCCGGCCGCGCCGCAGCCTGCCGGTAGCCCTGGTTCCAGGGGCCGCCCCGCCCCGTCTGGGGAGCCAGGGGAGCGGCCCCGCGTCCACGCCCCCGAGGCCCCCCGCGGGCGCGGGCCTCCTTCACCTTGGCTGCCGCCTTCATCAGCGGGTCCTCGGCGGCTGCCTGCATCTGGTTGAGGACGTCCCGTCGCGGGAGACCCTCCACGACGTACAGGTGCTGCACGCGGAGTGAGGTGAGGAGGCTATCGCCGAGGGCGACGAAGGGGGCGGATGCGAGCGTCTGGGGGATGTCCGTCGCCGTCTCCACCCACGCCTTCAGCTGTGAGAATACGTCCCCCAGCTGGTCGCCGCCCCCCAGGTGCGACGTGCCCGCCGTGTAGCGGAGGGCGAGGTCGCGCCACAGGCTCTCGCCGGACCCCGTGCGGATAAGGGGAATCCACTCCGTGACACTGGTAGCGTCGGCCGGGGAAGGCACCCGCGTAGACACCACCGGGCGGGCAGGGGGCTCCGGGCCCGGAGCCTGAAGCTGAGGCGGCGCCCCCTGCGCGGACCGTAACGCCGCCAGCTCCGCTTGCTGCCCCTCCCACTGGCGCCGCATCGTCGCCATGTGGGCGTCCGTCTGGCGGCGGAGCTCCTCCATCCCCTGCCGCAGCGCCGCCGCCTCCGCCGCCGCCGACGAGGCGTGTGCGGTGGCTGCCACGGCCTGCTGCGAGGCCGCCACCGCGCGCGAGGGGGAGGCCTGCTTGGTGGGGTTTCGAAGTCGCGCGAACCCTTCATGCCCCAGTGCCGCACCTGCGACATGGAGGGTGAGGAGGGCGCGGAACTTCGTGAGCCCCTCCCACAAGTCATGCTCCCCCCCCACGATCAAGCACAGCCCGTGCTCGATGGGGCAGGCGACCCCGATCGTCGACCACCCGGCGTGCCCGTCCCCCTCATCGCCCTGCCAAGCCTTCTGCAGCAGAAGGGCTGTGGCCAGCAGCGACTCCAACCTCACCCAAGTCGGCTTGGCCAAGGCCGACGTGACCCGGGAGTCGAGGTCGTGCACCTGGGCGATGCACTTGGGGGGCTGGAGCTGCGCCCGGCCCGTCTGGTCCAGTCCCTGCAGGACCGTGGCCAACGCGGCGAAGTCGGGCGCGGCGTGGGCGCCGGTCAGGTCAACGGACACGGAGGGCATTGTGTATGTGGTAAATGAGGTAGAGAAGCGACCGGTGGTAAAACAAAGATGCAACAACCACCCAGGGTATAAAACCTGATGAAGGTGGTGTTGTGTGAGTGTGCTCTGCCTCTCTCTCCGCTGCAAATTCCCAACGTAAACTCAGATGGTGGTGGTGGTGGTGGTGGTGGTGGTGGTGGTAAAAACAAAGATGCAACAACCACCCAGGGTATAAAACCTGATGAAGGTGGTGCTGTGTGCATCTGACTTACCGGCAACACGCATCATGCAGAAGTCCCACGAGAGACCGCCGCATGAGATGAGATATGTCTGCTACGATATCTGAACATGGGGCGAACTTGGAGCCACAGGCCACACAGTGTTGTTGTGCAGCAGCAGACACAAGCACAGCAGCGGTTCACTGATCCGGATCATCTTAACAACAATTTCGCCGGAGTGTGTGGGGATGGGGCGGGGGCGGGTCGGACTGCCAACGCCTCGCTCAAGAACACGATATCCTCTCGCAAGATTCCATTCCCATGCCGCCTGAGATTTTTTGACGGAGCCCTTTGAACGGAGCCTGTGTCCGTGCGTGTGTTGGCGTTGGCGGTTTTCAGATCACTGAGGGTCGGAACCAGGCCCGGCTTCGCCGTCCTCCGGTATGTCACGTTGTGTGGCCTCCGGAGACAGATGCCAGTTCGCCGAACCCAAAAATACAAAAACAGGTGTGGGAAAACCTGTGCTGCGATGCTAGCCTGACCTGAAGGCACTGAATGAAGAAGAAGAGATGAATGGGGTTATTGTGTGTACAGTGCCGCAGAAAAGTTTCGAACGAACAAAAGTTTTAAAATTCTCCGTTCGAAAGTTTTTTCGTCTCAAAACTTCTGTTTTGTTTTAAAAGTTCTTTTCCTGCATCATGGGAGTTTCCTAGGGGTGTGTGGGATGATGTGCCACATGTGCAACACTCCAGCGCTGTGAACAGGCAGTCTTTGGGTCAGGCGGGTGTCAGCATCCTTCAACCTCACTCAGGTTACTCCTATCTGTCCCCTATCGCCAGGTTTGCTGCGAGTTGCCCAAAGCGGATGAGTTTGCGGATCGCAGGCAGAGAGGCCAGAAGAGGAATGTCCAACCTCAACAGGGCCGTTATCCCAGTCGAGTGGTTTCCGCAACCGAGCGGTCCATCCCTCCAAACCACTCGACATGGGGGCCTTTTCGGGTCCACTGGATGCTGACATCGCAAATAGAATGACCTCGACCTGTCCAGTCCTGTCAAGAAGTATTTTTAGTATCTCTCTTGTCAAGAAATCTTTGTCCGAAAACACTTCGGAGAAAGATCCTTGACTTTGAAACAAAGTATTGAACAAAAGAATGTTTTAAAATTTTTCGCGAACCGCGACTTTCGTCTTAAAACTTAAAATTATCTTAAAATTTATCGTGTTCGAAACTTTTCTGTGGCACTGTATGTAAGTTCAAGACAAAAAATGCCTATTCAATAATTGGGTTGCTTTCCTGAAAGAAAGGGCACAAGCATCTGCACGGAGAGAGAGGACTCTGTTGTTCGGCAACGACAGCACAGAGCAACACAGGGCCAGATGTGAGCGCCGCGGCACAACATTGTTCAGGAGGAGAGCAGAGGGTTTGAGACGGGGCTCCGAGTTGTATCGCGGGAGAACTCTGACATGCTGCTAGAACTCGGGTCCCCACCCGTGCTGCCTCGTTGCTGCGTTGCGCCATCCATTCGCTGATGCACACAGGCTTTGTTTTGCTACTTCTGCTGCTGCTGCTGCTGCTGAGACGTTGTGCAGAGCTCAATCGTGTCGTAGGACACGCAGGCAGCGCGCGCAGCAGGGTCCTGCAGCTGGGCGACGAGACACCGAAGAGATGCAACCACTGCTGCATGCCCGCTGGCCACCACCATGTGCAGACGGTCCAACTCCATCGCCTGCACAAGCAACGCTTCTTGCCTGTCCACCACCCTCTGCAGCTGCGGAAGCAACGTGCGAAGCTCGGCGTCACACACCGAGCCCTGCTGCTGCCGCTGCTGCAGGGCCGCACCGGAGGCAACCGCCGGGAGAGGCGCAGCACGGGGCATCGCGTGAAGGTGTGCCGCACAACAAAAGGCTCGAAGTGCCCCTCCCCACCCACCCCACCCCTCCCTCAGCGACGCAGCCCCTGTGAAATGGGCTGCGAGATGGATGGCAAGAGCGAAGGAGGCGCAACGCGGGTGCCCGCGGTGTGTGTCTGTGTCACGCTGTGGTGGGTGGTGGCAGGGGGGGACATGTCACACAGACCGGGTGGTGCGGTGTGCGGGGCTGCCGCACAAGAGTTCTGTTTTGTGCTGGGGGTGGGGGGGGTGGGGCGGAGTGCTGGCCTTGGCTCTGTGTCAGAACTGACAGTCGCTCAGAACTGACGAACAATGAAAACACACACACACACACACACACCCAGGCACATCCTCTTTCTCCTCCCCCCTTCCCCCTCGCGGCTCTGAAACAGTTCTGCACACAGCGTGAAGGCTGCAAACCACCTTCGCCCCTCCACTAGTCTAGCGGAGGCTGCATAAAACCTCACCCACCCACCCCCCCTCTCTCTCCCTGGGAGGCTATACACACAGTGTCACTTCTCATAGATTTGCTTGGGCCTCGGGGAAAGAAGCATCCGCGTTTTCACTTCGCCCCCCCCCCGCCCCCCCGTCCCCCCGCCTTCTACCCCGTGTGAATACTTCTTTCTCCCAACAAGGTATTTGTCAGGCGGAAATGCAGCGATAGGGGAAGTGCTCGGTGCTTGCCGTCACACACAGTCTTATGCGCCTGCCAATCACACACCAACACTTCCGCAGGCAAAATTTTCTGTGTGTGTCGTGCGATCAACGAAACACTGTTCTCGTTAACCTGCTTCTCTGGTGTGATCCGCCACTGTCAGGCACATACCCCACATACTCCTTTTTGTCTTGGGGGGTCTTCGCTACGGGGTGATCGTCAGTGCATTGTGGTGCATTTCCTGGGAAACCAGGAAAAACTAAATTAAGGTGAAAACTGACGAAGAAGAACCGAAGCATAACGACCACCAAAGACCCCCCCCCCCCCAAGACAAAAAGGTCCTCTGAATGCCGTCTCGTTTCGAACCTGCTACTCCATGTCCCCTCCCCCCGCCAGTCCCTCCTCAGGCATGTGCAGGGGATCGAGGGCACCCGGAGGAGCAGATCCCAGGCAGACGACACGGGGAGGTAGCAGCCCGTTCTTCTTTTAGCGGCGTCGGTCGAGCTCACCGATGCTCGCCTCACCGGGAACAAGTCCCACTGCCATGGAAGCGTCAACGCAAAAAAGAAACCAAAGCAAAAAGTGCCGAACAAAGCGCAGTGACACTTTGCGGGCCTGATTTATTCCAACAAAAAGGCACCTTGTCAGGCGATGCGGAATTCATTTCAGGACAGGCGGCTAATAGAGTGAAAAGGTGCTCGGGAGGGGGGTGGGGGGTGGGGTGGGGCTTGCCGACACACACCCGGGTTTGACGAACTCCACCACAGCTCCACGCCACTGCTCTGCTTTTATTGTCTGAATTTAATGCGCCTTCGTGCGATCAAACGAAAAAACCTTCTTCTCGTTTTCTCCATGGATGATCCTGCACGAATATCCCCCTACCCCGGCCCCCATACACACCTCCGTCCCCCAGGCAACTCAAGCAACACACCCGCACGGGTGGATTGACCAGGTGGGCCCCTCACAGTGCGTACACCTCGGGGCCCTTCCCATCAGTCCCTGAACCACAGGTCACCGTGCTCAATAACTCTTTTTCTGTTGTCAAAAAAAAACAAACAATCTGCGCACACCCCTTTTCCGCTGTTTCCCGGCATCGGGCAGCCCTCTCTCCACACCCCACCCGGACACACATCCACTCTCCCCCCATCCCTCGCTCCATGCATGCAGGTCAATTCAAGGGACAGCCCCCCTCCCAAGAACTATCTGTGCCCCCGCTGGGTCGTGAAGTGACAGCACTGCGGGAACAACAAACCAAGTCCTGCCGAAAAAGATAAGGCTGTTGTTCGTGCGCCAAATCCGGGACAGACAGGAGACCTGTTGCAGCAAAAAAGCGTAGCGACCGTGCTTCTTTCTTCCTTAATAATGCGTTGACGCTTCCACCACCCTAGAGCCTGCTGCTTTGATGTGGGTGTGGAGCACATGTAAACACGAGATAGCTAGACACAGAAAAAAGCAGGTCGTCGGAAGAACTCGTACACTTTTACGCATCATGCATGTGCTTTAAAAAAAACGTTGCTTTTTGTTGGAATGCAGATCCCACCACCTCCCCTCCCCACTATTTGTACACACCACACCCCGGCCTGATGAAGTGGTGTGAGTGGGGTCGCAAGATCCAGCTGAAAGGCACAGAAAGTTTCCCCCAGTTGGCTACTCCGAACTAAACAAAACAAGAAAAAATAAAAAAAAACAGACAGCTCTGGAGTGGGGTGTGGGGTTTAATTGTCGAGAGTGAAGGCAAAAAGGCAAGCCTCCCAGCACCTTCTCGCAAAACTACAAAAAAAACGTATTGTTGCAGATCTAAGAGGTTTGGGGGAAATGGGGGGGGGGGGGGGGATAGGGTCTGAAGACAATGCGAGAGTGGCTTACGGAGGGAGGCTGTATGAATCTGAGGCAGAAACGGATTGGGTGAGGAGGAGGGGGGAAGTCGTAGTTGACTGTCCGCAGTAGCACCACCGATACAGGGGGGAATCTGTGAGGCGGCCTCCAGGCTGGAACCACAGGAGGGGATGTGCTGTTCTGTGGTTGGAAATGGGGTGGGTCCGGGGGTACATTTTTTTTTTTGCCAATTGGGTGTGTGTTTGAAATCACAGTTGCGTAGTGCAATCAGTCTAGAGTCCTGACCACGCGAGGCCCCGTGACCAAGCCACGGCGCCGCCGCCCGCTGTGGTGTGTTAAGCTCCACGAACGGTGAAAAATGCACCGCCAAAAAGGGGGCCGGGGGTGTGGCAGAGAAAGCAAAAAGACTTGGGAGGGTCTTCGCTGGTCGTTATATTCGTCAATCTTTGGGGGTCTTCGCTGGCCGTTATCCTCCGTCAATCTCCGTCAGTTTCCAGCTAATTCAACAGGAAATGCACCAAAATGCACTGACGACCACCCCGTAGCGAAGACCCCCTTTGTCAGTTTTCAGCCAATTCAACTAGAAATGCACTAAAATGCACTGACGACCACCCCGTGGCGAAGACCCCCTTGGAGTTGCGTTGTTTGTTTGTGCGAACGGTGCCTGCGAGTGCATGTGTGCAGGATACCGAACGCTGCCACGAGTCTTTTTAGTGTGAAAAGCTAGTAGCTCTTGCAAAAACGGCATGTAGAGAACCCACCCACCCACCCACCCCTCCATGCACACACGCGTTAACCTTTTTAGTTTTGCGTTACGACCGAGCGAGCTGCCTCCACTGTACAACACACATGCATGAATATTTTTTGGAAAGCGTTGGGTGGCACCTGGTAGGGGCGACCCAGTAACAGTGACCCCTCAAGCCTATCGGAGGAGCACGCCGCTCTGAAAATGCACCGGAACTCACCGCTTTCGGCACCCCCCCCCCCCCCCGGCGGGCCCCCCCCCCTCCCCACACAGCATTGCTGCCACAGCTCCAACTGTCAGGCTGAAACATACGTCTCCCTCTTTTAAGTGGGGATATCCCCGTCACGAGAATACCCACACCCACACCCACACACACACCCACTCCCTCTCTCCTACAAGTGCGTTTTTGCGCGCTCTACCAAAACAAAAACCCCGCCTCACCCCGGGCCCCCCTCTGTCTGAATTTAGGGAGGATGCGTCGCACAACAAGACCCCCCGCACACAGCCGGCACGATAGTCGACACTGGCACAATCTGCGCCAGTGTAGACTATCGTGACGGGATCATCCAACATGCTCGCTGGTCGCTAGCCGCTAACGCCGCGAACTGAGAGGTGCTCTCGGCGCGCTTCCGCCTGCGCTCTGTTGACTCCCGTGGCTGCGAAGGCTTTTATGGCTCCCGCTGAGCTGGCTGGTCTGGCTGCCGAACCGCTGGCTGCTGCTGCTGCTGCGCGGCGGAGGCGCGCCTGCTGCAGCCATCTGGCCCATCTTCTTCATCAGGCTGTCGCATCGCTTCTGCTTCTCCTGACGTCGGGAGTGGAGGCCCTCGAGGTCCTTCTGCACGCTGCGCCGTGTCTGCATCACTTCCCGGTGCACCTTCTTGATCTTCTTCTCATATCGGCGCATTTTCTGCAAGGTGAGGTGGGTGGTGACGCGGGAACACACACACACACACGCACACACACATATGACTCTTTTTTGGAAAGCGTCGTGGCACCTGGCGGGGATGAGCCAGTAACCTGCTTTCAAGCCCATAGGTAAGCGCACGCCGCTTTGCTTTGCGGGCCCGTCATTGCCCCAGATGCACTAGAGCTCTGAGCCACCCGGAAGCCAGCCTGGACCTCCCACATCCCCTCGGTGCGTGCGTGGCAGGGACACACATGCACCGGTGATGTGTATGGAGAGACTCCACTACAGCTGTGCATCTGGAACACACACACCACACGCACTGCACCCGTTGCGACACAATCTGACGTGAGGAGGGGTTATTGCGTTTGCGTACCATTTCCTTGTCGACGAGCTTGTCGTGGTGCTGTTCCAGCATTGACTGCAGCTTTGCCGTTAGCATGTCGATCACATTCGTCTTCTCATCAAGGATAACCGACTTTGTCTTCATCGTTGTCTCCAGCGCCTCCTTGTCGCGCGCAAGCACCTCGTACAAAGCAGCGTCAACGAGAGGTTCGTCAGTGTCTTCGTAGTCGCGGCTGCACGCGACGTCTCCGACAGCCACGGCCAGCCGAAGCTTCTTATCGACAAGGGGCTTCAGGCGAAGATCCTTCATCTGTCAAGTGCAGGTAGGGTGAGTGAAGTCTTGCGAGGTGAGCCTCAGACAGCAGCAGGGTTGGGACATACCGCATCGTCGATGACTTCATTCTGGGAATGTAGGCGGTTGAGATGGCGTGTTTGAAGCTTTGCTGCGGCTTCCTGCATGGGTGGGTGCCGGTGGGGAGAAGCAGAAAGTCACATCACCGTTCTGTAGCAATTGCCCTCGGCCCCTGTATTTTGCTTGTTGATGCTTCTACAGAGAACGGGGGGCCATCGCTCCACTACGCAGCAGTTTGCATCAACAGAAATATCACAAGCCGATTGCCCAAAACGAATAGTATGTGCACCGCCGACTGCAAAACAACAGCAAGGCAAGACCAATACCTTCCGGCGCCTTTCGAGAAACGCTTTTCCAGCCTTGGCCTTCAGGAAGTCGATGTCGAGGGAAACGTAGTCGAGGTGGCTCATCTGCGCGTTCTGGTGGAGCGTCAGCTCCAGCTTGTGATCCACGGCCAGATGGGTCTGCTCTATGTGGTCCAGCTCTGCGTCTGCCTGGCGTATGAGCTCTTCCTGCAGGTTGAGGTCCTTGACCACCTGGGCCTGCTTTTCCAAGAACTCTAGCTGCCGGTCGACGTCCCGCTGGAACTTCGAGATGACCTCGTCCTTCCACGCGACGAGGGTTCGCTGCGCCGTCAGCTCCTTCCTGAGAACCATGATCAGGAAGCAGAGCTCCTTCACGGCCAGCTCCTGCTCCATCTGGTTCAGCCCCGTCCCCTGGAAGTTCTCATCCACGGCGCTGCAGAAGCCTGTTGCTGCTCGTATCTGGATGATCAGACACTCGAGGCTCTCAAGCTCGTTGTCGAGGTGCTTGCATTGGACTGCGGTGTCAAGACGTTCGCGGACAAGCATCGCATTCCGCATCTCCTGTCACAAGGAGCAAAGGCCGGGTGTGTGGGTGCTTGGTGGGCCATCTATAACACTCATGCAAAAAAGACTCACCGGTGTGGGTGGGAGGGTGTGTGTGTGTGAGGCGCGTATCCTCAACTCTTCTGAGCAAAGGCCCCCAGTGTGTGCGTGGCCCCCCTCTAGGCATACCTGGATCTGCAGCCGATTTTTGATTCTGTGAACCATGTCGGAAAAGTCCTCCGTGCTGACGTTGCTGAGGTCGTTCATGAGATCACCGCGACATAATCGTCGTTCGGCATCTTCGAGCTGTCGGGAGGGGTGTGTCGTGGTGAAGAAGTACTACTAAGAGAGAGGGGTCACTTGGCCTCCACTTGGACCCTGGCAAAAAGGCTGAGACATTCAAGTCCTTTGATTCTCAAACGAAGTATAAGGATGCCGCCTGCGAAAAACCCTGGGTCCAACTCGTCAGAAATGCTTTCGATGGATGGGACATGTGGCTGATGCGAAGAAGGCGGATAAACAGCAGAAGCTGGAGGAGGCACGACAGCTTGCCTCCAGCCTGACACAAGAGCTCATCCTCAAGGCAAGCAGAAGCCGAGGAAGGAGAAGCGGGCACGCGTGGCGGACCGGAGCATGTTTGAGGCCACCGCTGGAAACTCTTCGCGACTATTAGCCTATTAGCATTCCCGACACCTTCAGGTTTCACCCTCCTCTGCAACAGGATTTGGACCTGAACCCGTGGCTGCAAGCCACGACAGAAGGTCTGATATGTCGTTCGTGCTTTGGAGTTGACATTTGAGGGACCGCTTCCACCGGGGGAGAGAAGAACCAGTCGGGCGTTCGCCGATATATAACCACCACCCCGGACAGAGAAAAAAAGCAACACGTTTCGAGCAATAATCGTACTGCTTTCGCTTGATTATAGACACCCTGTCCAGCAACTGTGGGAGAACAGTTCCAGACTACTTGCTGTTGAGCGCACACACTTTTTTGCGGTCTCAAGGCTGTGTAGAGGCCCTGTGAAGTGGCATGAACGTGCAAATCCAAAAGATTCAGTCGTACAATTTCCTTCGTGAGTTCGCGACTTCGCTACGCTTCGTCGTTCGGAGCTAGAAAAATGCGCCCTATCACTTCACAGCTACAACCGCTCTGATGAATTTCCTTTTGTTTGTTGCGTTGACGCTTCTACACACAGATCTCAGAGAGAGTGGTTGTACTTCTTGATCGCTTCCACTGTCTCAATCACATTTTTTTTGAACACACACGTACAACCTTGTCTTTTGAAGAAAAGACGAAGAAGGACGTCTGACTATATCTTCCTTTTTTTGGAGCCACCATCTCTGCGATGTCCTTCTGCACTGGTGTGATAGCCAAGGTGAGGGGGATGCCCAGTCCTACAGAGCAGATGGATGTCGGTTGCACGACACGTGCCCGACAGAGCAGGTGGGCGCCAGTTGCACAAACGAGGGCGGGGGTAGTGTATAGAGCACGTTTGGTTGCAGCTGTGGTGGGATGCTTTCCGCTCACACGAGCAACAAATAATACCCATACCTGCTGTTCGAGCAAGCGAATTTCAATATCCCGCTGCTCGACTAACCGCATCCCCTTCTCGATCTCTCGCGTATGCGCGCCATAGTCCACACGGGTGCCCCGTTCTCTGTCCTCCATAGCTGGAGACGGGGCGACTCCACTGGGCTACACACAGAGACCAGGAGAGGGGGCCTTGAACTCGTCAACGGCAGGACCGCGGCGTGTGAGGATGCGTCGCCTGTGGCACGCATGCACACACACACCACCACCACGCCACACCCTCCCCCCACACTGACAAGGGTTGCGGAGAAGACGCCCGGTCCACTCGGGAGCGGAAGGAGAGGAGGGAAGATGGAGGGAAACTGTATGCCCAAGAATCCGTGTGGCAGCGCGGCACACAACCAACACCAGCGTATACACCTGCGTGCGTGTGTGCGTCTGGGCGGGGGGGGGGGGGGGGGGGGAAGGGGGGCAGCAGAAGAAGAGAAGGGAGGTGTGGGGAAGGGTGGGGTGGGTGCAGGTGTCCTGCTCTAAACCCCAGAACCCCCTGAACCTCCCTCCCCCCCCCCTCGGTGGAGTCGCGGGCAGGTGGGGGGGGGGGAGGGGCGGGGGTGTGGTGCCGGATGCTCGCCCCGAGCCCTGCACTGTGTGTGGGGTGTGTGGGTGTAAGGTAAAGCCGATCGCCACATGCCACAACGGAGGCCCCCCCCCCCCCGTCACCGAGAAGCGGGCATAATAGTTTCGCAGCCAAATCTCCCCTACGTCCTAGGGGTCGTGGGGTGGGGGTGGGGGTGGGGGGTCACCATCGCACCCAGTGCTATTAGGCATGCGCTCTGTTCTGTGTAGGGTCTGCTGCTGCAGCACGCCTTCTTATTGAAAACAAGCTTAAGGGGGGGGAGAGGGGGAGGGAGGGGCGGTGCGGAGGAGGGGCAGTGAACATATCCGGAGGGAGTGAGGGGGGGGTCACCCGCACATGTCGTTTTCAGGCAGGCGGAATCGTCAGGGTGTTGTGTAAAATGCAGGCTGGTTCACTGACACGCTTGCGTTCCGAGCAGGTGCTCGGTGTGCACTATGTTACGGCACAAGGTGCGGCCAGAGGAACACGGAACAGCGGCGGGGGGGGGGGGGGGTAGGGGGGGTCAAATGCCACCCTTTTACGTGGACAAACACGATTTTTCAAAAAACCGGCGCAGAGGCCCCAAAGCCCCCGTAAACCCTCCAAACCCCCCCAGATCGGTCCGGAAACCCATCGAACCCCACTTTTCCACCATTCCGGGCACCTCAGGTGCCCGAATTGGGGTACCTAAATTTTGTGCCACCGTTTGGTACCGTACAGTGCCACTGTGTGGGAGGTTGGAAAAGAAAATGCCCCAACACACCACATCTGAGGGTTGCAATGCATGTTGCTTGCCAACCACGTCATCCGGTGGGTGTCAGGCGCTATGTAGGTGGCATTAGCCAGGTCTTCGATGTGTTCTGGCTTGTATATATACCTCCCTGCCACCATGCACCGGGAGGCTGCCTGTAGGTACGGAACAGTCCAGATGGTCGTGTGATTCCTGTGCAGCAGTGCTCCACAACCGGGATGTGTTGACAACGACTGTTGCAACACGAGCTGTACATTCCGGGAACACATGAAGTGCGCTGTCGTGGTACCCATTGTGCCAGAATTGGTAGTTGCTGCGGTCTACTTTGCCTGGCCCAAGAGCACTGGTACTGAACGGTGCAATATGCGTGGCGCGGTGAATACAACGGAAGCGCGCAAAGTCAATACAGCTCTCGGATGGCGGGTGGTGGTGCCACTAGTGTGTGACGTTCACTCGAGGATACAACGCATCACAATGAATCAGCAACCGTGGACCGAGTACAATACGCTCTCTGTGGCTGGTGTGGGGGACAAAGGCAGTGCCTGTGCCGCAGGCAGGGAGGTATATATACAAGCCAGAACACATCGAAGACCTGGCTAATGCCACCTACATAGCGCCTGACACCCACCGGATGACGTGGTTGGCAAGCAACATGCATTGCAACCCTCAGATGTGGTGTGTTGGGGCATTTTCTTTTCCAACCTCCCACACAGTGGCACTGTACGGTACCAAACGGTGGCACAAAATTTAGGTACCCCAATTCGGGCACCTGAGGTGCCCGGAATGGTGGAAAAGTGGGGTTCGATGGGTTTCCGGACCGATCTGGGGGGGTTTGGAGGGTTTACGGGGGCTTTGGGGCCTCTGCGCCGGTTTTTTGAAAAATCGTGTTTGTCACCCCCATTTGACCCCCCCTAGGGGGGGGGGGGGGGGCTGCGAAATGCACGTTCAATCGGGTGTGCCGTAGTATCACGGCTGGTATGCAGCTTGGCATTCACTGAGGGATGACACGCACACCTTGTTCGGACCGGGTGCGAAGAGCCACCTGCCGCAGGGGCTCAGCGCGACTGTGGGGTTGAAGTAATATGAGCAGGTCTCGCGGACAGTGCCCATGTGCTGCCCACTGCTGAGGCACCACACCTGCGTGCGGTCGTCAGATGAGGCTGCAAGCACGTCAGCTTCCTGCGAGACAGCAGCGCAGTCACTCGCGGCCTGTGTCTGCAGGGTCCTGATGCAGGTGCGTGTCGCGGTGCACCAGATCTTTACAGTCTTGTCACGCGAGCAGGACACAAGGTGGCGACCGTCTGTGGTGAGTGTAACATGGCGGACAGGCCCCGCGTGCCCATCCAGGGTGTGCTTGTGTGTAAGGGTGGCGAGGTCCCACACGCGGATCGACTTGTCGGAGGAGGCGCTGAAGATGCTGGTGTGCGACACGTCAACACCGTTGACATTTGCGGTGTGCCCCGACAGGACAGCGGTGCACACACCCTGGTCCGCGTCCCACACACGCACAGTTCTGTCGGATGAACCTGACACCAGACGCCCGCAGTGCGCCCACGCTGCAGCGCTCACATAGGCAGTGTGGTCCTCCAGCATCGTGCAGGCCCATGTCCCTGTGTCGCGGATGTAGATGGTGTTGTCGGAGGAGCACACTGCAAGCCGCATGCCGCACTTCGAGAAGGTGACGCAGGTGATGCAGCGCTCGCCCTGCATGAACCGGGTCACAGGCTCTGCGGTGGTGGTATCGAACACGAAGGCGTGCGCGTCGAAGGTACCGATGGCGCACAGCGCCCCACAGGGCGAGAGAGCAATGCAGCACACGTGGGAGGATCCGACGTTGTACTCAGCAGGGGAATGCAGGGCTACCCACCGCTGCGCCAGCTCCACCTCGTCCCCACCGCTCAGCTGTGTGTCGGCGATGCGCTGCGCGTCGCCGAGCTCCGCGCCTTCGCTGTCGCCACCGAGGCGCGCCAGCACCCCTGGGGCCTCCCTGGCTGCGTGGATGTCGTCTCCGAACATCTGGCCCAGCGCGTCGACCTTCAGATCCAGCACGGTGTCGCTCTCCGCGACGGTCACCATGCAGCTCCGCCCGCTCGGAGTGTGGCGCACGCTGACATCCATATTCCTGGGCTCAGGGTGCCTGAGGGTGGTGTGTTGAGCAAACCGGGTGTAGGTGTGGTGCTCACTTGCAGAAAGATCGGTGCATATCCTACTGCCCCTGTGAAGTAGCCCACGGCGTGGGTGGTCCTGTGATGGGGGCTAGTGGTCAATTGCTTTGTCATGCTCATCCACATCCCATCCATTATCAACACACCAAGCAATGTTTCCGATACTCTTGGGCTTGTGCGGAGAACGTTTGGCTTGACATCTCCGTTCACGGACACAAAACAACAAGCAGGGTAATCACACTCCGGAACAGGATTCCCGGCAGAATAGAACAACGGGAGAAACATGTCGCTAGAAACGGGCATGGGAATGGGGAGGCGTTGCTGTGGTGGGGCTGTGACGAGGTGAGATGTGGCTCTGCAATGTGGCATTTCCCAGTGTCTCCTTGGCAGTAAATCGGGCTGCTTGCCTTCTTCCATTTCCCCCTATAGCCACCTTCACTGCCGGCTTCGTTGTCGTCTTCCCCATTTTTGTGAATCAGGTCTGCGAGCTGGGATGGGTGGAAACGTCCGTTTGGTGTGTGTGTGTGTGGCTGTACTTCAGTGACGAGTGCCACATTGCATAGGTATCATGGGAAAAATGAGTGAAAATAGGTGAAAAGACTCCCGCTAGGGGGAGTCAGACTCCCGCTAGCGGGAGTTGGACTCCCCCTAGTTGAGACTCCCGAAAAGGGTTACCCTACCCCCGCTGGAGTCCACCGTGTAACTATTGTGGGCCTTGGCTCGCACATGCAGAGAGTGTCACCTCTCAAAGAGCAGGCAAACGGTCACAGTTTGACACAGAGCAAAGGCCCCCATTGCATGAGATTGCATAAGTGAAACAAATGGGCAAAGACGGGGCAATCACATTTCGAGGAGAACAGATGCCAGACTACATTTTGTTGTCCGCAAAATTGCTGCCCCACCCACTGGCCTGATTTCTCTCTCCTCATCATAAAAAACACAATGATTGCCGCTGGTGTGGACCGGACACATCCAGAGCAGGGATGACGGGACGCAATGGAGTGTGGAAGAAAAAAGAGAGGGTGGCACTGTGGCACGGAAGTGGGAAAGGAGAGGGTGGCAGCGACAATCAACGGAAGAAGAAGCCATCGCCTGAGGAACAGCAGGGTTGGGTGCCTCCTTGGCCCGGCACTTGGAAAGGTGCCGGAGAAAATGAAAACAGTTGCCTGCTCGTGGAACGGAAGAGCTTCTACCGGGGCTCGCACCCACCAAACACAGTGTCAGTGGTGTGGTTGCGCCTCAAACTCACCGAAACGGGGTGTGAGGTGCCTCGGAACAAGGCGGAAGCTACTGGGCTACGTTTTCTACGTTGCTGAACTCATACCTCAAGAGAGGGTGCTGAGAGAGCACAGGTTTCTTGGGCGGTGAAGCACGTGCCGCAGCCCTGCAAGTGGCGGACCTGGAACTGCCCGTGGCCCTCGCGTGGGTCGGATGACTGATGCCTGGCCTTTCCCAGGCATACCTCCCCCACTCCGCCCAGGCCATACTCGCCCCCCCTCGGGCATCCCCGCAGCGCAAGTAGAGGAGACCGGCAGCTGATGCGCCAAGCGACCCGCAGAAGAGGGAACCATCAATGGGCACAACGTTTGCGTCAGTACATTTTGACTCCAGTCGGTTACAGTGTAAGTCAGGCAACTCTTGTCACCCGATTGTCTCATTGTCGTTGGTGGGCAGAGGTCTCTCGTGGACTTCTGTTGCATGTAGACCTGCGAACCCAATACAGTCAACGGCCACAGTGAGTTGATGCGACGCACATTATTGGAGCCCAACGAATTCAGAATAACAGATCCAGCACAGTCTCGACCTCATACACCACGGCGTCATCCTGCGGCACACGTGCTGCGGTGGGACGAAGCATCTCGCGCACAGCACCCGGTGGTACCTCCGCCGTGTACAGGCACCGCATGTGCATCGACAGCGCCAGATTCGACAGCGCAAGGCTCGCCTCCACAGTACCGCCTGACGCAGTCACGAAGCGCTGCCGTGCCGTCCCCACAGAACCGTGTTCGACAGTCCCGCTCGCGATACCAAGCGTCGCCACTGTCTGTCCTTCACCGTGCTGCAGCACACGCTGTGCAAACCGCAGTGCGCTCTCTGCGTGTGCCGTCCTCTTCTTCCCGACGTTCCACCCGATGAAGAAGTTGTTGCCGAGAAGCGACAGCAGCACACCGTCGCTTTGTTCCAGCAGTGGCACTATTCCTGACAGTGCGATGTCGACCTCGCCCAGAGACATGCTGCTGAGTGTGGTTGCAGCGACTGTTCCTTCCTGTCGCGAGGTGCTGCGCATCATCACCATAGTATCGCTTCCCTGTGACAGCTGCGACAATCGCCCGGACGGTGCGGGGAAGTGCAGATGCAGTGCAAGTGCCTGCAGAGGACGGCCCTCACGGCCCTGCAGGGAGGCAGGCCACACGCTGCACACAGGCACAGGCTCGCTCACACCCTTCAGGTCGGTGGGAACCGCGTTGCCTGCATATGCACCGACACACCCGGACACCCCACACACACACGCCCACAGCTCGGCAGGCACCGCAACAGCACCAGGCACACACACAGACTCGAGGCGTGACGCCACGTTCACTGTGTGTCCGAAGTAGTCCACACGCCCGGTCAGCGTGTTCGTCTCCAGCGTCACAGGGCCCTCGTTCACACCGACACGCACCGTCAGCCCGCCCCACAGCTCTGTCGGGCTGCAGATCCCGACCTCCAGCAGCGCAGCAGGCCACTCCGCCGCAAGCAGATTCTCCTGCACGTCAAGCCCGAAGCACACACCCGCATGTGCATCCTCGAACGCAACCATGAAGCAGTCCCCAATTGTCTTCACCTCGTACCCGCCCCACGCAGACAGTGCAGATCGCATCACCGTGTTGTGAACCACCATCGCCTTTTTCATCGCCTCAGGTGCCGCCTCCCAGATCGATGTGGACGCACGGATGTCGGTGAACACGATTGCCGCTCGCTCGCTCTTCGCACCGGGTGCGGCGGCAGGTGGCACACAGGGCTGCCCAGCACCGTCAGGCGAGTGCTGCTCCTCCAGCAGCACGGCAGGGAGGTACGGGCGGTACGCACGCAGGTTCTGCTCCAGCCTGTGAAGCGCCTCGTGCATCGCTGCAGGCAGCCGCCCCTCTGCCTCCGCCTCCTGCAGCATCTCCGCCACGGTGTCGACGTCGTAGCCCGCCAGAAGTTGTGCAATCGCCTCCACAGTCTCGATGGTCCGTCCCATCGCCGCCTTCTCCTTCTCGGCTGACTCTGCAAACCCGCGTGTGGCGATGAAGTCGACAACGAGCACCAGGACGGCAACCTGCATCTGTTCAAATCCTGCGATTTTTTTTTTTTCATGTCGCTCCCGTTGGTCACTTCGCTGCTTTGAGTCAGCCACGTGGCGGAAGCCGGACCGCAGGGAGGGGCGTTGCGCCCGTTGACGCCTCTCACTCCTCATGTGCCTTGAGTAGCTGCCAGGTGGGTCTGCTTTGAGGCGGGGAATCGCGTCAGGCCAAACAGCCACTGCGAGGACGTCTCCCCTAAAAGAAAAGAAAGAATGTGGGAAGGGGACGGGGGTGGGATGGGTGGGCAGCGCAAGCCGGAAGGAGCGCCTCCCATGGGGCGGAAGCTCACCCGACAGCATAAAATGCTGCGAAAACAACAAAAAAAGGGAAAATAAACCACGCACACCACAACATCAATAAAACCAAAGCCGTGCAGAAAGGGCCCCTCCGCATATATGAAACAGGGCACACAGCGGAAAAAGAGTTACCAGAGCTTGCTTTAGTTTCCCCTCGGAGGAGGGTAATCACAGGGGGCGCCACGTGAAGGCAGCAAGTTGGATTTTATCCCCCCCCTTTTTTTTCCCCTCTTGTGTCCCATGCCTTGTTTGCAGTGATCGCATTGTTGGCCATCCTTGCTGTAGTTCGGCATGCCGCCCTTCCCACCTTCCCCCACCCCCTCCCCGGCGGTTTTGCTCTCCGTGTGGTTTGGTGGTACTGGTGAGCCATCTGGGGAAAGAACCTTGACAATCCCGGGCCGGCAGTACGTTCGTCACCCCCACGGGCTCGGCCGGTTTCTAAACCTTTAGGCAATCTACGTCCGCAGGCCAAGAACCCGGTGTGCAGATGCACGTTGGGAGCCCCCTGAAGTCCGCACACGCCCTCTCTGAGTAGTCCCCGACCAAGCGCTGGCCTCTCTGACCGACTACCATGCCGCCGCAGGCCAAGAACCCGGTGTGCCGAAGCACGTTGGGAGCCCCCTGAAGTCAACACAGCACCCCGCCAGTGGCTCCAGCTGTCCCTCCCCATGTCAGAGTTGACGGAAAAAGGCGGACCCTCTTTTGTCCCAGTGCTCCGTGCTATGCACTGGGACCCCGTTGCCCAGGCGGACCAGCCTGGGGGAGCCCTCGGGGTGTGGGGTTGAGTTTTACGACTTCCCTAGGTCTTAGGTAGTTTAAGGTCGTGCCCAGGACCTTTTTTTTTTTCCCTCTTGTGTCCCATGCCTTGTTTGCAGTGATCGCATTGTTGGCCATCCTTGCTGTAGTTCGGCATGCCGCCCTTCCCACCTTCCCCCACCCCCTCCCCGGCGGTTTTTTCACCTTCCCCCACCCCCTCCCCGGCCGATTACCTTCACAGGACACGGCGGATGGCTACATTGTACAGTATCCTGCAGACGCTCCCACCTGAGTGAGTCCGGTGCCGACCCAGGCAGGTCGTACAGCCCGAAGCGCATCACGTTCTCTGCTGCCATGATGATGACCCACACGGCTGTAACTGCTGTCAGCCCTGTTGCGAATCGCCTCCCGAGACCGAGCACCAGCGACAGGTCTGCGAGAAGCACAAAGACGCTCCACACAGGCTGAGACCCGATCATACGCATGTTGAGGTCGAGCCCCATCGTCGCCACGGCAGCGACTGCGATGTAGATTCGTATGATGTTGTGTGTCAGGTGCACACGGCAGACGCAGAGTGTGACCATCAGTGCGTTGCAGAGGAAGGTGAACACCAGAAAGGAGGTCACGACTGGCCACTGTGGTGATGCTAGAAGCAGGATGGTCTGCACGACAGTAGATACGACACTCACGAAGAACATCAACAGCCTGTCGCTGCGAGCCTTGCCCTGCAGCCTCCCATCCATCGAGATGACCCCTTCGAACCAACCCATCGCCATTGTTGCACGTTCCCGGGACTTGCAACAGATTCCGGGTGTATGTCCTGTGTTTGATTGTGTAGCCCACACCCACCGGGCGATTTGCGCCTGAAATACGTGTCCTCGACGTCCTTCTGTCTGTGGCTGCTTGATGCTCTGGAAAAATACTACTTTCCCACTTCTGGAATCTATCGCTTGCTTGCGTTGCACGCATCCAACAATCCACCAAAAACTTTTTTAAAAAATCCTCTCTCTCTCTCACCCCCACCCCTGTGTGACGCCTCGGATGACCTGCCTGAAGTACAGAAAGTGGCTTGATGGCGGAGCAAAAGGAGATAGGAACCATATGATGGTGTGGCTGAGGCTTCCAGGGGAGAAGATAGGTTTTCCGGTTTTCAGACAACAAATTTCTGGGGGGGAAAAAAAGGCCGATCGGATTTTCGCCGGTTGTCGGGGACCTTTGTGACAGTCAACCAGTGGGAATACGAGCCAAAATTCTTGAGTCTCTGATTTGTGTCGGAGGATAGAAAAGGGAGAGGGGTGGGGCAAACATTCTGAGATCTCAGAGAGAGTGGTTGCACTGTTGATCGCTTCCACTATCTCGATCACACCTCAGGACCCTTCGGACCCTAAGGGACGGCACGCGTACTTCTCCTCTAAGACACAACGGGGTTGTCTGCCTTGATGCCCCGTGGTCTGCTTTCGCCCGTACCCGGATTGACAGGCCCATGACGTCTCTCGCTAGAGGAAACAGTTCACACAACTGTACCCTTCTGGTTTGCAGAACGCCACTCTTCTGACTGCTGCATAAGGCACACCACGCACCCAACGGGGCCCCCTCCTCGCTACGGGGTGGTCGTCAGTGCATTTTGGTGCATTTCCTGTTGAATTATGTGAAAAACTGACGAAGATTGACGAAGAATAACGACCAGCGAAGCCCCCCTCTTTTGACTATTTGGAATCTGTGCGGATCGTAGTGGGGTCATTTCTGCAGTCTCTGTGGAAGATGTCAACAAAAAAGCTTGTTCACACACACACAACACGGTATCCTCAAAGAGTCCGGGTTACAGCCGCTCGGTGCTCGTATTCTGATTGTCATGCGTCGACGCCTCCACACACGGAGGAGACGCTGAAGGACGCGGCTGTGTCGGGATGTTTGGTGGCAGTCAACGGAAGAAGAAGCCACCGCCTCAGGAGCAGGGTTGGTGCCTCCGTGGCCTGACACTTGGAAAGGTGCCGGAGCAGAAGCAATGAAAACCAGTAGTGTGATCGTCGAACGGAAATGCCCCGCCCTGTGGTGGGTCGGGGTGGTGTGCACTGCCTACACATGGACAGCAAGGGGTGTGGTGTGCCCCAGCAGGCTGATGGTGCTGTGTGCCTGCCTGTGGTGCTCGCCTGCCATCTCACCCGCCTTCTGCATGTCGGTCCCAGACAGATAAGCACGCATCGCAGCGTTGTACGGCTCCCACTCTGCAGCAGCCTTCCCAACGTGGTACATCCACTCCCCATCCTTGCCGTGCTGTGCGTTGCTCTCCTCCTCCACCAGCAGCGAGTACACACAGAAGCATGTGTCATCATTGTTGTTGATGCTGTGGTGGCTGATACTGTAGTCGTTGACTTGCACAGACATGGGGACGTGCTCACCACCACCACGTGCATTCTGCTTCACCAGACGCACCCGCCTCGGCACAAGCAGCAGCACGTACTCGTGCTCTGCTTCCCGCTGCAGCTTCGTGTTGCACACCACGTCAAGCCCGAAGGCACGCGCAGCACGCTCCATCCCACACGCCAGGACAGGCAGCACCCCAAGCAGGCTGAACCGCCGCATCTCAGCACACCCCGTGTCCCCGCACAGGACGTGACCAGACGCCGCTCCGATGCTGACACGCAGAGCACTGTCTGTGCTGTTGTCCTGCTGGGTGTTGAAGCTGCGCACTGCCCGCACGATCTGCTGTGCTGCACCTGCAGCTGCAGGGGCATGCGAGAAGCACGTGCGTGACGTGTTGAAGGAGGCAAGGATGCGATCACCGACGAACACGTCCACCAGACCATGGCGTGACTCCACTGCCGACATCGTGTTGGTCAGCAGCATCTCGAAGAACGACGTGAAGGTGTGTGGGTCCTGCTCCAGACAAGCGAGCGTGTTGCATGTGTTCACCACAAGCAGTGTTGACCGGACGCTCTTCAAGACACCAAGCACCTTCGTCGCCATGGGACGGTGCCCCTCTGTCTGTTCGCATGCTGATCCGTTGTGTGGGCTTGACTTCACACCCGAACTCGTTGAAGCGTATGTGCGCATCGACTCACCTGAATCGCTGCCCCCTCGACCGGCATCATCTTGCTGTGCAGGGAGGCACGACTTCGGGAGGTACGGGCGGTACGCACGCAGGTTCTGCTCCAGCCTGTGAAGGGCCTCGTGCATCGCTGCAGGCAGCCGCCCCTCCGCCTCCGCCTCCTGCAGCATCTCCGCAACGGTGTCGACGTCGTAGCCCGCCAGAAGTTGTGCAATCGCCTCCACAGTCTCGATGGTCCGTCCCATCGCCGCCTTCTCCTTTTCGGCTGACTCTGCGAACCCGCGTGTGGCCGCGAAGTCCGTCAGGAGCACGATGAGCGAGATCTGCATCTCGAACATCCCGCTCACTGCCCTGACCGGACACGGCGGATCTGTGCACTCGACAGTCGGCCGAATGCGTTCCCACCTGAAAGAGTCAGGTGCTGAGCCAGGCAGGTCGAAGAGCCCGAAGCGCAGGATGGTCTCCGACGTGCTGATAATGACCCACAGGGCAGCGACCCCTGTCAACCATGTGGCGAAGCGACTGCCGAGACCGAGCACCAGTGACAGGTCTGCGAGAAGCACAAAGCATGGCCAAATGGGCGCGCTGCCCGTACTGCGGAAGGTGATATCCGTGACACTGATGACGATAGCCATCACGACGATGTATGCACGCACGATGTTGTGTGTCAGGTGCACCCCGCACACACACAGGCCGACCACGAAGAACTGGCACGCGATTTGCAGGGTCAAGCAAATCGTGTTTTGCAGCCATAGGGTTGTCAGAAAGAACGTCCCAGTCTGCATGACACCGATTGCACAGTTAACAAGAAAGAGCAGGCGCCTGTCGGTGCGAGCCTTGCCCTGGAGCTTCCCGTCCATCGAGATGACCCCTTCGAACCAACCCATCGCCATTGTTGCACGTTCCCGGCACTTTTGTGACAGATTCCGGGTGTAGGTCCTGTGCTTGTTTGTGTAACCACCCACCGGGAGATTTGCAACATGACAGAAGTGAATTGCTTTGAATGCTCATCCACAACCCATCCATTATCAACACTCCAAGCAATGTTTCCTGTGCTCTAGGGTTTAGTAATGGGAACAAGTATGTTTCTCATCGCAAATGCGAAGGGGGGTGTCGATTCTGGACAAAAAATAAATTTTTTCAAAAAAAAACCGAAAAATCAGGGGAAAATGCTGAAAAATGGCAAAAAAAAGAGTATGGGGAGTTGGGTCCAGTTTAGCAAAGTCATCATATTTTTCGGGTGTTTTTTTGAATGGGACACCCGAAGAACCCGTTGAGACGTGAAGGACATCGTGAACATATCTGCCAGAGAATCCTCAAGCTTGGTGCCTCAAGAACGTGGGACAACACGGCGCTGCAGGCGCATCCTGGGCCGCAGACCAGCAAGCCGGCAAAATAGCCAAGGCCGCCTACACGGCGAGCCTTCTACAGATTCCAGATTGCTCAAACGAGCGTGTCCAGGAAGCTTGAGCTTTGGGTGGGGACGGGATGAAGTCATGGGGGGGGGGGGGGGGCGGGGCGGGGGTGGCTGGGGGGAACCTCTAGAGGTAGGGGGCAACCCATTAGTGGCTGGGGGGAACCTCTAGAGGTAGGTGGCAACCCATTGGTGGCTGGGGGGAACCTCTAGAGGTAGGTGGCAACCCATTAGTGGCTGGGGGGAACCTCTAGAGGTAGGGGGCAACCCATTGGTGGCTGGGGGGAACCTCTAGAGGCAGGGGGCAACCCATTGGTGGCTGGGGGGAACCTCTAGAGGTAGGGGGCAACCTATTGGTGGCTGGGGGGAACCTCTAGAGGTAGGGGGCAACCCATTGGTGGCTGGGGGGAACCTCTAGAGGTAGGGGGCAACCCATTGGTGGCTGGGGGGAACCTCTAGAGGTAGGGGGCAACCCATTAGTGGCTGGGGGGAACCTCTAGAGGTAGGGGGCAACCCATTGGTGGCTGGGGGGAACCTCTAGAGGTAGGGGGCAACCCATTAGTGGCTGGGGGGAACCTCTAGAGGTAGGTGGCAACCCATTGGTGGCTTGGGGGAACCTCTAGAGGTAGGGGGCAACCCATTGGTGGCTGGGGGGAACCTCTAGAGGTAGGTGGCAACCCATTGGTGGCTGGGGGGAACCTCTAGAGGCAGGGGGCAACCCATTAGTGGCTGGGGGGAACCTCTAGAGGTAGGGGGCAACCCATTAGTGGCTGGGGGGAACCTCTAGAGGTAGGTGGCAACCCATTGGTGGCTGGGGGGAACCTCTAGAGGTAGGTGGCAACCCATTAGTGGCTGGGGGAAACCTCTAGAGGTAGGGGGCAACCCATTGGTGGCTGGGGGGAACCTCTAGAGGTAGGGGGCAACCCATTGGTGGCTGGGGGGAACCTCTAGAGGCAGGGGGCAACCCATTGGTGGCTGGGGGGAACCTCTAGAGGTAGGGGGCAACCTATTGGTGGCTGGGGGGAACCTCTAGAGGTAGGGGGCAACCCATTGGTGGCTGGGGGGAACCTCTAGAGGTAGGGGGCAACCTATTGGTGGCTGGGGGGAACCTCTAGAGGTAGGGGGCAACCCATTGGTGGCTGGGGGGAACCTCTAGAGGTAGGGGGCAACCCATTAGTGGCTGGGGGGAACCTCTAGAGGTAGGGGGCAACCCATTGGTGGCTGGGGGGAACCTCTAGAGGTAGGTGGCAACCCATTAGTGGCTGGGGGGAACCTCTAGAGGTAGGGGGCAACCTATTGGTGGCTGGGCGGAACCTCTAGAGGTAGGGGTAACCCATTGGTGGCTGGGGGGAACCTCTAGAGGCAGGGGGCAACCTATTTGTGGCTGGGGGGAACCCCTAGAGGCAGGGGGTAACCCATTTGTGGGTGGGGGGAACCCCGAGAGGTAGGGGGTAACCCATTGGTAGGTGGGGGGAACCCCTAGAGGCAGGGGGTAACCCGTTTGTGAGTGGGGGGAACCCCTAGAGGTAGGGGGTAACCCATTTGTGAGTGGGGGGAACCCCTAGAGGCAGGGGGTAACCCGTTTGTGGGTGGGGGGAACCCCTAGAGGCAGGGGGTAACCCGTTTGTGGGTGGGGGGAACCCCTAGAGGCAGGGGGTAACCCGTTTGTGAGTGGGGGGAACCCCTAGAGGTAGGGGGTAACCCATTTGTGAGTGGGGGGAACCCCTAGAGGCAGGGGGTAACCCGTTTGTGAGTGGGGGGAACCCCTAGAGGCAGGGGGTAACCCGTTTGTGGGTGGGGGGAACCCCTAGAGGCAGGGGGTAACCCGTTTGTGGGTGGGGGGAACCCCTAGAGGCAGGGGGTAACCCGTTTGTGAGTGGGGGGAACCCCTAGAGGTAGGGGGTAACCCATTTGTGAGTGGGGGGAACCCCTAGAGGCAGGGGGTAACCCGTTTGTGAGTGGGGGGAACCCCTAGAGGCAGGGGGTAACCCGTTTGTGGGTGGGGGGAACCCCTAGAGGCAGGGGGTAACCAGTTTGTGAGTGGGGGGAACCCCTAGAGGTAGGGGGTAACCCATTTGTGGGTGGGGGGAACCCCTAGAGGCAGGGGGTAACCCGTTTGTGAGTGGGGGGAACCCCTAGAGGTAGGGGGTAACCCATTTGTGAGTGGGGGGAACCCCTAGAGGCAGGGGGTAACCCGTTTGTGGGTGGGGGGAACCCCTAGAGGCAGGGGGTAACCCGTTTGTGAGTGGGGGGAACCCCTAGAGGTAGGGGGTAACCCATTTGTGGCTGGGGGGAACCCCTAGAGGCAGGGGGTAACCCGTTTGTGAGTGGGGGGAACCCCTAGAGGCAGGGGGTAACCCATTTGTGGCTGGGGGGAACCCCTAGAGGCAGGGGGTAACCCGTTTGTGAGTGGGGGGAACCCCTAGAGGCAGGGGGTAACCCGTTCGTGGGTGGGACCATTTGTGGTAAATTTACTGGGTTCTGGTGCCCACCGCCTCCCCTTTTGAGCGTTTGAAACAGCGTTTCCGGGACCCGGCACTGCTCGCAGTGGGCTCAAATGTCCAAAAACGACCCATTCTGGACCCCCCCAAAAAAAAATGCGAGCACCTCCCCCTTGGCACGCCGGTCTTACGACAACCCTGCCTATTTCTGGTGCTCGGAAAAAAACGGAAAAAAACGGAAAATCAGGGTGTCGATTTTGGGATTTTCCGTTTTTTCGTTTTCCGTTTTTTTTTCGTCGAATTTTGACCAAGTCGCAGCCAGCGCCCACAGGCGGAAAAAACGAAAAAAAAGGAAAAAACGGAAAAAAACCGAAAAAATCGACACCCCCCGAATACAGAGTAAAAGCAGAAGCGGTAAACATGACAGGTCCCTCACCACTCAGTGACTGGATTGGAACATGCAACATGACAGAAGTGGTGACGCCAGTCCTGACTCGCATCGTATTTCCTCCAATACACAAGGCTGCGCTGTGTTTTAGATGGTGTAAGGCAGGGGTTTTTCCAGGGGGGTCGGGGGGGGGGGGTCAATGACCCCCCCCGAGATTTTCCCGAAAATTCTGACCCCCCCCGGGGCAGGGCTGTTCCTAACTGGGGGGCTTGTTCCCCACTTTCAGGATTCTGAACTTTTTTTCTAAGAATTTTTGTAAGGGGAAAAGTTTTTTTCTAAGAATTTTGTTAGGGGAATTTTTTTCTAAGGTTGTTTCGCAGAGGAAAAAACTTTTTCTAAGTTTTCCCCAGTCGACAGGGCGCGCACAAGGATGGAAGGGAAGTCTGTCCCACGTACCGTTCGCCTTGCTGGCCAACTGGAGAGCCAGACGTTCACTACCGTGGCCTCCGGCGGCTGGGGGGCTCCGCCCCCCAGACCCCCCTGTGGCGTACGTCTCGTACTCAAGTCCTTCGAATCCCATCAAGTCGGGGTCCAACCACTCCAGTCGCCTCTGAGGACGCAGCCAACTCGCACAGAATCTGTACGCCCACACGAACAGATGTTCGCTACCGTGGCCTCCGGCGGCTGGGGGGCACCGCCCCCCAGACCCCCAATGTAGCGTGTGCCCGTCCATCTATCTCACTTCCCCGGGTACAGTGCAGCGTAGGAGGTCAGCGCCGCATCCATGAAGCGCTTCTTCGAAGCCTGACTGACATCGGACAGGAGGTCGGGCTTCCCCACCTGGGAGGTACACTTGCCGCGTTCGCGACATGCGTGACACGCGGCACGCTCCCTGAAACGTGAGTGTGCCTTGCTAACACGGGCATTTCAACGGTCTGCCGGCGACCGTTCCCCAAACCAGTAAACCAGCAGTTTTGGAAAATCGGAGAGATCACCCTACTGCGCTGAATATGGTGCGCACCATTGCAAAAATCCCCGGGAGCTTTTGGGCTTTCAGACCTGAAGGGGCCAGCAGGTGGGTGGCGTCGGGGAGTGGCAGCTTTGTAACTGTCCTCCAGCTGCTGGCATGTCCAGCCCTGCGAGAGTGCCAAGGTGTATTGAGTCCCTGCGGAGCACAACCCCCGATGAGAACGAGCGCCAGGTGATCCTCATTCATTTTCAGCTGTAACGCGCATGAGGGGCACTCTCTGCCGCAAGCATCTCTGGGCATCACTCGAGAGCTGTCACATGATGACGCGGAGAGAAATCAGAGAAAAAGTCCCGCCTGACGGGCACGCGCCTGGAAACTGTGGGGGGGCGAGCAAAAAATTCCTTGTAAAAATTCTTAGAAAAAACCTGGTTCCCCGACCCAAAAAACCTGGAAAAAGGGCTCGTTCCCCGCCCAGGCCTGCCCCGGGGGGGTCAGTTTTTGGGTCAGTTTTTTCACATTTTCCGTGACCACAGGCAGGCGTGTTTCTAGTGGGGGATGGGGATGAGTCAGCCAAGAGCCAGACGTTCACTACCGCGGCCTCCGGCGGCTGGGGGGCTCTGCCCCCCAGACCCCCCTTGTGGCGTGTGTCTCGTACTCAAGTCATGCGATTCCCATCAGATCAACCACTCCAGTAGCCTCAGGAGGACGTACAGAATCTACGCCCGCAATGAACAGATGTTCACTACGTGGCCTCCGGCGGCTGGGGGGCTCTGCCCCCCAGACCCCCAGCTAGCGTGTGCCCGTCTAGCAACCAAGTCCTTGCGCTTCTGGCTGTGGCATATCAGGGGGTATACCTGAGGATGGCGCGAGCGGGAGAGGAACCGTGGAAGGAACCCATTCGGTACATGACTCCAGGAATGGGGATATGACGACACAAGGGCAGATGTCGCAACAGCCGGGTACGACTACTGGGGGTCACGTTGGCAGCGAGGGCGCGAAGCGCCCGAGCGTTCTCCCCACGGTGAAATTTTTTTTCGAGGCAAAAAACACGACTGACCCCCCCCCGTTTCGAAAAATCTGAATCCTAGAAAAACCCCTGGTGTAAGGTGACAACAAAAAAGCTTGTTCACACACACACAACACGGTATCCTCAAAGAGTCCGGGTTACAGCCGCTCGGTGCTCGTATTCTGATTGTCATGCGTCGACGCCTCCACACACGGAGGAGACGCTGAAGGACGCGGCTGTGTCGGGATGTTTGGTGGCAGTCAACGGAAGAAGAAGCCACCGCCTCAGGAGCAGGGTTGGTGCCTCCGTGGCCTGACACTTGGAAAGGTGCCGGAGCAGAAGCAATGAAAACCAGTAGTGTGATCGTCGAACGGAAATGCCCCGCCCTGTGGTGGGTCGGGGTGGCGTGCACTGCCTACACATGGACAGCAAGGGGTGTGGTGTGCCCCAGCAGGCTGATGGTGCTGTGTGCCTGCCTGTGGTGCTCGCCTGCCATCTCACCCGCCTTCTGCATGTCGGTCCCAGACAGATACGCACGCATCGCAGCGTTGTAAGGGTCCCACTCTGCAGCAGCCTTCCCGATGTGGTACATCCACTCCCCATCCTCCTCGTTGTCTGAGCTCCCCTCCTCCTCCACCAGCAGCGAGTACACACAGAAGCATGTCTCCTCGTTGTTGTTGTTGATGTTGTAACTGTCGACTTGCACAGACATGGGGACGTGCTCACCACCACCACGTGCATTCTGCTTCACCAGACGCACCCGCCTCGGCACAAGCAGCAGCACGTTCTGGTGTTCTGTATCCTTGCGCAGTGCGGTGTTGCACACCACGTCCAGCCCGAAGGCACGCGCAGCACGCTCCATCCCACACGCCAGGACAGGCAGCACCCCAAGCAGGCTGAACCGCCGCATCTCCGCACACCCCGTGTCCCCGCACAGCACGTGACCAGACGCCGCTCCGATGTTGACACGCAGAGCACTGTCTGTGCTGTTGTCCTGCTGGGTGTTGAAGCTGCGCACCGCCCGCACGACCTGCTGTGTTGCACCTGCAGCTGCAGTGGCGTGCACGGGGCATGGACGTGACGTGTTGAAGGAGGCAAGGATGCGGTCACCGACGAACACGTCCACCAGACCACCGCGTGACTCCACTGCCGACATCGTGTTGGTCAGCAGCATCTCGAAGAACGACGTGAAGGTGCGGGAGTCCTGCTCCAGACAAGCGAGCGTGTTGCATGTGTTCACCACAAGCAGTGTTGACCGTGCAGTCTTCAGGACACCAAGCACCTTCGTCACCATGGGACGGTGCCCCTCTGTATGTTCGCTGACTGATCTGTTGCGTGCAACTGACTTCACACCCGAACTCATTGGAGAGCCTGCGTGGCTTGACTTGCAGGAGCCGCTGCCCTCTGTACCGTCGTCATGTTGCTGTGCAGGGAGGCACGACTTCGGGAGGTACGGGCGGTACGCACGCAGGTTCTGCTCCAGCCTGTGAAGGGCCTCGTGCATCGCTGCAGGCAGCCGCCCCTCCGCCTCCGCCTCCTGCAGCATCTCCGCCACGGTGTCGACGTCGTAGCCCGCCAGAAGTTGTGCAATCGCCTCCACAGTCTCGATGGTCCGTCCCATCGCCGCCTTCTCCTTCTCGGCAGATACTGCGAACCCACGTGTGGCGCCGAAGTCGACAAGCAGCACGATGAGCGAGATCTGCATTTCAAATACTCCCTTCCCTGGGCTGACCGGACACGGCGGGTCTGTGCACTCGACCCCCTCGAGAATGCGTTCCCACCTGAGGGAGTCAGGTGCTGAGCCAGGTAGGTCGAACAGGCCGAAGCGCAGGATGGTCTCCGACGTGCTGATGATGACCCACAGGGCAGCGACCCCTGTCAACCATGTGGCGAAGCGACTGCCGAGACCGACCACTAGTGACAGATCTGCGAGAAGCACAAAGCATGGCCAAATGGGCTGGCTGCCGATACTGCGGAGACTCTGGTCCGTGAGAATGATGACGCAAGCAAGCACCACGACGTATGCACGCACGATGTTGTGTGTCAGGTGCACCCCGCACACACACAGGCTGACCATCACCAATTGGCACCCGATCTCCAGGATGAAGGCTATAATGTTGTGCACCCAGAGTGCTGCCACAAATGCCATCGCGCTGTGGGTCAAACCCATCGTACATCCCATAAGGAACAGGAGGCGCCTGTCGCTGCGATCCTTGCCCTTGAGCTTCCCGTCCATCGAGATGACGCGTTCGTACCAACCCATCGCCATTGTGATTCAGTGTGTCACCTGCTGACCTGGAGATAGTGATGCACGCCGAACTAACAAGACAAAAAGGATTGCCGGGTTTCTTTTGTTTGTTTGTGCAATCTTCTGGTCACCTGCACGTTGGGGCGTGGAGTGTAGGTGAACAAAACAGTGCTCCCACTGCAACATTTTTTTTGAGAGTTGTGCAACAACGCAGGAAACTGTGCCAGTGCAGATCCTTGCAGAACTTCCACACACTTCATGACAGGCACGTGGGGTGTTCTCGCGATCGACGAATACCCTTCGGCTCTTCTATTGTTTCCCTTTCAGATTTGCACTAAAACACGGTTTGTTCTGAACGCCTTCCGTTAGCACGGTGCGTTTGACACAAAATGTCACAGCCCCATTCAGCAGCAACCGCTCGTTGCTTGTATTTTGTTCGTTGATGCGTCCACGCTTAGACACAAACCCTCCGAATAAAAGCTAAGGGGGTCTTCGCTACGGGGTAGTCGTCAGTGCGTTTTGACTGAAAACGGACGAAGATTGACGAAGAATAGCGACCAGCAAAGACCCCCAAAGGCGTTGTTTTTGCGCCACCACTCGGGTGAACAAACCTCAAGTGTTATGCCTGGTGAAGGTTTGCTGTGGCTATCGCAACCTTCTTTGTCACTGCAACAAGCTTTGTTGTGTGCGAAAAAGAGGCAGGGCACATGGTGGGCCGAGATCGCTCCGCGCTTCACCCAATGCTTCGTTCTTTCTTCATGATGCGTTGACACTTCCACCGCCCTCCCGCCTGTTGCTATGTGACGTGGATCACAGTGGGTGTGGAGCACATGTGAACACGAGATACGCAAGACAGGCAAGAAAGTGTCACTTCAACTCTGCCGCTCTTTCTCTACTGTTGATACTTCGTTTGATGCGTTGACGCTTCCACACACACTTACAAACCCACTTGCCTGATGAAAAGGGTGGTGTGTAGAGCACGTTTGGCAGAGCTGAATGACACTTTCCGCGCGAAAGTCGTGTGCGTAAGAATAGAAGCAGGATCGTCTGAAGCCCTCGTACACTGTAAGGCATCATGAATGTGTTCAAGACAGCGTTAGGAGCGTCATCCAGTTACACAACGCAGGCAAGGAAAAGTCGTAACCGGCGGAGGGGGCCGCGTGTAGAGCGGGCCAACCCCCCGCTTTCCGGCACACAGCATGTTGCCCTCGGAAATGCCAAAATCGGCTGCAAGGGTGGCTCCTCCCAGTGGTGGGATGCTCTGCGTGATATGCGGAGCAGAGGAACCAATGACACAGCAATCGAGCACGGAAGTGGAAAAGGGTGGGTGGCAGTGACAGTCAACGGAAGAAGAAGCCATCGCCTGAGGAACAGCAGGGTTGGGTGCCTCCGTGGTCCGACACTTGGAAAGGTGCCGGGGCAGAGTACGGAGCAGAATCAATGAAAACCAGTAGTGTGATCGTCGAACGGAAGAGCTTCTACATCCCTGCGGGCAGACCAGACCGGGGCTCGCACCCCACCAAACACAAACCCGCAGACGAAACTGGGTGTGATGTGGAAGAAAGTGTTGTTCGCTCGTCTATCCTGTGAAACAACTTCACAGAGGGCTTCACTCAAAAGCGGGCCACCCACGCGGTGAACTCCCGCTCCCCGAGGGCCAGTCTGGGCGGCAGTTTAAGACCGCTAGGGCTAGTCTGTTGTGTTGTGTGCACGCTGCAGCCAGTGGTACAGGCTAATCCCTTGTAATTGTCCGTTTCGGCCAAAAATGCCAAAATAGGGCGGACAATTATAAGGGGGGGGGGGGGTAGGTTTGTTTGTACGAACGGTGCCTGCTAGTGCATGTGTGCAGGATACCGAACGCTGCCACGAGTCTTTTTAGTGCGAAAAGCTAGCTGTTCTTGCAAAAAAAGTGGATTTCAGCCAGACCATTCAAAAGAACAAGGTTTTAGACACCAGTGTGGGGGTCCTGCAGGTGGCTGACTCCCGGGAATATCCTCCCATTATCAGGGCCCAAACCAGGCCCACATTTCATGTGTGAAACTTGACACCTCCAGGCTCCACCCACAAAATGACCCCACCACGATCCGCACGGATTCCGAATAGTGCAATGGAAAGCGAAAATCGCGATTCCACGAGGGCACCTGGAGCAAGATTCACCGAAATTGGTGTGGTCATATAGGGGTTCTGTGCCAGTTCTGTGCCAGGTCTGTGCCAGTTCTGGGGCCCCTTAAGGAATCCTTCGAGAAATGTACCCTGGGGAAATGGTAGCTAACTTGGCCCCAACATGGGGCTGATCCTCGCAATCCTGAGAGCCTGGGGCCTCTTCAGCACCAAGTATGTGGGTTTGGCGTGGGTCGGAGACTGGGATAGTTCACTTCTTGTGACAGGGTCAGTCGGGCAGCCAACACCCACCCAGACCCAGCGGGACAGCGAGCTCGTGCCTGGTCAGGCAGGTAGGGCAGCTGCCCTACCTATTTAATTTCTGTCCGAAACCTTGGTAGGGCAGGCCTGACCAGCCTGCCCTACCAAGATTATTTTTCTTGAGAGTTGTGCACCAACGCAGGAAACTGTGCCAGTGCAGATCCTTGCAGAACTTCCCACACGCTTCATGACAGGCGCGTGGGGTGTTCTCGCGATCGACGAAATATTCGCTCGGCTCTTCGTACACTTACACAACACCCCACCGCTCTCCCCTCTCGCCCTCCTTCCCCCCGACCATGCCGACGCAAGCGCAGAGGCGCAAGGCGGAGAAGGAGGCGGCCCTGAAAAGGGCTGCTGAGGAGAAAGCGGCGGATTTGGATGCGGAGGAAGAGGACGACGTCGAGGAGAAGGAGGGAGAGGAGACGGATCTGGATGCCGGGCAGATCGTGGAGGAGGGGGAGGCGCAGGCCGTGGAAGGCACCCCAACGGGTAAGCCCCTACTCCCCTCTCCGGAAGAAGCGGCGCAGGGCCCCGGCCGGGATGTCCCCGAGCCTCCAGGCCCTCATTGCGGCGGAGGTGGGGGCGGCAGTGGCGAAGGCGAGTGCCGCCTCCCAGCCGCAGGTCCCCCAGCCTGTCCCTTGCTGGGGGGTGCACCCTCCCTGTCTTTGGCGGCATCGGCGGCGACGACGACGGGCCCGGCGGGCCAGACGGGGGGGGGTGACCCCCGAGCTCCTGGTGGCGGCGAGGCTGCTGGGGGAGATGAATGGGGGGGGTAGTGTTCCTTCTTCGGGGGGTTTGGGTGACCATGGCCCCCCCCCTCTTGCCTCGGACCCCGCCCCGGCCCCCTCCACGAATCCAGCCCTTGATCCCGCAAGGTGGAAAGAGATGGATTACGGGACACGGGAGGCGGCGGTGGGGGCCGTCCAATCTTTCTTTGCGTCCCTGGATCCTCCTGGGAATGTCGCGCACCCCCGCGGCATGTGGAACGCCGCACCCCCGCGGCCGCTGCGGCACAAGCAGAGACCAGGGCTCGCTTCCGCGAGGTCGGGTTTATGGTGCGCCGCTCTGGTGTATGGACCTCTCTTGAGGACCATCCGTCCGCGACTGGGAGCATCTGGGTCGACTGGAGTTCGGTCGGCTCACGGCCCTCAGGGAGGGAATCACCCACGGCAACTGGGCGGCCGCACAGAAGATCGAGGATCGGGTGTGCGGCCAGACCGAGCTGCCGGATTTTCTCCGGAGGGGTGTTCTCGCGATCGACGAATACCCTTCGGCTCTTCTCTTGTTTCCCTTTCAGATTTGCACTAAAACACAGTTTCTGATCTGCCTCCGCCCCCCTGGGCCCACTGGGGGCCCAGGGAGCAGGGCTATTCCGGACTATCGACCCAACGACCCACCGAATGTGGTCGGGTGCTTGACATGTCACGGATGATACGTCAGCCTGAGAACATATGACGAGCCCAGCGAGACCACTGCAGCGGGACCCAGGGCTTTCCCTAAATCTGGGGGTCTGGGGGGCAAATTTCCAAAAAGGATTGCCGGGTTTCTTTTGTTTTGTTTGTGCAACCTTCTGGTCACCTGCACGTTGGGGCGTGGAGTGTAGGTGAACAAAACATTGCTCCCACTGCAACCTTTTTAGTTCTGAACGCCTTCCGTGAGCACGGTGCGTTTGACACAAAAAACGGGTGCAAAAAAGCCAGCCCTACGCTACCTGGCTGAGGCAGGGGTGACGGAGCACAGCGAGAAGGACTACCTGATCTCGTGAAACCTGCAAAAATCAACAGCGGTCAAGGGCTTCGGCCTGACACCCCAGCACCCCCCCCCCCTAGGGGGGGTCAAATGGGGGTGACAAACACGATTTTTCAAAAAACCGGCGCAGAGGCCCCAAAGCCCCCGTAAACCCTCCAAACCCCCCCAGATCGGTCCGGAAACCCATCGAACCCCACTTTTCCACCATTCCGGGCACCTCAGGTGCCCGAATTGGGGTACCTAAATTTTGTGCCACCGTTTGGTACCGTACAGTGCCACTGTGTGGGAGGTTGGAAAAGAAAATGCCCCAACACACCACATCTGAGGGTTGCAATGCATGTTGCTTGCCAACCACGTCATCCGGTGGGTGTCAGGCGCTATGTAGGTGGCATTAGCCAGGTCTTCGATGTGTTCTGGCTTGTATATATACCTCCCTGCCTGCGGCACAGGCACTGCCTTTGTCCCCCACACCAGCCACAGAGAGCGTATTGTACTCGGTCCACGGTTGCTGATTCATTGTGATGCGTTGTATCCTCGAGTGAACGTCACACACTAGTGGCACCACCACCCGCCATCCGAGAGCTGTATTGACTTTGCGCCCTTCCGTTGCATTCACCTCGCCACGCATATTGCACCGTTCAGTACCAGTGCTCTTGGGCCAGGCAAAGTAGACCGCAGCAACTACCAATTCTGGCACAATGGGTACCACGACAGCGCACTTCGTGTGTTCCCGGAATGTACAGCTCGTGTTGCAACAGTCGTTGTCAACACATCCCGGTTGTGGAGCACTGCTGCACAGGAATCACACGACCATCTGGACTTGTTCCGTACCTACAGGCAGCCTCCCGGTGCATGGTGGCAGGGAGGTACATATACAAGCCAGAACTCATCGAAGACCTGGCTAATGCCACCTACATAGCGCCTGACACCCACCGGATGACGTGGTTGGCAAGCAACATGCATTGCAACCCTCAGATGTGGTGTGTTGGGACATTTTCTTTTCCAACCTCCCACACAGTGGCACTGTCCGGTACCAAACGGTGGCACAAAATTTAGGTACCCCAATTCGGGCACCTGAGGTGCCCGGAATGGTGGAAAAGTGGGGTTCGATGGGTTTCCGGACCGATCTGGGGGGGTTTGGAGGGTTTACGGGGGCTTTGGGGCCTCTGCGCCGGTTTTTTGAAAAATCGTGTTTGTCCACGTAAAAGGGTGGCATTTGACCCCCCCTACCCCCCCCCCCCACCCCCAGACCCACGTCACTTTCCACGGGCCGCCAGGCGCGTCAGCGTCGGCGACCGCCCGCCCCCAGTCTGAGAGGCAGCAGCCACGACTCGGCAGGAGGCGGGCACAACAAAAAAGGGAGAGTCGTCACTGTGCATATCAGCACGGTCCCGCCCTCTGAGCCAGACTAACCCGCCCATAAAGGAAAAGAGGAAGAGGCGACGTAAGGCAATGCCTCCGTGCGGCAAGGAGAACACGAAACAGCGTCCCCCCTCACCGGGGGACGCGACGAGCACGGCCAAAAATCGTTCAAAAAAGGGGGGAAAGGGGGGTTAGGCTGGGGCCCAGTCTGGGGGCTGCCATTGCATTTGTTGGACTCCGTACGGATCGTAGTGGGGTCATTTTGTGGGTGTAGGCGCCCAGTTTCACCTGTGAAATCTGGATCTGGTTCAGTCCTTCAAGTCCGACTCGTGATGGGAGGAGGTGACTGAGAGGCAGCACCACCCCACCCAGCGGGGCCCCCCCGACGGTTTTGTCAAGACCCCGTTGTTTTGAACGTTTGGAATCTGTGCGGATCGTGGTGGGGTCATTTTGGCCATGAGGTGCCTGTGAAGACCCCTGTCTGGTTGTCACCGTGAAGGTTCAGCTCACCCCCCCTCTAATTCCTCACCCGGACAAGACAGGTCCTGAACATGTATATCCGTGTGAGACATTCTGTGGCCGTATGTCACCTTGTGACCCGTTGTGGTGATGTGTAAGAAAGCCTCATTGGCAGACAACTGCCGGTCCACTGATCCTGGCTCACACCTGATGAGGCACGCCAGGGGAGGTTGTCGTGTGTTTGCGCCAAATACACAACGAGCACCACGGGAGACCACACGTGGCGTCTTGCACCTGACGAGATTGCTCTGATTTTGCTTCAGGATTGCAGCATCCGGCGACACTGATCAAGCTATTGACACGATGTGCCAGAAAATGCTGAATAATCCCTGGTACTCACCTGAACCCAGAGAGCCTAGGAAGATCGAAAACCGCATGGTCTCCCATGGGAACCTTTTTTGCGCGCCCAGGACGGCAACACCCCAAAAAAGGTGTTCTTTTGCAATATTTGCGCACACCCATTCCGAAGATTTTTTTGACAGCCACTTTAGTCAAGTAGGGTGCCCATTCCTGCCTTGACAACTCGCCTGCAAAAAAAGGGGGGAAACAGGGAAATAATAGCCTGCAAAAAAAGGGGGGGGAGGCAGATTTTGAAAATGTCGGGAGACGGGTGCCGATTTAGGGAAAGCCCTGGCGGGACCCCCAGACGGTTTTTTCACAAACCCGTTCATTTGAATATTCGGAATCTGTGCGGACCGTGTATATGTCACCCCCCGCCAGGGCCACCTGGGGGTGACATAAACACACCCCGTTTGGGGGGTGACATATACACGGTCCGCACAGATTCCGAATATTCAAATGAACGGGTTTGTGAAAAAACCGTCTGGGGGTCCCGCTGCAGTGGTCTCGCTGGGCTCGTCATATGTTCTCAGGCTGACGTATCATCCCTGACATGCGCGACGCAGCCAACTCACACAGAATCTGTACGCCCACTGGAGGCAAAAGAAGTGAGAACAGACTCGACATCATACACCACGGCGTCAGTCTGTGGCACACGTGCTGTGGTGGGACGAAGCATCTCGCGCACAGCACCTGGTGGTGCCTCCGCCGTGTACAGGCGCCGCATGTGCATCGACAGCGCCAGACGCCGCAGCGCAAGGCTCGCTTCCACAGCACCGCCTGACGCAGTCACGAAGCGCTGCCGTGCCGTCCCCACGTCTCCGTGCTCGACAGTCCCGCTCGCGATACCAAGCGTCGCCACCGTCTGCCCTTCACCATGCTGCAGCACACGTTGTGCAAACCGCAGTGCGCTCTCTGCGTGTGCCGTCCTCTTCTTCCCGATGTTCCACCCGATGAAGAAGTTGTTGCCGATAAGCGACAGCAGCACACCGCCGCTCTGTTCCATCAGCGGCACTAGACCCGACAGCGCGTTGTCGACCTCGCCCAGAGACATGCTGCTGAGTGTGGTTGCAGCGACTGTTGCGTCATATTGTTCGGTCGTGCGCATCACCACCATCGTATCGCTTCCCTGTGACAGATGAGACGCTCGTGCGGACGGTGCGGGGAAGTGCAGATACGGTCCAGCCGCCTGCAGAGGACGGCCCTCACGGCCCTGCAGGGAGGCAGGCCACACGCTGCACACAGGCACAGGCTCGCTCACACCCTTCAGGTTGGTGGGAACCGCGTTGCTTGCATATGCACCGACACACCCGGACACCCCACGCACACACGCCCACAGCTCGGCAGGCACCGCAACTGCACCAGGCACACACACAGACTCGAGGCGTGCAGCCACGTTCACTGTGTGTCCGAAGTAGTCCACACGCCCGGTCAGCGTGTTCGTCTCCAGCGTCACAGGGCCCTCGTTCACACCGACACGCACCGTCAGCCCGCCCCACAGCTCTGTCGGGCTGCAGATCCCGACCTCCAGCAGCGCAGCAGGCCACTCCGCCGCAAGCAGATTCTCCTGCACGTCAAGCCCGAAGCACACACCCGCATGTGCATCCACGAGCGCAACCATGAAGGAGTCCCCGATTGTCTTCACCTCGTACCCGCCCCACGCAGACAGTGCAGATCGCATCACCCTGTTGTGAACCACCAGTGCCTTCTTCATCGCCTCAGGTGCCGCCTCCCAGATCGATGTGGACGCACGGATGTCGGTGAACACGATTGCCACGCGCTCGCTCTTCGCGCCAGGTGTATCAGCCGCTGCACTGCCTGACGACACGATGGAGGCATGCGGCGAGTGCTGCTCCTCCAGCAGCACGGCAGGGAGGTACGGGCGGTACGCACGCAGGTTCTGCTCCAGCCTGTGAAGCGCCTCGTGCATCGCTGCAGGCAGCCGCCCCTCCGCCTCCGCATCCTGCAGCATCTCCGCCACGGTGTCGACGTCGTAGCCCGCCAGAAGTTGTGCAATCGCCTCCACAGTCTCGATGGTCCGTCCCATCGCCGCCTTCTCCCTCTCGGCTGACTCTGCGAACCCGCGTGTGGCACCGAAATCGATCAGCAGCACGATGAGCGAGATCTGCATCTCAAACACCCCCCTCATTGCACTGACCGGACACGGCGGGTCTGTGCACTCGACAGCAGGTCGAATGCGTTCCCACCTGAGAGAATCAGGTACTGAGCCAGGCAGGTCGAAGAGCCCGAAGCGCAGGACCGTCTCCGACGTGCTGATGATGACCCACAGGGCAGCGACCCCTGTCAACCACGTGGCGAAGCGAGTGCCGAGACCGAGCACCAGTGACAGGTCTGCGAGAAGCACAAAGCATGGCCAGTCGGGCTGGCTGCCAACACTGCGGGAGCTCTGGTCCAACAGAATGACAATGAGAGCCATCCCCACGACGTATGCACGCACGAGTTGCAGGATGCTGCTCAGAACGGCTTGCAGGTACACCTCCATCAGAAACACGTTCACACACTGCAGCACGCCGATCGCACAGCTCATGAGGAACAGCAGCCTTCTGTTGCTGCGTGCCTTGCCCTTGAGCTTCCCGTCCATCGAGATGACGCGTTCGTACCAACCCATCGCCATTGTGATTCAGTGTGTCACCTGCTGACCTGCAGGTGGGTGGATGTTTTGTTCACCTACACTCCACGCCCCAACGTGATAGGTGACCAGAAGGTTGCACAAATAAAACAAAAGAAACCCGGGCCGGGCCGGCGGTCCCGGCAATCAATTTTTTACGTGGGGCGCCGCCACCCCTTCTATCCAGGCCGTTCGCTCGGGGCGAAGTTGGGCCCAACTTCGCTAAAATACTATCCTTTCCGTTTGCTTCACTCACTTGCTACAGGGAAACATGAAGGGAAAAGAACCTTGTTGTTTTGTTGACCGCTTCCACTTTACAAAATCTGTGACAGCCCATAGTTGTGTGTGAGCCCTTCGGACGTGTCTACCTGTCTGAAGTAACCACCGAAGGGGGGGTGGGTGGTGAAAGAGCCCACGGGATCACGAGGATCAGGGTATGGGGAATGTTCGAGGAAGGAAGTGTCAGAAGGAGACCACAACGACCTTCCCCAAAGTACGATGTAATGCTCCGCCCAGACCCCCCTGTGGCGTATGTCTGGTGTCCAAGTCCTTTCAAGTTACATGAATCTGTCCATCCACAATGAACAGATGTTCACTGCCGTGGCCTCCGGCGGCTGGGGGGCTCCGCCCCCCAGACCCCCCTGGCAGCCGAACTGTGTGGCACAGCGGTCCCTGCCAATCCACGGGCGTTTCGCTCATAAGCAAGGTTATTAGTGCCTCCGGAGGTACTAACAGCCTTGCCAGAAGTGCAGTGATCTGCCCTCTCAAGGAAAGGTAGCCAATGTGTACCTCCCGAGGGGCGCCTCCCTGTGGTTTAAAAAAAGGAGCCGGCGGTACGTAATGTGTTTGTTTGTGCAACCAACTGTCCAACAATGCAAGACGGAACGCGCGCAGCGGCATCTGGAAATCTGTAGAGGCGACGGTGGTCATAATTCATAGAAGCGAGATCCTCCATCACAGGTACTCGCTCAACCGACTTGCGATGGGTGTAGAACACAACGGCCTTCCCATAGTTTCCAACCGGTTACTTTTTGTTTGTGCAACCGGGGTGTTACTGGGGGGGGGCAAATACAAGGGTATACTCTTCTATTCACCGTGCCAGCTTACGTAATTCAGGGTTTTCAAAAAATTGTTTTTTAGCTGAAAAGTTGTCTAGTATGCAAATACAAGAGTATATACTCTTGTATTTGCATACTAGAAATGTGGCCTCCGGGTGGGCCCTCATGGGGCAGCGGCGCCGAAGAGACAATACGAGCGTCCTCTTGGCCTTTCCCACCCCGAGGCGACTCCCACCCGACCGTGACGTAGGGGCCCGGATGTCCATATAAAAAACTGTAATTTTTTTAAAATATCCGGGTCTGGAGGTCAACAGTGCAAAACCACCCCCAAACCCACCCCAGATATGAATTTCCGGATGTTTTTACCCACTTTTGGGCCCACCAACCCTCATTTTTGGCCATTTTTTTGGTATTTTTCCCGTTTTTCTGGGGAAAGTCCTGTGCAGGGTGGTTGCAGGGTCATTTTTGGGTAAAATGTGCATTTTAACGCGCTTCTACTGGTCCTAGAGGCCCTGGGTGGTATACAATGTACCCCAGGGATGCCTAGGGTACGTTTTTCACCCGAAAAACACCCGAAATGGGGTCTAGCTGCCCCAGTTTTTCATTTTTTCATGAAAATCTGGATGTTGACCCCATATTGGCGAAACCCCCATTTTTCACCGTTTTTTCAAAAAATCGGACCAAATTTGGGCAATTCGGTGTCGAAAACCTGTTCCGACAGGCCCATACACCCCTTTTCGGGCATTCCCAGTGGTTTATAGGGTGATAGGGTGCCGGCAACATGGTTGCAGGGTGTGTGCAGGGTCCGACAACATCGGTGCAGGGTCCTTTTTTTTGGGTAAAATTACGCATTTTCACGTGCTTCTACTGGTCCTAGAGGCCCTGGATGGTATGCAATGTACCCCAGGAATGCCTATGGTACGTTTTTCACCCGAAAAACACCCGAAATGGGGTCCAGTTGCCCCCATTTTGACATTTTTTCATGAAAATTTGGATGTTGACCCCATATTGGCGAAACCCCCACTATACACAGTTTTTTCAAAAAATCGGACCAAATTTGGGCAATTCGGTGTCGAAAACCTGTTCCGACAGGCCCATACACCCCTTTTCGGGCCTACCCAGTGGGTTCTGGGTGATTATAGGGTGATAGGGTGCCGGCAACATGGTTGCAGGGTCTGTGCAGGGTGTGTGCAGGGTGGTTGCAGGGTCCTTTTTTTGGGTAAAATTACGCATTTTCACGTGCTTCTACTGGTCCTAGAGGCCCTGGGCGGTATACAATGTGCCCCAGGGATGCCTATGGTACGTTTTTCACCCGAAAAACACCCGAAATGGGGTCCAGTTGCCCCCATTTTGACATTTTTTCATGAAAATCGGGCCGAAAATGGGCGACTAAGTGTGAAAAACCGGTTTCATTGCACGGTGGACTCCAGCGGGGGTAGGGTAACCCTTTTCGGGAGTCTCAACTAGGGGGAGTCCAACTCCCGCTAGCGGGAGTCTATACTCCCGCTAGGGGGAGTCTGACTCCCCCTAGCGGGAGTCTTTTCACCTATTTTCACTCATTTTTCCCATGATACCTATGCAATGTGGCACTCGTCACTGAAGTACAGCCACACCAAACGAAACGGACGTTTCCACCCATCCCAGCTCGCAGACCTGATTCACAAAAATGGGGAAGACGACAACGAAGCCGGCAGCGAAGCCGGCGGCAAAGTCGATTAAGAAGAAGAAGAGCGCAGAGAGTCCCGAGGCTGCGGAGGCGACGAACATTGTGCATGATTTTTGCACGGCCTTCCCTGTTAAAAAAGGGGGCAGTGTGCTGACACTGGGATCCATTAGAAGGCTCCTAGCAACGGTGTTGAGCAAGGAGCTCCACCAGCACAGCACCCAGGTGGCCAACGCAATCATCGCCATGTCTTCCCTGACATGGATAAGTTCGCTGTCAGGGAAGTCGCAACGATGCGGAAGGAGGGCGCTCTCCGTCATATACAAGGTGGAGGCGAAGTATAGCAAGGTGCAGGATACAAACGTGTCGTCGGGGGCAGCCTGAAGCCGCGAATGATCGCGACACGGGCGAACGGCTTGGCACCGTGGGTCTGGATAGATGCTGGAGTTCGGCCGGGTGAAACCGGAAGTCGCAGCAAAATTTGCCCCCCCAGATTTCTTCCTCAAACCTACCCGTGGGCTGATCCGGCCTTGCACGGTGGACTCCAGCGGGGGTAGGGTACCACTACCGGGTTTAACCCTTTTCGGGAGTCTCAACTAGGGGGAGTCCAACTCCCGCTAGCGGGAGTATAGATCAGCAGTGGGCAACAATGAGGCGATGCGGGGGGCGAGGGCACCGATGCTCACTGTGTGACATCCCAGAAGAACGCTGGTATCAACAGGTGCATCGATACCCGCACCTGACTCTCTCTGAGATGAAAGAGGCTGGCTACCCCTCCCTCTTGGCAGGTGTGCTTCCCAATGCCCGCTACGTCACCCCAGCACTCCATGACTGCAAGGGGCTCGCCATGCGGCTGATCAGGGTACTGGATGACAGGGGTGGAGCTTGGGGGTTTTTTCGGGTCAGCTGACCTGATTTTCTGCAGGCCCTCACAAAAAATCAGGTCAGGGGTAAAAAGAAAAAAAAATATAGATTTTCGGGAAACCGGAAAAGTTGACTCCTCGCCTTGGGGCCTCAAGGTGACCAGGAGGCGTTTCGTGAGCAAAGTGACCCCAGCGACATGAGCACAGGCCTCAAACAGTCACAATAGAGGACAAATGAAGCTGCCCAACCCGTACCGTGCAACAGACGTTTACTACCGTGGCCTCCGGTGGCTGGGGGGCTCCGCCCCCCAGACCCCCCTGTGGCATGTGCCTGTCTTGTACCCAAGCCCTTTACATCAGGGAATCTCAGTATCCTCAGGAGGACGCAGCCAACTCACACAGAATCCGTACGCCCGCAAGTCACAGATGTTCACTACCGTGGCCTCCGGCGGCTGGGAGCTCCGCCTCCCAGACCCCCCCTACGGCATGTGTTTGTCTTGTAACCAAGTCCTTGCGCGTCCGGGGCTGCATATCGGTTCCGGTACCTCGCGGGAGGCTGGGCCCGAGCACTGATCTCTGAGACGAACCGGGGGGGAACCCATAAGAAAAAATTGGCTGACCCGATCTGACCCGATCCAGCCCGCAACCCCATATTTCAAGCTCCACCCCTGCTGGATGAGACAACAAAAGCGCCCTATCACTTCACAGCTACAACCGCTCTGATGAATTTCCTTTTGTTTGTTGCGTTGACGCTTCTACACACAAAACCCTGAACTGATCACACCCTGAGCCTGATGAAGGGTGGGGTTAGTGTATAGAGCACGTTTGGTTGCAGCTGTGGTGGGGCGCTTTCCGCTCACACGAGTGTGCTTAAAAAAAATATTCGACAAGACCTGTACAAACCTTGCACTGAATGTGTCGCAGCATGGGACAGGTGCTCAGTTCCGGAAGGTCGTGCTTGCCTGTCACAGGACACACCTACAAGGGCTTGTTCCGCTACCTCTTTGTCTCCCTTGCAGACCTCATGCATTTCCGGTATGCAGACATCCCCTGGCGCTTCTGGGGATGCAAGGATGAGTCAGCCCGGATTCCCTTCTTGCGTGCTCGGATCTCAGGGCATATATTTCACTGGTTGATGGAGCATGCCGAAAAGGGATCAACGCGCAATGCCTACGTACACAGTCTCCATCATTGGTGGGCTCCAGAAGATGCAGTGCCTCTGCAGAACAACGACGAATTTGAAGAAGCAGAGAACGGACATCGCAAGAAAGATGCCGTTACAATCGCCAGCTCCGCAACTTACGAGAGAGATCTTGCGATGGCAGAAGAGAAGCGGCGCGCATCGGGCATGCCTTGGAAGGTTGCGCACCTGTCGCAGGACGGGATCCTCGGGTATAGAGAAGTCATCCTGTGTCCGTGTCTGCACACCCGACACGCTCATAGATTGGCTGTGTATGTTCTTTGCACACAGTTGACACAGCTGCAGAAGGGGTTTGTGCACTGCAACACACAGGACTTCGTTGAACCCATCAGCGCGCCCTACTTCCTGTTCCGGTTCCCCGAAGGACACCGCAAATTATCGCTCTGCTTGTGCAAAATGCCAATCCCGCTGGGGGCGACTTTCACACCATTCGTGTCATCCGAGGCGACTTTGAGCACGCTTGACCAACGCGCACAGCAGGAGGGGGATGACAGTTCTGACGAAGAAGATGAGGCCTGCAGGATGGCTTGTCTTGCCCAAGGTGTAACACAACTACGACAGGCGATGGCCGCACTTTGACACCTCAAATTCTAACCGCTCACCTCCGCAGGTGTAGCCGCTACCAGGAGGATAGGTAGGTAGTCCAGAGTCCGGGGAAACTGACAGAAGCAGGGGGGATAAAATCCAACTTGCTGCCTTCACGTGGCGCCCCCTGTGATTACCCTCCTCCGAGGGGAAACTAAAGCAAGCTCTGGTAACTCTTTTTCCGCTGTGTGCCCTGTCTCATATATGCGGAGGGGCCCTTTCTGCACGGCTTTGGTTTTATTGATGTTGTGGTGTGCGTGGTTTATTTTCCCCTTTTTTTGTTGTTTTCGCAGCATTTTATGCTGTCGGGTGAGCTTCCGCCCCATGGGAGGCGCTCCTTCCGGCTTGCGCTGCCCACCCATCCCACCCCCGTCCCCTTCCCACATTCTTTCTTTTCTTTTAGGGGAGACGTCCTCGCAGTGGCTGTTTGGCCTGACGCGATTCCCCGCCTCAAAGCAGACCCACCTGGCAGCTACTCAAGGCACATGAGGAGTGAGAGGCGTCAACGGGCGCAACGCCCCTCCCTGCGGTCCGGCTTCCGCCACGTGGCTGACTCAAAGCAGCGAAGTGACCAACGGGAGCGACATGAAAAAAAAAAAAAAAAAGCAAAACAAGCCCCTCCCCATCCCTCTTCCACCATGATTTTACCCCCCACGCCAGTAGACTGTAACTATATCATGGGAAAAATGGATGAAAATAGGTGAAAAGACTCCCGCTAGGGGGAGTCAGACTCCCCCTAGCGGGAGTATAGACTCCCGCTAGCGGGAGTCTTTGACACCCGCTCAGACTCCCGCTCCCAGACTCCCGCTAGGGCCGCTGGAGTCCACCGTGTGGGTCCCCAGACATATTTTTGAGGTGGGTACACCCATTTTAGGTGCCAATCACCCTTGTTTGGGGTCGGAAAAAATTTTATTACATTTTTTTCAAGTACATCCGGGCCCCTAGGGGGGGGGGGGGGGTTAGGTGAGGGGATACCGCCGCCGAGGCTTGGGGAATCTTCGCTGGTCGTTATCCTTCGTCAATCTTCGTCAGCCAATTCAACAGGAAATGCACCAAAATGCACTGATGATCACCCCGTAGCGAAGACCCCCTTGGGGAAGCAAATGAAGTCATGACGAAACACAATGGAGTGCGGAAGTGGAGCAGGTGGCAGCGACAGTCAACGGAAGAAGAAGTCATCGCCTGAGGAACAGCAGGGTCGGTGCCTCCTTGGCCCGACACTTGGAAAGGTGCCGGAGCAGAAACAAAGAACAAAGACTGAGTGTTGTATTTTTTTGGGTAGCCTCATGCAATGAAGGAGGAAATGGAACACGGAGAAGGCAGGTCCGATTTGAGTTTACGGCACGCGTAGTGCCGTAATTGCAGAGCCACATCTCACCTCATCACAGGTCGAGGTGTGTGCGTTTCACCACAACCTCTCCCCTCCCCATTCCCCCGTGTTCAGTGACATGTGTCGGTAGTGTTACATTTTTTGGACGAACGGTGGCTGCTCAGATGTGCAATCAAACCCTGTCGTATGCCTGTTGTTCTGTGTGCTCGTCGAACGCATAGACGCTTCTTCGTTCGACCCCCCGTGGCGCTGCGGCTGTGGCGCCAGGCTGTTCCCAACTATCGACCCGTTTGCGTACCCCGCAGCCAGGAACAGACCTGCTGGTCCTGCACTCACTCTTGTCTTGAGAGGAAGGCTAACTGAAAAATACTTTAAACCCATACAGAACTTCCAGGATCTGTGGAACCGGGGGATGAGTTGCCACACAGAGCTACTAACAAAATAGGTGTCACACTGACAGCTTCACACAGTGAAGACCACAACACGTATACAGGAGGACCAACGCGGAAGCTACTGAGTTGCATCTTTTGAGGGTACTCTCTCATGTGGCGGTGAACAAACACTTTCAGGACAGGTCTTTCGGGAGTTCATGCGATGTACATTGTTGGAACCCGAAGAAGTCAGCGACTCGACCTCATACACCACGGCGTCATCCTCCGGCACACGGACTGTGGTGGGACGCAGCATCTCGCGCACAGCACCCGGTGGTACCTCCGCCGTGTACAGGCACCGCATGTGCATCAACAGCGCCAGACGCCGCAGCGCAAGGCTCGCCTCCACAGCACCGCCTGACGCAGTCACGAAGCGCTGCCGTGCCGTCCCCACAGAACCGTGTTCGGCAGGGCCGCTCGCGATACCAAGCGTCGCCACTGTCTGTCCTTCACCGTGCTGCAGCACACGCTGTGCAAACCGCAGTGCGCTCTCTGCGTGTGCCGTCCTCTTCTTCCCGACGTTCCACCCGATGAAGAAGTTGTTGCCGAGAAGCGACAGCAGCACACCGCCGCTCTGTTCCATCAGCGGCACTAGACCCAACAGTGCGTGGTCAACCTCGCCCAGAGACATGCTGCTGAGTGTGGTTGCAGCGACTGTTCCTTCCTGTCGCGAGGTGCTGGGCCGCACCAGAGCATCACTCATCTGCGACACAGACGTTAATTTTCCGGACTGCGCAAGGGACGCTGGAGAGGGCGGCGCAGGGCACGGCGCAGGTGCCTGCAGAGGACGGCCCTCACGGCCCTGCAGGGAGGCAGGCCACACGCTGCACACAGGCACAGGCTCGCTCACACCCTTCAGGTCGGTGGGAACCGCGTTGCTTGCATATGCACCGACACACCCGGACACGCCACACACACACGCCCACAGCTCGGCAGGCACCGCAACTGCACCAGGCACACACACAGACTCGAGGCGTGCAGCCACGTTCACTGTGTGTCCGAAGTAGTCCACACGCCCGGTCAGCGTGTTCGTCTCCAGCGTCACAGGGCCCTCGTTCACACCGACACGCACCGTCAGCCCGCCCCACAGCTCTGTCGGGCTGCAGATCCCGACCTCCAGCAGCGCAGCAGGCCACTCCGCCGCAAGCAGATTCTCCTGCACGTCAAGCCCGAAGCACACACCCGCATGTGCATCCACGAGCGCAACCATGAAGGAGTCCCCGATTGTCTTCACCTCGTACCCGCCCCACGCAGACAGTGCAGATCGCATCACCGTGTTGTGAACCACCATTGCCTTCTTCATCGCCTCAGGTGCCGCCTCCCAGATCGATGTGGACGCACGGATGTCGGTGAACACGATTGCCGCTCGCCCGCTCTTCGCACCGGGCGCAGCTGCCGCGGCACTGCGCGGGGACAACATGAATGATTGACCCAAGTCCTGCTGCTGCTGTTCATCCAGCAGCACGGCAGGGAGGTACGGGCGGTACGCACGCAGGTTCTGCTCCAGCCTGTGAAGGGCCTCGTGCATCGCTGCAGGCAGCCGCTCCTCCGCCTCCGCCTCCTGCAGCATCTCCGCCACGGTGTCGACGTCGTAGCCCGCCAGAAGTTGTGCAATCGCCTCCACAGTCTCGATGGTCCGTCCCATCGCCGCTTTCTCCTTCCCGGCTGACTCTGCGAACCCGCGTGTGGCCGCGAAGTCCGTCAGGAGCACGATGAGCGACAGCTGCATTTCAAATACCCCCCTCACTGCACTGACTGGGCACGGCGGGTCTGTGCACTCGACGGCGTCTCGAAAGCGTTCCCACCTAAGAGATTCACCTGGTGAGCCAGGCAGGTCGAACAGGCCGAAGCGCAGGACACTCTCCGACACGCTGATGATAATCCACAGGGCAGCGACCCCTGTCAACCATGTGGCGAAGCGACTGCCGAGACCGAGGACCCGTGACAGGTCTGCGAGAAGCACAAAGGCTGGCCAGATGGACGGGCTCCCGACACTGCGCAAGCCCATGTCCACACACATAAGGAGGAGAGCAATCACCACGATGTGTGCACGCACGATGTTGTGTGTCAGGTGCACCCCGCACACACACAGGCCAATCATCAACATGTGGCCCCCGACCTGCACGCACAATGCAACAGTGTTTTGTAGCCACAGTTCGACCCAGAATACCAATCCGATCATTATGACGAGGAACGAAGTGTTCATGAGGAACAGGAGGCGCCTGTCGCTGCGATCCTTGCCCTTGAGCTTCCCGTCCATCGAGATGACGCGTTCGTACCAACCCATCGCCATTGTGATTCAGTGTGTCACCTGCTGACCTGCAGGTGGGTGGCTGCATGAGTCTCGAGAGGCCATCCCTGTGTGTTGTGCACGATGCGATGGGAGCAAGATTCAACAAGTGCCACCCCACCCCCCTGGGATTCCCCCACCCCGATTTCCCGTGCCATGATGCAAAACAGATACCAAGAGTACTGCCGCACAACTGTTCTGACCACTGCCGAGCTTACGGATGGCGTCAACTTTCAACTTCGACTCATCAGATGTTGCTGCCTTTCTGGTCCCGTCCGATGCCGTGGCAGACCCGCACTCCAAAGGCTCACAGTCCTGGATTACTCTCACAAAGGTGGATCACTGTCTGGAAGTCTCTCTCTCCTTCACCTGGGTTAGGGTACGCGTCGACAGCTTCCACACCCCCTCCCCCTTGCCTGTGCGGGGGAGGGGGGGTGTGGGGGGCACGGCGAGCGGGCGAACGAGCGAGCTCCTGACAAAAGAGACACATTCCTCCCCACACTGAGAAATTTCTCACGAGGCCTCAGCCAGTCGCATGAAGTGGTCACATAGTGGGGGCCTTCGCTACCAGGTGTGACTGAGTGAGACAAAGCGAGCAACAGACCCACTTCCCTCACTGACTGACGAGCTGTGACTGGTAGCGAGGGGCCCCAGTGGTATGCGTGGTTTTGCCAGACCCAGCTAGTTGGCTACGCCGGACTAGCGGTATGCGGCACATCACGTATAGACGTGCTTCTCTGTTCAACAAACAGACAGGCGGGCCGCTCGACCACTGTGGGTATTCCACAGCCTCCAAGGTCAAGGCTACCACAATGTGAGTCACCGAGCCCGCCACCCCCCCTACCACCCACCCACCACAGAAACCCGCCGGGTATCAGAAACAGAGGCGCAGAAGGGCCGCCTTTGTCAGCACAATGTCTTGCAGTTGTCCTCCACGGTGCGGACAGAAGATACATAGGCGCCCCGCTTGGCTGGGGTGACCACCCACCTGGCAGAGGGGCTCAGCGCGACACCCGGGATGGCGGTGGGGTTTGGAGGCGAGAGACGTCCAACCTCCTCTGCGGTGCCGAGGCGCCACAGCGCAGTGAACCCCTGGCAGGACGCTGCGAACAGGTCACCTTCGTGCGAAACCGCCACATGCCGCATCGATACTTGCGTCTCTACCTGCTGGATGCACGAGCGTGTCTCTGTGCACCACACCCTGACAATCTTGTCCAGCGAGCACGACACAAGGAACCGCCCGTCCGTCGTGACGGCAATGTGTCGCACGCCACCCGGCCCCTCCGTCAGGGTTTCGGATGTGCGGCTTGCAAGGTCCCACACGCGGATGCCACCTGGAGGACGAGAAATATTCAGGGAGGGGTCGGCGTACGCACTGAAGATGCTCGTATGCGATGCAGCAATGCTCGTCACGGCGGCGGGGAACTGCAGCACCGATGCGCACGATAGCTCTTCGATATCCCACACCCGAACAGTCATGTCCTCCGAGCCCGACACGAGATGGCCGGAGTGAGTCCACGCGACGGAGCTCAGAGACATTGTGTGGCCGACGAGACTGGAGAGCTGGTCCCACGTGTCTGTCCTCCACACGGCAACATCATGGCTGTAGGAGCAGGTTGCAAGCCATGTGCCGCACAGGGAGAAGGCAGCGCAGGTGATGCATAGGCCTGCGGTAGGCAGCACCGCGACATGCTCCGCGGTGGTGGTGTCGAACACGGCTGTCTCGCCTGCGAAAGTCCCGATGGCGCACAGCGCCCCACAGGGCGACAGGGCGATGCTGCTGGGGGCTCGGTTGATGCTGTACTCGGCAGGGGAATGCAGGGCCACCCACCGCTGCGCCAGCTCCACCTCGTCCCCACCGCTCAGCTGTGTGTTGGCGATGCGCTGCGCGTCGCCGAGCTCCGCGCCTTCGCTGTCGCCACCGATGCGCGCCAGCACCCCTGGGGCCTCCCTGGCTGCGTGGATGTCGTCTCCGAACATCTGGCCCAGTGCGTCGACCTTCAGATCCAGCACGGTGTCGCTCTCCGTTACGGTCACCATACAGCTCCGCCCGCTGAGTGTATGGGTCACCGGAATTTCCATATCCCTACCTGCCGCCTGTGTTTGCACAAACCTAAGGCATGAGTGGAGTGCGGTGCCGATTCGTATCGGCATCATGCCGAATCATCGATCTCCAGACATGATATTGTGGCAAACCCGCATCATTGTGAGTCGGGCAGGTGGGGGTGGGTGGGGCAGCTTGTCTGCACTGCAACGAGGCACGGCTGCCCGACAACACAGGCCACCCAATATCAACGCACCAAGCAATGTTTCGTATACTCTAGGGTCCTAGGAATCGGGACATGCATGTTTCTCATCGCAAATGCAAGTGCAGAGTGAAGCAGAAGCAATAAACATCACAGGACCCTCGCCACTCAGTGACTGGATTAGAAAATCCAACGGGCAATTGCTTGTGTTCTGCTTGTCGTCCTGTGGCGCAGCCTCTGGCACGGTTGTCCGTGTCATGGCCTGGCTGCCCATACATGGGTATAGGCACAACAGGGTCCTGTACACCAGGGGCAGCTGGCTTTGCCATGCGCAGGTAGCCTCTCACTGCCTGGTGGTTTCCCCGGCCTGCTCGTCACACGCATTTTATGCGCGATCAAAACCCGCGCCAGACGGAGCATGAATAGTATGAAGGAATGAAATCGAATGCGGAAGTGGGAAAGGAGAGGGTGGCAGTGACAGTCAACGGAAGAAGAAGTTCATCGCCTGAGGAACAGCAGGGTTGGTGCCTCCTTGGCCCGACACTTGGAAAAGTGCCGGAGCAGAAGCAATGAAAACAGTAGTGTGCTCGTCGAACGGAAGTGATTTTTGCATCCCTGCGAGCGGAGCAGACCGGGGCTCGCACCCACCAAACACAGTGTCAGTGGTGTGGTTGCGCCTCAAACTCACCAAAACTGGATGTGATGTGGAAGAAAGCCTTGTTCGCTCGTCTATCCTGTGAACCAACTTCACAGCGGGCTTCACTCAAAAGCGAGCCCTCTCAACGAAATAGGCATAACCTGACACAGCTTTCACACAGACATATGCAGAGGATCAACGCGGAGGCTACTGGGCGACTGGGCTACGTATTTTGTATTCCGTTGCGTTGCTGAACTCACTACACGAAATGGAACACTATCGACACATGTCACTGAACACGGGAGGGGGAGAGGTTGTGGTGAAACGCACACACTCCTCGACCTGTATTGTCTTGGTATCAAGGTTGAAGAATGTGTAAATTCCTGCAGAACTTACAAGTTTTGCTTGTCATAACATTGGGGGGGGGTTTTTTTTTGTACACACACCTCGACCTGTGATGAGGTGAGATGTGGCTCTGCAATTACGGCACTACGCGTGCCGTAAACTCAAATCGGACCTGCTTTCTCCGTGTTCCATTTCCTCCTTCATTGCATGAGGCTACAAAAGAAAGTGTCACTGCGCTTTGATCGGCACTTTTTGCTACGGTTCCTTTTTGCGTTGACGCTTCCACACTCACACTCCTGCTGATGATGGTGTCGTGAGTAAGGAGCACAAGGGCACGAACAAAGCGCGAGAAACTTTCCACCCACATTGAAGTGTGCGGAAAAAAGAAACAGAACTTGTTTGTTCACCGCATCCACCAGTGTCTTGCTTGCCTGAAGTACAGAAAATGTGGAGGAGCACAGGAGGAGAATGAGTGGTGTTAGTCGTGTTGCAACGCTTGGAAAGTAATTCTTTCAATACACTGGCGTGTGTTGGTCTACAGAATCATCTGAAAGGAAGACTCGAGAGACTGCTCGAGAGACTGCTGCTGTATTTTTTAAGCACACTCGTGTGAAAGCGACCCACCACAGCACTAACCCCACCCTTCATCAGGCTCAGGGTGTGATCAGTTCAGGGTTTTGTGTAGAAGCGTCAACGCAACAAACAAAAGGGGAATTCATCAGAGCGGTCGTAGCTGTGAAGTGATAGGGCACTTTCCAGGGAGCTCTGCCAAACAAGCTCTCCACACCCGCTTCATCAGGCAAACGTGGAAGCGTCAACGTATCAAACGAAGTATCAAACAGAGGAGAAAGAGCAGCAGAGCTGAAGTGTCACTTTAATGGGGTCTGGGAGAGTGCTGTGCCCATGGGCGCGGGGCTGTGAGCAGCACTTTACTGTCCTGCAGAGGACGGCCCTCACGGCCCTGCAGGGAGGCAGGCCACACGCTGCACACAGGCACAGGCTCGCTCACACCCTTCAGGTCGGTGGGAACCGCGTTGCTTGCATATGCACCGACACACCCGGACACGCCACACACACACGCCCACAGCTCGGCAGGCACCGCAACTGCACCAGGCACACACACAGACTCGAGGCGTGCAGCCACGTTCACTGTGTGTCCGAAGTAGTCCACACGCCCGGTCAGCGTGTTCGTCTCCAGCGTCACAGGGCCCTCGTTCACACCGACACGCACCGTCAGCCCGCCCCACAGCTCTGTCGGGCTGCAGATCCCGACCTCCAGCAGCGCAGCAGGCCACTCCGCCGCAAGCAGATTCTCCTGCACGTCAAGCCCGAAGCACACACCCGCATGTGCATCCACGAGCGCAACCATGAAGGAGTCCCCGATTGTCTTCACCTCGTACCCGCCCCACGCAGACAGTGCAGATCGCATCACCGTGTTGTGAACCACCATTGCCTTCTTCATCGCCTCAGGTGCCGCCTCCCAGATCGATGTGGACGCACGGATGTCGGTGAACACGATTGCCGCTCGCCCGCTCTTCGCACCGGGCGCAGCTGCCGCGGCACTGCGCGGGGACAACATGAATGATTGACCCAAGTCCTGCTGCTGCTGTTCATCCAGCAGCACGGCAGGGAGGTACGGGCGGTACGCACGCAGGTTCTGCTCCAGCCTGTGAAGGGCCTCGTGCATCGCTGCAGGCAGCCGCTCCTCCGCCTCCGCCTCCTGCAGCATCTCCGCCACGGTGTCGACGTCGTAGCCCGCCAGAAGTTGTGCAATCGCCTCCACAGTCTCGATGGTCCGTCCCATCGCCGCTTTCTCCTTCCCGGCTGACTCTGCGAACCCGCGTGTGGCCGCGAAGTCCGTCAGGAGCACGATGAGCGACAGCTGCATTTCAAATACCCCCCTCACTGCACTGACTGGGCACGGCGGGTCTGTGCACTCGACGGCGTCTCGAAAGCGTTCCCACCTAAGAGATTCACCTGGTGAGCCAGGCAGGTCGAACAGGCCGAAGCGCAGGACACTCTCCGACACGCTGATGATAATCCACAGGGCAGCGACCCCTGTCAACCATGTGGCGAAGCGACTGCCGAGACCGAGGACCCGTGACAGGTCTGCGAGAAGCACAAAGGCTGGCCAGATGGACGGGCTCCCGACACTGCGCAAGCCCATGTCCACACACATAAGGAGGAGAGCAATCACCACGATGTGTGCACGCACGATGTTGTGTGTCAGGTGCACCCCGCACACACACAGGCCAATCATCAACATGTGGCCCCCGACCTGCACGCACAATGCAACAGTGTTTTGTAGCCACAGTTCGACCCAGAATACCAATCCGATCATTATGACGAGGAACGAAGTGTTCATGAGGAACAGGAGGCGCCTGTCGCTGCGATCCTTGCCCTTGAGCTTCCCGTCCATCGAGATGACGCGTTCGTACCAACCCATCGCCATTGTGATTCAGTGTGTCACCTGCTGACCTGCAGGTGGGTGGCTGCATGAGTCTCGAGAGGCCATCCCTGTGTGTTGTGCACGATGCGATGGGAGCAAGATTCAACAAGTGCCACCCCACCCCCCTGGGATTCCCCCACCCCGATTTCCCGTGCCATGATGCAAAACAGATACCAAGAGTACTGCCGCACAACTGTTCTGACCACTGCCGAGCTTACGGATGGCGTCAACTTTCAACTTCGACTCATCAGATGTTGCTGCCTTTCTGGTCCCGTCCGATGCCGTGGCAGACCCGCACTCCAAAGGCTCACAGTCCTGGATTACTCTCACAAAGGTGGATCACTGTCTGGAAGTCTCTCTCTCCTTCACCTGGGTTAGGGTACGCGTCGACAGCTTCCACACCCCCTCCCCCTTGCCTGTGCGGGGGAGGGGGGGTGTGGGGGGCACGGCGAGCGGGCGAACGAGCGAGCTCCTGACAAAAGAGACACATTCCTCCCCACACTGAGAAATTTCTCACGAGGCCTCAGCCAGTCGCATGAAGTGGTCACATAGTGGGGGCCTTCGCTACCAGGTGTGACTGAGTGAGACAAAGCGAGCAACAGACCCACTTCCCTCACTGACTGACGAGCTGTGACTGGTAGCGAGGGGCCCCAGTGGTATGCGTGGTTTTGCCAGACCCAGCTAGTTGGCTACGCCGGACTAGCGGTATGCGGCACATCACGTATAGACGTGCTTCTCTGTTCAACAAACAGACAGGCGGGCCGCTCGACCACTGTGGGTATTCCACAGCCTCCAAGGTCAAGGCTACCACAATGTGAGTCACCGAGCCCGCCACCCCCCCTACCACCCACCCACCACAGAAACCCGCCGGGTATCAGAAACAGAGGCGCAGAAGGGCCGCCTTTGTCAGCACAATGTCTTGCAGTTGTCCTCCACGGTGCGGACAGAAGATACATAGGCGCCCCGCTTGGCTGGGGTGACCACCCACCTGGCAGAGGGGCTCAGCGCGACACCCGGGATGGCGGTGGGGTTTGGAGGCGAGAGACGTCCAACCTCCTCTGCGGTGCCGAGGCGCCACAGCGCAGTGAACCCCTGGCAGGACGCTGCGAACAGGTCACCTTCGTGCGAAACCGCCACATGCCGCATCGATACTTGCGTCTCTACCTGCTGGATGCACGAGCGTGTCTCTGTGCACCACACCCTGACAATCTTGTCCAGCGAGCACGACACAAGGAACCGCCCGTCCGTCGTGACGGCAATGTGTCGCACGCCACCCGGCCCCTCCGTCAGGGTTTCGGATGTGCGGCTTGCAAGGTCCCACACGCGGATGCCACCTGGAGGACGAGAAATATTCAGGGAGGGGTCGGCGTACGCACTGAAGATGCTCGTATGCGATGCAGCAATGCTCGTCACGGCGGCGGGGAACTGCAGCACCGATGCGCACGATAGCTCTTCGATATCCCACACCCGAACAGTCATGTCCTCCGAGCCCGACACGAGATGGCCGGAGTGAGTCCACGCGACGGAGCTCAGAGACATTGTGTGGCCGACGAGACTGGAGAGCTGGTCCCACGTGTCTGTCCTCCACACGGCAACATCATGGCTGTAGGAGCAGGTTGCAAGCCATGTGCCGCACAGGGAGAAGGCAGCGCAGGTGATGCATAGGCCTGCGGTAGGCAGCACCGCGACATGCTCCGCGGTGGTGGTGTCGAACACGGCTGTCTCGCCTGCGAAAGTCCCGATGGCGCACAGCGCCCCACAGGGCGACAGGGCGATGCTGCTGGGGGCTCGGTTGATGCTGTACTCGGCAGGGGAATGCAGGGCCACCCACCGCTGCGCCAGCTCCACCTCGTCCCCACCGCTCAGCTGTGTGTTGGCGATGCGCTGCGCGTCGCCGAGCTCCGCGCCTTCGCTGTCGCCACCGATGCGCGCCAGCACCCCTGGGGCCTCCCTGGCTGCGTGGATGTCGTCTCCGAACATCTGGCCCAGTGCGTCGACCTTCAGATCCAGCACGGTGTCGCTCTCCGTTACGGTCACCATACAGCTCCGCCCGCTGAGTGTATGGGTCACCGGAATTTCCATATCCCTACCTGCCGCCTGTGTTTGCACAAACCTAAGGCATGAGTGGAGTGCGGTGCCGATTCGTATCGGCATCATGCCGAATCATCGATCTCCAGACATGATATTGTGGCAAACCCGCATCATTGTGAGTCGGGCAGGTGGGGGTGGGTGGGGCAGCTTGTCTGCACTGCAACGAGGCACGGCTGCCCGACAACACAGGCCACCCAATATCAACGCACCAAGCAATGTTTCGTATACTCTAGGGTCCTAGGAATCGGGACATGCATGTTTCTCATCGCAAATGCAAGTGCAGAGTGAAGCAGAAGCAATAAACATCACAGGACCCTCGCCACTCAGTGACTGGATTAGAAAATCCAACGGGCAATTGCTTGTGTTCTGCTTGTCGTCCTGTGGCGCAGCCTCTGGCACGGTTGTCCGTGTCATGGCCTGGCTGCCCATACATGGGTATAGGCACAACAGGGTCCTGTACACCAGGGGCAGCTGGCTTTGCCATGCGCAGGTAGCCTCTCACTGCCTGGTGGTTTCCCCGGCCTGCTCGTCACACGCATTTTATGCGCGATCAAAACCCGCGCCAGACGGAGCATGAATAGTATGAAGGAATGAAATCGAATGCGGAAGTGGGAAAGGAGAGGGTGGCAGTGACAGTCAACGGAAGAAGAAGTTCATCGCCTGAGGAACAGCAGGGTTGGTGCCTCCTTGGCCCGACACTTGGAAAAGTGCCGGAGCAGAAGCAATGAAAACAGTAGTGTGCTCGTCGAACGGAAGTGATTTTTGCATCCCTGCGAGCGGAGCAGACCGGGGCTCGCACCCACCAAACACAGTGTCAGTGGTGTGGTTGCGCCTCAAACTCACCAAAACTGGATGTGATGTGGAAGAAAGCCTTGTTCGCTCGTCTATCCTGTGAACCAACTTCACAGCGGGCTTCACTCAAAAGCGAGCCCTCTCAACGAAATAGGCATAACCTGACACAGCTTTCACACAGACATATGCAGAGGATCAACGCGGAGGCTACTGGGCGACTGGGCTACGTATTTTGTATTCCGTTGCGTTGCTGAACTCACTACACGAAATGGAACACTATCGACACATGTCACTGAACACGGGAGGGGGAGAGGTTGTGGTGAAACGCACACACTCCTCGACCTGTATTGTCTTGGTATCAAGGTTGAAGAATGTGTAAATTCCTGCAGAACTTACAAGTTTTGCTTGTCATAACATTGGGGGGGGGTTTTTTTTTGTACACACACCTCGACCTGTGATGAGGTGAGATGTGGCTCTGCAATTACGGCACTACGCGTGCCGTAAACTCAAATCGGACCTGCTTTCTCCGTGTTCCATTTCCTCCTTCATTGCATGAGGCTACAAAAGAAAGTGTCACTGCGCTTTGATCGGCACTTTTTGCTACGGTTCCTTTTTGCGTTGACGCTTCCACACTCACACTCCTGCTGATGATGGTGTCGTGAGTAAGGAGCACAAGGGCACGAACAAAGCGCGAGAAACTTTCCACCCACATTGAAGTGTGCGGAAAAAAGAAACAGAACTTGTTTGTTCACCGCATCCACCAGTGTCTTGCTTGCCTGAAGTACAGAAAATGTGGAGGAGCACAGGAGGAGAATGAGTGGTGTTAGTCGTGTTGCAACGCTTGGAAAGTAATTCTTTCAATACACTGGCGTGTGTTGGTCTACAGAATCATCTGAAAGGAAGACTCGAGAGACTGCTCGAGAGACTGCTGCTGTATTTTTTAAGCACACTCGTGTGAAAGCGACCCACCACAGCACTAACCCCACCCTTCATCAGGCTCAGGGTGTGATCAGTTCAGGGTTTTGTGTAGAAGCGTCAACGCAACAAACAAAAGGGGAATTCATCAGAGCGGTCGTAGCTGTGAAGTGATAGGGCACTTTCCAGGGAGCTCTGCCAAACAAGCTCTCCACACCCGCTTCATCAGGCAAACGTGGAAGCGTCAACGTATCAAACGAAGTATCAAACAGAGGAGAAAGAGCAGCAGAGCTGAAGTGTCACTTTAATGGGGCCTGGGAGAGTGCTGTGCCCATGGGCGCGGGGCTGTGAGCAGCACTTGGTGCGTCGGGGATAGGACATGGAGGGGTTCATGAGAAGACAGACTCCGCGGTGAGGCAACTTACCATACTTGGGTCGTGGCCTGAAACCCTGAGCAAAGAGAACAACACAACGTGGAAGCTACATTGCATCATTTGCGAGGGTGTTCAGTTGTGTTGCCGAACAGACAGTCCCGGGAGAGGTCACTTCGGAGTTGGTATGCAGTAGACCATGACAGAACAGCGGATCCAGCGCAGTCTCGACCTCATACACCACGATGTCATCCTCTGGCATACGCGCTGTGGTGGGACGCAGCATCTCGCGCACAGCACCCGGTGCTACCTCCGCCGTGTACAGGCACCGCATGTGCATCGACAGCGACAGACGCCGCAGCGCAAGGCTCGCCTCCACAGTACGGCCTGACGCAGTCACGAAGCGCTGCCGTGTCGTCCCCACAGAACCGTGCTCGACAGTCCCGCTCGCGATACCAAGCGTCGCCACCGTCTGCCCTTCACCGTGCTGCAGCACACGTTGTGCAAACCGCAGTGCGCTCTCTGCGTGTGCCGTCTTCTTCTTCCCGACGTTCCACCCGATGAAGAAGTTGTTGCCGATAAGCGACATCAGCTCACCGTCGCTCTGTTCCAGCAGTGGCCCGATACTCAACAGCGCGTGGTCGATCTCGCCCAGAGACATGCTGCTGAGTGTGGTTGCAGCGACTGTTGCGTCATATCGTGTGGTGCTGCGCATCATCACCACGGTATCGCTTGCCTGCGATACGGACTCCAGCGAGGACATTGAAACAAGGAGAAGGCACGGTGCAGGTGCCTGCAGAGGGTGGCCCTCACGTCCCTGCAGGGAGGCAGGCCACACGCTGCACACAGGCACAGGCTCGCTCACACCCTTCAGGTCGGTGGGAATCGCGTTGCCTGAATGTGCACCGACACACCCGGACACCCCACGCACACTCGTCCACAGATCGGCAGGCACCGCAACTGCACCAGGCACACACACAGACTCGAGGCGTGCAGCCACGTTCACTGTGTGTCCGAAGTAGTCCACACGCCCGGTCAGCGTGTTCGTCTCCAGCGTCACAGGGCCCTCGTTCACACCGACACGCACCGTCAGCCCGCCCCACAGCTCTGTCGGGCTGCAGATCCCGACCTCCAGCAGCGCAGCAGGCCACTCCGCCGCAAGCAGATTCTCCTGCACGTCAAGCCCGAAGCACACACCCGCATGTGCATCCTCGAACGCAACCATGAAGGAGTCCCCGATTGTCTTCACCTCGTACCCGCCCCACGCAGACAGTGCAGATCGCATCACCCTGTTGTGAACCGTCATCGCCTTCTTCATCGCCTCGGGTGCCGCCTCCCAGATCGATGTGGACGCACGGATGTCGGTGAACACGATTGCCGCTCGCCCGCTCTTCGCACCAGGTGCGGCATCTGCTGCACTGAGCGGGGACAACATGAATGATCGACGCGAGTCGTGCTGCTGCTCCTCCAGCAGCATGGCAGGGAGGTACGGGCGGTACGCACGCAGGTTCTGCTCCAGCCTGTGAAGCGCCTCGTGCATCGCTGCAGGCAGCCGCCCCTCCGCCTCCGCCTCCTGCAGCATCTCCGCCACGGTGTCGACGTCGTAGCCCGCCAGAAGTTGTGCAATCGCCTCCACAGTCTCGATGGTCCGTCCCATCGCCGCCTTCTCCCTCTCGGCTGACTCTGCGAACCCGCGTGTGGCACCGAAATCGATCAGCAGCACGATGAGCGAGATCTGCATCTCAAACATCCCCCTCATTGCACTGACCGGACACGGTGGGTCTGTGCACTCGACAGTAGGCCGAATGTTTTCCCACCTGAGGGAGTCAGGTGCTGAGCCAGGCAGGTCGAACAGGCCGAAGCGCAGGATGGTCTCCGACGTGCTGATGATGACCCACAGGGCAGCGACCCCTGTCAAGCATGTGGCGAAGCGACTGCCGAGACCGACCACGAGCGACAGGTCTGCGAGAAGCACAAAGGCTGGCCACATAGGTTGGTTACTGGTACTTCGTGCGATGAGGTCAGACAGCATGGTGTTCACAGCCATCGCCACGACGTGTGCACGCATGATGTTGTGTGTCAGGTGCACGCCACACACACACACAGGGCGACCATCACGAAGCTTGTCACGATTTGCATGATGTAGAGAGTTATGTCTTGCAGATGCAGTTCCCTCTCCGCCATCCACAATGACACCACGCACATGATGGCACACCCCGCACAGTTCATGAGGAACAGGAGGCGCCTGTCGCTGCGATCCTTGCCCTTGAGCTTCCCGTCCATCGAGATGACGCGTTCGTACCAACCCATCGCCATTGTGATTCAGTGTGTCACCTGCTGACACATGGAAAGGGATCGTCCCACGAGATGCCTGCCGGCATCAGCACAAAAGTCCCCCAACTCACAGTGGTGGGGAACTACACGGGGGCCTTCACTCAGAAGTGCTTTAAAGGGAAGGTACTGTGGCAAACCCGCATCATTGTGAGCCCAGCAGGTGGGGGTGGGTGGGGCAGCTGTCTGCATTGCAACGAGGCACGGCTGCCCGACAACACACAGGCCTCTGTGTCGGCCCACTGCAGCACCGGGCTAGGCGGAGCAGAGCGAAGCAAGACTGTACTGAGAGATGATGCACTGCGGGTGTCGAGACCCGCCCAACAGGCAGGGGGGTAACACATACCCCGAGGCACCCCAGCAGAGTACAGCAGGCGGTGGCAATTGCCTGTGTTCTGGTTGGCATCCCCTGTGGGGGCGCAGCCTCATAGCGCAGCAGACTCTGGCACCTTGGGTGGCGGTTTTGACGGCGCATAAAATGCGTGTGAAGAGGTGGTTCTCTCAGCTGGCAACTGCACAATCAACAGCGGGGGAGGGGTTAAGAAAAGTCACAGCACCTTTCAGCAGCAACCAGCGGTGGGTCACTCCAGCCTGATGCTATGTTGCAGTTGATCTTAAAGTGTGTGTGAAAAACCGCTCTCGGCCTGCATTGTTGTTGCCGCGTTGGCTTTTCTAACACACAAATCTGCTCCCAAGAGGAAGAGGCGACGTAAGGCAATGCCACCGTCCGGCCAGGAGAACACGAAACAGCGGCCCCATTCACCGGGGGGACGCATCCTTCGTGGGATGCTACGAACACGGCCTAAAATCGTTCAAACCCTGAACTGATAATCACGCCCTTGAGCCTGATGAAGGGGGAGGGGGGGCGGGGGTTAGCGGGTCGAGAACGTTCCGTTGCTTGCGGTGGTGGCGTGACTTCCTGATCTCACACAGGCGTGTGATAACAAACTGCAAGGGGATGGGGGTACTTTTGGAGAAGGATAGCCGGATAAAGGAGCCGGCGGTACGTAATGTGTTTGTTTGTGCAACCGGGGTGTTAATCTGCAGAAGGAAGGTGAATGTACTGATAAGGCAGAGAAGCAAATGATGAAGACTACACGCCCACATTGCTGCCACAGCTCCTATTTAGGCTCAACACACTTCTCGCCCGAGCGGGTGATTTGCGCGTTCTACCAAAAAAGTCACTTCGCCATTCAGCAGCAACCGCTCTTAGCCTGTATTTTGTGTGCTGTTGCGTTGACGCTTCGACACAAAAATACAGCAGCAGTCTCTCGAGTCTTCCTTTCAGATGATTTTTGCATTGATCGCTTCCACCACAACCCGTCACTCGTCACGCGTTTTTTTTTCTCGCTGGCGCTAGTGATATCGGCTGGCAGAAAAACCACACACAAACCCCCCCCCCCCCCCCCGCGTGTCGAGTGACCTTACCTGTCTGAAGTACAGAAATGTGTCGGGTTGGGTGGAGCATACACACACACACATGTTCACACAAAACACAGAACAAACCGCACAAACGTGTTCACACATCCGGTATCCTATGCGAAATACCCGCTGCTCCCCGGGAGCTGTTGCGGGACCCATCTGCTCTTCCGACCCAGCGAGACTCTTGCCGTATTTTCTCTACCACACGGGGTGTGTTTTACCAAAATACAGCAGCAGTCTCTCGAGTCTTCCTTTCAGATGATTTTTGCATTGATCGCTTCCACCTAGGACCCTGAGGGCCCTTGGGCCAAGGGACGCCACGCGTTTTGTTAGATGGCCGGTGGAGTCTAGGGCGGAATGCGGACGTAGTGCTCTGATGATGACCCCCGGGTGTATTGATCTGCTTTCTGCTCATCTGTTGGGACCCACATGCATTCGATGCAGAGCTCGGCGCCCTGTGCAACCGTGAAGAGATCCGCAAGTATTTCGTTTGCCACGAACGATGACGAATGCCCCCGCTGTATTGAGTGCACAAGGGGTAGGTTGTCGACCATCAGACGTACCCGCTTGTTAGTATAGTGCAGGGCGGTAAGGCGTACTGCCTGGCGCGCCGCGTGTGCCTCCTTCAGGTATATGTGGTGCCCGGAGCTCGGCCCCTGGAAATCTTCGTATGCCACGAGCGGGACGGCTGTGTCGATGAGAACCCCCCAGCGTGTCGATGACGCGTCAGACCACACTGTTACTGCGTCCGTCGGCGGTCGAAGTACCCAAAAGTTGGCCCGCATGCGGTGAGTACGCATCTTGATCTCGGCTCGCACTGAGGGCCGGACCGCCACCTGGCGATCCCACGCGCCCCGGTCATCGACTGAGGCAGCTGCGATGTCCTTCATGAAAGTCAGGGTTGACGGGAGGAAACACAGGTGGGCCTTCGTCGTGTAGGCATGCCACACCAAACCCCCCACGACTTTGAAGATCTCTCTCGGTGTTGCGGGCTTCCCCCCGACAACTGCCCTCAACTCTGTCCCCGACAGGAACTTCTCCAGCCATGATTCGTCTGATCTGTAGCGGTGGTTGCACAGATCGAACGCGATCCCGAACGAGGTGAATCGCTGCACCGGGTGCCCGTAGTCTGGGTCATCGAGGTTCATCACAGCGTTGGTCTCGGCGCACCGGTGGAGGAAAGCGTCAAACGAGCTCTGTACTCCTTCCTCCGACCCCCCCAACACAATGAAGTTATCCACCCACGTGGCCCCCTCTTCCTGTGGCAGGAGGACCCGGGCGGAGCGGTGCGCGATGCAGGGAGCGAACGACCACCCCATGCATAGCGCTTTCAGACGTGTGCGGACATAATCCCCTCGACGGTCACCCACGTTCACCCCGAAGTATTCGCGGATCTCCGGGTGCACGGGGAACTGGTAGAACCAGCTCTTCCCATCTGCCAGTGCTGCCCAGCTGTGCGATGTAATTTGATCTATCACGTCGGTGATCGGAGGGAGGCGCATGTCGAATGGGTGCGTCATGAGAGCGTTGAGTGGTCGCCCATCCAGCACGAAACGCAAACCCCCCGACTTCTTCGCCACTGTGAATGCGTGCAGCACCAACTTCTGCGGGGCGGTCTCGAGGACTTCGAAACCGATCAAAGCGCTGAGGTGTGCCCGCAGATGTCTTGAGACTTTGTCGCACGCGTCGGGCTGTGATTTAATCCGCTCGATGGCACCCGGGATGAACTTCGAGTAGAATGCCGCGGGGTCCGTGATCATGTCGAGGACGCCGTCAAGCTCCCCTGTAGTGTCCAGCTCCCGCAGCCTGTCGAGGTTCAAGAAACTGCTGCAAATCGGCGCGATGTAGTCCGTGCCCGGCGCCGGTGTGGATCTTGTGGCGGGGGGCCGCGCCCTCCGAGATGATACCCTCACTGCGAAACAGTCGTCGTACAGCGTGTCCAGGCCAGGCCCAAACGTGTCGTCATGCATACCCGAGGCATCGACCTGCTCCTGTGACCCCTCCGGTGGAATGCTGCCGTCCCTCACGTACTTTCTCGTTCTAGGTAGCCAGGACAGCGAGGGGATCTTTGCCCGCAGAAGGTGATTGGTCACTGTGTCCCCGTTCCGCGCATTTTTCGGGACGTGGCTGCTGTGCGTGACACCTGCTCCAGCGCCGCTGTCGGGCAGTACCTCAACATGGCCTCCTTTGTTGCGTGTCTGCTCAGTGTTTGGATGTCGTCCAACGGCGTCCCCTGCAGGGCCAAGTGATGTATCGCCCCCCGACGTAGTGAATGCGGGGTCAGAGCAGGGTTGATGCGTTTCACCGCCCTCGCCACCTTGTGGTAAGACACCCCCTCGAAAAGGCACTGCAGAGGGCTCGTTGTGGATGACAGCAGGCGGCGGAGACGTCCGAGCTGTTTTGGTGGCAGCTCCAGACCCGTGAAACGACCGAGCTTCCATGGGTCCCCCTTTGTGTTGCACCACTGCACCGCCACCACCCCGTCCGCCCGGATACGCAACTCCTTTGCCAACAGCCCCCGCACGTCTGCCAGACGCGCCGCCCCCGCCCAGCAGATTGAGATGGCCAGCTGTACTAAACTCCGCCTCTCCGCTTCGATGATGTCTTCCACCTCCGCCGCCGTTGCAGGTGGCTTCTGCTGCTGGGCCCGCAAAGCACCCTGCTTTTTGAGTCCCCTTCTGTAATCCATGAGTTCCTGGCTCACCCCGAGCTGCACCCCCTCGTATCGCTTCAGTGCCGCTCCGATGTTGACCGTGTACTGCAGCGCTGTGCTCCGTGTCCTCGAGTCGATGCATCGGAGTTTTGCCGTCCAGAGGATGATTGCCATGTCGTGGGGGATCCACCCCCGCCCCTTTTCCCAGTTTTCCTTGAACCTTCGGTACCGTCTGTAGCAGCTCCTGATGCTGCGCCAATATGACTCCGAGAGGCAGTCCGCCAGTGTCTGCCTTGCCGAATTTAAAACCTTCTCTCGCTGAGTTGTTGTCAGGGGGGGTTCTGTCGCTTCCCGCTGCATCGGTGCGGGAGGCGGATGGGCTGGCCTCAAGGCCAGTCACTGCCGGTCCTTTCCCGGCTTACCGCCCGGCGCCTTCCTGTCCCAGTCACGATCGCGAGTCGTAGGTGGTGCTGCCTGCTTCCTGTCGCGGCTGTGGGCCGGGGCGGACCTATGCTGGCGTGTGCTTTGGTAGTCACGGTCCCTCCTGTTCCCATCCCGTCCGCGGGACTCCCCCTCCTTCTTTGCCTCTTCCGCCACTCCTTTCAGCAGGCGCCGCTGGGCTGTCTCCGAGAAATCCTTTGGCGCGATGATTTCAGCCCTCGCCACGTACTCCCTCCGGTGCTTCGGGCCGTACAGCCCCAACTGCGTTATCCCTGTCAGCTGGTTGATGTTGGAGTGCAGCATGCGGATGATGCCCTCTTTTGGGGGTTCGCCGTCGGTGATGAGGTCCAGTGTGTTCGTCAGCGTGCTGAGATACTGGGCGACGTCGTACTCGTATGCCTTCGCGTCCTCGATGTTCACGGGCAGGGCGTCTTCCCTGAAAGCCTTCCTGCATCTGTCCCGGATCTTCTCCCGGATAGCGGGCACCTCCAGGTCCCGCCATGTCCCCACTGTGTGAGGCGAGAACTCCGGTGCCAAGGTGGCCCCCAGCTGCTTCTTGAGATTCTTAGTCTCAACCTCCAGTTGCTGGATCCGCAAGAGGAGGGGGGGCTTCTCGCGCTCTAGCGTGTCCACCCGCTTCGCCAAAGCGGCGATCGTCGCGCGCAGTTCCCCCTGTGTGTCGACTCCCGGCTGCCTCAGCGATGACTCGTCGTCCGATGCCCCCAGCGACGCGTCGTGGGGGTCCTCCGAGAAGGACAGGGAGTCGGGGTCCCGAGTGTCCCCCGGCGGGTTGTCGCGGTGCCGTTCCATCGCGCACATCGGGCACACCCATGTCGGTTCCCCCAGACCACGCACAAAATCCCCAGACACGTTGTTCGGGAGGAAAGACCGGATGCAGGTCTTACAAGCCGCCCGCCCGCAAGTGCTGCAGTGTCCCCTTCCCCGCGAGGTGTGTTCCGCCTGGCAGTGTGGTGTGAATACGCATGTGTCCACTGCCACTTCCGGATCCCCGTACCCCGTCACCACCGGCACCCCCAACCAGTCCATGTCATGGGGGTGCATGTCCGACATGGTGAGAGCTGCTTGAGGTTGAAGTCCGCGCTGGTGATCTAGCACCTGCCCTTGAAGTATCAGATCTGCTTTGAGGTCGAAATCCGCGCTGGTGATCTAGCACCTACCCTTGAAGTATGAGATCTGCTTTGAGGTCGAAATCCGCGCTGGTGATCTAGCACCTGCCCTTGAAGTATGAGATCTGCTTTGAAGTCGAAATCCGCGCTGGTGATCTAGCACCTGCCCTTGAAGTATGAGATCTGCTTTGAGGTCGAAATCCGCGCTGGTGATCTAGCACCTGCCCTTGAAGTATGAGATCTGCTTTGAGGTTGAGGTCCGCGCTGGTGATCTAGCACCTGCCCTTGAAGTATGAGATCTGCTTTGAGGTCGAAATCCGCGCTGGTGATCTAGCACCTGCCCTTGAAGTATGAGATCTGCTTTGAAGTCGAAATCCGCGCTGGTGATCTAGCACCTGCCCTTGAAGTATGAGATCTGCTTTGAGGTCGAAATCCGCGCTGGTGATCTAGCACCTGCCCTTGAAGTATGAGATCTGCTTTGAGGTTGAGGTCCGCGCTGGTGATCTAGCACCTGCCCTTGAAGTATGAGATCTGCTTTGAGGTCGAAATCCGCGCTGGTGATCTAGCACCTGCCCTTGAAGTATGAGATCTGCTTTGAAGTTGGGGTCCGCGCTGGTGATCTAGCACCTGCCCTTGAAGTATGAGATCTGCTTTGAGGTCGAAATCCGCGCTGGTGATCTAGCACCTGCCCTTGGAGTATGAGATCTGCTTTGAGGTTGGGGTCCGCGCTGGTGATCTAGCACCTGCCCTTGAAGTATGAGATCTGCTTTGAGGTCGAAATCCGCGCTGGTGATCTAGCACCTGCCCTTGGAGTATGAGATCTGCTTTGAGGTTGGGGTCCGCGCTGGTGATCTAGCACCTGCCCTTGAAGTATGAGATCTGCTTTGAGGTCGAAATCCGCGCTGGTGATCTAGCACCTGCCCTTGAAGTATGAGATCTGCTTTGAAGTTGGGGTCCGCGCTGGTGATCTAGCACCTGCCCTTGAAGTATGAGATCTGCTTTGAGGTCGAAATCCGCTTGAGGTTGAGGCCCGCGCTGTACTGTCGGTGATCTAGCACCGTTGACCTAAACGCTGATGAAGTATCGGCCCGCAAAATAGTTCTTCTGCCTGAACGCCTGATTCGCGAGTTGGCGATTGATAGATCGCTTTTTTTTGTTAGTTCGGCGTAGCCAACTGGGGAAACTTTCTGTGCCTTTAGCTGGATCGTGCGTCCCCACTCACACCACTTCATCAGACCGGGGAGTGGTGTACACAAGGGTCTGCGTTCCAACAAAACAACTTTCGGCAGTAATTGGTTTGTTGTCTCGTTTTGCTGTCACTTTACGATCCAGCGGGGGCACAGATAGTTTTTTTTTTCTCGCTGGCGCTAGTGATATCGGCTGGCAGAAAAACCACACACAAAACCCCCCCCCCCGCGTGTCGAGTGACCTTACCTGTCTGAAGTACAGAAATGTGTCGGGTTGGGTGGAGCATACACACACACACATGTTCACACAAAACACAGAACAAACCGCACAAACGTGTTCACACATCCGGTATCCTATGCGAAATACCCGCTGCTCCCCGGGAGCTGTTGCGGGACCCATCTGCTCTTCCGACCCAGCGAGACTCTTGCCGTATTTTCTCTACCACACGGGGTGTGTTTTACCAAAAAACCCCTGAAATGAGAATCACACCCTGAGCCTGATGAAGGGTGGGGTTAGTGTATAGAGCACGTTTGGATGTTTGCTGTGGTGGGTGACTTTCTGCTCACACAAGGGTGCGAAATCGTACCCCTTCCGCTATAACAAGAGAAACACCCTGCCCAGCAACTACAAAAAGGCAGATCCGGGCTACTTTTCGTTGAGAGCACTCTCCTGTGTCAAAGGCTGTGGAAGCCCCTGTGAAGTGGCTTGAAGGTGATCCTTAGAAAGCTTCAGTCGTACGATTTCATTTGATACTTCGCTACGCTCGTTCGTCGCCAACTAAAAATGGAACACTATCGACACATGTCACTGAACACGGGGGAATGGGGAAGGGGAGAGGTTGTGGTGAGACGCACACACCTCGACCTGTGATGAGGTGAGATGTGGCTCTGCAATTACGGCACTACGCGTGCCGTAAACTCAAATCGGACCTGCTTTCTCCGTGTTCCATTTCCTCCTTCATTGCATGAGGCTACAAAATGGAACACTATCGACACATGTCACTGAACACGGGGGAATGGGGAAGGGGAGAGGTTGTGGTGAAACGCACACACCCAAACCCCCTAGGACCCCTGGGGACTGAGGAGCTCCGCTCATCAGCTAAGATGGCACCGTGCCGCCAGCATGGCACACAGCTCCGTCTGCTCCCTTTATAGGTCGATGACGACCTCACCCCGTGTACCCCTCGTGAAGGGGTCAGCCTTCTGCTCGTGGGTCGGCACCCACTCGGGCAGCACCTGCAGCCTCGCCTCTGCAGCGACGTCGAAGAGCACCTGCAAGCACCTGTTGGCGACGTAGTTGCCAGAGTGCCCCTTCAGGATGCTCCGCACCACCGGGAGGTTGTCCACCTTCAGCCGCAACTTGCATCGCCCGTGCCCCAGCCGGGCGGCCAAACGCACCCCCAGTGCAGCGGCCCACATCTCCTTGATGTAGATATGCGCTGATGCCCCGCCGGGCCCGAAGGTCCCCTGCGCCACCTCACCGGTCTCCGCCAACGCTGCCCACGCGCGCGATGATGCGTCTGTCCACACCGTGCATTCATTCTGGTATACGACCTCCCGGTCCACCCACCGGTTTTCCGCGATCGCCTGCAGAAACACGCGCACATCCCACACCGCACTCGGCTGCAGCTTGACGGCCTCGTCCCACGCACTGTTTGTCGAAGCACGTCGCGCGACGCTGCGTATGGCCCCGATGAGGTTTGGCGCGTAGCACAGATGACGGCCTCGTGTGTACGTCCACCACACGATGGCACCCGTCACTTTGAAGAAGGCCCGGGGTGTAGCCTCCCCGGACAGCACGTTCTGAACATGGACCGCCTCCCACAGCTTCGCCACCCACTTCTGCGAGGAGCGGAACCTCTTCGTCGGCCCCCGGAGGTCGAACTCCAGCCCAAACGCCGCAAAACGCGTCTGTGGTTGTCCCTCTGCCTCCTCATGCAGCTCGACCCTCGCGTGGGCACACCTCTGCTTGAACTCGGCGTATCTCCCCGCTGCCTCCTCCTCGTTGCCCCCGAGGATGATGTAGTTGTCCACCCACGCGACGTTTTCCGGCCCTGCGAGTACTCGTGAAATGCGCTGGGCGATCGCTGGGCTCCACGACCACCCCATGCACAGCACCTTCAGCCACACGTCGAGTGTGTCGCCTCTGCCATCCCCCAGGCGCATGCCGAAGTACTTCCGGATCGGCTCTGCAAGGGGTATCTGGTAGAAAAAGGAGACCCCATCCGCGATCACGGCCGCCTCTGCGTGCAGCACTGCGTCGATCACGTCCCTGATGCGCGGCAGCCGCATCTCAGGGGGCCGCACCATCGCGGCGTTCAGCTTTCGCGCGTCGACAACCAACCTGAGGTCCCCTGCCTTCTTCGCCACCGTAAATGCCGGCATTGTCATCAGTGGGTCCCCTTTCATCGGCTCCACCACCTCCCATTTTAGCAGCTTGTCCGCGTGCTGCCGCATGTGCCGCGAGGTGCCCCTCGCCATCCTGCCGCCCGTCGGCTTCGTCAGCAGGCTCTCAAACGCGCTGAGCGACGTGATGGCGTCCAACACGCCTTCGAGTTCCCCGTGGAGGTCCAAGCTGCGCACCGCATGGAGGCACATCCTGTTGGATGAGATGGGTGCCAGCACCCCCCCCTCACGTTCGGCTTCCGGTCGCACTTGCGCTCCCTCCACCTCCACGGAGAAGTCCCCGCCGTACCCCACGTCCAGCCCAGCACCGCAAGCCTCGTCCCCCTCGCCCGCAGGGTCGTATGCAAATACACACATCTTCAGGATATCCTCGAAGTTGCTCGGCTTGGCGAGGTGGGCGGCGCACGACGGGAACGCCCCTAGGGCCTTGGGGATGCCTCCCGCCGCTAGAGTCGCTGTGACGTAGCCGCGGTCTCCTCCACGAGACGGGTCGCGGCCAGCGGGGCGTACTGCAGCAGTCCTTCCATCGTGCGGTGTCGCGTGACCTTCTGTATGGCCTTCAGGCCTAAACCCTTGTGAACCAGGTGATGCACCGCCCCCCTGCGCAGGCTGTGCGGCGTCAGCGCCGGGTTCACCCGTTTGATAGCACGCGACACCTTGCTGTACGTCGCCCCCTGTATCAGCGCCCCTGAGCGGTTCTTCCGCATTGTCTTCTCGAGCACACCTTGCAGACGGCTGGGCAGACGCACCCCTGTGGTCTGTCCCTTTGCAAAAGGGTCGTTCTTCGTGCCCCTCCATGTGATGGCCACAACCCCTTCGCCTCTTGTGCGCACCTCCCGTGTCGCAATGCTCTTCACGTCGGAGCATCTTGCCGCCCCGTGCCACATCAGGCCCAAAGCCAGGCGCACCTCGGGGTCGCTCTCCTCCCGCATCGCCTGCTCCGCCTCCTCCTTCGTAGCCGGCACTGCCTGAGCCCTTGGCACCTCCGCACCCATGCGGCGCAGCCCCCTCCGAAAGGCGTCGAGCTTGTGGCTTTTCACATTGTCCTCCAGCATGTGGCGGTGTGCGGATGTGACAGCATACGTGTACGCCAGCCCCGACGACGGCGCCACGTTGTCCACCGACATCTTCTTCGTCACCCAGAGAATGACCGCAGTCCCCGTGTCCACCGGCCCCTCGGCGGCTTCCCACGCCTGCCGAAACTCTTGGAACCGGCGGTAGCATGACGCGATGTTCGCCCAGGTGCTGTCCGCCAGTGCCCGGTCCAGGACCGTGTTGGCTTCTGACACCAGCTGCTCCCGCGTGCTGGTCGGTAGGGTATTTGCCTCTGATTGGCGCGGTCGCCCCCGCTGTGCCTGCTGCGTGCGCAAACGCCGCTGCAGCCCCGACTCCAGCACCCGCCCCCTGCGGGTTTCGCCCTCGGCCTGAGGGTGGTGTAGCCCGGTCTGGCGTGGCATCTGCCCCCGTTGAGCAGTTCTGGGTTCCACGTCGCTGATTCCTATGCGCCACGGGAGGCGTGGCGTCTGCTCCCCTTGAGCGGGTTTTGCCTCGTTCTTTCCCGTATTTATCGGCCACGGCTGCGGTGGCATCTGCTCCCTGTGAGCAGTGTTGACGTTGTCCTTGTCTATATTTATCAGCCACGGCTGTGGTGGCATCTGCTCCCGGCGAGCAGTGTTGGTGTTGTCCTTGTTTATATTTATCAGCCACGGCTGTGGTGGCATCTGCTCCCGACGAGCAGTGTTGGTGTTGTCCTTGTTTATATTTATCAGCCACGGCTGTGGTGGCATCTGCTCCCGGCGAGCAGTGTTGGTGTTGTCCTTGTTTATATTTATAAGCCCCGGCTGTGGTGGCATCTGCTCCCGTAAGCAGTGTTGTTCCTCTGATGAGGGGGGTGGGTGGGGGGGTGGGTGGGGGGGTGAAAGGGCCTGACCCCGTCACTGTCCCTGTCCGCGCCCGCGCCCGCCACGCCCGCGGCTGCTCTTGGGCGGACCCTTTCCCTCGTTAGCCCAGGGGCCCTCCTCCTCGATCCGACGCTTGGCCGACTGGTGCCGCTGGGTCTCCCCCGCATGCTGGGCCTGGCCCTGCACCGTGCGGTACAGCTGGTCCGTCAGCATGTCCGCCGCCAGGCCCTGCATGCGCCTCTCCCAGAACGTCTGAGCAGGAAGCCCGTAGTGCCTCCGGAGGCGCTGCGCCTCCAGGCGGACGAGGATGCGGTGGGCCGCCTCGGCTGCGGGCGCAACCTCCCCCACGATGGGAATGAGCTCCTGCAAAACCTCATAGTGCACTCTGATCTCATGGTCGCACCCACTGGTCGCTGTCCCCGAATCATCTGCGCCAGCACCGTACCTCTCCTTCAAGGCGCTCCAGAGCATCGCGTGCATGGTCGGGGACACCATGCGTGCCTTCCATGATGCGACGATGGGAACCCTTGCATCCTGCAGCCCCCGCGCCTCCACCATGCGCTGCGCCTGCTGCTCGTTCAACCGCTGGACCATTCCCTCGAGCACGGCACGCGTCTGTGGGTCCTCCACCGACCGCACCGCACTCCACATGTCCACTTCCTCGACGGCTGGCGGCTGGCCGGGTTCCTGGGGTGGCAGGCCGGGCACGGCGAGCCCCGCCTGCACGGCTTCCTCCTCGGCCGCCGCATCCTCCTCCGTCGCCCACGCATCTTCTCCCTTGAAGAGGTAGAGGGAGCAGAGGGGGCAGACCCACTCGGGGGTCATCCAGTTGTCCGTCAGCCTCAGCTTCACCTCCGCACTCACCACGTCCATGTTCGCCTTCAAACAGGTCATGGTGGTGCGCCTGCCGCACTTCCGACACACCGAGGAGGACCCGTCCTGGTGCATCACCCCGCAGACGGGGAAGACACAGTCCGGGATGTCAGGTACCTTCCTGGCGTCCGCTGGCACCACGGGTGTGGTCACGACGTCCCAGTTCTCGTCGCCGATGACGGTGTCGTTACGGACAGGCATTGTGTTGTGTGGGAGAGGTTGTGAGAGTTGTGGTGAAACGCACACACCTCGACCTGTGATGAGGTGAGATGTGGCTCTGCAATTACGGCACTACGCGTGCCGTAAACTCAAATCGGACCTGCTTTCTCCGTGTTCCATTTCCTCCTTCATTGCATGAGGCTACAGAAAAAAATACAAAGCCAGCGACCCCTACCCAGCACCGGCACAGCTGTTGCTGTGGATGGTTGTCTTACTGCGCACCCCTTCCGCTGCGATATGATTTCAAAATTAGCGACGCTGTCTTGCTGTTGTGACTGATCAAAGGTTTGCTGGCTGCCCCACTGGCGCGGCGGCGAGGCCCCTGTCGGGCCGAGGGGGGGGAGGCACGGAAAAGAAACATAGGGCAGAAGAGCAAGTAGGGCAAGGAAGACATTGAGCCGTGCCGCCTCACCCGATTCTGCGGGAACCACCACCACCGCCAGCCGGCAGAACCTTTATTGAGAAGTCGCGGAAGATCGCGTGCGACGGCACGCGTCAGGCACTGGATATACTTAGATTACTATGGGATACTATTGCCCTCGGGGGCCTCGCATTTTCTCACACCGAGTATTACCCTTTCTACACAAGTCTGCAGTATGCAAAAAAAAGGATTGCCGGGTTTCTTTTGTTTTGTTTAACCTTCTGGTCACCTGCACGTTGGGGCGTGGAGTGTAGGTGAACAAGACATTTCTCCCACTGCAACCTTTTTCGATCTGAACGCTTTCCGTGAGCACGGTGCGTTTGTCACAAAAAAAACCCAGAGGTCGGGCCTCTGGGGCTGGAGTAAAATCGGTGGTCCATGTGGAGTGCAAATTGATGAGGAAATGAAGCAGCAGGGAGCACGAAGATGATCCTTCGTTCGCTATGCAGGTTGTGCCCGAGAGCGACTTGGGGGCGGGGCGGGGACAACACGAGAAAAAATACATCGACCTATTTTGCTGTTGGGCACCATCATGAGGGTGGGGGCTGGAAAAGACGACGGGCAGACGACACACACACAAAGAACACAAAATACAACGCCCTTATTCAGGCCTTGTTTCGTCTAGCCCCCTCCCCCACACACACACACCCCGCTCCTGCTCATATCGTGATTCAGGGCTGTGCGAAAGCAGGGCCCTGGTGCTGCTGCTGCTGCTGCTGCGGCTGCACGGGGTAGCCCTGCACAACATGGTGCTGCACTGGCTCTGTGTATTCAGCGCGACCCTCATCCCTGGCGAAGCAGCACTTCTTCGTGCAGTAGCAGTAGAGCAGGATAAGCCCGACGATGAGGCAAAGCAGCACAGCGCCGCCCACGGCAAGGCTGACAATCAGGACGCGGTGGCACTCGGTGCTCGACCCGCACTCGTCACCCCAGCAGCAGTCGTACGGGCAGTTGCGAGGCAGCACTCGAATGTCGGTGCCGTTCCTCCTGTCCCAGCAGCGGTCCCTGTGGTCCAGGACGTCATCATCGAAGACAGACACATGCGCTGCGACGGCCGAGAGCATGACACACAGCAGCAGGGCGACATGGGTCGAGGGGTGCATCGTTCGGCAGAGAAGGGGAAGAAGCGGGGGGTGAGCAGGTGGTGGGGAGGGTTGGGGGGGAAACCTGAGAAAGGCGGGTGTATAAGTGTGGGTGTGGCGCACACAGCAGCGGGTGGGTTGTTGGTGTCATTTTTTTTTTACGCACACGACTTTCGCGCGGAAAGTGTCATTCAGCTCTGCCAAACGTGCTCTACACACCACCCCCTTCATCAGGCAAGTGGGTTTGTAAGTGTGTGTGGAAGCGTCAACGCAATTGTTAGTGAGAAGAGTCAGAAGCAGCGAGTGTGGAAGCGTCAACGCATCAAACGAAGTATCAACAGTAGAGAAAGAGCGGCAGAGTTGAAGTGACACTTTTTGGGGGGGGCATTTTCCTGTTGAATTGGACTGAAACCTGGCTGGAAGATTGACGAAGGGTAATGTTGGCGAAGACCCGCTGGCAAAGGATTGAAACAAACACCAAGTGGGGCACAGAGTTGGCAACCCAACAGAAACCGAGGTTGCACGAGGGACCAACCTGAGAATGCGAGTCGGGTGAGCTGCATGTGTGGGTCTGGGCAGGGCGGGTGGGGGTCGCGGCCGGTCTGCACTGCCGAAACAGGGCGCGACTGCACACAGCTCTTGGCGCCAAGCCAGGCCGGTGGAGTGGTACCATCGTGTGTAATGGTTCATGCCCTCGCTCCTGCTGCAACACTTCCGCCGAACCTGATTCCAGGGGGGGGGGGGGGGGTCAGCTACACGTACACGGTGGACTCCCACACGTCAGGGTGCACCTTTTTGGGATATCGGAATATCGGGGGTCCAGACCCCCGCTCGCGGGGGTCGGGACCCCCGCGAGTGGGGGTCTGGACCCCCGCTGTCGGGGGTCTGGACCCCCGCGAGCGGGGGTATGGACCCCGCTCGCGGGGGTCGTCTGGGCACCAAAAATAGCAGGGCAGACTCCCGCTAGCGGGGGTCCAGACCCCCGACAGCGGGGGTCCAGACCCCCACTCGCGGGGGTCCAGACTCCCGCTAGCGGGGGTCCATACCCCCGCTCGCGGGGGTCCAGACCCCCACTCGCCCAGACCCCCGCTCCAGGGGGTGGGAGTCCACCGTGTAGTATACGTCGTCCGGAGTACTCGTATTCAAAATTGCAGTAGGGGCCCTCGCTACTAGTCACAGCTCGTCGGTCAGTGAGGGGAAGTGGGCCGCGGCTCACTTTTTCTCACTCAGTCACATCTGGTAGCGAAGGCCCCCAGTGTATCCATTTCATTTCCTGTTTCAGTGCATGAGGTTGTACGAGTGCAAAGGCAACTGCAACTACCCCTCGTATGCCGTAACCTTGCCCCCCCCCCCCTAGGCCCTTGCATGGCTGTTTAAATCTCTGTTTAGGGCTGTCACAAACACGATTTTTTGGATTTTGGGCCAAAAACTCCACCAAAATGGGCGTACCTGGCCAAAAATCCAGTGGGGGATCACTGAAAATACAGCAGCAGTCTCTCGAGTCTTCCTTTCAGATGATTTTTGCATTGATCGCTTCCACCCAAAAAAAAATTTTTTTTCTCGCTGGCGCTAGTGATGTCGGCTGGCAGAAAAAACACACACAAACCCCCCCCCCCCCCCCGCGTGTCGAGTGACCTTACCTGTCTGAAGTACAGAAAATGTGTCGGGTTGGGTGGAGCATACACACACACACACACTCATGTTCACACAACACAGGGCAAACCGCACAAACGTGTTCACACATCCGGCATCCTATGCGAAATACCCGCCGCTCCCCGGGAGCTGTTGCGGGAACCATCTGCTCTTCCGACCCACCGAGACTCTTGCCGTATTTTCTCTACCACACGGGGTGTGTTTTACCAAAAAATCCGTGAAAATAGCGGACACCCTCGGGAAAATCGATCCATTCGAATTATTTGGCATTTTTTCCTGAAAAACCCCCCGAAAAAGTGTAACGCTCGTGTAACGCTCTTGGGCCGATTTGTAACGGTCCAAAAATACCACTTCCAAAAGGCAGAGAAGGCCTCTAAGCACCCCAAAACCACACAGATACCCCTCGGGGTAGGTTCCTGGGTGGTTTCTAGTGGTTTTGGGGGCCTCATGGTACCCAGAGGCGGTCTGAAAGAGGTTTCTCGTGGAAAAATTTGAAACTTTCCCGAAAAAACCCTTATTTTTGGGAGCTGAAATCTGCACGGAATCCCCAAACTATCACCCAAAATTGTCACCAAAGTGAAGAATTCACCCCGGAAGTGATTCCGGCAGACCAAAATGGGTGGAGTACCCTGTTTTCGGGTCAAAAATGCTGATTTTTTCAATGATATCCGCCCATGTCATGGTCTGTAACAGTAGTGTAACAGTAGACCCCCCAATTTGGGCCGGTTTGGACCAGTTCTGAGCAACCACTTTCAAAGGCGGAGAAGGCCTCTAAACACCCCACAACCACACAGCTACCCCCTGAGGTAGGTTCCTGGGTGGTTTTTAGTGGTTTCGGTGGCCTTGTGACGCCCAGAGGCGGTCTGAAAGAGGGTTCTCGTGGGAGACCCGCCATAACCCCACCAATCCCTTGTTTTTAGGGGGTGTGACCAGGGTGGGCATGAATCACCCAAAATATCAGCCAAAATCGTCACCAAAGTGAAAAATTCCGCTCGCAATTGATTCCGGGAGCCCAAATTGGGCGGAGTACCCTGTTTTCGGGTCAAACCGACGGAATATTTCAGTGGTATCCACAGATGTAAATGGTCAGTCACAGTCGCGTAACAGTAGCCCCCCTAGCATATACCGACAAAGTGGGCACACACTATGAGATGAACATGGCATCAGGTGCAGTGCCCGCAGAAGAGACCCATGTGTGACACCGGTGTGTCTGTAGGACGAAGAGGGGCTGGGAGAAGGCGGCAAACAGCAGGGTGACGATGGCAGGGCAAAACTCTGGAAAGAGAAAACGGGCTCGCACAAGCACACTCAGCTGCAGCCGAGATCCGACACCCGGGCAGACAGTCTGGCAGAATTCAATTTTGTCAGACTCAAGAATCGCCAAGAAGGGATTCTGAATCCCTTCACAAGGGATGAACTCCAGGAATTTGCAGCAGAACTAGGTGCTGAGGTACCAACCATACTCAAACGTGGATTTGTGAATTTTCTGGGTGATATACAGGAGAAAAGCGCCCTAAGGGAGGGGCTTTTTCCGACAAAAATACCCGAAAAATCCCCAAAAAAGTTGGAAAATTGGGGTGGAAGGGTGGGAAACAGGTGGGAGAGACCCACAAAAGTCATTTGGTGGTGTTTTGGGGGGGTATTTTGGACCCAAAAATTGAAAAAATGGCCAAAATTTGGTTTTGTGACAGAAAATCGGGGGCTATGCAAGGGCCTACCCCCCCCCCCCTCAGAATCTACATCAATATAGTTTGCCTGCAAATCAGTGGGGAGAAGAGGGCAGTTGGATACAACGTGCTCAAATAATTGCACTGTTAACTGGGTTCACGTGCCGCCACCGTGCCTCGCGAGGCGATGAAACCGAACCTGCTGTCAGTACGTCAACGGATGTCACGCCGCTAGGGCGTGATCGCCTCCTCGGCAAAAGAAAAGGGTGTGTGAATGAGGCACTCTGCGTGTAACCCGGCTCTGGTCCGAGATACGCCAGCAGTTTTCTGAGAGATAAGAAGAAGAAACACAATGGGGGTCTTCGCTACGGGGTGATCGTCAGTGCATTTTGGTGCATTTCCTGTTGAATTAGGTGAAAACTGACGAGGTTTGTCGAAGTTTGTCGACCAGCGAAGACCCCCAATGACATAGAATTTTTTGGTAAAACACACCCCGTGTGGTAGAGAAAATACGGCAAGAGTCTCGGTGGGTCGGAAGAGCAGATGGTTCCCGCAACAGCTCCCGGGGAGCGGCGGGTATTTCGCATAGGATGCCGGATGTGTGAACACGTTTGTGCGGTTTGCCCTGTGTTGTGTGAACATATGTGTATGTGTGTGTGTATGCTCCACCCAACCCGACACGGTGGAAGCGATCAATGCAAAAATCATCTGAAAGGAAGACTCGAGAGACTGCTGCTGTATTTTGTGTGAAACGCACCGTGCTCACGGAAGGCGTTCAGAACTAAAAGGGTTGCAGTGAGGGGCAGTATTCTGTTCACCTACACTCCACGCCCCAACGTGACAGGTGACCAGAAGGTTTGCACAAACAAAACAAAAGAACCCCTCCTTTTATGTCCTCATCTGCATTCTTGAGAAAGCCCCCGGTGTATATCACAGGGAAACACGGTTATCGAGCCAGAGCACTCAGGGTGAAACGGAAGACACAGCACACACAGAGACTGAAGTGCGATTCGTTGCTGTGAAGAGCCACCTCCCGCAGAGGCTGAGGGCAACACCAAATGCCTGTGAGTCGACCTTCCCCAGGCACTCGCCTGTGCTGAGGCGGTACAGTGCGGTGGCGTCGGTGCTTTTGACTGTGATAACATCCCCTGGCTGTGACACAGCAACTGTGTTAGCAGAGTCGTTCAGTTGCACACTACGCAGGCAGCTGAGGGAGGTCGTGCACCACACCTTGAGTGACTTGTCGTGAGAGCACGACACCAGGTGCTGCTCGTCCTGAGTCAGGACGATACCGGTTACCCACTGAGTGTGGTCATCCAGGGTATGTGTGTGTGTGAGGGTGCTGATGTCCCACACACGGATGGTCTTGTCCCATGACCCGCTGAAGATCCTCGTGCCCGACACAGCAATGCTGTAAACAGTATCGCTGTGACCCTCCAGCACTGTGGGGCTCGGCGTGCCCTTCAAGTCCCACACACGCACTTTGCCTGACACGTCTCCGGACACCAGACGTCCGCAGTGTGACCACGCTGCACAGTATACGGTGTTCGTGTGGTCCAGCATGCACACCTCCTCCCAAGTTGATGTCAGCCAGACGCAGATGGTGCCGTCATAAGAGCACGTTGCCAACCACGTCCCACAGACTGAGAGTGCGGTGTGAATAATAGTCACGTTACCGTGCGTAAAGTCCGTCACCACAGCAGCGGTGGTGGTGTCAAACACAGTGATGTGCCCGTCGAAGTAGCCCACTGTACAGAGCGTCCCACACCTCGACAGTGTGATGTGCCTGATACCGCTGCCATTCACAGGTGGGTAGACACGCACAGTGGAGTAGACAGCAGGCGCCTTGACGTTGGGCCAGCGTGGGACGAGCTGGACAGCACCCCCGTCCTCCAGAGCCGTGTCGGAAACGCGCTGTGCATCGTCCAGCTCCTCCTCACACCCTTCGATGCGTGCTGCCACGCATGCAGCCTCACGGTCTGCGTTGATAGAACACGGGAACATCTCCTTCAACGCATCCGCCTTCAGCTCGATCACAGTCCCGCCTTCCGGAACACCGACGACACAGCTGTCACCGGTCCCGGTGTGACGAACTGACACATCCATGGTTTGGTTGTCCAATGTACCTGGGGTGGTTGGGGTGTGTGTCGGCTGGCGCTGCGTCCCTGCCTCCTCGTGTGACGAGACACACAGCACACTGATCATCTCAGACGCACGCAGCTGCTTCCAATCGAAGAGGTGGTGCTGTGTTGGGAGGCAAGAAAGCAGAAAGCAAGCAGGTGAACTGAACACTATCGACACATGTCACCCAACGCGGGGGGGCAATGGGTTGGGGGGGGGGAGGGTATAGTGAAGCACATGCATGCGCACGCACCTCGACAGCATTCCGATTCGTATACGCAAAGTTGAACTGCTTCCTCCTCTGTATCCCATTTCATCTTCCATTGCATAAAGGCCCCACAGAAAAATACGGCAACACGATGCTGTCACGGTCCCGGTGTGACGACACACACATCCGTATGTTGATTGTCCGATGACACCCTCCTCCGCGATGGGCTGAAGCAGCGGCACCAGCCTGGCGTAGACCAGATTCGGGTGGCGCAGCGCGGAGCGGCAGACCGCGGAGCGGAGGAACTTCCCCTTCGGGAGTGCGCCCCGCGCCATCCCAGCCATGCGGTGGCACACCAGCCCGGGCTTCACCTCCGCAAACTCCGCAAAGAACGAGGTGCTGCGGTGCATCGACGTCACCAGCGCTGTCATATGGTCATCCGTCACCCTCACCCCAGGGGACGACAGGCTGCAGGCCGCCCGCCTCACCTCATCCAACGACACCCTCACCTCGCTGGGTCAAACGCACCCCGCGGGATGCTGAGCTCCACCACGGGATCCGCCAGGGCACACCCCACCCTCCCACGCAGCCACATCAGCACCCCGTAATACGCATTGGTGTAGAAGGAGAACTGCAGGAGGTCCGACCCCTCCGGAGCCCCGGCGGAGCCGGGCTCCCCATCCCAGCCGAGGGCACGCTCCACAGCTCCCCCGAGGTAGTGGTGGAAGGCTTCGAGGAGGAGGGAGCGCGCTGTGTCGGCCTGCGGGGCGGGGGTGTCCAGCGGATGGCACACCCCTCGATGGAGCGTGCGGGGTCTGAGGTGGGGCCGCAGTCGCGCGTGGAGAGGCCGAGCCCGCAGTGGGTGTAGAGGCTGATCGCGGCGACGCAGTGGAGGCTTCCGCCGAGGCAGGCGCGTTTGGCTTCGCGGGAGCCTTCCTGTTGGAGGATGGCATGCCCCAGGGCGGCGGGCTGTATGCCTAAGCGAGGCAAATCCCCTTCGACAAAGTGCTTAGTAAGGGGTTCCCCACCCACCAATGGGTTGCCCCCAGCGTCGATGACTCACGACCCTCGTCGACCCCACGAAGTCGCTGAACCCCCACCGAGGGACCGCGCCCCTGCACAGTGCCTCCGGGTACTGCGCCCCTGCTGGCCTCCTCGTGTCCGTCGCAACCGCCACACAAGCTGCGCTTGGGGTCTCAGCCAGGTGTGACGAAAGCAGACACCCCTCCGTCGCGAACAGCAAGGTGCAGGGAGGGTGGGGCACTGCAGCACGCAGCAGCTGGGTGCAGGGTTGGGTGTGAGGCAGTGGAGTGCACAGCGGGGCAGGGTGTGGGGGCGGTGTGCTCGACACGGCTGTGGAAACAGCCGCGTGTGGCACTGTGTGGGAATACTGGAGGCAGCAGCAGACTTCGCTGAGTGCGGCCCCTCCACGAAACAGAAGGGATCGACACAAGACCCCTTTGCTTGTTTTGTTCGTACACACCTCCACCACATCAACACCCCAACACAATACTGTGAGGGGGTGGCCATGGGCAGCGAGACACCCGCAACACACGCACACACAGTCGTAGTGTACACAATATATACATAGGACGCCACCTCAGGTTGTGCAGATCTGGCTCACACCTGACGAGGCGCACCAGGGGAGGGTGTAGTGTGTTGGCGCCGAAACACAACAGAGCACTCGGGGGCACAGGGTGATAAGACGGAAAGTAAGATCGGGCAGTCGTGGGTTGATGGTGGTACAATCGTGGGTGGAACCGTGGAAGGGATAGACTGCATGGGTCTACTTCATTGCCTGCGTGAAAACAATGACAACACCAGTTGTCGGGGAACGGAAGAAGCACATGACATGCCATGGAAATGGCATGTCCTCACATGGCATACGTGTCACGACACTTCCAGGCTGTCTTGGTGGTTCCTGCTCTCGTTGATGTGGCAGCACCTTCTGTTCTTGTTTCGACAGATTGAGCCGCAATAAGCACAGGAAAGGATAGTCGCAACAGATTCAATTGCTTGCTTTGTTGACTCATAACAGAATGGACCCAGGATGGGCATCAACAGCATGCCCTCGCGGGCTGCCACAGACACCCCACGGCAGACCTGGCCACCCCAGAGCTGGGTGGGATGTCGCGTGGGATACCCGCGACAGCTCTGGAGATCGACAACCTGGTGCCCATGAAGGCGACGCCAGGGGATGAGGTGGAGGTGGCGGTGCATGCCACAGGCGAGGCGGTTGTTGCAGCAGACACCCCTTGTCAAGCCCTACGCTGCGACCCTCGGGCTGCCCTCTGCTGATGCGGCGTACTCCTGCCCTGGGTGCCCCGACTGCACCACGGAGGATGAGACTGGCGGGTTCGAGTGAGAGGGGGATGGCGGTGGTCATCCCTGTGGTGCTCTCCTGGAGTGGGGTCAGCCAGACCTCCCTGGCATGCGTCGCAACGGCCACCCCACACAACAGCAGTATCCCTGCCGCATCCGCCCACATCGAGTCCGTCCTGACCTTGAGGTACACCTGGGCCTTTGTGTCCTCCTCCAGTAGTCACATTGCTGAACCGCCCCGTTACCTCGCAAAGACTGTGCACGCCCGTGTGGACACCCCAGTGGAGGTGGTTCTCCTGGCAGACACTCGGGTTGTCGAGAGGACCAACACAGGGTGACGTCGACTGGGGGAATGCCACCCCCGGGTTCAGCGGGGCAGCCTTCCGGTCTGCAAACCGGAGGGGCCTGTCGTGCGTCGTTACGTAGTCCGTTGCCCTGTCGAGGTTTGGGGCGCGGCTTGTGGTGTGGGGGCACTTCACGCAGCCCCCCAGGGAGGTGCACGGCACTGCCTCGGGGGGACGCGCTGTTCCCCCAGGGCACCGCGATGTGCAACAACCTGGCTGCAGTTGGGACAGGGCTCGCCGCCATCACCACCGCACGTCACTCACTCCATCGCTTCAGACAAGATGGCAACTGCAGCTGTGTGGCCGCCTTCTTGGGCAACAGAAAGCGGCGTGGTGCCTTCGTTGTTCGCCTTGTTCACATCAGCATGTCCTTCCGTGATGAGGATGCGCAATGCGTCGGCGTGTCCCTTATGGGCTGCCCACCAACACGGGGTAGCCCCGTCGTTGTCGGCCACAGTCACATCAGCATGTCCTTCCGTGATGAGGATGCGCAATGCGTCGGCGTGTCCCTCATGGGCTGCCCACCAACACGGAGTAGCTCCGTCGTTGTCGGCCGTATTCACATCAGCATGTCCTTCCGTGATGAGGATGCGCAATGCGTCAGCGTGTCCACCCTGAGCCGCCGCCCAACACGGAGTCTGCCCGTCGTTGTCGGCCGTATTGACATCAGCATGTCCTTCCGTGATGAGGATGCGCAATGCGTCGGCGTGTCCCTCATGGCCTGCCGTCCAACACGGAGTAGCCCCGTCGTTGTCGGTCGCATTCACATCAGCACGTCCTTCCGTGACGAGGATGCGCAATGCCTCGGCGTGACCACCATAAGCTGCCGCCCAACACGGAGTCCTCCCGTCGTTGTCGGCCGGATGAACATCAGCATGTCCTTCCGTGATGAGGATGCGCAATGCGTCGGCGTGTCCCTGATGTGCTGCCCACCAACACGGAGTAGTCCCGTCGTTGTCGGCCGCATTCACATCAGCACGTCCTTCCGTGATGAGGATGCGCAATGCGTCGGCGTGTCCACCATAAGCCGCCTTGGAACACGGAGTCTCCCCGTCGTTGTCAGCTGTATTCACATCAGCATGTCCTTCCGTGATGAGGATGCGCAATGCGTCGGCGTGTCCCGCATGTGTAGCCCACCAACACGGAGTAGTCCCGTCGTTGTCGGCCGCATTCACATCAGCATGTCCTTCCGTGATGAGGATGCGCAATGCGTCGGCGTGTCCACCCTGAGCCGCCGCCCAACACGGAGTCATCCCGTCGTTGTCGGCCGTATTCACATCAGCATGTCCTTCCGTGATGAGGATGCGCAATGCGTCGGCGTGTCCACTCTGAGCCGCCGCCGAACACGGAGTCACCCCGTCGTTGTCAGCCTTATTCACATCAGCATGTCCTTCCGTGATGAGGATGTGCAACGCTTCAACATGTCCATTCTGAGCTGCCATTTGACACGCGGTGTAACCATCGACAGCTTCCATGTTGACATCAGCATGTCCTTCCGTGATGAGGATGCGCCCTGCCTCGGGATGTCCCTCATGAGCTGCCACATGGCACGGCGTCTCACCATCGTTGCGGGCCTTATTCACATCAGCATGTCCTTCATTGATGAGGATGCGCAAGGTCTCGGTGTGCCCATGATGAGCTGCCCAGAGACACGGGGTCTGACTGCCGTTGCACGCCAGATTCACATCAGCACGTCCTTCAGCGATGAGTGTACGAACAGTGTCGGCGTGTCCGTTCTGAGCGGCCGTAGCACACGGCGTCGCACCGTCATTGTCGGACTTGTTCACATCTGCTTTTCCGACCTTGATGAGGATGTGCAAAGCGTCGACACAGCCGGATGCAGCAGCGACGTTGCAAGCAGTGCGCCCCAACGCGTCCGCCGTGTCAGGCGGCAGCTTGCCCGACAGGAGGACATCCTCCAGCAGGTCAGAACGGTTCCTTGCGGCTGCCGCATGCAGCACAGTCCACGCTTTCCGCGGTCCCTCTTGCTCGTACGCCCTCCAGAACGTGTCCCCAAGGGCGCCCATTGCCTTGTCCAACACCGCTCGCTTGCAAGCACACGCAACGATCGCGACACCTGCTGTGTGCAGCTCCTGCGGTAGGGACCCAACATCCGCACCCTTGCTCAGCAGCACTGCCGCGGTGTTGTAGTGGCTCCCGGTATTGTTCATGCGCAACGCCGTCTCGAGCGCCTTGTTGAGGTCCTCCGTGCGACCTGCGTGTGCAAGGTTGGCACAGCACAGCGACACCACCTGCTCGTTGTGTTCCACCTCCACCGCCCTCTCGAGCAGCGTCTTCCCGTCCACAACAGGCATCTCCGTGCTGGGTGGGTAGCCCACCTCCACGAGTAAACGAGTCACCGGATGGTACTGATGCTTCTTCTCCCTTTCGATCTTCGTCTTGATGGTATCGAGGAGCGGGGCGTTGCGCACCCTTTCCACATCTGTCATGATGTCAGTGAGCTTGCCCCAGTGATCGAAGTCGACTTCCTGCAGCTCCACCACCACGACGTTGCGCAGGCTTGAGTCCAGCGCCATCTCCAGCAGACGCAGCACACCGACGTCAGGCCGCCCCACCACACGGAACTGTGTGTTTGTCGCGATCAGCACCTCCTTCTCCTCGGGGAAGCGGCTGAACTGGGCGATGCTGCGCCCCGTCCGCACACGCAGCACGAGGATGGTGCCCTGCACCTCGTCCCCGCCCTCCCCCTTCCCCAGGAAGTCCTTCACGACGTCCGGATCCTCGCTTGCGCTTGTGGGGTGCGGCATCGTCACAACCGCCCCCACCGAGTACAGCGACTCCTTCACACGGAAGTCCATTGCGCGGAACACCGTCCCCTCGTACTTCGGCTGCGACAGCATTGCGCGGTACAGGGAATACGCAAACCCCTTCATCGGCTCGTAGCGCTCCCGCTTCTTCGAGAATGCGACCTCACGCATCGCCGCGTTCACCCCGTAGCACAGCGGGCTCTCCAGCGAGTACAGACGCAGGTACGGCTCTGCCTTCCCTTCCACCTGCTGCACCGCCCAGTCCGCAGTCATCGTCTCGAACCGCCCACCGCCACGTCGCCCCGCCTCGTCCAGCTTCTCGCACTTCCCCACGTGCCGCTCCTTGCACTCCGCCTTCAGCGCAATCCCACACGCACCGCAAATGACGTACCCCTCGCACTCCACCTCCATCGCAGCCTGCACCGTCGCAAGCAGCGGCATTACGTACGACGCCCCCTGAAAGAAGTCGCTCCACCCCTGGTCCACGTCGATCTCACGGATCCCGTCGCCGAACCGGCTCACCCCCTTGCTCGCTGTGACCAACCCTGCTGCCCGCTTGAAATATTTCGCCGCCTTCTCCAGTTCTTTCCGCGCCCCCAACGCCAGTGATGCACATTCCCCGACGGCGACGCCCCGCCCCTTCCTCCGCTCCAGGCACTTGTTCATCGCAGCAATCACGCTGTGGCACAGTGCGTCGTGCCACTCCCCAAGCGCCGCCTCCAGCTTCCTCTCCACCTCCACTGCCTCCCCGCCATCACCCACCCTGCTCTCCACCTGTGCGTGCAGCTGCTCCACCGCCTCCCACGCCGTCTTCACAGCATCTGCTGCGTTTGTGGTTGCGGGTGTGGTTGTCGTTATAGTTGTGGTCGTTGTTGTGGTTGGGCCAGCATCTGGTGTGGTTGCGGTTGTAGTTGCAGTTGTGGCTGGAGACGCCAAAGCCTTCGCAGCCTGCACACCCGACCCCGCTGTCGTTGACATCTTCCTCCACACCGCTGACCCTGCAGGTCGCTATGTTGTGTGCGTGCGTGTGGCTCCTGTGTCAAAGGCGATAGGAGCCCCTGTGAAGTGGCATGAAGGTGTGCTATAGTTTCAAAGCTTCAGTCGTACGATTTCCTTCGATACTTCGCGACTTCACTACGCTTCATCGCGAAAAACTAATGCAACCGAGTGAATCTCAAGAGAGAAGGTAGCAACGACAGTTTGTGTTCTTCGAACGCAGAACACCCCACCAGCCTGCCGGGCGTGTGAAGTGTTCGCAAAGATCCGCACGGTGAAAAGTTTCCTGAGTTGGCTACACCGAACTTACAAAACAAAAACGCGCATGGGAATGGGGAGAGTGGGGAGAGGTTGTTGTGGGCAAAGTCACACCAACGACGACACGGAACTGAGAAAGGGCTTGAACACGACATGGCGACAAAGGAGAGGCGGGAGAGCTGCACCCTTCCGAGGCTTCATGCGATGCCCTGGGTGCCCATTCGGCGCACCCCCGCTCGTGCCATCAAACGCCACACACCCGCCCCACAGAGAGCCACACTCACACACGGCATCTCACGGCGCTGTATTCCTGCGGTTCTGGCTATTCCTCGTGCGTGGCACGTCCACAAACACGCAGAAGCCGTTCTTTGTGTTGCGTCGGCACACCAAAGAAAAATGCTGGTACCTTCCCCCCAAGTTGTGCATGCCACAGACGACGCACGCGCATCATCTAATTTGTGAGTGCAGCTGGTCGCCCAACTTGAGAAATCGTCCTCCTTCTGCGATAATGAGAAGAAAACACCCTGCCAGCAACTGCAAAAGACAGCCCGACAAACAGCAATGGTTCACTGTGGCTGTGAGTACCAGTTCTTAGCAAAACAAATGGTGCGTCGCAGGCAATGGGATATACTTGCCGTACATTGAGGGTCGGCACTGACCCCACCCCCCACCCCCTCCCCTAGAGAAGGCATAACCCACTCTTTGTCAACTGAAAAAGGGGTCGGCGTAATGTGTTTGTTTGTGCAACCGGGGTGTTAATCTGCAGAAGGAAGGTGAAGAGACTGATAAGGCAGAGAAGCAAATGATGCAGACTACACGCCCACATTGCTGCCACAGCTCCTTTTTAGACTTAACACACTTCTCGCCCGAGCGGGTGATTTGCGCGTTCGACAAAAAAAAGTGTCACGAAAATTCTGCTGACACACTTCAGGAATCTGTCACTTGCATGCATTGCACGCATCCACTCAATGTACCTCGAATGCACCTAGAACAATGAGGAGCGTCGCTGCGCACCGAATCATTCCATGTGTCTGTCGCATTTCCTCTGACACACAGGTGTGTCTGATACAAAATTATTTTGGCCGTTTTGGCACGTTTCAGACGAAGTAGTGGCAAGATGGGGCATCACACTTATTTGACCAGTCACGCTAAATTACTCACACGAGCCGTCTTCTTCCCCAGTCGGAATACGCACCGACCAGATCCAAGCCCCAGGTAGGATGCTGAGCCACAGACCCCACATGTTCCGTTCGTCCTGCAGGCCGATCGCCACAAATAGCTGAGCCGGCCGCCCGTAGGCTGATGCAGCGCACTGTGGCGCTGAAGCACCTGCCCCTCATTCTATCCCAACACGAAACAAGGATTGCCAAGTTTCTTATGTTCTGCTTGTGCAAAAAAAATGCCCACCCATACCAGGGTAAACCGGGGGTAATCGGGGAAATCGTACTCCTTTCGCTTTATTATAGACACCCTGTCCAGCAACTGTGGGAGAACAGTTCCGGGCTACTTTTTGTTGAGCGCAAAGTACAGAAAATACAGCAGCAGTCTCTCGAGTCTTCCTTTCAGATGATTTTTGCATTGATCGCTTCCACCAGTGATATCGGCTGGCAGAAAAAACACACACAAACCCCCCCCCCCCCCCCCCCCGCGTGTCGAGTGACCTTACCTGTCTGAAGTACAGAAAATGTGTCGGGTTGGGTGGAGCATACACACACACATACACATATGTTCACACAACACAGGGCAAACCGCACAAACGTGTTCACACATCCGGCATCCTATGCGAAATACCCGCCGCTCCCCGGGAGCTGTTGCGGGAACCATCTGCTCTTCCGACCCACCGAGACTCTTGCCGTATTTTCTCTACCACACGGGGTGTGTTTTACCAAAAAATTTCGGCCATTTCCCCAAATGGAAGGGCTTTCCCTTCCCACAACACACCACCCCACGCCTTAACTGGGATGGGCAGGGGATGGGCAGGCTCCTCTGCGGGGGGACTGGTAGTGCTGATTCTGCTCCATAGGCACGCCGCCTGTAGGCAACGTGCACCTTGCTGTTGTTGTTGTGCTCACCCACATTCCATCCAGAATCAACACTCAAAGAAAAGGGTACGAGCGCGTTCGGCGATGCAGGGAGGCCAGCTTATCCCAACCTATCATATCGGCATTTCTTTCTTGACCATGGTCACGAATTTGCCCCGTCTGCTTCCGAGTTTCACACCTAAGATTCAAGAAGGACAACAATAGAAGAGCCGAGAGGAAATTGCCGCCTTTGCAGAAAGGGGAGAGAAGAACCAACGAATATTCGTGGATGGCGAGAACACCCCACCCCGTCTGTTGCCGGTGTGGTGTGTACTGCATGTTCTGCATAGCAAAGTTTCTTTTCCTGCATTGGAAGCACAACTCCAATACAGAGTATTGAGTATCTGTTTGTGTCGGAGGATAGAAAGGGGAAAGGGGCTGAGGTAAAAAGCGTAACAACCGTGCTTCCTGCTTCCTTAATGATGCGTTGACGCTTCCACCGAAGTAAGCGAAGTACATTCTGTCAAACCTTGGATAGAAAGGGGAAAAGGGATGAGGAAACTATGCGTCTGCGAAATCAGTAAGGGGGAGAGAAGAACCGGGTATTCGTCGATCGCGAGAACACCCCACACGCCTGCTGCGGGTGTGGTGTGTACTGCATGATCTGCATCGCAAAGTTTCTTGCGTTGTTAGCACAACTCCAATAAAAAGCGTAGCAACCGTGCTTCCTTCTTCCTTCTGTAATGATGATTTCACCACACTAGAGCCTGCTGCTTTGATGTGGGTGTGGAGCACATGTGAACACTAGATAGCTCGACACACAGAAAAGGAACAGGATCGTCGGAAGCACTCCTACACTTTTACGCATCATAAATGTGCTCAAAAGTTCTGAAGGGCGAGTGGTTGTACTTCTCAGTCGCTTCCGTATCTCCATCACACCGAAGGAATTGAAGTAAGCCTCAGGGGCTCTTCGCAACGGGGTGATCGTCAGTGCATTTTGGAAATCAACGAAAAATCACACAAACCACCTGGCAGATGAAGGTGTGGTGGTGGAAACACGCTTCCGAAACACTACACGCAAGGTGAAACGGAAGACACAGCACACACAGAGATAGAAGTTTTGTTCGTTGTTGTGAAGAGCCACCTCCCGCAGGGGCTGAAGGCAACACCAACACCCTGTGAGTCGACCTTCCCCAGGCACTCACCTGTGCTGAGGCTGTACAGTGCGGTGGCGTCGGTGTTGACGAGTGCCACTGCAACAACACCACCTGGCTGTGACACAGCAAGCGAGGAGGGATTCTCGCTCAGTTGCACGGTCAACAGACAGTTGAGGGAGGTCGTGCACCACACCTTGAAAGACTTGTCGAAAGCGCACGACACCAGGTGCTGCTCGTCCTTGGTCAGGGCGATGGCGACCACAAACAGAGTGTGTGCATCCAGGGTGTGTGTGTCAACGAGGGTGTTGATGTCCCACACACGGATGGTCTTGTCCTGTGACCCGCTGAATATCCTCGATGCCGATACAGCAACAGACCAAACAGGCCCGCTGTGCCCATCCAGCACTGTGGCGGTCGGTATGCCTTTGAAGTCCCACACACGCAGCCTCTTCCTCCTATCTCCGGAAACCAGAAGCCCGCAGGGCGACCACGCTGCACTGCACACAGCGGCAAGCTGTTGGAGGGTGTGCACTTTCTCCCAAGTTGATGTCAGCCACACGCAGATGGTGCCGTCATGAGAGCCTGTCGCCAACCACGTCCCACAGACGGAAAACGCTGTGCAGCAAAGAGGCTCCTTGCCGTGTGCGAAGTCCGCCACCACAGCAGCGGTCGTGGTATTGAACACAGTGATGCGTCCGTTGGAGAAACACACTGTGTACAGCTGACCACATCTCGACAGTGCAGTGCAGAAGACATCCGGGTATTCTCCGTCTGAGGTCCCACCAGCGGCAGTGGAGGCGCTTGGAAGAGACACCTCTTCAGGTGAGCTCCTGCCATGCGCAATTGAGTAGACAGCAGGCGCCTTGATGCGGGGGACGAGCTGGACAGCACCCCCGTCCTCCAGAGCCGTGTTGGAAACGCGCTGTGCATCGTCCAGCTCCTCCTCACACCCTTCGATGTGTGCTGCGACGGTTTCAGCCTCACGGGCCGCGTTGATAGAACACGGGAACATCTCCTTCAACGCATCCGCCTTCAGCCCGACCACAGTCCCGTCTTCCGGAACACCGACGACACAGCTGTCACCGGTCCCGGTGTAACGGACAGTCACATTCATCTTTTGTTGGTTGTCCAGTATGCCTGTGGTGGAGTGCGGGTTGTTGAGGTGATGAAGAATGTGTCGGGAGATGCATTGCGTGTCAGAAAGAGGGCAGCACCAATCCAAAGGCGGTGAGTGTGTGGAGGGAGGGAGGGGAGGGGTGCGGAGCAGTCTGCAGAGAGAGCACTGCGTCAATTGATTTTCCCCTCTTTTCATCTAGGGGCACCGCATCAGCTGGGTTGGGCGGTGGTGCTGAGAGGCAAGCCCGTGCTTCCTTATCCCTCAAGAACGGGGAGCCACACAAGGTAGGGCACAGGGTTCCGAGATATAGGAACATCAGGGTGAAACGGAAGACACAGCACGCACAGAGACAGAATTGCTCGTTGGTGTGAAGACCCACCTCCCGCAGAGGCTGAGTGCAGCACCACCACCCGTTGCATCAACCTTGCCTAGACACTCGCCTGTGCTGAGGCGGTACAGTGTGGCGCTGTTGGTGCGAAGAGTAAGAACCATAACAACATCACCTGGCTGTGACACAGCCAGCGTGTTGGGATAGTTGTCCAGTTGCACAGTACGTAGGCAGCTGAGGGAGGTTGTGCACCACACCTTGAGTGACTTGTCTGCAGAGCACGACACTAGGTGCTGCTCGTCCTTAGTCAGGACGATCCTGGACAGATAATCAGTGTGGCCACCCAGGGTGCGTGTGTGTCTGAGGGTGCTGATGTCCCACACACGGATGCTCTTGTCCCATGACCCGCTGAAGATCCTCGTGCGCGACACAGCAATGCTGTAAACAGCCTCACTGTGACCTTCCAGCACTGTGGCGCTCGGTGTGCCCTCCAAGTCCCGCACACGCAGTTTCGCTTTGAAGTAAGCAACAATACCGCGAAGGGACCTGCCGCGACCCTCCGGCACTGTGGGGCTCGGTGTGTCCTTCAAGCCCCACACACGCAGTTTGCCGTCGTAGTCTCCAGACACCAGACGTCCGCAGTGTGTCCATGCTGCACTGTACACTGCCTGGCTGTTCGGATCCAGCGTGCACACCTCCTCCCACGTTCCTGTCAGCCACACGCAGATGGTGCCGTCATAAGAGCACGTCGCCAACCACGTCCCACAGACTGAGAATGCGGTGTGAGAAATCTCCGTGGTGCCGTGTGTTAAGTCCGCCACCACAGCAGCGGTGCTGGTGTCAAACACAGTGATGCGTCCGTTGCGGTACCCCACAGCACAGAGCGTCCCACACCTCGACAGTGCGATGCACTTAATGACTTCGTTATGTGCAGTTGAGTAGACAGCAGGCGCCTTGACGTTGGGCCAGCGTGGGATGAGCTGGACAGCACCCCCGTCCTCCAGAGCCGTGTCGGAAACGCGCTGTGCATCGTCCAGCTCCTCCGGACACCCTTCGATGTGTGCTGCGACGGTTTCAGCCTCACGGGCCGCGTTGATAGAACACGGGAACATCTCCTTCAACGCATCCGCCTTCAGCCCGACCACAGTCCCGTCTTCCGGAACACCGACGACGCAGCTGTCACCGGTCCCGGTGTAACGGACAGTCACATTCATCTTTTGTTGGTTGTCCAGTATGCCTGTGGTGGAGTGCGGGTTGTTGAGGTGATGGAGAATGTGTCGGGAGATGCATTGCGTGTCAGAACGAGGGCAGCACCAATCCAAAGGCGGCGAGTGTGGGGAGGGAGGGGGTGTGATCGTCGACAGTGAATGAAACACAGCCCAGCACCGTCTCGCAATGTTTGTCCTTTTTGTAGTCCCGACACCAGAATGCTGTACAAGACAGATCAATGCATAATGGGAGGGTGTGTAGCAGTTGTCTGTCAGTGGCCTGGTGGTTGGACCGCAACACAGTATCACTAAAACACGACCAGGGGAGGGTGCGGAGCAGTCTGCAGAGAGTGAGAGTGCACTGCGCCAATCGATGTTTGTCCTCTTCTTTTCCGAGGGGCGCATCAGCTGGGTCAGGTGGTGGTGCTGAGAGGCAAGTCTGTGATAATCACCGATTCCTTATCCCGGGCTGACTTCATTCGTCACAAGAACGGGGAGTCACACAAGGTAGGGCACAGGGTTCCGAGATATAGGAACATCAGGGTGAAACGGAAGACACAGCACGCACAGAGATAGAAGTGGCGATAGAAACGGCGTTCGTTGGTGTGAAGACCCACCTCCCGCAGAGGCTGAGTGCAGCACCACCACCCGTTGCATCAACCTTGCCTAGACACTCGCCTGTGCTGAGGCGGTACAGTGTGGCGCTGTTGGTGCGAAGAGTAAGAACCACAACAACATCACCTGGCTGTGACACAGCCAGCGTGTTGGGATAGTTGTCCAGTTGCACAGTACGCAGGCAGCTGAGGGAGGTTGTGCACCACACCTTGAGTGACTTGTCTGCAGAGCACGACACCAGATGCTGCTCGTCCTGAGTCAGGGCAATCCTGGATACCCAATCAGTGTGGCCACCCAGGGTGCGTGTGTGTCTGAGGGTGCTGATGTCCCACACACGGATGCTCTTGTCCCATGACCCGCTGAAGATCCTCGTGCGCGACACAGCAATGCTGTAAACAGCCTCACTGTGACCTTCCAGCACTGTGGCGCTCGGTGTGCCCTCCAAGTCCCGCACACGCAGTTTCGCTTTGAAGTAAGCAACAATACCGCGAAGGGACCTGCCGCGACCCTCCGGCACTGTGGGGCTCGGTGTGTCCTTCAAGCCCCACACACGCAGTTTGCCGTCGTAGTCTCCAGACACCAGACGTCCGCAGTGGGTCCATGCTGCACTGTACACCGCCTGGCTGTTCGGATCCAGCGTGCACACCTCCTCCCACGTTCCTGTCAGCCACACGCAGATGGTGCCGTCATAAGAGCACGTCGCCAACCACGTCCCACAGACTGAGAATGCGGTGTGAGAAATCTCCGTGGTGCCGTGTGTTAAGTCCGCCACCACAGCAGCGGTGCTGGTGTCAAACACAGTGATGCGTCCGTTGCGGTACCCCACAGCACAGAGCGTCCCACACCTCGACAGTGCGATGCACTTGATGACTTCGTTATGTGCAGTTGAGTAGACAGCAGGCGCCTTGACATTGGGCCAGCGTGGGATGAGCTGGACAGCACCCCCGTCCTCCAGAGCCGTGTCGGAAACGCGCTGTGCATCGTCCAGCTCCTCCTCGCACCCTTCGACGTGGACTGCCACGCATGCAGCCTCACGGGCTGCGTTGATAGAACCCGGAAACATCTCCTTCAACGCGTCCGCCTTCAGCTCGACCACAGTCCCGTCTTCCGGAACACCGACGATACAGCTGTCACCGGTCACGGTGTGACGCACAGTCACATCCATCTTTTGTTGGTTTTGTAGTCCTCTCCCAATAAGAAACAAACCACAAAGCCTTCCTGGAGGGTGTGCAGTGTGACTGACGGATAGCCAACCTGGCCCACAAAGTGGTCCTGCTGAAGTCCCCCCGTCAGTGGGGACGTGAACTGGGCAAGTGCTCTCAGATCTAGTACAGACCGCAGCACTGAAGGTGATTCAACAGGTTGACAAACAAATCAGAGGAGGGTGTGTGTGGAGCAGTCCGAACGCCTTCAGACAGCATCAGATGAGCTTTCCATCTCGGTCAGTATTGCCGTGTCAGTGAGAGCCACAGATAATTGTCGGAAAGACAGAGTACTCCTTTCGCTATAATAAGAGAACACCCTGCCCAGCAACTGCAAAAAAGCCAGATCCGGGCTACTTTTCGTTGAGCGCACACTCCTGTGTCAAGGCTGTGTAAGCCCTGTGGAGTGGCAAGGAGGTGTGGTCCTTAGAAAGCTTCAGTCGTACGATTTCCTTCGTTACTTCGCGGCTTCACTCCACTTGGTCCCTCGGAACTGGTTTGTTTGTGCGCCAATTTCGGGAAAAACAAAAGCAACACCGCAGGATGTTGGAGTTGTTGCCCAAGCGCTGCCTACCTAGAAGCCCTGTTGCAGTAAAAAAGGATTGCCGGGCTTCTTTTACTTTGTTTGTGCAAACCTTCTGTTCACCTGTCACGTTGGGGTGTGGAGTGTAGGCGAACAAAACATTGCTCCCACTGGGGGCCCTCGCTACCAGGTGTGACTGAGTGAGAACAAGTGAGCCACAGCCCACTTCCCCTCACTGACTGACGAGCTGTGGCTGGTAGCGAGGGCCCCACTGCAACCTTTTTTGTTCTGAACGCCTTCCGTGAGCACGGTGCGTTTCACAAAAAAAACGGCAGCAGCGCCAGAACGAGTTCATTTATATTACGCACGCAGCGGCACGCTTGTGAGCAGAAGATGTCACGACCACAGCCAAAGCGTGCTCCGCACACCACTCGCCCCACCATCACAGGGGTTTTGTTGTGTGTGGAAGCGTCAGCGCAAATACCGTAAACGTAAATGATATGGACCCTCAAAAAATCGGACCGTAAAAACTATGGACCATCAGGGGGTCTGAGACGGTCCGTGGACCTGTTTTCAGTCCAGACCACTTACGTTGCGGCACCCTGGTCTCGCGCAGAGCAGGCGTCACCATCCACGAAAGCTGGCTGCGCTGGATGGTGGTGGCGATGCCACCAAGGCACCCACCGGACAGCCCCGAGATGCTGAAGCCGTGGTGCGGGTGGTAGGTTCAACCATTGGTTGAATAAACTGCTGTCACGCGCCGACGCTCCGTCATAATTTGACAACTGTCGGATTCCACATCAAAAGAGCGGCTGGCTGTCCAGTGGCAACTCTTTGCCATTTTTAAGAGGAAACAAAAGCCACTGGGGGCCTTCGCTCAGCAGTGCAACAACGTGAACCGCCTCACAAAAGATGGAGGCAACCCGACACAGTCTGCCACAGGGCGAAGACCCCCTACGAGCGCAACAACACGGGTGCGCGGGGGTGTAAGGACAGAAGCGAGGCGCCCCGCCCCACCACTCCTGGACAGGCCTGGAACCCCGGTGGGGGGGCCGGCATTCCCGCGGGAGGAATTGAGGCAGGACGCAGGAACGTTCGTGGTACGATGTGGAGGAGGGGGTGGCAAGGGGGGGGCCTGGGGGCGAGTGGGAAAACCGGGTTGGGGATCAGAACAGGCAAAAACGAGTTGGGGCGGGCGGAGGGGGGAGGGGGGCACGCGGGTGCCGCCAATCAGCACACACGATGCCCCTCCCCTCCCATCCCCTCCCCTCCCCTCCCCCCTTTTTTTCCCGACATGACAGCGCCGCTGGCGGGTGGGCAGATGCAGGCTGCAGCCACGAGGGCGGGGTAGGGGATTTGCCGCCCTCCCAACCAACGCAACAGAACCGCAGCACGCTGGGTCTGGGGAGGGCAACCTGCGGATCGCCCACCACCCTAGACACTGCGCTGCCTGGGGACACCACCATAGCGGCAGAGACCTACGGGCTGCGATGCTGGGGTGGTGGGGGAGACGTGCCAGGAGACAGATTCCCCCAACTCACCCACCCACGTGAATTTCTTTATCGTAGACTGTAGTGCAGACAACACCGAGAGCAGTTGCTCTTGGTGTGATCCCCACTGTGCTGCCTGAACACACATGCTCTCTCTGGGGGTCTTCGCTGGCCGTTAATCTTCAGTATTCAACTATTTCAACAGGAAATGCACCAAAATGCACTGACGACCACCCCGGAGCGAAGACCCTCCGTCTTTCTCTCTCGTATGAATTAAAGTGTGAATACCCCCGGAACGAAGATACCCGCACCCCGACAAAAGACACTGCGATGCCTGACACACATTCTCTCCCTCTCTCTCATGCCATACTGCAGCGCGACACGACGCTTCACAGGCGTGCTGCCGGAAGCACAATACGCGCCGCCCTCTCCTGCAGGATGCGGGCAGCGCCGTGCGTCATGCTGTCCACAATCTGCTTCGCCGTCAGCACGCTGTTGATGGACCCCGCAACCTGCCCCGCAAGCAGCATCCGCGTCTTCGCAATGGAGAACGGCTTCCCCGTCGCAAGCGCCTCGTCCCTCTGCTTGGCGTACGGCACAACACCCTTGGAGGTCAGCTCGCGGATCTCCTCCTGCCTCGTGTTCTCCCACTCCATCACGAAGGGCGTCTTGATGGTGCGCAGCGGGCGGCCGGTGTAGATGAGGGTGCGGATGGTGTTGGTCGCGCCTGACTGCAGCACGCCATCCACGTGAGCCTTGGAGGCGGTGGCCTCCTCGCATGCGATGAAGCGAGTGCCGACCCACACAGCCTGTGCCCCCATCGCGAGCATCGCAGCCATGCTGCGGTCGTCATAGATCCCACCCGCAGCCACGATCTGAATCGGCTTCCCTGTGAACGCGCTTGTCTTGCCCTTCGCGGCGTCGAGGCACATCGGGATGAGAGCGGCGGTCCCCACCTCCCCGGTATGGCCGCCCCCCTCGTAGCCCTGGCAGCACATGATGTCCATCCCGGCCGCGATGGCCTTCTCGACGTGGCGGGGGTGCCCCACCATGTTCATGCAGATGATGCCCGCTTTGTGGAGTCGCTCGACAACCCACTTCGGGGGGACGCCCACTGCGCTGATGAAGAGGCGGGCACCAGAGGTGGCGATCACCTCGACCAGCTCCGGGAGCTGCCCGCCGGTGTAGTCTTTGTTGGTCTTGCGTGCGCTGCCGCCGACCTGCGGGATAAGGAGGTCGACCCCGAAGGCGGTCTTGTCGTGCAGCTGGTCCTTAAGGCGGGTGATCTCCTTTCGCAGCTGGCCCGGTGTCATCAGGACCCCGCCGATGCTCCCAAGTCCTCCGGCGTTGCTCACCGCTGCGGCGAGGCGTGCCGTTGCGACGTTGTTCATCCCGGCGAGCAGCACTGGGTGGCGGATGCGGAGCATCTCTGTCGTCTCCGTCTTGAGCACCTGTGCCGAAGCAGACATCGTTGCAAAGGCGTGCTGTGTTGTGCTGTCCTGGCTGGCTGTGTTGCGTGAGGAGGGTGGGTGGGGTGGGGTGCCAGAACCGGTGGGTGCCGAAAACTATGTGCCCCGCCCCCGCTGGATCGTAAAGTGATAAGCAAAAAAACGGGGCAACAAACCAATTGCTGCCGGGGGTTGTTTTGTTGGAATGCAGAGACCCCGCTCTTTGTGCACACCACCCCCCGGTCTGATGAAGTGGTGTGAGTGGGGCCGCACGATCCAGCTAAAGGCACAGAAAGTTTCCCCAGTTGGGCACGCCGAAGTACAACAAAACGTTGCACCACAAAATGCAACCCGGGTGAATCACATGCAAGAGGATAGGGCAGGGTAGGGTGAGGTAGCTGCAAAAGGTTGCGCTGCAAACAGTCTCCATCAGCCTCACGCACCCGGCCTTGGCTGCTGTGCTGACAACACACACACACTGCTACTCGCACCACTGCCAGCGGCTCCGCCTGGTTTGGACAGGCGGCCCCCCGTAGTCTCTTGTTCTGACGATGCTCTGCCTCTTGTGTTCATGCGGCTCGGGGAAGGCGGCAGCAACGACGTCGCTGTCGCGGCGCAGCGGGGCAGACGCGTACCCGAAGGCTATTGGGTTGGCACGCACAGCTGCCAGCACCACCTCCTTGTCGCAGCACAGCGCTGTGGGGGCGTACTGCAGGGCACGTCCCTCTTGGTGCACAGCTGCCAGCACCACCTCACGCTTGTTCCACAGCGTGTCGTGGGCGAAACGCAGCGCTCTGCCGCAGCTCATCACAGCTGCGAGCAGCACCTCCTCGTCACCACAGAACACGGGATCGGCAAACTGCAGTGCATCGCCGTGTGAACGAACCGCTTGAAGTACAACCGACCTGTCACTTCGCAGTGAATGGTCAGCGCCCTGCAGCGCCCTCCCGTCCTGCAAGATGGCCGCCAGTTGAAGCTCCGTGTCACGGCACAGTGAAGCACTGGCGTGGAGAAGAGCGCACCCGCACTTGCGTACGACTGTAAGCATGAAGTCTCTGTTGCTGAGCAACGAAGGGTCGGCGAATTGAAGAGCATCCCCGTCAGTGTGCGCGGCTGCGAGCACCACCTCCTCGTCGCTGCAGAATGCCACGTCAGCAGACTCAAGTGCATACTCCGAAGACTTCACAGCGGCCAGCACGACCTCACGATCCTTGCGCAAGTTGTCTGAAGAATATTTCAAAGCATAGCCATCCTTCCGCACGGCTGAGAGGACCACATCTCTGTTGCTGCGGATCGACTCATCACACAACCGCAGGGTAGACGGGTCCTGTGCCACCGCAGCCAGCTGCACGTCCCTGTCGCTGGCTACAGAGGGGGGGGCGTACCTCAAGGCACGTCCCTGCAGCTTGACACACTGCAACACGAAGTCTCTGTTGGCGCGAAGCGAGGTGCCTGCTTCTCTGAGCACAGCTGGGTCCTGCCGCACACCTGCCAGCACCACCTCCTCGTCGTGCTTCAGCTGTGAGGGTACACAGCGCAGTGCAGAGGTGTGGCCCCACGATTTGCTGTGCATCGCAGCGAGCACCACCTCCCTGTCGCACTGCAGAGAAGGGTGAGCGTGTATGAGTGCAGAGGGGGTGGTCTCGGCTGCTGCAAGAATCAGGTCCCGGTCTTGGTGAAGTGGCACATCGAAGCACGGCTGGGCAGGCTTGGGGATGGAGTCGAATGTCGTGCCCTGCCACAGGATAGCCTCGCGTTGAAAATCCCTGTCGTGGCGCAGTGCAGAAGATGCACTTTCGAAGTTGGCTCCGAACAACCGCACGGCAGTAAGCATCACCTCCCTGTCGGCCCAGAGTGCAGACTCAATCCCACACGGCATACATCCCATCCGTAAGGCGCGGAGGACAAGCTCCTTGTCGTTGCGCAGTGCGGCACTTGCGTGTTTGATGCCACCTATTGCCGCCATCACCACCTGCCTGTCGTTGCGGAGGGACTCACAAGCGTACTTGAGCGCGCTGCCGGTGCTTTGGACTGCCGCCATGACCACTTCCCTGTCGGCCTGCAGCGCTGCATCAACATGCGCGAGTGCCTCACCCTGCCGCTGCACAAGAGTGAGGACGAAGGGTTTATTGTTGAGAGGTGCAGGTATTGCGAAGTCGATCCCGGAATAAATGCTGAAGAACAGCACAACGTCCTCATCCTCGCGCAGGTCTTTGGAAGCGTGTTGAAGTACGTTGGCTTGATTGCGCACTGCTACGCTGACGATGTATCTGTCACTGCGGAAGGATTCATCAAGATGTTGCAAAGCACTGCCGTCACACTGCACCACCGCAAGCGCCACATCACGCAGGCGCCGTGCCCAGGCAGGTACGGCGTTGATGTCAATGTCGCCACGCCCCTGCTTCTGCAGCACCTCAACGAAGCGAGCACCCGACAGCGCCACGTCGATGCAGCACCCCTGCGACACCCCTGCGGCACCGGACAGAGGCGTGTTGTCGTCGAGCACCTCCCCATCCACCGAGAGCTCCACGTCCTCAGGAAGCGCGTCAGCTGGCGACCCGAGCACCACGTCGAGTGCCTTTGCCTTGAGATGAACCAGCGTATCGCGCTCCCCGATGTGCACCGCGTGCTGCTCCCCACACAGACTGTCCTTCAGGAACACCTCCATTAGTTCGACAGGCTGCTATGATTTGGTCTTGCCTGTGTCTGGTGGTACGTGACCGAGAGGGGGGGAAGAGGGGGCGGCACGAAAGCGGATTCGAGGAACTGCTGGGGAGGGGGGTGGGGGGGGGGGGGGTTAGGGGGGGTCATAAGCCCCCCTAAAAACGTACGAAAACCATAGTGTCATAACGGCCGTCATGGAGGGAGTGGATTTTCTGAGAATTCACTACCTCAGTTCCCGCTACCGAAATATAAAAACGGCCGTTTTCATGTTTTGTTGGCAAAAAAACGGCCGTTTTTTTCCCCCTCCTATTTTCCTTTGGAGATTCGCCTCCTGCTTACCGTACCGAGCTGAGGAAACACACTTGACAACTCCCTGTTGCCTGCACATGACATTGGGCACTGCGATTCTCTGTCGACTGTACAAAGAAAAATGGCTTCCGCCCTGCCTGTCGCTCGACAAGCAGCAGACACCCGAGAGCAGAGAGGAGTGTAGCAGCCCGGTTCGCCCCCGGGTTGTCCCAGAAATCCAGCACACCCTCGGAACGTGGTGGCCTAGTCGTAGATCACCCAGGCCCCGCTCGTGACCTCCCCGAAACAGAGGGGAGGTGGCACCGGGGTTCTGACACCCCTACGACCCATGCGGCCGTACGCGCTCGGGCACAGACGGCGGACCGCAAACCAGAAGGACTTCCCTGATTCCGTGCCGTCCCACCTTCTGCGCAGCTGCGGTCGCCAGCCCAGGCCAGCTCCCCTGCCAGGGGCACTGGGGGGTCGTACTTCCCCACCTCAGACACTTTCTCGATGACATTCTCAATGTCGGTGTACACTGCATCGACAGGGGCACGCCGTTGGCACACCCAGCTGCGCATCGCAGTACTTCTGGAGCAGCGATGCGAGGGGTGCCGTCAGGCGGACGGCGGCCTGCAGGTGGGACTCGAGCCCAGCGATTTCGTGGGCATCTCTGCCAACCGCAGAAGCAACGCACACGTAGCAGGGCCGCTGTCCTGCAGCGGGCCCGGAAGATTGTATGAATGCCCGGGGACGTGGTGCAAGGTGCAGATCCACTCAAGCGGTGCAGGTAGTGTGTGTCGGAGAGAAGCGGGATCGCACGGCCGGTGGTGCCGTCTTGCTCGCCTGCTTCTCCCTCTCAGCTGCGTCAGAGATGTGGCACAGCACATCCTTCAGCGCCAGTGCGGTCGTGAACCCATCCAGCTGGTGCTGCATATTGCCCGGGATGATCGCCCGTGCCTTCGGGAATAAATCAGCGAAGGCGGTGTCCTTCTCAGCCGGGGTGCTGTCGCCGATATCAAGGGAAAGCTCTGTCGGAAGAGCCCTGATGCCAGTGAGCGACACCCACCTCTGCCTGCACGGTCATCCACGACACACGTGCCTAGATTGGCCGCAACCATGTTCAGCCCCTCCTCGGGACACACTTCTTGACAGCATCATGCACCATGCCAGCCGGTGATCCGGTGAACAACGCACCCCGGGCGATCCGAAGTTGCAAGCCTGCCACTGAGGGTATCGCACTCCGACAGCGCCAGCTGTTTCCCTGGCTCTGCACTTTCAACGCTGCGTTCTTCTTCTTCTTGATATGGCGCGGTCCGTCAAAGTGGTCCACGAAGTCTGAACTCTTCGCATCATACTTGAAGGCGCGCTCACAATGCTTGCTGCAGGGTATCCCTTGCAGTGGGGAGGCACTCCTGGTGGTGGGATCTCGCCTGCTGACCCACGCCCCATACAAAATACAGCAGCAGTCTCTCGAGTCTTCCTTTCAGATGATTTTTGCATTGATCGCTTCCACCGTTAGGGTAGGGTCTAGGGTTAACCCTGACCCTAACCCTAGGGTTAGGGTAGGGTCTAGGGTCAACCCTAACCCTAACCCTAGGGTTGGGTCAAGGGTTAACCCTAACCCTAACCCTAGGGTTGGGTAGGGTCTGGGGTCAACCCTGACCCTAACCCTAGGGTTGGGTCAAGGGTTTACCCTAACCCTAACCCTAGGGTTAGGGTAGGTTCTAGGGTTAACCCTGACCCTAACCCTAGGGTTGGGTAGGGCCTAGGGTCAACCCTGACCCTAACCCGAGGGTTGGGTAGGGTCTACGGTTAACCCTAACCCTAATCCTAGGGTTGGGTCAAGGGTTAACCCTAACCCTAACCCTAGGGTTAGGGTAGGGTCTAGGGTTAACCCTGACCCTAACCCTAGGGCTGGGTAGGGTCTAGGGTCAACCCTGACCCTAACCCGAGGGTTGGGTAGGGTCTAGGGTCAACCCTAACCCTAACCCTAGGGTTGGGTCAAGGGTTAACCCTAACCCTAACGCTAGGGTTAGGGTAGGGTCTAGGGTCAACCCTGACCCTAACCCTAGGGTTGGGTCAAGGGTTAACCCTAACCCTAACGCTAGGGTTAGGGTAGGGTCTAGGGTTAACCCTGACCCTAACCCTAGGGTTGGGTAGGGTCTAGGGTTAACCCTAAGCCTAACCCTAGGGTTGGGTCAAGGGTTAACCCTAACCCTAACCCTAGGGTTAGGGTAGGGTCTAGGGTCAACCCTGACCCTAACCCGAGGGTTGGGTAGGGTCTAGGGTTAACCCTAACCCTAACCCTAGGGTTGGGTCAAGGGTTAACCCTAACCCTAACCCTAGGGTTGGGTAGGGTCTAGGGTCAACCCTGACCCTAACCCGAGGGTTGGGTAGGGTCTAGGGTTAACCCTAAGCCTAACCCTAGGGTTGGGTCAAGGGTTAACCCAAACCCTAACCCTAGGGTTAGGGTAGGGTCTAGGGTCAACCCTAACCCTAACCCTAGGGTTAGGGTCAGGGTTAACCCTAGACCCTACCCTAACCCTAGGGTTAGGGTTAGGGTTAACCCTTGACCCAACCCTAGGGTTAGGGTCAGGGTTGACCCCAGACCCTACCCAACCCTAGGGTTAGGGTTAGGGTTAACCCTTGACCCAACCCTAGGGTTAGGGTTAGGGTTGACCCTAGACCCTACCCTAACCCTAGGGTTAGGGTCAGGGTTAACCCTAGACCCTACCCTAACCCTAGGGTTAGGGTTAGGGTTAACCCTTGACCCAACCCTAGGGTTAGGGTTAGGGTTAACCCTAGACCCTACCGAACCCTCGGGTTAGGGTCAGGGTTGACCCTAGACCCTACCCAACCCTAGGGTTAGGGTCAGGGTTAACCCTAGACCCTACCCTAACCCTAGGGTTAGGGTTCGGGTTAGCCCTTGACCCAACCCTAGGGTTAGGGTTAGGGTTGACCCTAGACCCTACCCTAACCCTAGGGTTAGGGTTAGGGTTAACCCTTGCCCCAACCTTAGGGTTAGGGTTAGGGTTGACCCTAGACCCTACCCTAACCCTAGGGTTAGGGTTAGGGTTAACCCTTGACCCAACCCTAGGGTTAGGGTTAGGGTTAACCCTAGACCCTACCCAACCCTCGGGTTAGGGTCAGGGTTGACCCTAGACCCTACCCAACCCTAGGGTTAGGGTCAGGGTTAACCCTAGACCCTACCCTAACCCTAGGGTTAGGGTTAGGGTTAACCCTTGACCCAACCCTAGGGTTAGGGTTAGGGTTGACCCTAGACCCTACCCTAACCCTAGTGTTAGGGTTAGGGTTAACCCTTGACCCAACCCTAGGGTTAGGGTTAGGGTTAACCCTAGACCCTACCGAACCCTCGGGTTAGGGTCAGGGTTGACCCTAGACCCTACCCAACCCTAGGGTTAGGGTCAGGGTTAACCCTAGACCCTACCCTAACCCTAGGGTTAGGGTTAGGGTAAACCCTTGACCCAACCCTAGGGTTAGGGTTAGGGTTAACCCTAGACCCTACCCTAACGCTAGGGTTAGGGTTAGGGTTAACCCTTGACCCAACCCTAGGGTTAGGGTCAGGGTTGACCCCAGACCCTACCCAACCCTAGGGTTAGGGTTAGGGTAAACCCTTGACCCAACCCTAGGGTTAGGGTCAGGGTTGACCCCAGACCCTACCCAACCCTAGGGTTAGGGTTAGGGTTAACCCTAGACCCTACCCTAACCCTAGGGTTAGGGTTAGGGTTAACCCTTGACCCAACCCTAGGGTTAGGGTTAGGGTTGACCCTAGACCCTACCCTAACCCTTGGGTTAGGGTTAGGGTTAACCCTTGACCCAACCCTAGGGTTAGGGTTAGGGTTAACCCTAGACCCTACCGAACCCTCGGGTTAGGGTCAGGGTTGACCCTAGACCCTACCCAACCCTAGGGTTAGGGTCAGGGTTAACCCTAGACCCTACCCTAACCCTAGGGTTAGGGTTAGGGTTAACCCTTGACCCAACCCTAGGGTTAGGGTTAGGGTTGACCCTAGACCCTACCCTAACCCTAGGGTTAGGGTTAGGGTTAACCCTTGACCCAACCCTAGGGTTAGGGTTAGGGTTAACCCTAGACCCTACCCAACCCTCGGGTTAGGGTCAGGGTTGACCCTAGACCCTACCCAACCCTAGGGTTAGGGTCAGGGTTAACCCTAGACCCTACCCTAACCCTAGGGTTAGGGTTAGGGTAAACCCTTGACCCAACCCTAGGGTTAGGGTTAGGGTTAACCCTAGACCCTACCCTAACCCTAGGGTTAGGGTCAGGGTTAACCCTAGACCCTACCCTAACCCTAGGGTTAGGGTTAGGGTTAACCCTTGACCCAACCCTAGGGTTAGGGTCAGGGTTGACCCCAGACCCTACCCAACCCTAGGGTTAGGGTTAGGGTAAACCCTTGACCCAACCCTAGGGTTAGGGTCAGGGTTGACCCCAGACCCTACCCAACCCTAGGGTTAGGGTTAGGGTTAACCCTAGACCCTACCCTAACCCTAGGGTTAGGGTTAGGGTTAACCCTTGACCCAACCCTAGGGTTAGGGTTAGGGTTAACCCTAGACCCTACCCTAACCCTAGGGTTAGGGTTAGGGTTAACCCTTGACCCAACCCTAGGGTTAGGGTTAGGGTTGACCCTAGACCCTACCCTAACCCTTGGGTTAGGGTTAGGGTTAACCCTTGACCCAACCCTAGGGTTAGGGTTAACCCTAGACCCTACCGAACCCTCGGGTTAGGGTCAGGGTTGACCCTAGTCCCTACCCAACCCTAGGGTTAGGGTCAGGGTTAACCCTAGACCCTACCCTAACCCTAGGGTTAGGGTTAGGGTTAGCCCTTGACCCAACCCTAGGGTTAGGGTTAGGGTTGACCCTAGACCCTACCCTAACCCTAGGGTTAGGGTTAGGGTTAACCCTTGACCCAACCTTAGGGTTAGGGTTAGGGTTGACCCTAGACCCTACCCTAACCCTAGGGTTAGGGTTAGGGTTAACCCTTGACCCAACCCTAGGGTTAGGGTTAGGGTTAACCCTAGACCCTACCCAACCCTCGGGTTAGGGTCAGGGTTGACCCTAGACCCTACCCAACCCTAGGGTTAGGGTCAGGGTTAACCCTAGACCCTACCCTAACCCTAGGGTTAGGGTTAGGGTTAACCCTTGACCCAACCCTAGGGTTAGGGTTAGGGTTAACCCTTGACCCAACCCTAGGGTTAGGGTTAGGGTTAACCCTAGACCCTACCCTAACCCTAGGGTTAGGGTTAGGGTTAACCCTTGACCCAACCCTAGGGTTAGGGTTAGGGTTGACCCTAGACCCTACCCTAACCCTAGGGTTAGGGTCAGGGTTAACCCTAGACCCTACCCTAACCCTTGGGTTAGGGTTAGGGTTAACCCTTGACCCAACCCTAGGGTTAGGGTTAGGGTTAACCCTAGACCCTACCGAACCCTCGGGTTAGGGTCAGGGTTGACCCTAGACCCTACCCAACCCTAGGGTTAGGGTCAGGGTTAACCCTTGACCCAACCTTAGGGTTAACCCTTGACCCAACCCTAGGGTTAGGGTTAGGGTTGACCCTAGACCCTACCCTAACCCTAGGGTTAGGGTCAGGGTTAACCCTAGACCCTACCCTAACCCTTGGGTTAGGGTTAGGGTTAACCCTTGACCCAACCCTAGGGTTAGGGTTAGGGTTAACCCTAGACCCTACCCAACCCTCGGGTTAGGGTCAGGGTTGACCCTAGACCCTACCCAACCCTAGGGTTAGGGTCAGGGTTAACCCTAGACCCTACCCTAACCCTAGGGTTAGGGTTAGGGTTAACCCTTGACCCAACCCTAGGGTTAGGGTTAGGGTTGACCCTAGACCCTACCCTAACCCTAGGGTTAGGGTTAGGGTTAACCCTTGACCCAACCCTAGGGTTAGGGTTAGGGTTAACCCTAGACCCTACCCAACCCTCGGGTTAGGGTCAGGGTTGACCCTAGACCCTACCCAACCCTAGGGTTGGGGTCAGGGTTAACCCTAGACCCTACCCTAACCCTAGGGTTAGGGTTAGGGTTAACCCTTGACCCAACCCTAGGGTTAGGGTTAGGGTTAACCCTAGACCCTACCCTAACCCTAGGGTTAGGGTTAGGGTTAACCCTTGACCCAACCCTAGGGTTAGGGTTAGGGTTGACCCTAGACCCTACCCTAACCCTAGGGTTAGGGTTAACCCTTGACCCAACCCTAGGGTTAGGGTTAGGGTTAACCCTAGACCCTACCCTAACCCTAGGGTTAGGGTTAGGGTTAACCCTTGACCCAACCCTAGGGTTAGGGTTAGGGTTAACCCTTGACCCAACCCTAGGGTTAGGGTTAGGGTTAACCCTAGACCCTACCCTAACCCTAGGGTTAGGGTTAGGGTTAACCCTTGACCCAACCCTAGGGTTAGGGTTAGGGTTGACCCTAGACCCTACCCTAACCCTAGGGTTAGGGTCAGGGTTAACCCTAGACCCTACCCTAACCCTAGGGTTAGGGTCTAGGGTTAACCCTAACCCTAACCCTAGGGTTGGGTCAAGGGTTTACCCTAACCCTAACCCTAGGGTTAGGGTAGGGTCTAGGGTTAACCCTGACCCTAACCCTAGGGTTGGGTAGGGTCTAGGGTCAACCCTGACCCTAACCCGAGGGTTCGGTAGGGTCTAGGGTTAACCCTAACCCTAACCCTAGGGTTAGGGTAGGGTCTAGGGTCAACCCTAACCCTAACCCTAGGGTTGGGTCAAGGGTTAACCCTAACCCTAACCCTAGGGTTGGGTAGGGTCTAGGGTCAACCCTGACCCTAACCCGAGGGTTCGGTAGGGTCTAGGGTTAACCCTAACCCTAACCCTAGGGTTGGGTCAAGGGTTAACCCTAACCCTAACCCAAGGGTTAGGGTAGGGTCTAGGGTTAACCCTGACCCTAACCCTAGGGTTAGGGTAGGGTCTAGGGTCAACCCTAACCCTAACTCTAGGGTTGGGTCAAGGGTTAACCCTAACCCTAACCCTAGGGTTAGGGTAGGGTCTAGGGTTAACCCTAACCCTAACCCTAGGGTTGGGTCAAGGGTTAACCCTAACCCTAACCCTAGGGTTGGGTCAAGGGTTAACCCTAACCCTAACCCTAGGGTTAGGGTAGGGTCTAGGGTTAACCCTGACCCTAACCCTAGGGTTGGGTAGGGTCTAGGGTCAACCCTGACCCTAACCCGAGGGTTGGGTAGGGTCTAGGGTTAACCCTAACCCTAACCCTAGGGTTGGGTCAAGGGTTAACCCTAACCCTAACCCTAGGGTTAGGGTAGGGTCTAGGGTTAACCCTAACCCTAACCCTAGGGTTGGGTCAAGGGTTAACCCTAACCCTAACCCTAGGGTTGGGTCAAGGGTTAACCCTAACCCTAACCCTAGGGTTAGGGTAGGGTCTAGGGTTAACCCTGACCCTAACCCTAGGGTTGGGTAGGGTCTAGGGTCAACCCTGACCCTAACCCGAGGGTTGGGTAGGGTCTAGGGTTAACCCTAACCCTAACCCTAGGGTTGGGTCAAGGGTTAACCCTAACCCTAACCCTAGGGTTAGGGTAGGGTCTAGGGTCAACCCTAACCCTAACCCTAGGGTTGGGTCAACGGTTAACCCTAACCCTAACCCTAGGGTTAGGGTAGGGTCTAGGGTTAACCCTGACCCTAACCCTAGGGTTGGGTAGGGTCTAGGGTCAACCCTGACCCTAACCCGAGGGTTGGGTAGGGTCTAGGGTTAACCGTAACCCTAACCCTAGGGTTGGGTCAAGGGATAACCCTAACCCTAACCCTAGGGTTAGGGTAGGGTCTAGGGTCAACCCTAACCCTAACCCTAGGGTTGGGTCAAGGGTTAACCCTAACCCTAACCCTAGGGTTAGGGTAGGGTCTAGGGTTAACCCTAACCCTAACCCTAGGGTTGGGTCAAGGGTTAACCCTAACCCTAACCCTAGGGTTAGGGTAGGGTCTAGGGTTAACCCTAACCCTAACCCTAGGGTTGGGTCAAGGGTTAACCCTAACCCTAACCCTAGGGTTAGGGTAGGGTCTAGGGTTAACCCTGACCCTAACCCTAGGGTTGGGTAGGGTCTAGGGTCAACCCTGACCCTAACCCGAGGGTTGGGTAGGGTCTAGGGTTAACCCTAACCCTAACCCTAGGGTTGGGTCAAGGGTTAACCCTAACCCTAACCCTAGGGTTAGGGTAGGGTCTAGGGTCAACCCTAACCCTAACCCTAGGGTTGGGTCAAGGGTTAACCCTAACCCTAACCCTAGGGTTAGGGTAGGGTCTAGGGTTAACCCTAACCCTAACCCTAGGGTTGGGTCAAGGGTTAACCCTAACCCTAACCCTAGGGTTAGGGTAGGGTCTAGGGTTAACCCTAACCCTAACCCTAGGGTTGGGTAGGGTCTGGGGTCAACCCTGACCCTAACCCTAGGGTTGGGTCAAGGGTTTACCCTAACCCTAACCCTAGGGTTGGGTAGGGTCTGGGGTCAACCCTGACCCTAACCCTAGGGTTGGGTCAAGGGTTAACCCTAACCCTAACCCTAGGGTTAGGGTAGGGTCTAGGGTTAACCCTGACCCTAACCCTAGCGTTGGGTAGGGTCTAGGGTCAACCCTGACCCTAACCCGAGGGTTGGGTAGGGTCTAGGGTTAACCCTAACCCTAACCCTAGGGTTGGGTCAAGGGTTAACCCTAACCCTAACCCTAGGGTTAGGGTAGGGTCTAGGGTCAACCCTAACCCTAACCCTAGGGTTGGGTCAAGGGTTAACCCTAACCCTAACCCTAGGGTTAGGGTAGGGTCTAGGGTTAACCCTGACCCTAACCCTAGGGTTGGGTAGGGTCTAGGGTCAACCCTGACCCTAACCCGAGGGTTGGGTAGGGTCTAGGGTTAACCCTAACCCTAACCCTAGGGTTGGGTCAAGGGTTAACCCTAACCCTAACCCTAGGGTTAGGGTAGGGTCTAGGGTTAACCCTGACCCTAACCCTAGGGTTGGGTAGGGTCTAGGGTCAACCCTGACCCTAACCCGAGGGTTGGGTCGGGTCTAGGGTTAACCCTAACCCTAACCCTAGGGTTAGGGTAGGGTCTAGGGTTAACCCTGACCCTAACCCTAGGGTTGGGTAGGGTCTAGGGTCAACCCTGACCCTAACCCGAGGGTTGGGTCGGGTCTAGGGTTAACCCTAACCCTAACCCTAGGGTTGGGTCAAGGGTTAACCCTAACCCTAACCCTAGGGTTAGGGTAGGGTCTAGGGTTAACCCTGACCCTAACCCTAGGGTTAGGGTAGGGTCTAGGGTCAACCCTAACCCTATCCCTAGGGTTGGGTCAAGGGTTAACCCTAACCCTAACCGTAGGGTTAGGGTAGGGTCTAGGGTTAACCCTGACCCTAACCCTAGGGTTGGGTAGGGTCTAGGGTCAACCCTGACCCTAACCCGAGGGTTGGGTCGGGTCTAGGGTTAACCCTAACCCTAACCCTAGGGTTGGGTCAAGGGTTAACCCTAACCCTAACCCTAGGGTTAGGGTAGGGTCTAGGGTTAACCCTGACCCTAACCCTAGGGTTAGGGTAGGGTCTAGGGTCAACCCTAACCCTATCCCTAGGGTTGGGTCAAGGGTTAACCCTAACCCTAACCCTAGGGTTAGGGTAGGGTCTAGGGTCAACCCTGACCCTAACCCTAGGGTTGGGTAGGGGCTAGGGTCAACCCTGACCCTAACCCGAGGGTTGGGTAGGGTCTAGGGTTAACCCTAACCCTAACCCTAGGGTTAGGGTAGGGTCTAGGGTTAACCCTGACCCTAACCCTTGGGTTGGGCTGGGTCTAGGATCAACCCTGGCCCTGACCCCTGGGTTGGGTAGGGTCGTGTTGGGTCGGGTTATGGGTACCCAACCCTCACCCTAGGGTAGGGTTGGGTCGGGTTGTGGGTACCCCCGACGTGCTGTAGGGTAGGGTAGGGTAGGGCCCCCCCCCCCCCCTCCGGCCCAACGTTAAGTCCGGCCCCAGAATTAGCCAGAGGCCTGAACCACTCCCGACCGCATTATTTCGTTCTTTGCCTTTTCTGCGGTGGTTCTGGCTCAGGTGGCACGCATGTTGCCTTCCCCAGTGCCTCGGCAAGGTCTTTCTTGACCTGATTAGTGGGAATGTTGTGTTGTTGCGTCAGCAGAATGAGTTCAGCCACCTTCTGGGTGTAGTACTTCGATCGCATATGGGTCATTGTGAGTACTTCGTACGCCTGGGAGGCTGCATCGGCATTAGTAGGCAGCGTTGTAGATGCTTTTGCTTCGTCGATCTTAGCCTGTGAAGGCACGATTGGGATATTGTACGCCCTGAGAGCCGAAGTGGTTATGATTGTGCTGTGTAATTTGCGCCCCGCAGGATATGCACACCACGCAGTCTCGACAACACGTATGAGAGTGTACCATGTGGGGACTCAACAAGGTCATTGGATCGGCATCTGCCTGCCGACTCAGCCCCCACACAGTGCGACCGCAAGGTCGCCAGGGATGTCTCAACGCCAGGGGAATACCCTCCCCTGGCGTTGTACAACCCTACTCTCAACCCTCGGGTCCTCTCCTGGAGGCGGTGGTGGCGGGCCCGCAACGCTTCGTACTTCCGGTACAGACTGGGGTAGTCTGCCCGGCTGACCCGCTCATTGCTTCCTAGATCATCTGCTGCTCTGGAGCTGCCATCACTCTCACTGCCCACATCAGTTGGTGTGGGGGTAGGAGCAGGACGAGTGGGAGGAGTAGGAGTGCAGGTGACATCTTTCTTGGCTAGCAAGGAACGCCGCTTTCCCGCACGTGCGTGCAGTTGATGCACCACTGCATATATCTGTCGTCACCACGTCCCACTCGCTCTCCTATGTACCCAGCCCGACGGAGCGCCCGAAATAATGTCGCCTCACCGATGTCGTGTGCCGTTTTCTTTTTACGCAGGTCTGCCACAACGCTCTCTGCCGAGACCCCGCACATCTCCCGTTTGGCGAGCGTCTTTCGAGCAAGGTACTCCTCTGCAGCAGCATCTGACACCTCTGCGAGGCCCTGGGCACGCGGCATGTGTTGCTCGGCGTGCTGAGTGAGCGTAGTGACACCCTTCCCTTGCAAAGAACGAAATAATGCGGTCGGGAGTGGTTCAGGTACAAAGGCAAGGTACGAAACTGAGGTACATTTTTTAGGACCCCAAAAAATCATCACAAAAGTGCGTATCAGGTGTCACAAGTGGGCCCCAGACAGTTTCCGGGGGGGTATGGGTCGGATTTTCGGGTCAGATCAGGTATTAGGGCGGCTCTGATGGTATGTCGAAAATTTTGGTTTTGTACGGGCTTATGACCCCCCCTACAGTGGGGGGGGCTAAATAGAAGACCCCCCCCTTGTAATAGGCGTATAAACGCTTTTTTTTGGGGGGTTTTCAAAACCCAAAATTTTGGGCAATTTTTGCAGTGGGTGGCCAAATACAAGGGGGTGGCCGAATACAAGGGGGGGGGGTCTTGTATTCGGCGGTCCGTGATTTTTCCAAATTTTGGTGAATTTTGCTCCAGGTGACCTCGTGGAATCGCGATTTTCGCCTTCCATTGCACTATTCGGAATCCGTGCGGATCGTGGTGGGGTCATTTTGTGGGTGGTGGTGCCAAGTTTCACTCATGAAATGTGGGCCTGATTTGGCTCCTGATAATGGGAGGATATTCCCAGGAGTCAGCCACCTGCAGGGACCCCCACACTGGTGTCTAAAACCCTGTTCTTTTGAATGTTTGGATTCCGTGCGGATCGCAGTGGGGTCATTTTGACCATGGGGTGCCTGTTAGGACTGGGAAAACAGGCTAAAAATTTGAAAATTGGCCAAAATTCACGGACCGCCGAATACAAGACCCCCCCCTTGTATTCGGCCTAAAATTTTCTGGATTTCGAATTTCCAGACCCCCCCCTTCTATTCGGCCACCCCCTTCTATTTAGCCCCCCCCAGTAGGGGGGGGGGGTGGGGGTTTCAGGAAGCCAGGGGGTGAGTGTTCCTGCATGCTCTCTTGAGGCACCTGATCCTCCGCCATGTGCTCTCTCTGAGGGGGGTCTTCGCCACACTGCCGGAAAAGTGTATTTTTTGGTGCATTTCCTGGGTTATTTGGTTGAAGGCTCCGAACTTGAACTTCTCCCCGAGAGGTAAGGCCCGCTCGGCAGTTGCCGACAAAATTTCGGCGTCTTTCACCTTCTCAGATCGAAAAGAGGAAATGCACCAAAAATGCACTCTCATCGCGAAGACGACCTATGAGGTAATTTGCTCTCTTCCGATGCCACCGCTCTCTTCACCAGCACGTCAAAAGGATCTCACAGTCACAACAGAGAGAAGCCACACACGCTATACCACTTATGTACACCTGAACCGTTTTCGTGACACCCTGTGTGAGGCAAGAAATCACGTCACCCCAGCTCGCAACCCCACAGCGCTTGATACGCCAATCCCACCCCCTTCGTGCGCGGAGAAGCGTCAAGGGGTCTTCGCTCCTGGCAGCATTGTCGCCAAAGTTCTCTGCGGTTTTCACCGGAAATAGGAATGCGCCGATTTGGCACCCATTCGAACACCGAAAGCGCCCTATCACTTCACAGCTACAACCGCTCTGATGAATTTCCTTTTGTTTGTTGCGTTGACGCTTCTACACTGGCGAATGGTGGTTGCTTCCTCCGGGGTCACGCTCGTCTCGGTCTTGCGGGGGCGTCCTCTTGTTGACGGGGGGGCAGATGGTACTGCCTTCACATACACTACCGCGGCGGGGGGGAGGGTCGTGGCCCGCGGGCGTCCCCTGCTGGTGTCGGGGAGTCACTGTCGCTTGCCTTTCCCCCCCCGTCCTTTGTGATGGCCCTTTCCCGAGTAGGGCGCGGGGCGGTCCTGCGTGTTACGCTCCTGCAGGAACCGCTCCTGAAACGCGGCCCGCCTCTCCTGTGTGTCGTCCTGCGTGGCCCGCCCCTCCCGGAGTAGGCGCCCGTGTGTCACCGCATCGTACTTCGCTGGGTCCATAATCTTCGCCTTTGCCAGGTAGAGGCGGGCGCCCGCGCGCCCCTTCAGGAGAAAGTGCGAGTTCATAACGACGATTGTCTTGTGGAGGGCCTCGGTAAAGCGATCCGGATCATCGTCGTCGCGGATCAGTCCCATTGTCTGAAACAGAGCGTCGAAGGCCTGGATGAGCTGGTGTTGCCAGTCTGGTGAGCTCGGGGCATCGCTGAGCTCCGCCTGTCGGAAAACCCGGGATACCTCAGCTTTCACCAACCTGCGTCCGGGGACAGTGGCGATCGACGATCCCCAGGTCGACACGATGTGGGCGGAGAAATCGGCGGGCAGCTCGGCCTCCGTCCGCTGCAGCGCCTTCTGCAGGGTGGCGATCTGCTTCGCCTGCGTCTCCACGGTCTTCTTCAGCTCCTTCTGTTCCTTCTCCAGCCGGCCTGTCAATTTCAGCAGGTACTCCAGCGAGTTCGCCACGCGGAGATCGGTGTTCGAGTCGGCGGGGTGGTGTGCGTCCCTGTGCTGGAGGCCCGTGCCACTCTGGCTGTCCGCCTCGCTGTACTCCCCGTCCTCGCCTAGCTCGCCCGTCGCTGCTGCCAGGTCCGCCGCGGTCTCCTCGTCGACTGCCTGCCGGACCCATGCGCACTCGGGGCACACCCAGCCCCTGTCCCCTGCGCCCTCGAGCCATTCGGGGACGACGTGCGCCGGGATGCGCTCTCTCAAGCACGTCCTGACCGTGGTCCCACCGCAGTCGTGGCAGCTGAATGCGGTCCTGGCTGTGTGTGTAGTATTGCACGTTTCGAATATGCACTCGGGGCGACGCTCTGCTGGCTCGTTGTCGGGGTGGGCGGGGTCGGGAACCTTCAGGGTGTCCCAATCCAGAGTGGCCATCTTCTCTGTTACGCAGCTCGGCGTAGTTACTGTTCCTCTCCTATTCACGCAGCTCGGCGTAGTTTCTGTTCCTCTCCTATTCACGCAGCTCGGCGTAGTTTCTGTTTCTCTCCTATACACGCAGCTCGGCGTAGTTTCTGTTCCTCTCCTATACACGCAGCTCGGCGTACTCCCTCAGCCCGTTCTGTTCCTCTCCTATACACGCAGCTCGGCGTACTCCCTCAGCCCGTTCTGTTCCTCTCCTATACACGCAGCTCGGCGTACTCTGTCCGCTTCTGTCACTCTTGCTCCCCTCTTGATTCTCTCGCCTGCTTGATAGTTTGATGCGTTGACGCTTCTACACACAAAACCCTGAACTGATCACACCCTGAGCCTGATGAAGGGTGGGGTTAGTGTATAGAGCACGTTTGGTTGCAGCTGTGGTGGGGCGCTTTCCGCTCACACGAGTGTGCTTAATCAAACAAAATACGAGAGGGCGGTTGCTTTCTGCAGTTGCGTTTTGCCAAATTGTGGTGGTGGCGACATGACTTTCATTTTTTTTGCAGCGTGTATCGAGTGTCGAAACACACCGTGAACCACACCCTGCTCCCGAGGCCTGTCTCCACCACCACACAGGATACACACACACACACAGGGCGGGCAGGACTCGTGCAGGGTTAACCCACCTAAAAAGTGATGAACACACACACACACACATTGCGCGCCAACACGCGAGGGGGCGGGGGGGCCTGGGATGGAGGGTTCACTAACTCTAATTCAGTCTACAGTCACACCAGGCGGGCGTGCCACAACAGATGCGCACTCAACAAACGATCCACAGGTGCGGACAACAGACCCGGGACACGCTATCGATACACATCACCATACAGAGGGGGGGGGGGGAGGAAGGGTCGGGGGGGGATCCAGACGTGAGAGATCCCCGTGGAAGCACAAACACGGAGTCCAACAAACACAGAGTCAGACACGCGTTAATCCAAGTGTATTGCCAGGCGGAAATGCAGCGAGAGGAGAAATGCTGAGGTGCTTGCGACGTTGCCAATCACACCGAGATGTTCTTGTGGGGTTTCGTGGGATCGACGAAGGGTGGGGGGGCATGCATGGGGGCATCTGAAAGAGCCGAGACACGCAGCCCTCCTCAGCGAGGGGCCCAGACCAGGGTGCAAAACAACAGCGGGCCTCCGCTGAACAACAACCCCCCCCCCCCCCAGGCACTCAGAAACAACCACGACCCGACCCGACACACAGCTTTTCGCAACAACAACAAATACAGTCTATTGGGGGCCCTCGCTACCAGTCACAGCTCGTCACAGCTCGTCAGTCAGTGAGGGGAAGCGGGCCGTGGATCACTCTCTCTCACTCAGTCACACTTGGTAGCGAAGGCCCCCATTGGGGGCCTCCGCTCTGTGCCACACTGTGTGTCAAACAAAAATGTGTCACGTTGCAGCCCAGTTTTGTGAGGGCGGTTCACCCCTTCCTCACTTCTCTGCACCTCTAAGCGAAGGACCCCCATTGGGGGCCGTTCGCTACCAAGTGTGACTGAGTGGGAAAAAGTGAGCCACGGCCCACTTCCCCCCCCCCCCCAACGCAAAGAATAGAAAGGAGTGGGTGGGGGTGGGGGGGTGGGGAGCGGGATTTCTCTTCCTGCCCCACACGGCTCTCTCAGTTCGTTTTTTTCCCTCCAAATTTTAAACAAGGTCTACAACATCCCCACCCCCCCCCCCCACCCCGTCATCTACTACTCCCTCCGACCCGGCGCCGCTGCCGCTGCCGGCGGGGGCGGGGAGGATATGCCACGATCCCGCCTCGGCGAGACGTCCCCTCCAGAAAGAGCACCGGATCCGCCGCACGCATCCACCGACAGGCCCCTGGCCGCTGCCCCGCCAGAGGCAACCGCCTGCGCCGCAGCGGTCTCCCGCTCCACCAACGCTTCGAGAAACTTGGCTGTCGACGCGGAGCAGAGCGACTGCTGATACTCCAGGGCCTCCTCCGCCTCCCGCCTAAGGCGTGCCTCCGTGCCAAGCTTCGACGCCATCTCGCGTGTGGATATGGAAGCAAGCTCCTCGGCCCGCGTCAGCATCTCCTCCATCTTCGCCTCCTTGCTGTGCGACGCCACGGCGCCCCGCAGCTCCTCCGCCTCCGAAGCAAGCGCCGCCGCGCTGCGCTGCAGCCGCGCGTTCTCCGCGTCGGCAAACCCGAGCCTCTCCTGCAGCGCCGCCACACGGGCCTCCTCCTCCGATAGCCTCTCACGCAGCTTCGAAGCCATCCCCTTCGCAGTCTCGGTTGCCACGCGCTGCTTCAGCAGGGTCATGCCCGACTCATGCGTCGCCCGCCTGGCATCCGATGCTGCGTCGGAGACACCCTGCAGGTCATACGTCTTGGCGATCAGCTCCTGCCGCAGAGCCTCGCTCTCCTGCCGCATGGTGGCTGCAGAGCCCTCAGCCCCTGCAAGATCCCCACGGAGCGCGTCGTTCTCCTTCTGCAGGCGGGCACGCTCTGTCGCGTCTGCTGCCTCCTTCAGAGCGACGCCCTCCCTCTTGAGGGTGTCAAGCTCCTCACGGATGTGTGAGTTCTCCGCCTGCAGCGCGTCGCGCTTGCTGGCGGCGTCGGCGTGCTGTGCGGAGGTTGCGGCGAGGCTGCGCTCCATCTCCGTCAGGCGCTGCGTCGTCTCCTCCAGCTCCTCCGTCAGCTCGCGCACCTTCGCGGCGAGCTGCAGGTTGGTGGTGCCCGTCTCAGCCGTCTGGGTGGAGAGCTCCGCCACCTCCGCCTCGAGGCGTGCGACGGTGCGGGAGAGGCGCCCCGTCTCCCCATCGTAGCGCGACTGCAGCTCTGCGAGGTTCTCCTCCGCGGCGGCGCGGGCGCGGGAGGCTTCGGAGGCCTCGGCGGTGGCTGCGCCGCACCGTGTGACGGCGTCCTCCGCCGCGTCGAGTGCCTGCGTCGCCTTCTCCTGCTCCTTCTTCAGGCTTGCGGCGAGCCGCTCGTTCACCTCGCGCATCGCTTGGTGTTTCTCGGCGGCGGCGCGTGCCTCGCCCACCGCCTTGCCGAGCTGGCGGACCAGCCCGTCCACCTCCTGCTGGATCTGCGACACGGCGGAGGCCTTGTCGCGCCGCGCCTGGTCCACCTCCTTCTGGTATTCCGACTGCTGGCGGCGCAGCTTCTCCTTCTCCGACGTGAGTGCCTGCGTGAGGGCCTCCTTCTGCTTTGCATTCTCCACGGTGGTGCTGAGGGTGCCCCGGAGGTTCACCGCCTCGAATGCGGTGGTCTGCAGCTTGTCGCGGCTCTGCTGCAGCATGCCGCGCACCCGCGACGCCTCGGCGCTCTCCTTCGCGAGGCGCTCGTCCGCCAGCTGCTTCTCCGCCAGCAGGTCCGCGGTGGTCTGCCGCTGCCCCTCGAGCTCCACCCGCAGCGCCTCCACCTGCTGCCCCAGCTCGGTGCTCTCCTGCTTCGCCTCCTCCAGCAGCTCGGAGTAGCGCCGCACCTCAGCCTGCGCGCCGTGCAGCTCCGACGCAACCCGCCGGCAGTCATCCGCCAGCTGCCTCACCCCATCCGCCCGGGCCATCTTCTGTATCTCCAGGTCGCGGTGGACGTCTGCGAGGGTCTGATCCGCGACATGCGCCGATGTCTTCACCTCCACATTCTCCTGCTGCAGCCTCTCCAGCTCTGTGGACAGCAGCGACACCTCCTCCACAGCGAGGCCGTGCATGGCGCGCAGCTTCAGCAGCAGCTCCGCGGAGTGGCACAGCTCGGCGCCCATCTCCTCCTCGACGCGCCGGATGTCCTCCTGCGACACCCGCTTGAGACAGTCGTACTTATCGCGCCACGACTCCACCTCCTGGCTCTTCAGGTGGAAGTTGTGCTCCGCGGCCTGCAGCGACGCCGCCAGGATGCGGACCTCCTCCGCGCCCCTCTCCAGCGCGTCGTGCGACTCCTGCGCAGCCTCCTCCCAGCGCATCGCCGCGTTGTATGCCGACATCCAATCCGACGCAAGCCGCTCCGCCTGGTCTGCGTCGGCCTGCGCTGCCTCTGCAGCGGATGCCGCCACACCGCGCAGCATCTCGAGCTGGCTGTCGGCGCATGCCACCACCTCCGTCGCCTCGTCGTCCTCCTGGTTGTGGTCGTCGTCGTCGTCGGGGTGGTCTTCCTCGTCGTCGTGATCCCCTGCGGCGGAGTGTCGCGCGGAGTTGCGGTCGGAGCAGCGCTGCGAATGCAGCGTCGCCTGCGAGGTGGTGGGTGCCAGCGGCGCGGAGCTGCGCAGCCCCACCAGCGGGGCGAGGAGGGAGGACGACGCGTGCGACCCGGCGAGCGACGCCGAGCTGCCCCGCAGGTGCGGCGGCAGCGACGCGGCGGGGCGCGGCGCGGGTGCCGCGGGGGGCGGCGCGTGGCACCCCAAATCCCGCGCCACCCGCTCCGCCGCCGCCATCACAATCCGACCCGTCGCCTTCCGGTCGCCCACCCGGCGCGCCAGCTGGCGCGGCGACTCGGCGCAGACATACGGCGTGGTGGGGGTGGCTGGGGGCGACGCGGAGTGCCGGGAGGACGGCGACGGCGACGGCGGCGCAGCCCCCGCCCCAAACGCGCCCCCCGCGGCCCCGAACACACGCAGGCAGAAGGTGAGGCACCGCTGCGGGCCGGGGGTGACGCCCGCGGTGCAGAGTGCCTCCGGGGGCACGCTGACAGCCGCGGCGACATCGCGCTCCACCGCGCCCGCCAGGCTCAGCTTCTCCGAGGGGGAAAGCGCGGCGAAGGCGTCGAAGGCGGTGCAGGGGACTTCCACCGTGGCGAGGCAGGGCTCGAGGGACTGCAGCAGAAGCATCTCCGCGCTGTCGGCGAAGGCGGCCTGCATCCCGGCTGCCGCGTCGCGCGCCATGAGGGCCAGCTCCTGGAGGTGGTCGTCAGCAGACCTCCCCAGCACCACACCCTCCGCACGCACCGCCTGCGACGCCAGCTCCTCCCGCAGGGCCGCATTCTCCCTCCGCGCCACAGCAAGGTCGTCCGACACCGCCTCCACCCCCGCCTCCGCTGCAGACCCCATCGCGGCAGCCAGCTTCGCCATGCAGATCCGCCGCGCGGCGCCGCTGCCCTCCCCCCTCCCGCCCCCCGCGGGGGACGCCTGCTGCGAGCTGAGGGACGACGAAGATGACGAAGAGGTCCGCGGGCTCCCCTCCCCTGACACGGCATCGCCCCTCCCCACGGGGCCCCCCGCCGCCGCCTCCTCCTCCTCCTCCTCCACCCCGGCAGACTCCGCAGCACCGCTGCGGCAGAGGTCGAGGAGCGACCCGGATTCCGGGAGGGGGGTTGTGGCAGGGGAGATGGTGGTGGTGGTGGCGGTGGCGGAGTCGAGGCACTCCTCTACGGCGCTCACGATAGCCAGGAGGCGTTGGGCGCGGCGGGCGTGGCGTGCGGAGGTCTCCGCGGAGGCGGTGGAGGCGCGGCGCGCGGAGGTGAGGAGGATGTCTTCGCGCCGCTCCGCAAGGCGCGACGCGGCGAGCATCTCCTCCAGCACAACGTTGCGCCTGCTGATCGCCTCATTCGCCTGCAGCACGCTGGGCGCGGAGGACGCAGCCCCGGCGAGCCGCGCCGCCTCCACCACGCGCCGCTCCCTCCCCGTCGCGGCACCCCCCGCCAGGGCCAGCCGCTCCTCCGCCTCCCCCAGCAGCAGCGCCCCGCGGGCACCCCCCTCCGCCGCTAGCAGCGCCTCCTGCTGCAGCAGGGCGGCGCGGAGAGCAGCGTGGCCCGCCTCGGCAGCGGAGCGGGCTTCGGACTCCTCCAGATGCAGGAGGGCGGCGGAGGTGGCGAGGCTGTCCTGCTGGTGGCGGGTGTGGGTGGTGTGGCCTTCTGCGATGCGGTTGACGAGGGTGGCGTTGTCGCGGAGGAGCGCGCTGCAGACGTCGCCTGCGGCGGCGAGGAGCGCGTCGGCGTGGGCTGACGCGGCGTCGGAGATGCTGGCGAGGGCCCTCTCGGCGCGGAGCTCGGCAGCCTGCAGCTGCGCCGCACGCTCCAGCTCCGGGAGGCGCGACACCCCTGGGGTGGCACGGAGGCAGGCGGCGAGGGTGCGCTGCACCGCGGCGTGCCGCTCCCCAGCCTCCGACAGGCTGTGCCGCAGCGCCTCGCAGGAGGGGCACCCGCCGGGAGGCGGCTGGGGGTGGTGCTGCATCCCCTGCGCCTGCGGTGCCTCCTGAGCACCCAGCGGGAGGTGGGGTGTGGCGGCGGCTGCCACGACGGGGGACACGCCCGCAGGCCAGGAGGAGGAGGGGGGGTTCTGCGAGGGGTGGGCGGGGGTGGCGTGCTGCTCTGCATCCGCCGTGGTGGAGGTGTGGGCATGTGCGGTGGTGGCGGTGGTCGCAGCGGCTGAGCTCTGGTGTGACAGCGGGGGCGATGCCGGGGGTGCAGGGGGTGTCGGTGTCGGTGTCGGTGTGGGGGTGGCGGCGGGGCTGGGCTGCGGCGCCGCTGCCGCGGCGGCGGACGTGGCTGCCGCCCAGGAGACGGAGTAGAGGGATGGGGTGGGGGTGGCTGCGCCGAGGGTGGGCGTACCCTCAGGGGGGACGCTGCTGCTGCTGCTGCTGGCAGCGGCAGGCACGGAGACAGACACAGACGCCTCCGACAGCTGCGGTGCCTGCTGCGGCGCCCACCCTGGCGGGGTACCCGCCACCACACCCGGCGTCGCTGCGGGGCTGCCGATGCTGCTTCTGCCGCCAGCAGCAGCGGCAGGCACGGAGACAGACACAGATGCCTCCGACAGCTGCGGCGCCCACCCTGGCGGGGCACCCGCCACCACACCCGGCGTGGCTGCCGAGCTGCCGATGCTGCTTCTGCCGCCAGCAGCAGCGGCAGGCACGGAGACAGACACAGACGCCTCCGACAGCTGCGGTGCCTGCTGCGGCGCCCACCCTGGTGGGGTACCCGCCACCACACCCGGCGTCGCTGCGGGGCTGCCGATGCTGCTGCTGCCGCCAGCAGCAGCAGCAGCCACCGACACAGACGCTTCCGACAGCAGCGGCGCCTGCTGCGGCGCCCAGCCTGCGACAACCCCCGGGCTGCCGATGCTGCTGCCGCTGCTGCTGCTCCCGGTGGTGGGTGCCGGCAGCCCCTGCACCTGCAGCACTGCCTCTGCGCGCCCCTCCCCCTCAGCACCCTCAGCACCCTCGGGCAGCCACCAAGCAGGCGCCCTCTGCGGCGACACCATGGTCTCCTCGTGGGGGCGCAGCGGCGGCGGCGGTGTGCCTGGCAGCGGCGCTGCGGCGGACGGCAGGCCCGCCGCCCGGAGCCCCGGGCTACGGTGGGCGGCAGGGGCTGCGGCGGGCTGTTGCTGGGGGGGGTGCGACACTGCCACTGAAAGCATGCACTCCTGCACGCGCAGCAGCACGGCGGCACGGGGGGGCGTCGCCACTGCTGCTTGCGGAGAGGCGGGCAGAGGGGGCGGCGTGCTGGGGCCAGGCTGCGACACCTGCTGCTGCTGCTGCTGCTGCTGCTGCTGATGTTGATGTTGGTGCTCCACCAGCGGCGGGCGGTGGGCGGGCGCCGCTGCTGGGCTGCTGCTGCCCCTGCTGGCAGCAGCAGGCACGGAGACAGACACAGACGCCTCCGACAGCTGCGGCTGCTGCGGCACCACGCCCGGCGCGGCTGCCGGGCTGCCGCCAGCAGCAGCAGCAGCCACCGACACAGACACAGACGCCTCCGACAGCTGCGGCGCCTCCTGCGGCACCGCGACCGGCGCGACGCCCTCCACCTCCACCTCCTCCTGCCTCCGCTGCCACTGCTGCTGCAGCCCCACCAGCGCAGCGCCGCTGGGCACCGCCGCTGCAGCCGCCTCCGGCACCCGGGCGGCGGCAGCCGCAAAGCTGCGCCCCTCCACGCCGACGAGCGGCACGGGCTCCACCACGGCCGCCGCTGCCGCCTCCACCTGCACCGCAGCGTCGCACTGCGCTGCCGGCTGCTGCAGGAGCGCCACCAGGGGCGGCTGCCCCACCCCGACGAGGGGCAGCGCCGCCTCCACCTCCGCCTCCTGCTGCGGCAGCTCGTCATACGCCTCTGCGTACTCCCTGCGGAGCGCCGCGGCTTCCTGCTGCGCATCTGCGAGCTGCTGCTGGCACTCCATCAGCTGCTGCTGGTTGTCCGCCGCCTGGCGCTGCATGACCCCTTCCCGCCTCTCATACACACCCGCCAGGTCGGCAGACGCCGCCTTCTCCGCCTCCAGCGCCGCCACGGTGTCCTGCAGCCGCCGCTCCGCCCGCTGCGCCGCCTCGCCCTGCCGCAGCGCCTCGCGCAGCTCCGCCCGCAGCCGCGCCGCCTCCTCCGCACCGCACGCCAGCTCCGCATCGTGCGCCTGCTGCAGCTGCAGCACCTCCGCGTCGAACCTGTCCCGCGCCTCCGCCAGCAGCTCGCCGCCATCCTCCACAGCCGCCGCCCCGCCGGCACCCCCCTGCAGCAGCAGCACCTCCTCCTCGTGCCGCTCCGCCTGCGCGTCGAGCGAGGCGCGCAGCGTGGCGCAGGTGGACCTCTCCGCATCCAACGCGCTCTGCAGCCGCTCTGCTGCCGCCCCAGCCTCGGCAGCCTCTGCACGGTGCCCCGCGGCGGCGGCTGCGGCTGCGGCGGCGTCTGCGCGCAGCGCGGCGGCTAGGCCCTCAAGCTCCGCCTCGCGCTCCGCCCCGCGCCGCCCCTCCGCGGCGACGAGGCGCTCCGCCTCGGCTCGCAGGCACGCCATCTCGTGGGACAGCGTGCCCTGCGACAGCAGCGCCTCGCTCAGCTGCACCTCGAGCCCCTCAGCGCGCCGCGCCTCGTCGGCACACTCCGCCAGCCGCCTCTCCAGCTCCTCGATGCGGCGCTGCGCCGAGGCTGCCGCAAGATCCGCCTCAACCTGCGCCGCACGCAGCAGGGCTCGGTTCTCCTCCATCAACACCGCAACCCGCAGCCGCGCCTCGTCGTCCGCATCCCGCTCGCACGACGTCGCGGTGGTCTGCGTGCAGGCGACACGTGGGGTGAGGCGGGTGATCTCCGCCTGCAGGAGCTCATTCTCCGACAGGATCTCCGTGAACTGCGCCTGCCGGGTGCGGAGCTGCTCCTCCTTCTGCAGCAGGCGCGCCTCGTGGAGGCTGAGCTCGCGCGACATGCCCTCCAGGGCCCTCTCACGCGCCGTGATGTTCTGCTCGCGGGCGCGCAGCTCGCGCTGCGCGACGCTCAGCCCCTGCGCGACGGAGGACCGAGATGGAGAACCCGTCCCGCGACCCGCAGGCGTGTCTGCCACCGGCCCCCCCTGCTGGCGGGGAGGTGTCGGCGTGGCCTGGACCCCTGGGCGGAGGAGCCTGCAGAGTTCTGCGAATTCCGGCTTCTCGGTGGAGCGGGGGTGCGCATCCCTCACAGCGCCGAGGAGTGCTTCCGTGTCGCCCGGCCAGTGGCGGCTCAGAAGTGAGGATGCGGCGCTGCCGGAGAGGGACACTAGGAGGCGGACAAGCTCCTTGGAGGGCGAGGCACGCAATGCGCCCTGCCCGCCCCCCGCGCGCATCGTGCGGTGGAGATGTGGGTGGGTGGTGGGGGAGGGGGGAAGGGGATGTGGGGGAGGCCTGTGTTAGAGGGGTGTGGAAGCGGGGCGTGGGCCTGTGCATGCGTCACAGTTCCTGGCATGCAAGTGTGGGGCGGGGCGGGGTGGGGGGGGGGGGGGGGGGGGGTAGGGGGGGTCAAATGGGGGTGACAAACACGATTTTTCAAAAAACCGGCGCAGAGGCCCCAAAGCCCCCGTAAACCCTCCAAACCCCCCCAGATCGGTCCGGAAACCCATCGAACCCCACTTTTCCACCATTCCGGGCACCTCAGGTGCCCGAATTGGGGTACCTAAATTTTGTGCCACCGTTTGGTACCGTACAGTGCCACTGTGTGGGAGGTTGGAAAAGAAAATGCCCCAACACACCACATCTGAGGGTTGCAATGCATGTTGCTTGCCAACCACGTCATCCGGTGGGTGTCAGGCGCTATGTAGGTGGCATTAGCCAGGTCTTCGATGTGTTCTGGCTTGTATATATACCTCCCTGCCTGCGGCACAGGCACTGCCTTTGTCCCCCACACCAGCCACAGAGAGCGTATTGTACTCGGTCCACGGTTGCTGATTCATTGTGATGCGTTGTATCCTCGAGTGAACGTCACACACTAGTGGCACCACCACCCGCCATCCGAGAGCTGTATTGACTTTGCGCGCTTCCGTTGTATTCACCGCGCCACGCATATTGCACCGTTCAGTACCAGTGCTCTTGGGCCAGGCAAAGTAGACCGCAGCAACTACCAATTCTGGCACAATGGGTACCACGACAGCGCACTTCATGTGTTCCCGGAATGTACAGCTCGTGTTGCAACAGTCGTTGTCAACACATCCCGGTTGTGGAGCACTGCTGCACAGGAATCACACGACCATCTGGACTGTTCCGTACCTACAGGCAGCCTCCCGGTGCATGGTGGCAGGGAGGTATATATACAAGCCAGAACACATCGAAGACCTGGCTAATGCCACCTACATAGCGCCTGACACCCACCGGATGACGTGGTTGGCAAGCAACATGCATTGCAACCCTCAGATGTGGTGTGTTGGGGCATTTTCTTTTCCAACCTCCCACACAGTGGCACTGTACGGTACCAAACGGTGGCACAAAATTTAGGTACCCCAATTCGGGCACCTGAGGTGCCCGGAATGGTGGAAAAGTGGGGTTCGATGGGTTTCCGGACCGATCTGGGGGGGTTTGGAGGGTTTACGGGGGCTTTGGGGCCTCTGCGCCGGTTTTTTGAAAAATCGTGTTTGTCCACGTAAAAGGGTGGCATTTGACCCCCCCTAGGGGGGGGGGAGGGAGTAATGAAATCAAAGGAGAAGGGAGCACAAGGATGATCTCCATCCAGTGGACCCGCAAACACAGAGCGGGTGTCTACGGCATCCACGAGCTGCCCAGCCAACAAGATGCGCGGGAGAGGCAGGGGTGTGTCTGCAGGAGAGGGGGGTTTCGTCAGGGAGAGGAGGGAGGGGGGCTACAGGAGACGAGCTTAAGCTTACACGGTTTGACAGAGCGAAGGCCTGTATCTCATGGATTGGAGAGATCCCGACCCACGCAGCGAAACGCTCTCGGCTTGGATTCTGTTTGTGATGCGTTGACGCGACGACATGCAAACCCTGAAATGGTGCGCACCTCGAGCTGCACTGGTGGCCTTTGTGTGCAGGTTCCCGGAAGTCACTCCACTGATTTGAGTCAGCCAACGAGTCAGAATCCGGGCGTCAGGCAACAGAGCCGATGGAACAGAGCCGCACAAGACCCCTGACATTTCAGGGAAGGTCGGCCACCGTGAGGCTAGGTGTGTGCGGCGGCTGGTCAGGATGGGATCAGCACACCGGGCATCCGCAGTCTGGGTCTGCCGCCTCTGTCACACGAGCTGACCGCCGTCTGCCTGTTCTCTCATCGCGCAGCTCTCGAAGACACACTTTCCTCGGTCCCCCAGACCCCTGTGCCTCCTCCTCCACCTGCCGCATGCACTGCAGCATCTGCTGCTCCGACAGTGTCCTGCTGACACCGGTGGCAGGCGGACCATACCCGAACCCCAAAAGGGTCAGCCACATTTCCTCGCTGAAGACAAACAACAATTCACCACCAAAGGTCTCGGTGAATCGTCGACACGGCCCGTCTGGCGCACTGCCAAAAGGACCGATTCTGCGTTTGTTCGTTGTGAATGCGAGCTGTGAAATAGGGGCGTTCAAGGTATCCGCGTTCATCACAGTGTCTACACCAGTGATGAACTCGTCGACACCCAAAGCGACAGTCTCGAAACGGATGCCCTTCTCATGCCTGTCATTCATTGACACACTCTGCTTGTGTCGGAGGTACGTCCCATCGGTGTAGGCAACACCGAGACCAGAAACAAAGGTCCGCCAGAAATTGATACGAGATACGTAGACACACACACCGCAGATACGGGCACGGAGATGCACAAGGTATGTACTGTCGTCATTGGTAGCGGAAGTGACGTCATTGCTAGCGGGAGTGGCAGAAGACGAATAGTAGTTGTGCAACGCAGTGCGACGCACACACGGCACGTCGACAGGGCGTCCGTACCCAAAACCAATCTGGGTAAGTGAGCGACCGGAATCCCGCCCATAGACGTACGTCAGCTCGTTGCTTGCACCGAAGTCGATGGAGAAGGGAGTGCGAGTCCCTTCGTCAGCGTTGCTTCCGAACGGCCCCAGCTCCCGCTTGTTGGTGACAAACGTGATGCCTTGCCAAGAGAGACCCACACACCAGCCCCTCACCCCCGTCACATATTCATCCTCGTCAAGGGCTATCTGTCTGTGGATTCCATCCGCAAACCCATGTGACACAGACACGCCGTTGGCGTAAGTGAAGTCCAGTCCCATGTCCACCAGTCCTGAGGCTACTGACCTGCTGAGGTGGATACTGACGACACGTCCCCAGGACGCTGTCCGAGCTGCATCGTCAAAGGCGATCCCCTCGTCAAGCCCGAAGGATTCACTCTTGCTGGGTTCACGCTTGACCAGCACCACCTCGACCGTCGCACCTGCCTCCAGCTGGGTGTGCTGCAGGAGCGTGTCGTCGCCGCCTAGCCCCTCGCCGCTGCCTGCCAAGCGCAGCAGCACATCGCCCGACACCTGCCCCTCCTGACACAGGCAGCCCACAGCCTTGTCACGCAGGCTGCACACCGTCTCATCGCGGTCTGCCTCCACAGCCACACGCACATCTGTGCCGGCAAGGCAAACGAACACCTCCATACACAGGTGTGGTCCCGACACCCAACAGCGACGGCACTCCTGCAGGGCGGAGGTGTGGCTGTGTGCGGTGGCGGCAGGGGCAACGGTGGGGTGCATAACGGAGGGGCTGAGCACAAAGCACACCACTGCCGCTGGTGTCATGAGAATGAACGGTGGGGTGCATAACGGAGGCTGACCCAACAAAGGTGTGGTACTTGTCCGCTGTGTGCGGTGGGGGGCATAACGGAGGGGCTGAGCACAACGAGTAGCAACCGCGATTCAATTCTCCACCCCCCCCCCCTTTTTTGTATGCACCACGGACTAGTCGCCCGGACGACTAGTCGGGACGACGGGTGAAATGACGACGGGTGAAACGACGGGTGGCACCCGTCGGCACGACGGGTGAACCTGCTGAAACGACGGGTGTTCCAGCCATTTCCTGTTGATATGGGCCAATTTCCATTGAAAACTAGGGGAGTACCTTGCATGGCATCAGGTTATTTTTCACGCCGAACTATCTTCCCTGCACAGACCCACCCCCCATTACTTTCCATACAATTCCTAGTTGGTGAAGGGGCTGCCCACCGGTGGACCACCAGGAGGGGGGTGAGCCATCCAGGTGGGCAGGGGGCCTGGGGGTGGGGCCTCAAAACAACTCCCTCCCACGACGTCACTCCGCTCTCGAGGACAAACAAAATCACCTACGTACCTGAACTGCCAAACACCCCCCCCCCCCTCACTTACGGGTGCGCGGATCTCATGTGCTCGTCGCGCTTTACAGTGTAGGGGGTGGCAAGTTTGAAATTTGGCTGAAAATCCCTTGTAAAAAAAACCAAAATCCGTGTACAATATTATTGGTGAATTTTGGGGCCGTTTGGGCCAATACCCAGCCACCCTGGCCACAAGTCTCGGCCAAATCGGGATTTCTGGCCAGAAAGTGGGAAAACAAGCTGTATTTTCGCATTCCGAACCGGAAAAAACGACACCTCATCCGGTAGAAATGTGGTGCCGGCGCATCTCTGGCACAACTACACGTCTCCTACCCGGAGAATACTGACAATGTGCACTCTACGCCGAGAAGAACACGCAGGACCTGGTCTGCTGACTCTCAGAAACCTCAAGCCTCCCCCAGAGTGGAGGGAGCCCTGCACGGGCAAGCCTCTGAAGGGGGTGGTAGGTGGGTGGTAGCAGATGTCACTCTCTCAACAGTGGTACACAGTCTCTTGCATCTGATGACATCATGTTGTAGAAATCCTGCACCTGTAGGATTGTAGGATGGGTGTGTCTCTGCACCGGCAGTTACAAACACAGACAAGAGGGCTGTTGGGGCAGGGGCAGGGGCTTGGAGTGGAGTCTCAGTCTGTCCTCACTGTGTGCGGCTCCGCACCGAAACAGGTCGCTCAAGATCGCTCCGAGGTCGCTCACAGCTAACAGAGGTCGCTCCGCACCAAAACAGGCCGCTCAAGGTCGCTCCGAGGTCGCTCAGCACCGAAACAGGTCGCTCCGAGGTCGCTCCTCGTCGTCCCTGCATCCGCACCCAATCCAGCAGGTCTGCACGTCGCACAGCCAATCACCCACTGACACCCAGCGCAAAAAACGTGCTCACCAACGCTCCGACCACACGCCACAACCCCACACCCGACGCGCTACACACCCACGCCCCACACCTCCGCGACTTCGGCTCGCACCCGCAACCGCACTATAGTCCCACTCACGACCCGCACACAGGACGTTGGTTCCCACCCCCTTGTCCTCCACCCACTGCCAAAACCAATCTGCAAAAGACCCCGCTCCCGCCCGGTCCACTCCCGGGTCGAGCGGGAACTGCCAGGAGACCCCGGAAGTGCACGACGACCGCACGCATCGCGTCGACCAGTACATCAAGGCGTCTAGATCATACGACGACGGAAGGGCTAACGGGAGCGCCCGGGTGATGCAGCAGTCAACCCATAGCTTGACCAGGGAACCGGCCGGAAGTCGGCGATCAGCCGAGCAGGGGGTTCTGAGAGGCGGAGTGAATGGAAAAGCAAGTCTCCCAGCACCATCTCGCAATGTTAGTTCTCTATGAAGGTACCACACCAGACATGGGAGCGGGGCCCGCTGCGGGGGTGCGGGGGGGCGCGGGGGGGCGCGGGCGGCTTCGCCGCCCGCGCCCCCACATGCCTGAGAAGTTACCTCCAGCAACTTCCAGCAACCTCGAGCAACCTCTAGCAACCTTTAGCAACCTCTAGCAACCTCTAGCAACCTCTAGCAACTTCCAGCAACCTCCAGCAACCTCTAGCAACCTCTAGCAACCTCTAGCAACCTCTAGCAACCTCTAGCAACTTCCAGCAACCTCCAGCAACCTCTAGCAACCTCTAGCAACCTCTAGCAACCTCTAGCAACCTCCAGCAACCTCAAGCAACTTCCAGCAACCACCAGCAGCAGGGCCAAACACCCATTTCAGCACTCTCCTGCGGTCGCACACCTCTGCCTAGGTCCTAAACACCCATTTCAGCACTCTCCTGCAGTCGCACACCTCTGCCTAAGTCCTCAACACCCATTTCAGCACTCTCCTGCAGTCGGACACTTCTGCCTAGGTCCTAAACACCCATTTCAGCACTCTCCTGCAGTCGCACACCTCTGCCTAAGTCCTCAACACCCATTTCAGCACTCTCCTGCAGTCGGACACTTCTGCCTAGGTCCTAAACACCCATTTCGGCACTCTCCTGCAGTCGCACACCTCAGCCTAAGTCCAAAACACCCATTTCGGCACTCTCCTGCAGTCGCACACCTCAGCCTAGGTCCTAAACACCCATTTCAGCACTCTCCTGCAGTCGGACACTTCTGCCTAGGTCCTAAACACCCATTTCGGCACTCTCCTGCAGTCGCACACCTCTGCCTAAGTCCTAAACACCCATTTCAGCACTCTCCTGCAGTCGGACACTTCTGCCTAGGTCCTAAACACCCATTTCAGCACTCTCCTGCAGTCGGACACCTCTGCCTAGGTCCTCAACACCCATTTCAGCACTCTCCTGCAGTCGGACGCTTCTGCCTAGGTCCTAAACACCCATTTCAGCACTCTCCTGCAGTCGGACACTTCTGCCTAGGTCCTAAACACCCATTTCAGCACTCTCCTGCAGTCGCACACCTCAGCCTAGGTCCTAAACACCCATTTCAGCACTCTCCTGCAGTCGGACACTTCTGCCTAGGTCCTAAACACCCATTTCGGCACTCTCCTGCAGTCGCACACCTCTGCCTAAGTCCTAAACACCCATTTCAGCACTCTCCTGCAGTCGGACACTTCTGCCTAGGTCCTAAACACCCATTTCAGCACTCTCCTGCAGTCGGACACCTCTGCCTAGGTCCTCAACACCCATTTCAGCACTCTCCTGCAGTCGCACACCTCTGCCTAGGTCCTAAACACCCATTTCAGCACTCTCCTGCAGTCGGACACTTCTGCCTAGGTCCTAAACACCCATTTCAGCACTCTCCTGCAGTCGGACACCTCTGCCTAGGTCCTCAACACCCATTTCAGCACTCTCCTGCAGTCGGACGCTTCTGCCTAGGTCCTAAACACCCATTTCAGCACTCTCCTGCAGTCGGACACTTCTGCCTAGGTCCTAAACACCCATTTCAGCACTCTCCTGCAGTCGGACACTTCTGCCTAGGTCCTAAACACCCATTTCAGCACTCTCCTGCAGTCGCACACCTCTGCCTAAGTCCTCAACACCCATTTCGGCACTCTCCTGCAGTCGCACACCTCTGCCTAAGTCCTCAACACCCATTTCAGCACTCTCCTGCAGTCGCACACCTCTGCCTAAGTCCTAAACACCCATTTCAGCACTCTCCTGCAGTCGCACACCTCTGCCTAAGTCCTCAACACCCATTTCGGCACTCTCCTGCAGTCGCACACCTCTGCCTAGGTCCTAAAGACCCATTCCAGCACTCTCCTGCAGTCGCACACCTCTGCCTAAGTCCTCAACACCCATTTCAGCACTCTCCTGCAGTCGCACACCTCTGCCTAGGTCCTAAACACCCATTTCAGCACTCTCCTGCAGTCGCACACCTCTGCCTAAGTCCTCAACACCCATTTCAGCACTCTCCTGCAGTCGCACACCTCTGCCTAAGTCCTCAACACCCATTTCAGCACTCTCCTGCAGTCGCACACCTCTGCCTAAGTCCTCAACACCCATTTCGGCACTCTCCTGCAGTCGCACACCTCTGCCTAGGTCCTCAACACCGATTTCGGCACTCTCCTGCAGTCGCACACCTCTGCCTAAGTCCTAAACACCCATTTCAGCACTCTCCTGCAGTCGCACACCTCTGCCTAAGTCCTCAACACCCATTTCGGCACTCTCCTGCAGTCGCACACCTCTGCCTAGGTCCTCAACACCCATTTCGGCACTCTCCTGCAGTCGCACACCTCTGCCTAAGTCCTAAACACCCATTTCAGCACTCTCCTGCAGTCGCACACCTCTGCCTAGGTCCTCAACACCCATTTCGGCACTCTCCTGCAGTCGCACACCTCTGCCTAAGTCCTAAACACCCATTTCAGCACTCTCCTGCAGTCGCACACCTCTGCCTAAGTCCTCAACACCCATTTCGGCACTCTCCTGCAGTCGCACACCTCTGCCTAGGTCCTAAACACCCATTTCAGCACTCTCCTGCGGTCGCACACCTCTGCCTAAGTCCTCAACACCCATTTCAGCACTCTCCTGCAGTCGCACACCTCTGCCTAAGTCCTAAACACCCATTTCAGCACTCTCCTGCAGTCGCACACCTCTGCCTAGGTCCTCAACACCCATTTCGGCACTCTCCTGCAGTCGCACACCTCTGCCTAAGTCCTAAACACCCATTTCAGCACTCTCCTGCAGTCGCACACCTCTGCCTAAGTCCTCAACACCCATTTCGGCACTCTCCTGCAGTCGCACACCTCTGCCTAGGTCCTAAACACCCATTTCAGCACTCTCCTGCGGTCGCACACCTCTGCCTAAGTCCTCAACACCCATTTCAGCACTCTCCTGCAGTCGCACACCTCTGCCTAAGTCCTCAACACCCATTTCGGCACTCTCCTGCAGTCGCACACCTCTGCCTAGGTCCTAAACACCCATTTCAGCACTCTCCTGCAGTCGCACACCTCTGCCTAAGTCCTCAACACCCATTTCAGCACTCTCCTGTTGGGTGCTCCGCCCCCGCGTCCTCTGCTAGCCGCACAAACCAATCTGCTAAAAAGAAGTCGCTCACTGTAGGTAGCAGCTATACCCTATAGAAAACACCTGTTCCTGACCGTTTCCAGCGACCAGCAACTTCCAGTAGCCTGCAGCAACCACGAGCAACCTCCAGCAACTTCCGGACACTTCTGCCTAACTCCGAACGACGCATTTCAGCACTCTCCCGCAGTCGGACACCTCTGGCGAACTCCCAAACACCCATATAGGCACTCTCCCGCAGTCGGACACTTCTGCCAAACTCCCAACCTCTAGCAACCTCCAGCAACCTCCAGCAACCTCTAGCAACCTCCAGCAACCTCTAGCAACCTCCAGCAACCTCTAGGAACCTCCAGCAACCTGCAGCAACCTCTAGCAATCTCCAGCAACCTCCAGCAACCTCTAGCAACCTGCAGCAACCTCCAGCAACCGCCAGCAACCTCCAGCAACCTCCAGCAACCTCTAGCAACCTGCAGCAACCTCTAGCAACCTCTAGCAACCTCCAGCCACCTCTAGCAACCTCCAGCAACCTCCAGCAACCTGCAGCAACCTGCAGCAACCTGCAGCAACCTGCAGCAACCTCCAGCAACCTCCAGCAACCTCCAGCAACCTGCAGCAACGTCCAGCAACCTCCAGCAACCTCTAGCAACCTCCAGCAACCTCTAGCAACCTCTAGCAACCTCTAGCAACCTCTAGCAACCTCTAGCAACCTCTAGCAACCTCCAGCAACCTGCAGCAACCTCTAGCAACCTCCAGCAACCTCCAGCAACCTCTAGCAACCTGCAGCAACCTCCAGCAACCGCCAGCAACCTCCAGCAACCTCCAGCAACCTCTAGCAACCTCCAGCAACCTCTAGCAACCTCTAGCAACCTCCAGCAACCTGCAGCAACCTCTAGCAACCTCCAGCAACCTCCAGCAACCTGCAGCAACGTCCAGCAACGTCCAGCAACCTCTAGCAACCTCCAGCAACCTGCAGCAACCTCTAGCAACCTCCAGCAACCTCCAGCAACCTCTAGCAACCTGCAGCAACCTCCAGCAACCGCCAGCAACCTCCAGCAACCTCCAGCAACCTCTAGCAACCTCTAGCAACCTCCAGCAACCTGCAGCAACCTCTAGCAACCTCCAGCAACCTCCAGCAACCTGCAGCAACGTCCAGCAACCTCCAGCAACCTCTAGCAACCTCCAGCAACCTGCAGCAACCTGCAGCAACCTCTAGCAACCTCCAGCAACCTCCAGCAACCTCTAGCAACCTGCAGCAACCTCCAGCAACCGCCAGCAACCTCCAGCAACCTCCAGCAACCTCCAGCAACCTCTAGCAACCTCTAGCAACCTCTAGCAACCTCCAGCCACCTCTAGCAACCTCCAGCAACCTCCAGCAACCTGCAGCAACCTGCAGCAACCTCCAGCAACCTCCAGCAACCTGCAGCAACCTCCAGCAACCTCTAGCAACCTCCAGCAACCTGCAGCAACCTGCAGCAACCTCTAGCAACCTCCAGCAACCTCCAGCAACGTCCAGCAACCTCCAGCAACCTCTAGCAACCTCTAGCAACCTCCAGCCACCTCTAGCAACCTCCAGCAACCTGCAGCAACCTCTAGCAACCTGCAGCAACCTCTAGCAACCTGCAGCAACCTCCAGCAACCGCCAGCAACCTCCAGCAACCTCCAGCAACCTCTAGCAACCTCCAGCAACCTCCAGCAACCTCCAGCAACCTCTAGCAACCTCCAGCAACCTCTAGCAACCTCCAGCAACATCCAGCAACCTCTAGCAACCTCTAGCAACCTCCAGCCACCTCTAGCAACCTCCAGCAACCTGCAGCAACCTCTAGCAACCTGCAGCAACCTCCAGCAACCGCCAGCAACCTCCAGCAACCTCCAGCAACCTCCAGCAACCTCCAGCAACCTCTAGCAACCTCCAGCAACCTCCAGCAACCGCCAGCAACCTCCAGCAACCTCTAGCAACCTCCAGCAACCTCCAGCAACCTCCAGCAACATCCAGCAACCTCTAGCAACCTCTAGCAACCTCTAGCAACCTCCAGCCACCTCTAGCAACCTCCAGCAACCTGCAGCAACCTCTAGCAACCTGCAGCAACCTCTAGCAACCTGCAGCAACCTCCAGCAACCGCCAGCAACCTCCAGCAACCTCCAGCAACCTCCAGCAACCTCCAGCAACCTCTAGCAACCTCCAGCAACCTCCAGCAACCGCCAGCAACCTCCAGCCACCTCTAGCAACCTCCAGCAACCTGCAGCAACGGCCAGCAACCTCCAGCAACCCCCAGCAACCTCCAGCAACCTCCAGCAACCTCTAGCAACCTCCAGCAACCTCTAGCAACCTCTAGCAACCTCCAGCAACCTGCAGCAACCTCTAGCAACCTCCAGCAACCTCTAGCAACCTGCAGCAACCTCCAGCAACCGCCAGCAACCTCCAGCAACCTCCAGCAACCTCCAGCAACCTCCAGCAACCTCCAGCAAACTCCAGTACCCTCCAGCAACGTCCAGCAACCTCCAGCAACCTCTAGCAACCTCCAGCAACCTCTAGCAACCTCTAGCAACCTCCAGCAACCTGCAGCAACCTCTAGCAACCTCCAGCAACCTCCAGCAACCTCTAGCAACCTGCAGCAACCTCCAGCAACCTCCAGCAACCTCCAGCAACCTGCAGCAACGTCCAGCAACCTCTAGCAACCTCCAGCAACCTCTAGCAACCTCTAGCAACCTCCAGCAACCTCTAGCAACCTCCAGCAACCTCTAGCAACCTGCAGCAACCTCCAGCAACCGCCAGCAACCTCCAGCAACCTCCAGCAACCTCTAGCAACCTCCAGCAACCTCCAGCAACCTCCAGCAACCTCCAGCAACCTCCAGCAACCTCCAGCAACCTCTAGCAACCTCTAGCAACCTCCAGCAACCTCCAGCAACATCCAGCAACCTCTAGCAACCTCTAGCAACCTCCAGCAACCTCCAGCAACCTCTAGCAACCTGCAGCAACCTCCAGCAACCGCCAGCAACCTCCAGCAACCTCCAGCAACCTCTAGCAACCTCCAGCAACCTCTAGCAACCTCCAGCAACCTCCAGCAACCTCCAGCAACCTCCAGCAACCTCTAGCAACCTCTAGCAACCTCCAGCCACCTCTAGCAACCTCCAGCAACCTCCAGCAACATCCAGCAACCTCCAGCAACCTCTAGCAACCTCCAGCAACCTCCAGCAACCTCTAGCAACCTGCAGCAACCTCCAGCAACCGCCAGCAACCTCCAGCAACCTCCAGCAACCTCCAGCAACCTCTAGCAACCTCCAGCAACCTCCAGCAACCTCCAGCAACCTCTAGCAACCTCTAGCAACCTCCAGCCACCTCTAGCAACCTCCAGCAACCTCCAGCAACCTGCAGCAACCTCCAGCAACATCCAGCAACCTCTAGCAACCTCCAGCAACCTCCAGCAACCTGCAGCAACGTCCAGCAACCTCCAGCAACCTGCAGCAACCTCTAGCAACCTCCAGCAACCTCTAGCAACCTCTAGCAACCTCCAGCAACCTCCAGCAACGTCCAGCAACCTCCAGCAACCTCCAGCAACCTCTAGCAACCTCCATTAACCTCTAGCAACCTCTAGCAACCTCCAGCCACCTCTAGCAACCTGCAGCAACCTCTAGCAACCTCCAGCAACCTCCAGCAACATCCAGCAACCTCTAGCAACCTGCAGCAACCTCCAGCAACCGCCAGCAACCTCCAGCAACCTCCAGCAACCTCCAGCAACCTCCAGCAACCTCCAGCAACCTCTAGCAACCTGCAGCAACCTCTAGCAACCTGCAGCAACCTCCAGCAACGTCTAGCAACCTCTAGCAACCCCTAGCAACCTCCAGCAACCTCCAGCAACGTCCAGCAACGTCCAGCAACCTCCACCAACCTCCAGCAACCTCCAGCAACCTCTAGCAACCTCCAGCCACCTCTAGCAACCGCCAGCAACCTGCAGCAACCTGCAGCAACCTCTAGCAACCTCCAGCAACCTCTAGCAACCGCCAGCAACCTCCAGCAACCTCCAGCAACCACCAGCAACCACCAGCAACCACCAGCAACCTCTAGCAACCTCCAGCAACCTCTAGCAACCTGCAGCAACCTCTAGCAACCTCCAGCAACCTCCAGCAACTTCCAGCAACCTCTAGCAACCTCTACCAACCTCTAGCAACCTCTAGCAACCTCTAGCAACCTCCAGCCACCTCTAGCAACCTCCAGCAACCTCCAGCAACATCCAGCAACCTCCAGCAACCTCTAGCAACCTCCAGCAACCTCCAGCAACCTCTAGCAACCTGCAGCAACCTCCAGCAACCGCCAGCAACCTCCAGCAACCTCCAGCAACCTCCAGCAACCTCTAGCAACCTCCAGCAACCTCCAGCAACCTCCAGCAACCTCTAGCAACCTCTAGCAACCTCCAGCCACCTCTAGCAACCTCCAGCAACCTCCAGCAACCTGCAGCAACCTCCAGCAACATCCAGCAACCTCTAGCAACCTCCAGCAACCTCCAGCAACCTGCAGCAACGTCCAGCAACCTCCAGCAACCTGCAGCAACCTCTAGCAACCTCCAGCAACCTCTAGCAACCTCTAGCAACCTCCAGCAACCTCCAGCAACGTCCAGCAACCTCCAGCAACCTCCAGCAACCTCTAGCAACCTCCATTAACCTCTAGCAACCTCTAGCAACCTCCAGCCACCTCTAGCAACCTGCAGCAACCTCTAGCAACCTCCAGCAACCTCCAGCAACATCCAGCAACCTCTAGCAACCTGCAGCAACCTCCAGCAACCGCCAGCAACCTCCAGCAACCTCCAGCAACCTCCAGCAACCTCCAGCAACCTCCAGCAACCTCTAGCAACCTGCAGCAACCTCTAGCAACCTGCAGCAACCTCCAGCAACGTCTAGCAACCTCTAGCAACCCCTAGCAACCTCCAGCAACCTCCAGCAACGTCCAGCAACGTCCAGCAACCTCCACCAACCTCCAGCAACCTCCAGCAACCTCTAGCAACCTCCAGCCACCTCTAGCAACCGCCAGCAACCTGCAGCAACCTGCAGCAACCTCTAGCAACCTCCAGCAACCTCTAGCAACCGCCAGCAACCTCCAGCAACCTCCAGCAACCACCAGCAACCACCAGCAACCACCAGCAACCTCTAGCAACCTCCAGCAACCTCTAGCAACCTGCAGCAACCTCTAGCAACCTCCAGCAACCTCCAGCAACTTCCAGCAACCTCTAGCAACCTCTACCAACCTCTAGCAACCTCTAGCAACCTCCAGCAACCTCCAGCAACCTCTAGCAACCTGCAGCAACCTCTCGCAACCTCCAGCAACCTCGAGCAACCTCTAGCAACCTCCAGCAACCTCTAGCAACCTGCAGCAACCTCCAGCAACCTCGAGCAACCTGCAGCAACCTCTAGCAACCTCCAGCAACCTCTAGCAACCTCCAGCAACCTCTAGCAACCTCCAGCAACCTCTAGCAACCTCTAGCAACCTCTAGCAACCTCTAGCAACCTCCAGCAACCTCTAGCAACCTGCAGCAACCTCCAGCAACCTCGAGCAACCTGCAGCAACCTCTAGCAACCTCCAGCAACCTCTAGCAACCTGCAGCAACCTCCAGCAACCTGCAGCAACCTCTAGCAACCTCCAGCAACCTCTAGCAACCTCGAGCAACCTCTAGCAACCTCTAGCAACCTCCAGCAACCTGCAGCAACCTCTAGCAACCTCTAGCAACCTCCAGCAACCTCCAGCAACCTCCAGCAACCTGCAGCAACCTCTAGCAACCTCCAGCAACCTCTCGTAACCTGCAGCACACAGGAGTATCTAGCCGTCGGCTTTTCGTCCTGCCCAACACCACACCTTCAGGAGGCCTGCACTCCAACACTCTTAACAATCTGTTAAATGGAGGCATGCCCCTCACCACTCAGCTGCTGATGAGAGGAGCACCACACGTCAAGGACGTGCCAGGTACCACCTACTCACCAGCAGCTGCCCTGCCTTGGGAGCAGAGAATGGGGTTTAACATGCAGTAACCCATCCAGACAGTGCCATTCTGGTGTCTGGAGGGTACCAAAACCCTTCGAAAACCACCCAAAGTAGGCCCCCCAGGCCATTTTTCACCCAAAAAAGTGAAAATTTTGCACCCCAAAATTTCGCCCAAAACCCATTTTTTTCTGGGTGTGGGTGTGCCTGGGGGCGGAAAAATGGTGTTTTGGGCGAAAATTCGGGGTGAAATTTTTTTCGATTTTTCGCGAAAATCGTATTGTGTTGAGGGCCGTCAGGCCGATTTTCGTGAAAAATACGATTTGCCACCTCCTGGCGAGCATTTCGGGAGTGCCCGTGCCTGCCCGTGCCTTCAGATACCTCGAAATAATGATTTTTGGTCAGGGGCAGGTCGAGACAATGCGATTTTTTTTGCTGGCCCAGCTGTGCAATATTACGGTACACGCTGGTCCCGCAAAACTTGCCATACCCTATACAGTGGTTTTAAAGAGCTCGAAACAAACACAGCAACGATTTTGTGTCAGCACGCGCGAATGGTGACTGAGGTAGTGCTGGCTCAGTCCCTTCAATTTTGTCCGTTTGCCGCACTCCTGGCATGTGACAGTGCAGGTCTGACACGGCGCGTAGTTTTGTGGCCGATGTGCAGCATCATAATGCGCAAACAGTGCTTCTCTCGTGTGGGCAACTTTGGAGCACACAATGCAGATATGCTGCTGCACAGGCACTGTACCGGATGGCGTTGGTTCTGGCACTTCTGGCACATCCTCGCTGTTGCCCCAGGATTTGGACTTGCAGATGCATGCGAGCAGCGTTGCCTTTGGAGTGGTGTTTTCCGGGTCGCCCAGAAATTGTTGGCCCCATCGCCCCCTTTTTGTGACGTGAGATCCAAGGCCGAGGGACTCGAGTCTCCGCTGCAGTGCTGCCGTGCTCCCTTCCAACAAGCGTTCCTCGCAGTGACACGGCAGCAAAGCTTTATCGCGCCGAACTTCAGGAGGGTCGGTTGGTCCAGCAGGCCGCACCCCTTGCCTTTGGTCCTCTGCATTTCGAAGAGCAGCAGGTCCCGTTCGGCGGTCTGCTGCGATGTCACCCTCAGGGCATGGCGTTTGGAGACGCCATTCCCCCTCTCCAGTTCCTCGTCACTCAGGGCGAGGGGGTGTGCATCTTCTGGATCAAACCAGTGGCTCATCGAATGGATATATGTAACACCACGCCCCTCGGATGTTCTCCCAGGTGACACCCACTCCAGGACAAACACAAGGATGTGCATTGCGATGAGCGAGAATATGAACCCTTTCGCGCACTTTCCCTCCTGGTGGTACTTGATGGGGATGTCGTTGTAGCGGAAATGCACAAGCATTTCCATTGCAATACAGAGTAGATGCTGCACCCCCCTCGTCTTGGCAATGGTGAGTAAGCGACTCAGAACATCTCTGACCTGGTTTCCCGTCATGTTGGAACACGTTGAGCTGCCAAGGACAGCCTTCTGCACGGCAGGTCCATCAGGCAAGATCTCTGCGAGTATTGCGATGAACCCGTTTATGTCGTGCAGGGGGTGTGATCGTGTACGCTGTGGAGGTGAACACCCCTGCGTACAGGCTCTCAAACCCAGCTTCATGAAGTTCCTGGATGCTAGCCCTGTGGCAGGCGTGGAGCTGTTTCAACCAGTCATTTCGTGGTGTGGTACAAAACGCGCTCCTGTGCGAAGATGACCCCATCTTACTAAATGCCGACCACAGCTCAAGATGGTCCCCTGCTACCCTAAGCAGGCGAGCCGAAACATCACGTTCGCCTTTTCGAAAACCCCTCTCTGCACTCTTGCGATTTGCTTCAGGAAGTTGAACGTGAACCACGTTCTGTACTCATCCTTCTGCTAATCGGCAACTGTCACCAACCGTGTTGCGAAGGCACCGTCGAAAATGCCTACGGCCAGCCTGCTCTGCTGGGTCTTCTGTGCCTGTTTCTTCTCCGCCTCGTACAGCTTCACCATAGCTGCAGTGCCGCGGGGCAGGCGTCGGCCATCTCCTTGAGCCCTGTCGGGTGGTCCTTCCCGTTGCTCTTCCGGAGGCCCAACCCGACAAACTCGATGTCTGACCCGCTATTGACACGGGCAGCGTACATCGTGCGACCATCCTTCGCGGTCGACTTGCTGATCACCCCACCCCCCAGCTTCTCATACTTTTTGTACAGGGCAAGACTGATGATGGGATCAGTCGACTTGATGGTAGTATCCGCCAGCTTGCCGAGAAGCTGCTTCAGGGCCATGTGGCTCAACCCATCAGCATCACGCTCGACAACATACGTGTTGATCCAAGCACGTACAAACACCGTCATGTCCACAGCGCTGGCGAGGGCCTGCGCTGCAGTACGCTTTGCCGCTGGCATTGATTGGTGTGGCTCGTCTGGGTGGCCTGGGTGGTGATGATGGTATCTTGGGGTATCTTGGCCTGGGTGGTGATGAGGGTACGGTATCTTGGAGACTGCCTTGTGGGTTGTGCAAGGGTTGGGGGCTGGGGCGAAAATTTGCCTGGCAGAAAAGTGATCACCTTCATGAAGTAGGTTGCTCTGTCAAACTGACACAGTCAAGATCCCTCGAACAATGAAAATCCACGAGAACAGCCGTCGCACATGCACTTGAGGCCCCATCACCAACTAGGAATTGTAAATGGAAAGTAATGGGGGGTGGGTCTGTGCAGGGAAGATAGCTCGGCGTGAAAAATAACCTGATGCCATGCAAGGTACTCCCCTAGTTTTCAATGGAAATTGGCCCATATCAACAGGAAATGGCTGGAACACCCGTCGTTTCAGCAGGTTCACCCGTCGTGTCGACGGGTGCCACCCGTCGACTCGACGGGTCCACCCGTCGAGTCGACGGGTGCCGCCTGTCGAGTTTTCACCCGTCGTCCCGACTAGTCGACCCCACCCGTCACTGCCCGACTAGTCCGTGGTGTGCACTGAACCCAATGGCACTTCCACCCACCCTACTGTCATGTCCCAACGGCGCTTCTATCCACCCTCGCGCCTGCTGCTTTGATGAGGCAACACGCGATCGCGTGTAGACACACAGAAAGAAGTAGGGTCGTCGGAAAGACTCCTACACTGAGTTATAGATCATTTGAGTTATTGATGTGGAGTAGTGTAGCCACAGCTGTCAACTGAGATCGCCGGAGAGCATTTATCTACCCTCCCCATCAACCTCCCCAACGGCACCGGCGTACACAAGAGTACTTTAGCACACCTGCGGATCGGGGCGTGCCCACATCAGTGACCTTACAGCCTTATTCTTCCTGATGGGTATGTAGCCCTTCGTCGAAAGTGGCAGGGCAAGGGGAGATAAACATATTTGTACATACAACACGCACTGCACCATTTTTTTAAAGATCTGAACGCGTTCCGTGAGCACGGTGCGTTCCACAAAAAATACGGCGGGGCACACCACGCAAGGGATACAGTTCACTGCACTCAGGGTGAAACGGAAGGCACGACGCACACAGAGACGGAGGTTTGGTTCGTTGGTGTGAAGAGCCACCTCCCGCAGGGGCTGAGGGCAACACCATAACCCTGTGAGTCGACCTTCCCCAGACACTTGCATGTGCTGAGGCGGTACAGTGTGGTGGTGTAAAAGTCCTTCACTGCAACAACATCACCTGGCTGTGACACAGCAACTGCGTTAGCAGTGCTGTTCAGTTGCACAGTATGCAGGCAGCTGAGGGAGGTTGTGCACCACACCTTGAGTGACTTGTCGTGAGAGCATGACACAAGGTGCTGTTCGTCGTTGGTCAGGGCAATGCCCGTCACATTCAGCCTGTGTTCCTGCAGGGTGTGTGTGTGTGTGTGAGGGTGCTAATGTCCCACACACGGATGGTCTTGTCAGACGACCCGCTGAAAATCCTCGATTCTGACACGGCAATGGACCAAATGACTTTACTGTGACCCTCCAGCACCGTGGCGCTCGGTGTGTCCTTCAAGCCCCAAACACACATATTCTTGGTGTGGTCTCCGGACACCAGACGTCCGCAGTGCGTCCATGCCACACTCCACAGACTGTTGATGTGTCGGAGGCTGTGCACCTCCTCCCATGTTGATGTCAGCCAGACGCAGATGGTGCCGTCATGAGAGCACGTCGCCAACCACGTCCCACAGACTGAGAACGCGGTGTGAGTCATAGTCTTGTTGCCGTGTGTTAAGTCCGCCACCACAGAAGCGGTGCTGGTGTCAAACACAGTGATGCGTCCTTTGTGGTAACCCACTGAACACAGCGTCCCACACCTCGACAGCGCGATGTAGGAAATGTGCTTGTGATCGGGTGAGTAGACTGCGGGAGCCTTGACGTTGGGCCAGCGTGGGATGAGCTGGACAGCACCCCCGTCCTCCAGAGCCGTGTCGGAAACGCGCTGTGCATCGTCCAGCTCCTCCTCACACCCTTCGACGTGGACTGCCACGCATGCAGCCTCACGGGCTGCGTTGATAGAACCCGGAAACATCTCCTTCAACGCATCCGCCTTCAGCCTGACCACAGTCCCGCCTTCCGGAACACCGACAACACAGCTGTCCCCAGTCCCGGTGTGTCGCACCATCACATCCATGGTTTGGTTCCAATGTACCTGGGGTGGTGAGGGAGGTCAATGTTCCCCAGTCGGACTGCTGATAGCTGTTGCTCATCACGGCGGCCGGAAATACAGGGCCGGCAATGGGCGAACACCGTGGGGTTCTGCAACCCGCCTCGCTGGCCAGACTGCCACTTGTCGGGGCCACCCGATAAGCGGCAGTCCGACCCAGAAAGCGGGCACCCACAATCTCAGAACCGGTATGCGACGAGGTGATGTGGGGGAGGCAGGCTACCTGCAAATACTGAAACACTGTCCTGCCCGTCTGCTTTATAAAGAGGGAAGCTCCCTAACGAATCATGGTAATGATAGCCTCTCTGGAGCCCCTCTTTCACGTACGGGTAGTTTACAGAATATTTGCAGACATGCAGTTGCTTCGTTGATCACTGCCGCAATGTGACTGTGCCAGCTCCACAGCGGCAAGTGTCAGAAGTGCTAGCAGATCGGCGTGGCCTACATTCACATTCCCGGAAGGTTCGACATCCCTGTGAGCAGACCGGGGCTCGCACCCCACCAAACACAGTGCCAGTGGTGTGGTTGCGCCTCAAACTCACGGAAACTGGATGTGATGTGGAAGGAACGTCGTTCGCGGGTCTGATGTGCAAAACTTCACGAAAGAGAGATCCAACGAAATAGGCGTCACACTGACACACAGTGAAGACCACAACACGCATACAGGGCAAGGCGGAGGCTACTCGGCTGAACAGCTGCTGTCAGGAGAGGCCATGTCGGAGTTGATGGGGTGGACATGATCCGAGACAAATGGATTCAGCACAGACTCGACCTCATACACCACGGTGTCATCCTGCGGCACACGTGCTGTGGTGGGACGAAGCATCTCGCGCACAGCACCCGGTGGTGCCTCCGCCGTGTACAGGCACCGCATGTGCATCGACAGCGCCAGACTCGACAGCGCAAGGCTCGCCTTCACAGCACCGCCTGACGCAGTCACGAAGCGCTGCCGTGCCGTCCCAACGGAACCGTGTTCGACAGTCCCGCTCGCGATGCCAAGCGTCGCCACTGTCTGTCCTTCACCGTGCTGCAGCACGCGCTGTGCAAACCGCAGTGCGCTCTCGGCATGTGACGATACCATCTTCCCGACGTTCCACCCGATGAAGAAGTTGTTGGCGATCAGTGACAGCAGCACACCGTCGCTCTGTTCCAGCAGTGGCACTAATCCCGACAGTGCGTTGTCGACATCAGCCAGAGATATGCTGCTGAGTGTGGCCGTGGCAATTGTTGCGTCAAGCCGTGAGATGCTGCGCATAACCACCGGCGTATCACTTGTCTGTGACACAGATGACCCTCGGAGGGACGATGCAAGGCACACTGGCGAGGACGGTGCAAGAGACGGTGTTGGTTGGAAAACTACAGGTGTGTGCAGAGGGTGGCCCTCACGGTCCTGCAGGAAGGCAGGCCACACGCTGCACACAGGCACAGGCTCGCTCACACCCTTCAGGTTGGTGGACACCGCGTTGCTTGCATATGCACCGACACACCCGGACACCCCACGCACACACGCCCACAGCTCGGCAGGCACCGCAACTGCACCAGGCACACACACAGACTCGAGGCGTGACGCCACGTTCACTGTGTGTCCGAAGTAGTCCACACGCCCGGTCAGCGTGTTCGTCTCCAGCGTCACAGGACCCTCGTTCACACTGACACGCACCGTCAGCCCGCCCCACAGCTCTGTCGGGCTGCAGATCCCGACCTCCAGCAGCGCAGCAGGCCACTCCGCCGCAAGCAGATTCTCCTGCACCTCAAGCCCGAAGCACACACCCGCATGTGCATCCTCGAACGCAACCATGAAGGAGTCCCCGATTGTCTTCACCTCGTACCCGCCCCACACAGACAGTGCAGATCGCATCACCGTGTTGTGAACCACCATCGCTTTTTTCATCGCCTCAGGTGCCGCCTCCCAGATCGATGTAGAAGCACGGATGTCAGTGAACACGATTGCCGCTCGCTCGCTCTTCGCACCAGGTGCGGCGGCAGGTGGCACACAGGGCTGCCCAGCACCGTCAGGCGAGTGCTGCTGCTCCTCCAGCAGCATGGCAGGGAGGTACGGGCGGTACGCACGCAGGTTCTGCTCCAGCCTGTGAAGCGCCTCGTGCATCGCTGCAGGCAGCCGCCCCTCCGCCTCCGCCTCCTGCAGCATCTCCGCCACGGTGTCGACGTCGTAGCCCGCCAGAAGTTGTGCAATCGCCTCCACAGTCTCGATGGTCCGTCCCATCGCCGCCTTCTCCCTCTCGGCAGATACTGCGAACCCGCGTGTGGCGCCGAAGTCCATCAGCAGCACGACGAGCGAGAGCTGCATCTCAAGCATCCCTCTCTCACCACTGACCGGACACGGCGGGTCTGTGCACTCTACAACAGGTCGAACGTCTTCCCACCTGAGAGAGTCAGGTGCTGAGCCAGGCAGGTCGAACAGCCCGAAGCGCAGGATGCTCTCCGACACGCTGACGATGACCCACAGGGCGGCGACTCCTGTCAACCCTGTGGCGAAGCGAGTGCCGAGACCGACCACCAGTGACAGGTCTGCGAGAAGCACAAAGGCTGGCCAGAGGGGCTGCCGGCCGACACTGCGGAAGCTCAGGTCAGCGAGAACGACCACGAGAGCAAGCACCGCGACGTATGCACGCACGATGTTGTGTGTCAGGTGCACCCCGCACACGCACAGGCCGACCAACACGAATTGACACGCGATATGCAAGACGAAGGAAATGCTATCTAGTGCCCACCTTTCTCGTTCTGACGTCACAAGCGGGTACCCACACAGAAGGAAAGCGAAGGTCGAAGCAATGAGGAAAATCAGCCGCCTGTCGCTGCGTGCCTTTCCCCGGAGCTTCCCGTCCATCGAGATGACGCGTTCGTACCAACCCATCGCCATTGTGCTGCGGTGTATCACCTGCTGACCTGTAGATGGCTGCACAAGACCCCGCGCCTTCTGCAAAGGAAGAGCACTGGCACAGCTTCCTGTGCTGTGGGGAGGCAGGATGGTGGGGGATCCTGTTGTGTCTTGGTATCAAGGGGTCTAAGAAGGTGGGGGGGACCCTGCCGTCATACTCCTGCTTGTTTTGGTGTGAAAATACACACCGCTGATTTGCTTGTCAGGGGAGGGGGGGGGGCGCACGTGTCGGGAGGTTTGTTTGTCGAGAGTGGAAGCAAAGGCAAGTCACCCTGCACCTTCTCGTAATGTTAGCCCTTTTTGCATTCACCACACCAGATGTGTGCTGGTGGATGGGGGTGGGGGGGGGGGGGGGGGCGCCTTGGCTCATGTCAGTCTCACCATGGGCAGCGCCAGGTCGCGAATGGGGAGCCATGAAGTGATGACGGTGCTCAGTGGAGTGTGGAAGTAAGGTGAACTTGACAGTGACAGCGCACGCAGGACTGGTGCCTCTGTGGCCAGACACTTGGAAAGGTGCCGGGGCAGAAGCAATGCAGCTGATTCGCTCGCCTGATTGTGAAAAAGTTCAATACAGGGCTTCGCTCAAATGCGAGCCATACCAACGAAACAGGCGTCACAGCGTGACATAGCTTCACACACAGTGATCGCAACACGTATACAGGGAGAACACGCGGGCACACGCGCTGTGGTCCACAACACCCACTGACAGTCGATTGCTTTGTTATGCTCATCCACATCCCATCCATTATCAACACTCCAAGCGATGTTCGGTTTTCTCTACTCTAGGGTTTAGGAATGTAGCACCCAGTTACAGTTATCTGAGTGGGATCGACTTCACCTCGTAGACAGCGCCGCCAGGGCCGTCGTGTTGCGGCACACGTGCTGTGGTGGGACGAAGCATCTCGCGCACAGCACCCGGTGGTGCCTCCGCCGTGTACAGGCACCGCATGTGCATCGACACCGCCAGACGGCGCAGCGCAAGGCTCGCCTCCACAGCACCGCCTGACGCAGTCACGAAGCGCTGCCGTGCCGTACCCACGTCGCCGTGCTCGACAACCCCGCTCGCGATACCAAGCGTCGCCACCGTCTGCCCTTCACCGTGCTGCAACACACGCTGTGCAAACCGCAGTGCGCTCTCCTCGTGTGCCGTCCTCTGCTTCCCGATGTTCCACCCGATGAAGAAGTTGTTGCCGAGAAGAGACAGCAGCACACCGCCACTCTGTTCCATCAGCGGGCCAAACCCAGACACCCCTTCGTCGATATCGCCCAGAGACATGCTGATGAGTGTAGCCACAGCGACTGTTGCATCGTGTCGTGTGGTGCTGCACATGATGCTGCCTTTGGATGGCAGCGACACCTGCGATCGGGTATCCGAATCGAAGCGAGGGATCGCTTCGACATCAAGAGGACGGCCCTCACGGCCGTGCAGGGAGGCAGGCCACACGCTGCACACAGGCACAGGCTCGCTCACACCCTTCAGGTCGGTGGGAACCGCGTTGCTTGCATATGCACCGACACACCCGGACACCCCACGCACACACATCCACAGGTCGGCAGGCACCGCAACTGCACCAGGCACACACACAGACTCTACTGTCATGTTATTGGTTTATTTCTGTGTACAGATACACACTGCTGATTCGCTTGTCGGGTGGGGGGGGGGGGGGAAAGGGGGAAAGAACCATATCAAAAGACATAGCAAAAACGGGGGTTGGGGGAGGGGGGGGGGGGGGGAAATGGTTGAGAAAAAACATACATCAGGGGTGGGGGCGTTCTGTTATGGTTTTTGTTTCATTCGTGTGTTCGTTCTGAAGACAAGATAATGGAAACAAAAGGGAAAACAGGCATGCCCCTCACCACTCAGCGTATCTGCAGAGCCATGTGCACGTACGTACACTCTGGGTACACATCGCCGCTCTGCCTTGGGAACAGAGAATGGGGTTTAACACGCTGAACTCCTTTGTGTAAACACCATTGGGTAGGCGGTCACATTCTCAGGTTCCGGGGGGAGGGGGGGGGGGGAATTCGTTTTAGAAAACAAAATATTCATCACGTTCCGTCACGTCCGTCAGCATACACACTCACCTCACACATTCGTATACACTAAACGCTTCATCTCTTGTTCAAGCCTTCATCATCACGTGGTCGTAGCTCACCCCACGCGGCACTCACTTGGCATATAGTCAAGTGGTTCCGTCAGGCTCTGGTTCTGTTCCATTACCAGGCTCCCCTGACTGCGATTGTGAGACCTCCGTTCTGTCCGTCTCTGATTTCCCTGGTGGCCCCGTCTCCCGCTCACCATCCACCCCTTCACCACCCGTCTGAGACAGAAAAATATCAGGGGAGGCAGGCACCGAGGGCGATATCTGTGCCGGAGGGGCACCCAACAACAAGGGAAGTTCCACAGCAGGTTCCGTGGCTGACGCCTGTATCTGAGAGCCGCTCACTACCGAGGCAGGTTCTGCACGCTGCCTCTTTGATTGCGGCCCCTTGGGCTTTGGCGTCACCCGATCCTCCGGGAGAATGACTACAAGGGCTGAAGAAGTCGCAGCCACTGTATCAAGTTGCGGTTGGCTTTCAAACAGGTCCTTCGACTCTTCACTCGTTTCGTCACTGCCACTCACTTCGTCTCGGTCCCTCTTCTTCTGGGCCGTATGAACAACTAATTGCCCTTGCTCAGGCTTCGGTTGCAACAAACGGGGTTGGTCCGTCCCTTGCACCCGTGCTGGGGCGTCCTGCGACTGTATTTGCAGCTGCTTGTTCTCAGACACCTCCAACGCTGACTGCAGGGACAATACCAAGTTGTTTTGTTGCACGATGAAATCCTTCTGCCGCGCCATTTCTTTCGCCATGGTCATGCCTTGGCGCAGCTGGTGCTGCACCTGCTTAACCAACATGGCCTTATCCTGATTCTGTTGTTCGTGTAGGCCCTCCTGGATCTGCATATGTTGCTCCTGCATCCCCAGTTGGTCACGGAGTGCCTTCTCATTTTGCATGCTCGCCGACACGTGAAATTCCAAAAGCATCTTATCTTGCTGTGTACCTTTCAAAGCATTCTCTGTCTGTTCAAGTAAGCGCTGTTGGGATTCTCCCTGAGACGAGTAGCTGCGGGCCTTGGACTCCACACGTTGCAGTTCCTGGGTGAGGACCGCTTTTTCGTGGGTCGCCTGTGCCCTCAACGCTTCTACCTCCGCCTCTCTTTCAACACCAAGCTCTTTCATAAAAGCCAACGCAGAGTCTTGCTTATGGAGCTGTCCCTTTAACACGGCCATCTCCTGTCGTTGTTGATTCAAACGGTCCGCTTTGGCCTGTGCCTCGTTCGCCACCTTTTCCTTCTCCTCATTCACCCTCTTTATCTCACTCTCTGCCTTTGCCAAAGCTTTCTCCTTCTCCACGACTGACCTCTCATGATCCTCTGCTGCTCTTTTTTGCTCTGCCTCTCGCACCTCTATCGCCTCTTGGAGTTCCTTCCGGCATAGACTGACGAGCGTCTTCGTTTGCTCCTCGGTCCGATACCTATCAAGGACTTCCGTGATTTCACTACACAAAGCAAAACGTGCTAGGGCTTCTTCTTCCACAACATGCGCCCGCTCTGCACTTTCCTCCATTTCCAAAGTCCTGCGTTCCAAAGTCAGGTATTCCTCCCCGCGCTGCTGGGGTGGTTCCTGTGGTTCATTCAAAACAATGGCACTCTTGGGGACGGTGGCATCCTGCAGCTTTTGCATTATGTCTTCCGTGTTTCCCGTGAGCCCAGGTTGTTGTGTGGGAGATACATATACTTCTGGCGAGTTGGGCATGCTAACCTTCTCCTCCTGAGGGGCATCCTTATCACAATACACGAGGATGGTCGACTCCTTCTCAAGGAAACCCCTGAAGGCATCCATTTCCTCAGCTGTGTTGGCCACAGTCACGGTGTTGTCGTCAAACAAGGCCATGGCATCCGTGCCACAGCTGATAAAACGGTAATGGCCTCCGTGCGGGGTATTTCCTCTGTGCAGGACTGCACCCGTGAGGCGGTACCTTGTAAAGGAAGGCTTCCCTCCGTTATTTCCACTCGACATCAGCAAGTCCGTGTCAATGTTGATCGCTCGAGTCTTGCGCTCATACATGACACCGTTGCCAACTCTGAGTGTTTTGAAGCGCCAGAGTCGTATAAACAAGTGTGTCGGGAGAGATGTGATTTGCACCGACTTTGTCGCCCGTTGTTTGTTTGGGGCACACATTTCGCACTCGTAATTAAGCACTTCTTCAGGCATCAGGCTTTCGCAAATTCTGTCGGCCAAAGTCACACCTGTTTTCCCGGGGTTGTTGAGTGGGACTGACAGTAGGGACAACTGTTCCTCCCTCCCCGTGACCTTCTTGCAATTTTGGCATGCCATGCTTGTGAATGTCCTCACTTCAGGGATCCATGACTGTACTGTCGGTTGGTCCATCGTCCTGAGGTGTTCATTCAGCATTCTCCATTCTGCTTCCAGTGTTGGGACAACCCCCAGACAATACGCTTCATCCGCGCAATGCTGCTCCCTTGTCTGGAACATACTGTGGATGGCTGTTTGCAACACGGACACTGAATGATCTGTGCGACTCCTGGTGTACATGGAGTACAATCCCATGAGTATGGGGGTTAGGCCGAGTCCGTTTGAAACAAACTTGCATGCACTGCCTAGGGTAGCTGGAAGTACCGAGTGTGCGAGCATCTGGTACAGTGCTCCCAGGTAGCAAGTATTTCCCTCATTGACAACACCCCACGACAACGTATTGCTGTGCAGTACCTTCATACTTATCGTGCTCTTCCCCAAAACTGGAGGCTGTTGTGAGGGGACGGGTGGAGAGAGGGGAGGAGAGGAGGAAGAGGAAGAGGAAGACAACGGTACGGAAGGGGAGGAGGTAGAGAAGAGAGGGACAAAAGAATCACTTTCACTCTTGCGTTGGTTCGCACTTCCAGTAGGCTTCACATCCGCCCCTTGCGGTGCGGGGTCTGTGTGGGTGTCCGAAGGGCTGATATCCACACACTTTTCTCTCAATGGCATGTCTCGGGTTGGTTTTGCCCACACATACTCCCGTAGCTTGGGGAGAGGGTGTTTGCGATAGTGTCTGTCCACAGCAGTATCAAACAGGCGCTCCATTTTTGCCATTGCAGATGGAGCCACACAAAACAACCTTCGTGTAGTTCTGTACCAAGCACTACGCAATTCGTACGGCTTCCATCCCCGTCCGAGGAGGCGCCGCAAAATCAGCTCTGCTTCAACCTTGAAATCATCCAGGTTGTTGCACATACCCGCAGACCGTATCAACTGTGACACCAAAATACCCCTTCCTTGGCTTTCTGGTGCTGCACTTGTTCGACAAGTATATTTATTGGGTGTATAGGTTACCCAGTCACTCTCTTTATTGAATACTGACATACGGACACGTGTCTTCGTGTCTTCGGGGTCATCGGCGTATCTCTGCCAACGGTTCCTACCCCCCAGAAACACACAATCGTCTTTCTGCCTTGTTGTGTCCTCAGAGGTCATCCCGTAGACCTTGTCAGGGATGTCCGCTCCAAGGGTAAAAACGTCATCAATAAATCTGAAGAACCCATTATACTCCTTTTGCTTTTTAATGGGGAGCTTATCGATATAGCGCATTTCCTTACTTGCGCAAAAAAGGTTTGCCAGGTCCGGGCTGGCATTTCCACCGGTCGGGATGCCCTTCTTCTGGTGGAGGACGAACTCGCCATTTTTGATGAAGCTGTTGGTCACAGCTAGTCTCACTAACTCTTTGACTTCATCACTGTTGTACGCAAGTGTTCTATCATCCCCCCGCCCTTCCTTCCAGCGGAAGGCCTTTTTCTTTCTTTTTTTGGCCTTCGTCTCTCGCGCCAAAAACCTGCCACCCTTCGCCGCAAACGCCTGTTCCACACACCAGGAGACACCCTCAATTACCGCCTCTTGATCCAAAGACGTGTACATAGAGGTAAAGTCTTTTGTTTTTGGCGTGGCTTTTTTTACGGTGTCGTAGTTCATTTTCATGTACTTCGCCACCTCATCGTAACTCTCCACAACAAAAAACCGTTTGACACCACATTTCCTCCTGTGTGTTTCATCCTCATCACTCAACGTGCGGATGACCATCTTTAGCAGCCCTGACAATTCTGTGTGTATGCCTGTTGCAATACCCACAGTTGGCTGATTCACCTTACTCTCTTTCTGTTTCTTTTTTCTCTCCATTTTCTCCCCTTCCGTCTCATCTCTGTTATCTCCACTTAAACCAGCAATTCCCCTCAGCGTGGGGCCTTTTTCCACCGGCTTATGGATCTTCAGAGACCCATACAAATACGGGAAACAATCTCCAATTTGCAGCTGGCGTTCATCACACTCTCTCTGCAAGCGGTTGAGAATTTGCTTCTCCGTTTCCTTTGCCGTTTCGAAAGTCCCTGTTGTTGCGCTGAGCTGTTCCCGTAGCCAATGTCTGTAAAAGTGTTTACAGATCGCCCCAAAGTCATGGGACGACTTGTCTACACTACACAACACAACATCCTCCTGGACTTTTTTAAGCTCGGCCGTATCTATACGGTCGGCCCCCTCAACAGGTGGTAGCGCTGCAAACTCGTTTCGCAACGCTGTCAGCAAGACCTTACGGAATTCCGCTGTTTCCTCCTTCTCCCCAAAGGTTTCCACAAAATCCGAAAGAACCTCGCTTGCCTTTTCGCACCCCTGTTGCAAGTCACCAGACAGACGATATTTCCTTCCCTTGTTCAACAACTCCCTAAAGCCCTCGGAAATCCCCGACATTGTTTGGGCCACAGTGAACAAATGCCCTGTGTGTGGCTGGTCCGGGGATCTGTACTTCTGACACGGACAGTTCTCATGCTCAGGAAGCACCCCCTCCGCTGCCAATCCTAAACTCTCTTTCGTACAGTTTTGGATGAGACAATACAGCGGCGGGCCCTGGCTCAGGGACACCATCGTATTTGCCAGCCGATCCTTATCCGGGCAAGCCTGCACCACTTTCTCATCCCTCAGGAGACGCTGGAGCTTCAGGCCATCCATCGCAGGGTGAGAAAACTTGACGCTGAGGAATTCCTTTTTAGATTTAGGCTTTTCCTTCTTCTTAGCCTTCAATCTTTCCTGCAAACGTTCCTCCAAGCATTTCACATTTTTTGGCAGAGTCTCCCTCTTTACGTGCTGTGTCAGCCACGCGAGTAGACGTTTGACTCTGTTGATTTCCCACTCGTCCATGTTATACTGTTTGATCTCCTCCACCGGAAGGCTGAGGAGATGACTCAGTTGCTGACGGATCTTGTGGTACTTTCCTGCATCCAACACAATGTGCACCTTATCATTCTCGCTATCCTTCTGTCCTTCTCTCACATATTCCACCCATTCCTTTGCCGGTCTCGTGCTCCGCTTATGTGGGCTGATGTGTCTCCCGTTCACCGGCTCACTTTTACGTTTTGTTTGATGGTAAGCGGAACATGCGTTGTCCGGGGTCCTCAGGTGGGACATCCAAAAGTTTTCAACAGCGTTTGACTGCCGCCGGAAGGATTCAAGGTTCCCACCCGTGTACCCCTGGATCTTCTGCAAGACAAAGCCATAATGCGGGTGTTTTGTGCGGAGGAGTCTCGTTGCAAAAGGTATTCCATTCAAACCACTCTTGCCTTTCCAGTGTTGTTGCATCCTATTCCTTAGGGTCCCACTTGTCTGGCCGACGTAAACGGGATTCCCCTGCTGGTCACACACAACGTACACGACACCTTCCGCCTCGCGGTTTTCGTTAAGCTCCAGAAAATGTTGGATCCCATCACCTTCCACTTTCTGGTGCTTGTAACCTCTAATGAGTCGATCCCCGTGTTTATCACAAAACTCTTGGGCTACCCCAGCACATTCCTCCTCCCATGCATCCCAAGAGATGGCGTTCCGTTTGGGCTGGCGCAAGTCCGATGAGAAGGGGCGGACCCAGGGCGACTTACGGAGCTCTGGGAAAGGACCTCGCTTTGCTTCTTTAGCAAGTTCCTTTTTCTGTTGCTCCGCTGTCTTAGGCCTGCCCTTCCTACCTCGTCCTGCTCCACCCTTGCTCAACAGCTCATACAAGTTGGCAGGGCCCTCCCGTACGCCTCTGCCATTCTTCCCACCCTTCCCTTTCCCACTCCCCTTTCCCTGGCCTTTGCGAATTGTTACCTGAGGTTTCACGCTGCCATTTGCTTGGGGTTTATTCGGGAATGCTGTAGGGGGGAGGGGCTGTTGTTTCAAACTCTGACGTATAAGTTCAGCAAGGGTTATCGGGAAGGTACTGGGCACACTATTCTGATTTGCATGTCCACGTCCTTTACCCTTGCCTCCTTGGCCTTTCCACACACCTTTAACTGGGCCATTTCTCTCTCCCAGCCCCCGACCTTCCCACCCTTTTCCACCCCCTTGGCCTTTCACGCCTTTTCTTCCAATGTTGCCACTCTTGCCTTTACCCTTACCTTTGCCTTTTCCAAAAAACGAACCTTTACCTGTATATCCTCTCCTGAAAGGAACACCTCCCGGTACACCGTACCCTTTGTGGCCACCGTACTGGGGAGCCGCCGTTCCACGGTTCCCTGTACCGCGTGGGTACTGTGTTGGTGTTCTGAAAAAAGTGGGGTTCGTGTTGGGGGTATAACTTACTCCGTTGTAAAAATGGGGGGGTGGTGGGGGTGGTGGGGGTGGTTGCTGCATGTGTTGGGGAATGAAAGGGAATTGTCTGTTTTCGACTTGCCAGTCACCCCTTGGGTGGTGGCTGCTGTGATAGGCCGAAGCCTGCGGTGGGTACCAGAGGTATCCATAGGGGAGGGGAGTAGGGGAGAGGGGTGCCTTAGACGTGGAGTTGTTAAAAACTGGTTCGTCTAGGTGAAACCTGGGCCCACCATAAAAGGGGGCCCGGTTAAAGTAATGGCGGCTCATATGAGGAGCCATTACCTGGTGTTGCAGTTCTGTCCGTATCACGTACGGCTCTGAACCAACACCCACCTAAAGATGGCGGAATGTGTTTTGGTTGATTTTGGTTTCCTCATTTACAGTTTTTCAGCAAAAAAAGTAAAAACCACACTTCGGCATCTAGCTCTGGTGCCTTACATCGTACTCCACCTTTCCTGACATCCTTGTACACCTTCGCTAGAAAAGTAGAAACATGAAAATTGCCATAGCGGAAGTATATGAAGTGTGACGCCCGTCCGAACCTACCCCACACACTCGATGCACTCAGAAGATAAGAAGCCCCATAACGGAGAAAACGGAACTGAAGAAAGGGAAAGGGGGCAGTCGGGCGCTTCCAAAAGGGTGGAGGGTACGGACTGTGACCGAGGTTTGTTGTGGCGAAACCGTTTAGCCCTGACGCGACTAAACGACCCCGGTGATGCCATAGGAAACCAGGTAGGCATACTTTTCCTCCCATCCAACTTGCGTTGGACCAGCAAAAAGTAAAAACGGTGTACCCCCTTAGAAAGGACCGAAGACCTTAAGGGATACGCTGCACACACGCAGCGAAAGACGAGGGGTACGGAGGGGCACATGCATTTACTTCTTCATCACTGCCGTTGCTCTTTCTTCAGTAAAAAATATATGTGTACATCCACGAGGAATGTGCACACGCACACATAGTTTTTTGTTGTTTTGACAAGCTGCTGTTGACTCAAGCGAGCTGTTCGTTTCCTCTTCTCTAGACGTCAGCTCGTCAACTGAAGGCTGGTATGAATCCCGGAGGTTTCATATCTTTGCGAGTTCTCATAAAAAGTTCTCTAGTAGCGACCTACAGGCCGGCAAACACCGCGGTATCGCTGGGGCACTCTACTGTCATGTTATTGGTTTATTTCTGTGTACAGATACACACTGCTGATTCGCTTGTCGGGTGGGGGGGGGGGGGGAAAGGGGGAAAGAACCATATCAAAAGACATAGCAAAAACGGGGGTTGGGGGAGGGGGGGGGGGGGGGAAATGGTTGAGAAAAAACATACATCAGGGGTGGGGGCGTTCTGTTATGGTTTTTGTTTCATTCGTGTGTTCGTTCTGAAGACAAGATAATGGAAACAAAAGGGAAAACAGGCATGCCCCTCACCACTCAGCGTATCTGCAGAGCCATGTGCACGTACGTACACTCTGGGTACACATCGCCGCTCTGCCTTGGGAACAGAGAATGGGGTTTAACACGCTGAACTCCTTTGTGTAAACACCATTGGGTAGGCGGTCACATTCTCAGGTTCCGGGGGGAGGGGGGGGGGGGGAATTCGTTTTAGAAAACAAAATATTCATCACGTTCCGTCACGTCCGTCAGCATACACACTCACCTCACACATTCGTATACACTAAACGCTTCATCTCTTGTTCAAGCCTTCAAGCTAACTGCACCAGGCACACACACAGACTCGAGGCGTGCAGCTAAGCCTTCAAGCTAACTGCACCAGGCACACACACAGACTCGAGGCGTGCAGCCACGTTCACTGTGTGTCCGAAGTAGTCCACACGCCCGGTCAGCGTGTTCGTCTCCAGCGTCACAGGACCCTCGTTCACACTGACACGCACCGTCAGACCGCCCCACAGCTCTGTCGGGCTGCAGATCCCGACCTCCAGCAGCGCAGCAGGCCACTCCGCCGCAAGCAGCTTCTCCTGCACGTCAAGCCCGAAGCACACACCCGCATGTGCATCCTTGAACGCAACCATGAAGGAGTCCCCGATTGTCTTCACCTCGTACCCACCCCACACAGACAGTGCAGATCGCATCACCGTGTTGTGAACCACCAGTGCCTTCTTCATGGCCTCAGGTGCCGCCTCCCAGATCGATGTGGACGCACGGATGTCGGTGAACACGATTGCCGCTCGCTCGCTCTTCGCACCAGGTGCGGCAGCAGGCGGCACACAGGGCTGCCCAGCACCGTCAGGCGAGTGCTGCTCCTCCAGCAGCACGGCAGGGAGGTACGGGCGGTACGCACGCAGGTTCTGCTCCAGCCTGTGAAGCGCCTCGTGCATCGCAGCAGGCAGCCGCCCCTCCGCCTCCGCCTCCTGCAGCATCTCCGCCACGGTGTCGACGTCGTAGCCCGCCAGAAGTTGTGCAATCGCCTCCACAGTCTCGATGGTCCGTCCCATCGCCGCCTTCTCCCTCTCGGCCGACTCTGCGAACCCACGGGTGGTGGCGAAGTCGACAAGGAGCACGATGAGCGACAGATGCATCTCATACAAGCCTTTCACGACATTCACAGCACACGGAGGGTTTGTGCACTGCACAGTCTCCTGCAGACGCTCCCACCTGAGTGAGTCTGGTGCCGACCCAGGCAGGTCGTACAGCCCTAGTCGCAGAATCCCTTCTGCTGCTGTGATGACGACCCACAGGGCCGCAACTGCTGTCAGCCCTGTTGCAAACCGCCTCCCGAGACCGACCATCAGCGACAGGTCTGCGAGAAGAACAAACGCTGGCCACAGGGGCTGGCTGTTGATGGTCCGCATATTGACGTCGCCACAACAGAAGGTGACGAAGAGCGCAATGGTGTACACAACCACGATGTTGTTCGAGAGGTGGATGCCGCATACGCACACTACAATCACCAGGGCTTGGACGGCCAGCGCGAGCACAATGGCCATCGTATTGTGCGGCCAGTGCGGGGGGACAAGAATCATCCCTAGGTCGAGGAGGGTTATGAAGCAGCTCGTGACAAACATCAGCTGTCTCGTCTGTCGATCCCTGCCCTGCAGTTTTCCGTCCATCGAGATGATGCATTCATACCAACCCATCCTCGCCGCGGCCGCATCTGCCATGGCTGAGATCCGGTGGTGTCCCCTGCACTGTTGCATCGGTGTTGCTTCGAAGGCAGGTGGCAATAGACTAAACCTGACACTGGCAAAGCTCCAACGAGGACCACTGTGTGGAGCAAAAGAATGGCACATCAGAACTGGGTAGAAATGAGGATGGACAATCGCGGCGTCCGGTGGAGGGGAAGTACTTTCCTACACGATGCACCACTCACCACACGGAAGAAAAGAAACCAAACTTGTTTGTTGACCGCATCCACCGGTGGAGGGGGAACAGAACCTTTCGAATTGCTCGTGGCGCTGCGCCACCTTTCCCACCTACACCCACGACACTCAAGACAACAGGCAGGATGGAGGGCAGGGCGGCTATGCTCTCGATCTGGGATTTGGTTTGTGCGTCAACAGCTTCCACACCCTCCCTTCCCGCCTGTGAAGGCGGGGTGGGTGCAGAGCATGCAGCGAATGCTGCGAGGCCCTTTTGACCAAAACAAAACGACACTTTCGAGATCATGATTGCTGCTCAATGGGCTTGACATTGGGACTTTCGGTGGTTATCGCATGTTTTTCCCGAAGGCATTGCAAGATGTGTTGTAGGAAATACATTTGCCGTGTGGGGTCACCCAGACCCCCCTGTGGCACCCAAGTCCTTTCGAGTCGCATCTGGTAAGGGAATCCCAATCATCAGTCGCCTCTGGAGGACGCAGCCAGAAACAGATGGTCACTACCGTGGCCTCCGTGTGGCGCAGTGCGGTCCCTGCCAATCCGCATGGGGCGTTCTGCGCAGAAGCAAGGCTTCCAGTGACACCGACCGGCGGCACTGGTAGCCTTGCCAGGAGTACAGTGATGACACATTCTGCGAGCACTGCCTGTGTTTGTCAATACTGGGCTTTCAGAAACCATCAGAAGTTAAGAGGTGATACTGTGTACTCGCCCCTCTGGGAGGGAGGGGCAGGGGCGGCAACATATATGGATTAGCACGTTGTGCAGCCAGACGGACAGAAATGGGTTGGAACGATGTCACCTTCATCAATCGAGAGAGAGAGAGAGAGGGGTGGGGCGGCAAGGAATAGTCGCGCCTTTTTCAAACGCTGAGCACATATTTTTCACACAACAAACGCAGAGGTGTGCGAGACGCAGCACGGCCGTCAGAACTGAAGGCGGCTGCGCTGCGCTGCAAGGAATGGGAGGGTCGATCTGCATGGTGAACTCCGTACCTGAAGAAGGCTTTCATGGGTCTAGAAAGACATGAGCGTACCTAATGTAGGACATGAATACGCTCGTGGAATGCAGGGGAGTATGGCACTCATACGTTCCGCATGTCAGAACACTTCCCCAGGCGACGACTAAGTCCACCGCGATGGCAAACCCGCCCACTCCTCACTCAGACCCCCTGCCCGCATTCCCTGGGCCCGAGTCGTCCCCTCACTTTGGTGTTGGAAAACACGAAATAGAAGAGGGCCACACGAACACACCTGCAGAAGACCTGCTGAAATGGTCACTACATCACATCGGGCTCTTGAGCCCAGTGTTTTTTTTGTGTCAAACGCACCGTGCTCACGGAAGGCGTTCAGAACTAAAAAGGTTGCAGTGGGAGCAATGTTTTGTTCACCTACACTCCACGCCCCAACGTGCAGGTGACCAGAAGGTTACACAAACAAAACAAAATAAACCCGGCAATCGTTTTTGTGTCTGCGATGCGTGTGTGAAAGATAAGGCGTTGTTTGTGCGCCAAAACCCGGGGTGAACAAACCTCACATGTTTTGCCTGATGAAGGTTGGTGCGCACAATCATAGCAACAAAGGCAATGTAGATTGTGTTTTGAACTTCACTTTTCACTGTGGCAAGCTTCTTGTTGTGTGTAGTTTGTGTTCTTGAATATCTGTTTGTATCGGTGGATAGAAAAGGAAGAAGGGGTGAGGCAAAAAATTCCGAGGCCTCAGAGAGACGTTGTACTTCTTGATCGCTTTTTGGGGAAAATAAACACATCGGACGGTAGTGGACCTGCAGAAAAGCCTGATGAAGGGGGTGGTGTGCGTGGCAGAGCTGAATGCCACTTTCCAACAAAAAAGGTAAGGCGTTGTTTGTGCGCCAAACCCGGGAAAAAATCAGCCGCAAAGCAACACAGAGCGCAAAACCACCCCTCAATCAAGGATCTCGTCCTCCGGGATGCGGGTGCAGAAATACGTCTGCTGTGTCCCTATGCCTTTGAGGAAGATCGGGTCGCGCTGCTCAAACAAATAGCCCTCCTTTTTCAGGGCATCGTAGAACGGCTGGTTCACGTGGATGTACCCGGGCCGCCCGTTGTGCTCAAGCCGCGACGCAAGGTTGACGGTGGAACCGAACACATCGTACTGCACCTTCCCCTTGCCGAACACGCCGGCTGTCAAGGGCCCAGCCCCGACACCCACTCTGAATTGCAGGGGATGGTCTCGGAGCTTCTCGCGGATGCGCTCTGAGCACGTCAGCTCCGCTTTGTTGATCACACGCGCCTGCTTCAGTATCGTCACAGCGAAGCTGAGCATTTCTCGCATCTGCGCCTGCGCTGCAGCGGCCGCCGGGCCCTGCGGGGCTGGGTCCGCACGGCCCGTCTTATTGAGCAGCCCCCCCGCCACCATGTAGCAGTCACCAATAACTTTGATCTTCTCCAGGCCGTGATGGAGCACCTCCTCGTCGAGCTTCGCGAATATGATGTTGCTGAACTCCACAACCTCGATCGGCTCCAGATCGCTCGTAAACTCGGTAAACCCCACTATGTCCGCGAAGAGAACTGTCGCAGCAGCGTAGCTGTCAGCCACCTTCTCGTCACGCTTCACCCTGTCGGAAATCAGAACGGGGAGGGCGGCGTTGAGCGCCTTCTGCGATTCTGACATGATGGTCGCCTTGACAATCATCGACCAGAATGTGGTGAAGACACTCTGCAGGATTCTGCCTGTGGATACAGAGAAGTGGCCGTTGGCAAGCCCTAGGAGGGAAACCGGCTCGTCGCAGAAGAGGATAGGCACCACCAGCAGGGAGTTCATCTTCATGTGCCCCGGCGGGAACTTCAGCCCACGCAGGTTGTCGGTGAAGAGGGGCTTTCCGCTCGCCAGCACGCGGCGCATGGCAGGCGCATTCCGCAGCTTGGGGTGGTTCAGGGAGCGGTATCGCGTCCTCCGCACCTTCCGAATGCCTTCGGAGAAGACGTAGTGCAGGAACTCCATCCCATCGCCGAGCTCTGTGCTCCCCTTTCGGGAACCTTCCGCGTTGCTGAGAGTGCGGAGTCTGAAGTTCGCCTCCGTGTTGGTAACAGCGATGAGTATGTCCGAGCCGTAGAACTCCTCAAAGAAGTCCGCAACGCGCTGCAGGATCACCTTCCACAGCCCCTCGCTGGAGACGCGCCCGTGGGAGTTCTCGAAGGACTGCTTCACAGCCTCGTCGAGAATTGCGTCGAGCGACAGGATGATCTCGTCCCTCAGAAAGCTCTCCTGCACCAGCATCGCCTCCGTGTCCTTCTTCCTCTGCTGCTCCAAGGCGATATTGACGAGCGGCTGGACGTTGGAGGTCCACACCTCCGTCAGCGATTCGGTCAGCAGAGACGCGTCGCCCGGGGTGCACTCCCCGTTCACAACCAGCACGACCGCGATGGTTTGGTTGTCCGCAACGATCGGGCAGGCCATAAGGGCCCGAAGATCTGCTGGGTAGCCTGACGGGCGTGCCCCGAGCTCCGCCAGCAGCGCCATGTCAGAGAATGTCTCCCCCACACGGTGCCCAATGACGCATTGGTAGAGCGACAGATCTTCCAAGGCCAAGCGGAGGCACTGCGAGAGGCTGGTGGTGTCCTCCCAGTGGACGGACAGAGGGAGGTGACGCTTGAGGTCTTGGTTCCCCGCGTTGATGCTGGCGAAGAAGGGGACGTCAAGCACGATGACCCCTGCGGCGCAGCCGAATATGCGAGACACGGTTGACATCAGGTGCTGCATTGACATGCGGAGTACGTCCTCCACAGAGCTGGTGTCGACACTCCGCGGTTCGATCACGGAGAACCCCTTCTTCAGGTCCTTCTTCTTCGTGTTGAACTGCTGCACCGCCAGGGCTTTTGAGTTGAGGTCGTGGATCAGCGAGTCGCGCTCCGACAGCTGCTGCCGCAGGCGAAACGTCATCGAAAGGAGTGCATCCAGGCTGTGCGAATTCGGAGGAGGCAAGGCGCTGCCTGACACAGATGCTCCGAGAGGCTTGAAGTCCGGCGGGAGTGGCTGCGGCGGAAAAGCTGCCATTTTCTCCTCGCCCTGAGGACCAGCAGCCTCGCCCCGCCCCCCCCCCGCCTCCTCCCCCAGAAGGTAAAAATGAAGGTGTGAGAGCGGAGCCTTGAGGAGGTTTGATTGTCGACAGTGAAAGCAACGGCAAGCCTCCCAGCACCGGAGTGTTTGTCCTTTTTTGTGGCTGTGTGGACTCGAGGGGAGGGGGGCAGTGGCGATGCTGTTCCTGAGGAAACTAGGCGGTGAAAACTGACGAAGAGTAACGAAGCATAACGACCAGCGAAGACCCCTTTGTGTTTTTTTTTCGCAGAAGCACAGCGCAGCTTTGTGATCTGGCGCCCATCAATTCTGTCATGTTTTGTATTTTTGTAGTAGTAGCACCCACCCCATAGCCTGCTGATTTGATGTGGGTTGAGCTCGAGATAGCTCGAAGACAAAGGGGGCCTTCGCGACCAAGTGTGACTGAGTGAGAAAAAGTGGGCCACGGCCCACTTCCCCTCACTGACCGACGAGCTGTGACTAGTAGTAGCGAGGGCCCCCAAAGGAATACATAGGAACGCATCGATCCCCTCACGGCCCACCCACCCCCACCCCCACACTGGTGGTACCAACTGAAAAGTTGACACAACCACATGCAGCACAGCCTGCAGCGCAGCACCACTGGAAAGTGTGCTGAGGCTAGGAAAGCTGCGGAGAGGGTTTGCGGCGACCGTCATGCCGCTCCAGCTGGCGGTAATGCTGCCGGCTGAAGGCGGTGTGGGTGGGCAGGCACGTAGTGCGGCGGTGCTTCCAGCCCTTCACAGAGGCTTGCGGCAGGCAGCTGCATGCATCGCGTGTCTGGTGGGTGAGACAGTGCTCATAGGTCGGCGGAGGAGAAGAAGGCGTCTTTGGCATCAGACGAAAAGGCTTCCACTTCGTAGACAGCGCCGCCAGGGCCGTCGTGTTGCGGCACACGTGCTGTGGTGGGACGAAGCATCTCGCGCACAGCACCCGGTGGTGCCTCCGCCGTGTACAGGCACCGCATGTGCATCGACACCGCCAGACGGCGCAGCGCAAGGCTCGCCTCCACAGCACCGCCTGACGCAGTCACGAAGCGCTGCCGTGCCGTCCCCACGTCTCCGTGTTCGACAGTCCCGCTCGCGATGCCAAGCGTCTCCACCGTCTGCCCTTCACCGTGCTGCAGCACACGCTGTGCAAACCGCAGTGCGCTCTCGGCATGTGACGATACCATCTTCCCGATGTTCCACCCGATGAAGAAGTTGTTGGCGATCAGTGACAGCAGCACACCGTCGCTCTGTTCCAGCAGTGGCACTATACCCGACAGCGCGGTGTCGACATCGACCAGAGACCTGCTGCTGAGTGTGGTTGCGGCAACAGTGGCGTCTTCCTGAACGCCATCGTAGAACATCGCTCGTAGTGCCGTGGACATGGCCACAGACTTGTGCGAACACGTGGATTTGGGGGTGCCGATGAGGGAAGCAGGGCAAGATGGTGGAGGTGCCTGCAGAGGGTGGCCCTCACGGCCCTGCAGGGAGGCAGGCCACACGCTGCACACAGGCACAGGCTCGCTCACACCCTTCAGGTCGGTGGGCACCGCGTTGCTTGCATATGCACCGACACACCCGGACACCCCACGCACACACGCCCACAGCTCGGCAGGCACCGCAACTGCACCAGGCACACACACAGACTCGAGGCGTGCAGCTACGTTCACTGTGTGTCCGAAGTAGTCCACACGCCCGGTCAGCGTGTTCGTCTCCAGCGTCACAGGACCCTCGTTCACACCGACACGCACCGTCAGCCCGCCCCACAGCTCTGTCGGGCTGCAGATACCGACCTCCAGCAGCGCAGCAGGCCACTCCGCCGCAAGCAGATTTTCCTGCACCTCAAGCCCGAAGCACACACCCGCATGTGCATCCTTGAACGCAACCATGAAGGAGTCCCCGATTGTCTTCACCTCGTACCCGCCCCACACAGACAGTGCAGATCGCATCACCGTGTTGTGAACCACCATCGCCTTCTTCATCGCCTCAGGTGCCGCCTCCCAGATCGATGTGGACGCACGGATGTCGGTGAACACGATTGCCGCTCGCTCGCTCTTCGCACCAGGTGCGGCGGCAGGTGGCACACAGGGCTGCCCAGCACCGTCAGGCGAGTGCTGCTCCTCCAGCAGCACGGCAGGGAGGTACGGGCGGTACGCACGCAGGTTCTGCTCCAGCCTGTGAAGGGCCTCGTGCATCGCTGCAGGCAGCCGCCCCTCCGCCTCCGCCTCCTGCAGCATCTCCGCCACGGTGTCGACGTCGTAGCCCGCCAGAAGTTGTGCAATCGCCTCCACAGTCTCGATGGTCCGTCCCATCGCCGCCTTCTCCCTCTCGGCTGACTCTGCGAACCCGCGTGTGGCCGCGAAGTCGACAAGCAGCACAACAATTGATACCTGCATCTCGTAGAGCCCTTTCGCTGCACTGACCGGACACGGCGGGTGTGTGCACTCGACAGCGTCTCGAAAACGCTCCCACCTGAGTGAGTCAGGTGCTGAGCCAGGCAGGTCGAACAGCCCGAAGCGCAGGATGGTCTCCGACACGCTGATCATGACCCACAGGGCAGCGACCCCTGTCAACCATGTGGCGAAGCGAGTGCCGAGACCGAGCACCAGTGACAGGTCTGCAAGAAGCACAAAGGCCGGCCACATTGGCTGGCTGCCGACACTGCGGGAGCTGGTATCCGAGGAAATGAGGACTACACCAATCACCACAACATATGCACGCACGATGTTGTGTGTCAGGTGCACCTTGCACACACACAGGGCGACCATCACTGTTTGGCAGCCCAGCTGCAGGCCGTATCCAAGCATGTTTTGCGCCCACAGTTGTGTCGTAAATACCATAGCGGCATTCAGAAGACTGATTGTACAGCCCAGGAGGAACAGGAGGCGCCTGTCGCTGCGTGCCTTGCCCTGGAGCTTCCCGTCCATCGAGATGACGCGTTCGTACCAACCCATCGCCATTGTGCTTCAGTGTCACCCGCTGGCCTGCAGATGGCTGCACGAGACCCCACCTCCAGCAGGGGCGCGACAGGCACGAACAAAATCGTCGGCGTGATTCCTTCTTCGTCAATGCTGTGTCCTCGCGCTTCCACCACCCTGCACCCTGCTCCTTTGATGTGGGTGGATCACATGTGAACACGACACACAGAACAGAAGTCCGGTCGTCGGAAGCACTCCTACACTTTCAAGCATTCATGCATTCATACATCGGAGTCCGCCGGACTCGACGGCAAAGTGGCCTCCCAGGACCGGACCTCTGCAGGCAGACGACAAAAAGGGTGCGGGGTCTCTGCAGGCGCGGGGCCCCTGCAGGCGGAGAGGCAGGTGGAGTGCCTGCCCCTCCAGCAGCAGTGGGCCGCGCAGTGCAGCACTGGTGCCAACGAGTGGAAGTGTTGTGTGTCCTGCGGAAAAAAACGGATGTTCGCGCAACAGTTTCAACGCCAAGGGGGGATGCATGGGTCGGTGCGTTGCTGTCTCAGAAACGCGCTGCGCGCGCCACACGTTCCCCTCGCTGACGGACATCTTTCGCTGCGCACAAGCAAGATTGATTTGATTTACAATACGACTGATATACATCAGGATAGCCGCTTGCTTGCATCGATTGCATCCACCTCCCTGGAAGCCCAAGAAGGAGGATTGGCAGCAAAGGCATGCTACGAGGACCCTCCTTGGCTCACAATAAAGGAGACACGGACCGAGGGCAAACTCGGGTGCTGCCTTCACACACACCGTCTCTACTGCCTGCCCGGGTGTGAAGTGTTCTGCAAAGGATCTGGACGGCGAGAATCCTCTTGGGATTTGGTACCTTGACTTCGACAGCAGCTCTCACAGACACCAATCCCCGTGTGCCTGTCGCACCCCACTGACCCAGGTGTATCTGGGACAGGAATATTTCAAAACAATTGCGTGACTTGTTTTGGACGAACAGTGACCCCAGCCCAATGCATTGCGTGTGCAGGGGATACCGAACGCGGGTATCTTTTTATTTAGCGAGAAGAACACGTTCTTCCGCATGAATACAGTGTGGGGAGGGGGGAGGGAGGGGAAGGGTGCGGGGGGGAGGGGGGCAGGCAATGGAGCCCGCTTCAGTATGTAGATGCCAACTGACACAGTTCGACACAGAAGGGCCACACCACCACCACCACCACCCCCAAATTGGTGTTGTAAAAATGATCGGAAATCAGAACGATGCGGACGAGGGGGGGAGGGGGGGCGGGGGGGTCGGTGGGTCTTCGACATTGGCAAATTTTCGGCAAAAGTTCGGCGATTTTCCACCTAAAAATAGGAGGAGATGCACCAAAACCAATTGGCGTCACACTTGGCACAGAGTGAAGGCTCGGAATGACTTCTTTGCGTGTTGGTGCGGTTTTGAATTCCTAACAAGGGATTTTTTGTTGGGGTGCTCGTCAGCCACAGCACAGCAGAGCTGCCGGATGCACTGTCTTTTTACGGGATTCTCAGAAGCCCCCCCCGAAGCCCGAGGAAGGAACGATGAAAGCACCCTGGACAGCCCAGCACCCCAGACAACTCCCACCCAGGCCTTCACTGCGCAAATTGCGTTGGGCTCGGCACGCACGTTGGATTGCACATCCTGTCCGTCACGTTCTCCCCGGTCTTGTACATGCACGGGAGGTACTGGTTGTCCGACGCAGGCTCGTTGGACCCTGCCCACCACTTCCCAACTGCCTGCTGGATCGTCACCCCACGGACAGCGATCGACTTAAAGTAGGCGTTGTCCCTGCCTTCGCAGTGTGTGTGGCAGGAGTGGATGAAGGCGCCGTTGCCGCTCTTGTTGTACTTTGGGGTTGCAGTCAGGACGGAAACAAAGTCCGTCCCGTATTGGTTGATCACACCGATCTCATCGTTGCTGCACCGGTGGTAGGGGTCGACGATGCACGCAGTGTGCTCCTCAGGCAGCTGGCACTCCACGATGACAGAAACGTTCGGCCCGCGCACCATACTCAGAATGCAGTTCATGTTGTACATGTCCATCGCAGAGTTGACAATGAACATGTCCGCCTCAATGTGCGGGTAGATGTACTGGCCCATCTGACACTTCCACTCCTCTGTCGGGTTCGCAGCCAGGCACCCCTGGTGGACACCGGAAGAGCTGTTCTGCATGTTCATCACATATTTCATCTGTTCCGTGTACAGATGCTCGCCAGCCCAGTTCCCGTGGTCAAGGAAGTACCCGGAAAGGGGAACAGACCGGTACTTCTTCAACGAGGGTGCGTTCTTCTTGAGGAAGTCGTGGATTCTGTCGGTATGCATGTAGTTTGCGAGCCCACCCGCACTTTCACCGGAGAACAGAAAGTTTTCCGCCTTGTCCATCCCAAACTGATCCCTGAGGGTTTCAAGTGCCGCCACCAGGTTCCGAACGCCACGCATGTACAACTTCGTCCCATTGTACACAAGTGGCTCCGTCCGGTTCCCTGCGAAACTGTTCCCGTCGCAGTAAGGGAGCTCGACGTGGTTGAAGTTGCAGAAGTCAGGGTTCTTGTCGCAGTCAGCGTCCATGATTCCCGACGTGCTCATGGAGGCCCCCATCAGACTCGAGGACCCGAGGAACATGTGGGTGCGATGGACGCAGTCCGGCTCGTTGAAGCACCAGCCCCCTCCTTGGATCATCATGATCCAGTCGTTCGCATTCTCAGGCTTCGTCGCTTTGCGGAAGTACAGCGCAGCAGGCGTGCCGTCGAGACACACAGCCCCATCCGCAACCTTGTCGCTCATCAAATGGAAGTCCATGTCAGCAGAGCTGAAGGCAGCCATCGCCGCCAGCGCTACGAGGCGCGACATCGTATCAGAGTGTTGTGTAAAGCTCCTTCAGAAGAGGGTCGGGGTGTGAGAAAAGCAACACCACCACCGCGTTTGGGATGCGAAGTGAAGTAGTAGGGGGCAGTGCAGGCATAGGGGATGGGCCTCCGGTCTGATATCACACTGTGTGTGTCAAGGCTGTGGAACTGTCCGACTAGCTGGTTCTTTGCGAGGGCAGCCCATTTTGTGTTCTTCACTTTTAAGCGCAGTCATGACACGTAGACGTGTAGGAGTGCTTCCGACGATGTCTGGCTATCTCTGTCGGTGTTACACATGCAATCCACACCAAGAAAAGCAGGCGAAAGGGTGGCGGAAGCGTCAACGCATCACAAAAGGAAGAAGGGGGGACACGGTTGTTCCGCTTTGTCCTCAGACTTCGTGGTAAGCCTTTCTCTGAACTTGAATGTTGTTTGTACAACCGGACCGAAACGGGGCGACTCCTGTTGGGGATAGGTAAGAAGTCGCCCGCACCCATTGGCAGTCCCCAGTCTGGGGTACGTTGGGTTGGCTGTGCCCACAAGAGGGGGAGGACACCTCCTCGACAGGTATCGATCGTCGGGGTTGCGGTTTTGCAGATCGACAATATTTTAAGAAAATGCACCAACGAAACGCACCCATCGGCAAAAAAAACACCCCCCCAGATAGCGAAGACCCCCTTCGATCGGCACTCAACGAACGGCTTTTTTGAGCCATTTGTGGTGCGCACTAAAGTGTAGGGGGTGCTTCCGAAGGCGGTGCCAACCGCCAACCCGGGGGATATTTGTGAGATAGCGGGATAGAGTATCGGTAACGATGCAGATCCGCTAATCCGACATAGCCAACGCAATATATTTGTGAGGCACACACCCTCACTCACACGCACGTTAAGCTTGTTGTATGGTGTCGGTTGCACTGAGCGAACCACCCTCCGGTAAGACACACACACACGAACCTTGTATCGCACTGCACAGCACACCGAGCTGCTCTTGGTGCGATCCCCCACCCACCCACCCCCACCCCCACCCCCCACTGCACACCAACACAACAACTGCCACAGGGGGTCTTCGCTGGTCGTTATTCTTCGTCAATCTTCAGTCAGGTTTTCAACTAATTCAACAGGAAATGCACCAAAATGCACCGATGACCACCCCGTAGCGAAGACCCCCCACAAGGCACAGATCAGTTCTTCTTCTGCACAAGGAACCCCGCTTTGTACGCATCCTTTGCAGCCCGCGGTGCAGCCCTGAGCTGCTTCTTCGTCAGGGTCCTCCGCGAGTCATCATAAGGGCACCCCTGCCCGCCCCCGGCCCGAATCGAAGACGCCCCGGGCCCCGGCATCGCCCCGGCCGCCGCAATCCCCTGGTCGTACCTCTGCCGCATCGCGAGGTACTTCTGCATGAAGGGCGAGAGCGTGGCCGGGTTACCCTGAGGCAGGGCCACGATCTCCTGCAGCTCCGCTACGCTGATGGAGTCATGGTAGACGGGGGCAGAGCTGCCGCTGTGCCCTTCGAAGCAGACGAGGAAGCAGGGCACCACCTGCGACTCCTCGAAGAACACAGCGATCTCCCCCGTGTGCTTCACCGTTGTGGAGAACTCCTCCTCGATGAGCCCTGCGCAGACGAACATCGCCATCAGCCCCCGCGTGTAGTTGAAGCTGAAACTCGGCCTCACCGCGGTGTACACCCCGACACCGTGAGCCGAGCCGTTCGCAACCGCGACAGGGTTGGCCCCTCTGTTGGGAATGCGCAGCCCCGTCAGCGCGATGCTTCGGACACACTCCCTGTGCGTGCCATGGAACAGCATCGCGGGCACCGCGTTTCCCCCCTTCGCAGCAGATTTGCGCCAGAGCGAGGTAAACTCATCCGCACGACTCCTGTTGCACACGTTGTACACCTTGGTGGCGGTGAGGCCGGAGCTGGTAAACCTCTCCGCGATCCGGGTGAGGAAGTCCGGCCAGTATACAGTGGGGTCGAAGCGCAGCTTTTCCATGATCAGCGGCACCGGGAGCGGCTCCTTCTCCGGCCCGCCCTTCTTCTGCGACACCTCCCTGGGCTTCCGCCGCGCCTGCTGCTCCGCCTCCTCCTCTGCAGCACGCCTCTCCCTCTCCTTCAGGAAGGTGTTGACCAGCGGTGCGTGCCCCTCCTCCTCCAGGTCCTCTTCAGTCTCCCACGTGTCCTCCGCGCGCTGGCCGCGCCAGCGCACCAGGTAGTACGTCACGCCCTTGCGGCGCTGGCGCTTGAGGATCGCCTCGGGCTGCCAGTCAGCCAGCGGCTCGTCCTCCCATACCTCGCCGTAGGAGGCGGAGCGGTCGGTGGGGAAGAAGTCGTCGTCGTCTGCCGGCGGCAGGGGTGGCGATGGGGTGCGGCGTCCCGCATCGTCGGGCGCCTGAGGTGGTGGCGGGTGTTCCGAAGGCATGGAGGTGGAGGCGGTGTCCAGGGCCTGCATGCGCTGGAGGTAGTCCTGCATGGTGTCCGCAGCGTCCCTGTACCAACCGCATGAAGCGCTGCGGCAGGTGTCCAGGTCACCCGCGTCGTTAGCACTCTCCAAATAATCCAGCTCGGCCCAGTCGTCCTCAGTGAAGGACCCGATCACTTCCATGTCGTCACAGTGTGGTGCTTCCATTGCCGAGGAGGGGGGAGGGAGGCTGTATGTGTATACACGTATATGTGCCTGTGTGGGGGTGAGTGGGCAGGTGTCATGGAGAGTACTGAGTGGGGGCTCGGTGGGGGAGGTTTGCGCGAAATACATTGCACTCCTTGGGGGCCTTCGCTACCAGGTGTGACTGAGTGAGAGAGAGTGAGCCACGGCCCACTTCCCCTCACTGACCGACGAGCTGTGACGAGCTGTGACTGGTAGCGATGCCCCCCCTTTCGCTTTATTATAGACGCCCTGTCCAGCAACTGGGGGAGAACAGTTCCGGACTACTTTTTGTTGAGCGCACACTTGCTGTCTCAAGGCTGTGTTGCGGTGGAAGCGGTCAACAAAACAACAAGGTTCTTCTCCCTTCATGCTTCCCTGTAGCGAGTGAGTGAAGCAAACGGAAAGGATGATATTTGCATTAATCGCTTCCGCCGGAGGTGGGGAACCAGCCTGCTCATCCTTGCTCGGGTGGCAAGCACGCAGGCCGGCGTAAAGTAAAACAGGCAGAGGGGGTCTTCGCTGGTCGTTATGATTCGTTATTCTTCGTCAGTTTTCACCATATTTCCTTAGGAAATGCACCAAAATGCACTGACGATCACCCCGTCGCGAAGACCTCCAGAGGCAAGGAAAACAACTTACAAGGTTCTGAGCTGCACTCAGGGTGAAACGGAAGACACAGCACACACAGAGACAGAAATTTGGCTCGCTGGTGCGAAGAGCCACCTCCCGCAGGGGCTGAGTGCAACACCGTCGCCCTGAGAGGGCAACTTCCCCAGACACTCACCTGTGCTGAGGCGGTACAATGTAGCGCCAGCATAGTCTTTCACGGCAACAACATCACCAGGCTGTGCCACAGCAAGTGTGAAGGGAACACCGGCCAGTTGCACAGTATGCAGGCAGCTGAGGGTGGTTGTGCACCACACCTTGAGTGACATATCGTCAGAGCATGACACAAGGCGCTGCTCATCCCTGGTCAGGGCGATGCCGTCCACCCCATCAGTGTGCCCATCCAGGGTGTGTGTGTGTGTGAGGGTGCTGATGTCCCACACACGGATGCTCTTGTCCTCTGACCCGCTGAAGACACTCGTCCCCGAGAGAGCAATGCAGAGGACAGCGTCACTGTGACCCTCCAGCACTGTGGCGCTCGGAAGTGTGCCCTTCAAGTCCCACACACGCACTTTGCCTGTGTAGTCTCCGGACACCAGACGTCCGCAGTGTGTCCACGCTGCGCTGAACACGTCGGTGCTGTTGTGGTCGAGGCTGTGTACCTCCTCCCATGTTGATGTCAGCCACACGCAGATGGTGCCGTCATGAGAGCACGTCGCCAACCACGTCCCACAGGCTGAGAACGCAGGGCAATAAGTAGTCTGGCTGGTGTGCAATAAATCCGCCACCACAGCAGCGGTGCTGGTGTCAAACACAGTGATGTGTCCTTTACAGTATCCCACTGCACAAAGCTTCCCACACATCGACAGTGTGATATGGGTAATGGAGCTGCCGTGCTCGGGTGAGTAGACTGCGGGGGCCTTGACTTTGGGCCAGCGTGGGATGAGCTGGACAGCACCCCCGTCCTCCAGAGCCGTGTCGGAAACGCGCTGTGCATCGTCCAGCTCCTCCTCACACCCTTCGATGCGTGCCGCCACGCATGCAGCCTCACGGGCTCCGTCGAGTCCCGCGAACATCTCCTTCAACGCATCCGCCTTCAGCCCGACCACAGTTCCGCCTTCCGGAACACCGACAACACAGCTGTGCCCGGTCCCGGTGTGACGAACTGACACATCCATGTTTTGGTTGTCCAATGTGCCTGGGGTGGTTAGGGAGGCGAGGTGTCGGGATGCCCCCAGGGGTATTCCTAACTTTCCAGGGTCGGGGGAAAAGTGGGTCGATGGGGGAAAAAGGGGTCACCTGGGGTGCTGGGCAAAGACTGTCAAAAAGGGGGGTAAAAATTATCGCGTGCTTCGCGCGCGAAACGTGCGCTCAGCTAGCAGCTCCATGTTGGCCCGTGTTTTCTTCGCACCCATTGCCTCTGCAACTTCCTTGGGGGTGCAGGACCTCCCCCGTGATAAACGGGGTGGGCAGCATGGCGGACGATTACATAGCATCGACCCACAGGGCTTGGACTTTCTGGGACACCCCCTGAAACAGCTGCGTGATGAACCCATGAACATCACGCACAGTGTGCGTCATGTTCAAAAGATGGCATGACACGCAGGAGCCAATAGGCTGCCTTTCCAACGGGGGGTACACACGGGGGTGGCACGGCGGAGACCAAGAAGACCTCTTCCGCCTCCGTCGTAGGGGGGTGATGCCGGTCCGGATGCGCTTTTGGCACCCCACTTTTTGACTCTGACAGCACTTGGAGGGCACCAGGTGGCCTAGCAGCCACCTGATGACCCTCCAGACCAGCCCACCCCCGTGTTTAAGTCCCCCCCCCCTGCCAGACCGCCAGGGGGACTTAAACACGGGGGTAAGGGGGGGGGGACTTATACACGGGGGGTCCCAGGTACCAAAACTTTTAGTTGGTTGGAGAATGGTCACCGTGGACTCAGATGTCCCAAAACATGAAATCCGCGAGCCAATGGGAAGTGTGGGAAGTCAGGGAAGGGAGGAAAAGATCAGCGAGAGGAACGGGAGAAAAGTGTGGTGCCTTGTGTGGCAAGGGTTATGGAGGAAGCGTCAATGAGGAAACACAGCAAAGGGTTCGTCTCAGTGGGGGCAACGTTTTTACACGGTCAGAACGGGAAACACTTGGATGCTGGCGGGGCGGGAATGCCCTCACGTGAGGCACCGCAAGGGCGGGAGTGAGGGGGGTCGGGGGAAGCTTGACACCACGACTCGTTCTGCAATATTGCTTCCGTTTCATTGATGCGTTGACGCTTCAACAGTGACTCCACTGCCGATGGTCTGGATGGTATCATGACTGAGTGAATAATAGCACAAAGGCAACGAAGAACTGTCAGTGCGCGTGCGGCTGGTCAGGATGGGATCAGCACACCAGGCATCCGCAGTCTGGGTCTGCCGCCTCTGTCGCACGACCTGACGGCCAAAGACGCACTTTCCTCGGTCCCCCAGGCCACTGTGCCTCCTCCACCTGCCGCATGCCCTGCAGCATCTGCTGCTCCGACAGTGTCCTGCTGACACCGGTGGCAGGCGGACCATACCCAAATCCCAAAGCGCCCAAAGGGGGCCTTCGCTACCAAGTGTGACTGAGTGAGAAAAAGTGAGCCACAGCCCACTTCCCCTCACTGACTGACGAGCTGTGACGAGCAGTGACTGGTAGCGAAGGCCCCCAAAGAATTTTCTTCACTGAAGACAAACAACAATTCACCATCAAAGGTCTCGGTGAATCGTAGACACGGCCCGTCTGGCACAGTGCCAAAAGGACCGATTTTGCGTTGGTTAGTTGTGAATGCGAGCTGTGAAACAGGGGCGTTCAAGGTATCCGGGCCCATCACAGTGTCCACACCAGTGATGAACTCGTCGACACCCAAAGCGACAGTCTCGAAACGGATGCCCTTCTCATGCCTGCCATTCATTGAAAACGGTTTGTGTCGGAGGTACGTGCGGGGGGGGGCTTCGCTCCGGGTCACTGACCCAAGCTGACCCAGATTGACCCGGAGCGAAGCCCCCCATTTTCCTAAGGTGAAAAACCCCAGGGTGACCCAAATTGACCCAAGTTGACCCAGATTGACCCGGAGCGAAGACCCCCATTTGGAGAAAAAATCCATTCGACCGGGCACCGGTCGAGCGCGCCAGCACTGGTGCGCTTCACACAAAAAAACCCTGAACTGATCACACCCTGTGCCTGATGAAGGGTGGGGTTGGCATGGAGCACGTTTGGTTGCAGCTGTGTGGTGGGTCGCTTTCCGCTCACACGAGTGTGCTAAAAAAGGAATGTGCGCTACGCGGAAAGCAACGCTTGGATGGTGGCGGCGCGGGCTTGCCCTCACGTGAGGCACTGCAAGGGCGGGAGTGAGGGGGGTCGGGGGAAACTTAATAACTCGTTCTGCAATACTGTTTCCGTTTCATTGATGCGTGGGCACCACTGCCACTGGTGTCATGAGTGAATAAATAAAGAAGAGCACAAAGGCAACGAAGAACTGTCAGTGCGAGTGCACAAGACCCGTGCCATTTAGGGAAGTGGGCCACCGTGAGGCTAGGTGTGTGCGGCAGCTGGTCAGGATGGGATCAGCACACCGGGCATCCGCAGTCTGGGTCTGTCGCACGAGCTGACTGCCAAAGACACACTTTCCTCGATCCCCCAGGCCCCTGTGCCTCCTCCGCCTGCCGCATGCCCTGCAGCATCTGCTGCTCCGACAGTGTCCTGCTGACACCGGTGGCAGGCGGACTATGCCCGAATCCCAAAGGGGCCAGCGAGAGATCACCGCTGAAGACAAACAACAATTCACCATCAAAGGTCTCGGTGAATCGTAGACACGGCCCGTCTGGCACAGTGCCAAAAGGACCGATTCTGCGTTTGTTAGTTGTGAATGCGAGCTGTGAAACAAGGCTGTCCCAGCCATCCACGTTCATCACAGTGTCCACACCAGTGATGAACTCGTCGACACCCAAAGCGACAGTCTCGAAACGGATGCCTTTCTTATGCCTGTCATTCGTTGAAATACGCTGCTTGTGTCGGAGGTACGTCCCATCGGTGTAGGCAACACCGAGACCAGAAACAAAGGTCCGCCAGAAACTGATACGAGATACGCAGACACACACACCGCAGATACGGGCACGGAGATGCACAAGGTATCTACTGTCGTCATTGGGAGCGGCAGCGAGGGAACGCGGATAGTAGCTGTGCAACGCAGTGCGACGCACACGCGGCACGTCGACAGGGCGTCCGTACCCAAAACCAATCTGGGTAAGTGAGCGACCGGAAACCCGCCCATAGACGTACGTCAGCTCGTTGCTGGCACCGAAGTCGATGGAGAAGGGAGTGCGAGTCCCTTCGTCAGCGTTGCTTCCGAACGGCCCCAGCTCCCGCTTGTTGGTGACAAACGTGATGCCTTGCCAAGAGAGACCCACACACCAGCCCCTCACCCCCGTCACATATTCATCCTCGTCAAGGGCTATCTGTCTGGCGAATCCATTTGGACACCCATGTGTCACACGCACGCCGTTGGCGTAAGTGAGGGCCAGTCCCATATCCATCATGTCCAGCAGGGATCCTGACGGTGCAATCCTGTAGAGGGAGATTATATCGATACTGACGACACGTCCCCAGGACGCTGTCCGAGCTGCACCGTCGAAGACGACCCCCTCGTCAAGCCCGAAAGATTCACTCTTGCTGGGTTCACGCTTGACCAGCACCACCTCGACCGTCGCACCTGCCTCCAGCTGGGTGTGCTGCAGGAGCGTGTCGTCGCCGCCCAGCCCCTCGCCGCTGCCTGCCAAGCGCAGCAGCACATCGCCCGACACCTGCCCCTCCTGACACAGGCAGTCCACAGCCTTGTCACGCAGGCTGCACACCGTCTCATCGCGGTCTGCCTCCACAGCCACACGCACATCTGTGCCGGCAAAGCAAACGAACACCTCCATACACAGGTGTGGTCCCGACACCCAACAGCGACGGCACTCCTGCAGGGCGGAGGTGTGGCTGTGTGCGGTGGCGGCAGGGGCAACGGTGGGGTGCATAACGGAGGGGCTGAGCACAAAGCACACCACTGCCGCTGGTGTCATGAGAATGAACGGTGGGGTGCATAACGGAGGCTGACCCAACAAAGGTGTGGTACTTGTCCGCTGTGTGCGGTGGGGCGTATGGCAGATACATGCCGTGCTCCTCCCATCTACTTGCCTCAGGCAGCCCGAGGGCGCTTGGGTAGGCGTGGTTGATGCAGAGGCAATCGCAGCCCTCCACGGCTTGCTCGGTCAGAGGATACAAAGGAGATCGGAGGGGGGGGGGGGGGAGGTCAGGTCATCCAGGTCTGCTTGCAGTATCAGTTCGCGTGCGGAGGGGGCTGGAAAGACACGAAAAAAAACCTGCGGTGACACCCCCTTACACCCTTGCGTACTGCAAGTGGTGGTATAGAGAAAAACACAACAGGTCAGATCGCCCGTCCTTCCTCGGCCTCACGACTCCCCCCTACGCACCTACGGTGCTCAAACGAGTTTGTGGTGGGGTGGGGTGGAGTGGGGAGGTGCATCGGCAAGACCAATGCAGTGAAGTCAAATGTAGGCCGAGCCATCCCATATCGGGCAGTCCAGAGGAGGCAAGACAGACGCCTGAGGGTGGGTGTGGCTCGGGCACATGTCGCAGATCATGACTGTTGGCATCTCACTTGAATGCAGCGGCAGAAAGCAATCTGGAGGCAACATCGTGTGAGTCTTTCATCGCTTTTGGAAGATGCCTCCAATCAAGGGGGTCTGCACGCACGAGTTCGACAGCAACGTCTCTGCCCACCGCACCCTCACCGTGGCACATGGAAGAATAGTAGTCCGCTAGGGGCAGCATGACCCTTGTGTCTTGCGACAGAGCTGCTTGCACCATCTCCCGATCCACAAGGTGCACAGGCACGTCGTCCAGTAGCTGTCCTTCGCTTCGGACTGCTGCCAAAAAAGTGTCTCTGTCGTTCAGAGGGTCGTCTGTGCAGCAGCGCTGGAGAAGCGAGCGTGCCCGGCACAGAGGTTTTGCGGCGCGCGCCCACGTATGACCAAGGGGGCCGAGGGCATAGCACAGGGAGGAGGGGTCGTGCTGTGCAACAGCAACCAACACTTCAGGGTCGGAGCGAAGCTCTTTGCTTGCAGAGTACAGCGCTGCACCCTTCGCAAACGACGCGAGGAAGAGGGCGCGGTCGTTGCTGAAGTGTCGCAGGAAATGCAGGATCCCGGAGGCACTTCTGCAGGCGTCCACGACCTCCCCCACAAACACCCTATCCTGCAGCAGCTCATTGCCCGCATGGCGCAGGGCAGACACAGCATCTGCCGACGCAGCTGCCCGAAGCACCGCCTCACGCTGCACCGCCGGGTGGACATCCGCCAACAGTCCCCAGTTCTCCCTTGTGTATGCCATGCCGGTGGGCTTGCCTGTGGCACACCCCTTCAGGCCCGCCAGCCACTGCGAGGGGAGTGCGAGGCGAGGTTGCCTGGCTAGGGATTGCAACATGACCTCCTCCTGCAGCAGGCCACACGCAGAGGAGGCGGCGTGCTGGGCACGGGCTGCACGCAGCCAGCAGGTGAGGAGCTCGGGGTCGCTGTGCACTGAGGGGTCGACACTTGAAATGGAAGTGAAGTCGTTCTCGACAGCTCCCAGGGCCACGGCGAGGTCGCTCCGTGGGGCACACCCTGCATACGACAGCACGGCACCGCACTGCCCCACAGCCATCAGAACTATGTCACTGCGGTTGCACAATCTTACACTTGCATGCCTGAGGCTGTGCGGGCTGAGCCGCACCGCACAGGCCATGACCTCCTCGTCATCGCACCAGCCCCTCCAGCGGGTGCAGCGCAGGGGCACCTCAGATGCGGCGACAGCGGCTCCCACAACACGCTTGGCATCCCACTGCTCCGGAAGATGCAGCAGCACACCTGCACCCCCTGCGGCAACCAACTCCGCAGAAAATCCGGCGTCGGACCTCAGGGCAGGAGAAGCAAATCGGCACACATAGGGGCAGTGGGCACAGGCACGTTTCACCGTATCGCCATCGCCTGCAAGGCGTGGGCTTGCCCAGCGGAGTGCGGACCCATCCAGGTCGACACATGCGCGCACCAAGGGGAGATGGTCCCTCAGGCGGGCAGAGCACAGAGGCAGCACTAGCAAGCAGCCTCCCGAGGCTGCTGAGATGGCGATGTCCACATCATCACAGGGCGGTGCGGAGGAGTAGATGCGGATAAACACCGCAGGGCTGCGCCCCACCGCAGCGAGGATCTCCCCCGCAGCGCAGTACCGCGGCAGCCAGGGGTAGAGGGGGGCAGGCGCAGCCGAACGCCAAACCTCGTCGCACGGAGGCCGCTCCAGCAGAGCCCTGCGTACCTTTGCGTGCCGAAGCACTTTGTGCGGCAGGTGGGAATCGAGGGTGGCAGAGGCAGCGCCTACGCGGAGGGCCAGCAGGGAAAAGGCGCTGCGAACCGACTGCTTCAGCCGGAAGTAGAGGGATGGCAAAGCTGCGCCCAGCGAAGGGTTTCCGGAGGCGAGGATCTGCTGCACAACATCCCAGTTGCGGAGGAAGCTGGGGTCGGCTGCCCAGACCCACCCGCGCAGGTCGCAGCTGCGGAGGGCAGCCCTCAGAATGTCGGGGTTGAGGCGCAGCTCCAGAGGGGCGTCGTGGATCAGCATCCCGTTCTTCCCCACCGCAGCAAACACGATGTCAAGGTCGTGGTGTGCACTGGAAGAGAGGTCCAGGAGCGGCAAATCCCGCGCTTTGATGTAGGCGAGCACAACCTCCTTGTCGTTGAGGAACTTGTCTGGGAGCCGGAACCTCTCGTTGGGGCACAGCTCCAGCACGCGCATCAAGAATTTGCGGCACACAAGCATATGCGGCGGGATATGCCTCACCCCGTTGTCCTGCCGCCACGACGCGAGGGAGAGGCTGGCCAGCTCCCTGTCCTCCCAGAGCGCAGGGTCTGCGTGCTGCAGGGATGCGCCGGCGTACCTCACGATGCAGCGCATGAATTTTCGGTTGCTCCTCCACTCCATGCTGGCCGTCTCCAGGAAAACGCTTGCGGCCTGCGGGGCTGTGGACAGCACTGCGACCAGAATATTTACACAGCTGCCCCGCACATAGGCGGGGGCACTTTTCCAAGTCTCCTCGGGGGAACACCTCAAAGCAGCATGCACAACGTCAGGATGGCATGCCATTGATTCTGGCAGATAGCTGAAGCTGGTCTTCGCCCTGACTGCAGCGAGTGCCACACCGACGTCCTGCTTCAGGGCAGAGGAGATCGACTGGTAGGCGAAGCGGCTGCGCGACACGACCTGCAGTGCGAAGGCACGGTTGCCACCGATGTGTGGGGGGAAATATGGATGGGTACCCGAGAAGTGCCACGTCAGCGCCGCAGTCAGAAGCAGGTCCTGGTCGTGCTGCAGCTCCTCAGAGGCATGGGGAAGCATTTCCCCCTCCTGTGAGACGGCAGCCATGACAACCTCACGGTTGCCTTTCATCGCCTCCGGGAGCTTCGCCAGCACCGACGGGCTGCGCGTGACTGCCGCAATCGCACACTCCGGGAGCTGCTGTGCCCACAAAGGGAGGTCGCTGAAGTGGATGCAGCGGTACGCCGACAGACCCTCCAGCAGGTTGCTCGCATCAAGCACGACATCGAGGCGTGCCCCAGATTCCAGCAGCCTCAGTGCGTCGGGCTCATCTGGAAGGACTTCCCCGTTGCAGACGAGGTTGAAGTGACGCACGTTGTGCCCAAATGCCTGCTCCGCCTGTTGCTTCACATGCTGGGGGGTGGTGTCGTCCTGGATCTGCACCCACTGCTCAGTGCCTGTGAACCCGTCCACAAGCAAGCACTCCATGGGCAGGGGCGGAGGGGATTGTAGAAACCGTCGCCAAAGAAACAGTTGCCACAGGGGGGGGGCCCGGGGGACAAGAGGCTCCCGCACTCCTGAAGATCTCCTGCAGGGGAGGAGAAGGAGGGTGGAGGGTGGTACATTGGTGCGGTGTCGTATGGTGAACAGCTTGGGTGGGTTTTGGGATCGACGGCAGTGTTCTTGCTTCTCAGGGGGCCTTCAGTAATGGGGTGGTAAGGGCTTTCTGTTTCCGGAAACAAAGGTAAGGCTGTGGTTAGTCTTTGTGCGCCAAATCCGGGCAGAACAAAAGCAGCTCCGCGGCCTGATGAGGATGTTCTATTTGTTGTCTAAGCGGTGCCGACCATGTTATTGACACTGACAGGAGCCCTGTTGCAGTAAAAAAGGGGGTCTGGAAGCGCCCTCTCACGTCACCACGCTACAGCCCCGCTGTAGGAATTCCTCTTGTTTGTTGCGTGTGCCGCATCTACACAAAGCCGGGGGGTCCTCGCTACGAGTCACTGTGAGTCACGAGTCGTCAGTGTTCAGCCAAACATGGCTGACTTCTCACTTTTTCTCACTCAGTCACACTTGGTAGCGAGGGCCCCCCCGGGTTTCTTTTGTTTTGTTTGTGCAACCGGGTTCCTTCCCTGTAGGGTAAAGCTGCAGGCCGTCCCAAACCACATTGTCGGTGTTGCAACCGGCCATATCTTTATTTGTGCAACCTTCTGGTCACCTGCACGTTGGGGCGTGGAGTGTAGGTGAACAAAACATTGCTCCCACTGCAACCTTTTTAGTTCTGAACGCCTTCCGTGAGCACGGTGCGTTTGACACAAAAAAGGAATGTGCGCTACGCGGAAAGCAACGCTTGGATGGTGGCGGCGCGGGCTTGCCCTCACGTGAGGCACTGCAAGGGCGGGAGTGAGGGGGGTCGGGGGAAACTTAACACCACGCCTCGTTCTGCAATACTGTTTCCGTTTCATTGATGCGTTGGCACCACTGCCACTGGTGTCATGAGTGAATGAATGAAGAAGAGCACAAAGGCAACGAAGAACTGTCAGTGCGAGTGCACAAGACCCGCGCCATTTAGGGAAGTGGGCCACCGTGAGGCTAGGTGTGTGCGGCAGCTGGTCAGGATGGGATCAGCACACCGGGCATCCGCAGTCTGGGTCTGTCGCACGAGCTGACTGCCAAAGACACACTTCCCTCGATCCCCCAGGCCCCTGTGCCTCCTCCGCCTGCCGCATGCCCTGCAGCATCTGCTGCTCCGACAGTGTCCTACTGACACCGGTGGCAGGCGGACCATGCCCGAATCCCAAAGGGGCCAGCCAGTATTCACCGCTGAAGACAAACAACAATTCACCATCAAAGGTCTCGGTGAATCGTAGACACGGCCCGTCTGGCACAGTGCCAAAAGGACCGATTCTGCGTTTGTTAGTTGTGAATGCGAGCTGTGAAACAAGGCTGTCCCAGCCATCCACGTTCATCACAGTGTCCACACCAGTGATGAACTCGTCGACACCCAAAGCGACAGTCTCGAAACGGATGCCCTTCTCATGCCTGTTGTTCCGGGAAATACGCTGCTTGTGTCGGAGGTACGTCCCATCCGTGTAGGCAACACCGAGACCAGAAACAAAGGTCTGCCAGAAACTGATACGAGATACGCAGACACACACACCGCAGATACGGGCACGGAGATGCACAAGGTATCTACTGTCGTCATAGGCAGCGGCAGCGAGGGAACGCGGATAGTAGCTGTGCAATGCAGTGCGACGCACACGCGGTACGTCGACAGGGCGTCCGTACCCAAAACCAATCTGGGTAAGTGAGCGACCGGAAACCCGCCCATAGACGTACGTCAGCTCGTTGCTTGCACCGAAGTCGATGGAGAAGGGAGTGCGAGTCCCTTCGTCAGCGTTGCTTCCGAACGGTCCCAGCTCCCGCTTGTTGGTGACAAACGTGATGCCTTGCCAAGAGAGACCCACACACCAGCCCCTCACCCCCGTCACACGTTCATCCTCGTCAAGGGCTATCTGTCTGTCGCATCCCTCCCGTAACCCATGTGTCACACGCACGCCGTTGGCGTAAGTGAGGGCCAGTCCCATGTCCGACAGTCCTGGGGTTGCTGGGTCGCTACCCCTGCTGAGGTAGATTATATCGATACTGACGACACGTCCCCAGGACGCTGTCCGAGCTGCATCGTCAAAGGCGACCCCCTCGTCAAGCCCGAAAGATTCACTCTTGCTGGGTTCACGCTTGACCAGCACCACCTCGACCGTCGCACCTGCCTCCAGCTGGGTGTGCTGCAGGAGCGTGTCGTCGCCGCCCAGCCCCTCGCCGCTGCCTGCCAAGCGCAGCAGCACATCGCCCGACACCTGCCCCTCCTGACACAGGCAGTCCACAGCCTTGTCACGCAGGCTGCACACCGTCTCATCGCGGTCTGCCTCCACAGCCACACGCACATCTGTGCCGGCAAAGCAAACGAACACCTCCATACACAGGTGTGGTCCCGACACCCAACAGCGACGGCACTCCTGCAGGGCGGAGGTGTGGCTGTGTGCGGTGGCGGCAGGGGCAACGGTGGGGTGCATAACGGAGGGGCTGATCACAAAGCACACCACTGCCGCTGGTGTCATGAGAATGAACGGTGGGGTGCATAACGGAGGCTGACCCAACAAAGGTGTGGTACTTGTCCGCGCAGGCTGGTCAGGCCTGCCCTACCAAGGTTTCGGACTGAAATTATATCGGCGGGACAGCTCCCCTACCTGCCTGACCAGTCACGAGATTACTGAACACCTTATCCGGACGCCGTATCGGATACGTGTCGAGAAAGGGCTCGGGGGCACGCCTGCCGTATCAGCGCCGTTGCCGCATCGGATACGTATCACGTATCGCCCCCGCCAAAATTGTGCTCTGAAACGCGTATCATGCCAACTTAGGCCTAGGGTGGTGGAAGCGTCAACGCATCATTACTGGGGGGGGGTCGAATATAAGATGTACCTACCACCCCCCGTGTATATGTCACCCCCCCCCCAGGTGCAAAAATCGGGAGGGGGGTGACATGAACACACCTTTTAGGGGGTGACATATACACGGGGGGTGGTAGGTTAGTGTATGTCACCCCCCGCCAGGGCCGCTTGGGGGTGACATAAACACACCCCTTTTGGGGGGTGACATATACACGGGGGGTGGTAGGTACATCTTATAATATGCGTGTACGGGAGCCATAATTTGCATTTTCAAAAAACATAAAATTTACCCATAATATGGCATATTTGAACATAAGATGTACATCTTATGTTCAAATTTCGCTTTTTTATGGCATTTTCCAGTGCTTAGTGGACACTGTAAACAGAAAAGTCGAATATAAGATGTACATCTTGGGGGCCCTCGCTACCAGATGTGACTGAGTGAGAAAAAGTGAGCTCCAGCCCACTTCCCCTCACTGACTGACGAGCTGTGACTGGTAGCGAGGGCCCCCCTTATATTCCATTTATATTTTGGGATTTCAAAATACATCTTATATTCAAGGTACCTACCCCCCCCCCCCGTGTTTAAGTCCCCTACACGGCGCTGAAGTAAATTACATTACAAGTGGTTTTACATGTAAAATTACAAGTGAAAAATGGTTACAAGTGCCACTTGTAAAATTACAAGTACCACTTGTAAAATTACAAGTGCCACTTGTAACTTTTACAAGTGGTACTTGTAATTTTACATGTAAATGACATGTGCCACTTGTCATCTCCGCGGTTTCCTTCATACTCTACACTGTGATGGGGGGTTTTTTGGCAAGCGGAGTGGCAAGGAGGGGGGAGAAATGACCAGCAAACGGTGGGAGTGCAATGCAACAGCTGTCGAGATCGGATCGAGTGGACTGATTGTATTTTGTGCCGACGACGAGTCTCATGTTTTCAGACTGCAGGGTGTTCGTCCGACATGTGCCTATCCCTCAGTTCTTGTGAAGCAAACTCCTGCAGACACACAGGGCAGGTCGTGATGTCCAGCTCATCCTGGTGGACGTAGAGGGCGTGTTGGCTAAGTCCACTTCTGAACACCGTTTCCTCACACAAGGGGCAAGACACTCGACATTCACACTGCGCCCTCGGCCGGTGCTGTCCGTCGTAGTGGGCGTAGAGCCCGTAAACCCGCGCGAAGCTCTTGTCAGGGCAAACAACGCAGCTATACTCTTCTGTGGCGGATGTCTCGTCGCCATCATCATCATCATCATCACCAGCCTCGCCGCTATTGCCGTCACTCGCAAGGTTGCCGCCATCACCAGCCTCCTCCCCGTCGGTGGTTCCTTGTGCAGGGGGCGTCACCTCCGTCACCTCCCAGGGTTCTTCGTCACAGATGCAAACCAGGAAAACATCGCCGTTGTTGCCGGGTTCTGCCTGAAATGTTTGTCCGTGACCATCTCTGCGGCGCACATGTGACCCGAGGCCAAGTTTGTCCAAGCGGACCACCAATTGACGAGCAGCCTTGAGCCACGTATCATTGTGAGTGATCACACACCTGCACAGGCGCATGGAATTGTAAGATAATATTTGGGGCCGCTCGCCGATGGTAGGAGTCAGTGGAGGCACTTTGCGCACGGTATTTTCATCCGTCAAGTGTTTCTGTTTCAGTTCATAGATCTGCAGATCACGCTCCATCGTCTGCGGGGATCCCCCACGTGTCCACCTCTTGCGCTCACCGTTGCCCTGTTCGAAGAGCTCGTCGGAGACGGTGACCCTGTGCGCATCCTGCTCATCAAACCAGTGTTCGAGAGAATGAGCATATGCCGAGCGAGTGATCCCGGGATTTGCCCACTCCAACAAGAAAATCAGCACATGATGGCTGATCACAGCGAATAGAAACTCTTTGCGGCAGGAACCTGTTGAGAAGTATCGCACTGGTATGTCTTGGTAGCGGAAGAAGATCAGTGATTGCATTGCGCAGCACAATGCCCGCTGATTCCCCACGGTGATGGCCTTCAAAGCAGCGAGTATCTCTCTTGCGTGCTTCCCAGTGAAATTTTGCCCACTTTTCCAAGGATGGTTTACTCCACCACTTTTGATCCCGGCAGCGTACGTAGAATGAGGCGCATGACACCTTTCGTGTCGTCAAGGGGGGGCGTCACGGTGTACACAGGATTCGAGAATTTTGAAGCGATGCTACAAGTGAATCCTGCGGCATCCATCTCTTGGATACTACAGCGGTGGCAGTCATGCAGGTACTCCAAACGCTCGTCGATTCCTGTAAGGCAGAAGGCAGAACGATGCCCTGTCCCACCTACACCTTTGAAGAGTGACCACAACTCTAAGTGGTCACCCCCAAGCCGGAACTGGGTGATGGAAAAGGAGCAAGGCCCCTTCGTGAAGATCCCCTTCTGAACTGCCACAATCTGCCCCAAGGCATGGAGCATCCACCATTCGTAGAACAGGGGCTTGTGGCGGTCACACACTGTTAGAAAGCGGGACGCGGTGATCCCGTCCGTCAATGCGATTGCCAGTCGCTGCCTGCTCTTTCCTTGAAGGCTACCGGGTGTGTAGCCATCACCCGTGACCATGACTGTTGGTGGGGGGCGACCCGAGCGGATGGGGAAAGCCCTCAGCAGAAACTCGAGGCACCCCCGCATGTTCCCTAGCAGAGAGGGCGTCATCAGCCGGAGGGGAGCTTCATGCTTTACGAGGAGGGGGTATGAAAGCCCCATCGAGATCCCTGTCTCTCTGCGAACGAGTGAGCCCAGCCGTTCACAGTCGCGCAGAGACATGCCCAACTCTGCCCTGTGTTGTCGAATAATTTCACCGATATGCCGCACTGTCCCAGCGTGAAGCTGTCGTGGGCTCGTCATGGGAAGGGTTGTGTGTGTTCCTGTTGCAAGTCGATCCGTGTCAGCCCACTCAGCACCGTGACCTGCAGATTTCTGCTTGAATCCACAAAATGCGGAGGCGGCACAACGAGCGAGCCGCTGTATTCACCTGGCTCAAACTGGTCCGAAGGACGGTCCCTGTAGAAGGTGTAGGCGACCTGCACCCCTTCCAGCGTCGCCGTCACCAGCTTGGTGAAGCCATTCTCGACGATGACGCTATAGTAGCGCCCGGTCTCCTGGTCGTGCACGCCCACAACGACGTGCTGCATCGCCGCCACCGCCACCACTGCCTTATTCTTCGGACGCGTCTCGGATGTGGAGGCTTGTGCCGATGCCTTGTACATCTTGACCATATCCATTGTCCAGTTCCTCCACCACCAGCTTGAGGCGCGCGAAACCCTCCGACTTCTTCTGCGTTGGCGTGGGGAAGGGCTTCAGCGCGATGCCGTGGATGGCCATATCACGGTTTCCTTCGATCCGAACCGTGTACAGGTCGCCGGAAACATCCTTCAGCGACTTGTAGGAAGCCAGTGCATCGTATTTGCGTTTCAGCACCTTTGTTATCACTCCACTCTTGGGGGGGATGGTGGTCACCAGCACCTTCTGCAGCATCTCCTTCAACACCGTGTGTTTTAACACCTCCCCCGTCTTCCTGGTGTACACGGCCACAAAGTCCTCCACAAGCTGCTGCAGCTGGCTTTCATGCCGCACATCCTCCTTCCCCAGATCCCCGCTCTTCGTCCGCTTGCTGTTGCGCGTCGGTGTTGTGGTTGCCGTTCTCTTGCTCATGTTGGAGGTGCAAAGGTCCTTTTGTAAGTGAGGGTGTGTGTGTGCAGCAGGGCATGTGCTGGTCTGGGGTCGCGGGGGATAAACAAATGGAACAACACGGCTCGCCAGTGTTCAGGAAAGCTCGTAAATGACAAGTGGCACATGTAATTTTACATGTACCACTTGTAAAATTTACAAGTGGCACATGTAATTTTACAAGTGCCACTTGTAAATTTACATGTAAAAATTTTTACATGTAAACCACTTGTAAAACCACTTGTAACAGTGGTTACTTCAGCGCCGTGTATCCATATGATGTGTTTAAGTCCCCTCGGCGGCCAATTTTCCCGAAGGGACTTAAACACCCCGGTCTAGTAGTTTGGTTGGGGGGCATTTTTTCTCGATTTTTCCAGGTGTCCGTTGGCGGACCACCAGGATGTGAGGCACGTGTGGAGGCCAGGGAGGGAGCCTGGGGGCTTCGGATACCCGCACGTGGCCCGGACTGCCCCGCAGGGGGCAGTCCGGGTCACGTCGCTCGTCCTCATCTACAGCCTCGCTGTGTGCGATGCAGGTCGTGCGCCAGCCCCTCTTGTCGCACTGGAGTCGGGAATCAATTCTGCGGCACAGCGGGGCTGCTAGCAGTGGCGAGGGCCGCAGTGTGCCAGTGCTCAGCGCCCTCGGATCCCCACGCCACCCATACTGCCACCCCCAGCTGGCCCCGCCTGAGCACCCGCCGTGTGTCCCGTCTCCCAGGGGAGAACGTCGGTTGGCCCAGGGGACATGCCATCTTCCATGGGACATCTAGTGGAAAGCTTGACACCTCCCAGGGCTAGCATCAACCCCTGAGGCACGACATCTCTTGCGCTTCAGGCCCCCTTGGGTTGCTTGCCCTGCAGCTTTGGCAGCCTGACCACCCCAAGTCAGTGGTTATGGGCAGTGCTTGGCAGAGCAGGGTGGCCCTGAAGCAGTGTGAGAGGCAAAGGGGTTTGAGGCCCCAGCTCCCAGGTCCCCAGAATCTGTCCAGATGTGCCTCGGAATCGATATAATACGGCCTCTCCCCGGTTCCCTCAGGAAACAGGTGACAGGCGTGTTTATGTCCCCTCCGATGTGTTTAAGTCCCCTTGGCCCCGATTTTGACGTTTGGATAGGGGACTTAAACACGGGGGGGGGGGGGGGGGTAGGTACATCTTGTATTCGAGGTACCTACCACCCCCCGTGTACATGTCACCCCCCAAAAGGGGTGTGTTTATGTCACCCCCAGGCGGCCCTGGCGGGGGGTGACATACACTAACCTACCACCCCCCGTGTTTATGTCACCCCCTAAAAGGTGTGTTCATGTCACCCCCCTCCCGATTTTTGCACCTGGGGGGGGTGACATATACACGGGGGGTGGTAGGTACATCTTATATTCGACCCCCCCCAGTAAGGAAGAAGGAAGCACTGTCACTACGCTTTTTTAATTGAGAGTTGTGCAACAACGCAGGAAACTGTGCCAGTGCAGATCCTTGCAGAACTTCCCACACACTTCATGACAGGCGTGTGGGGTGTTCTCGCGATCGACGAATACCCTTCGGCTCTTCTATTGTTTCCCTTTCAGATTTACCACCTGATTTTGCCCTGAGTTTGGCGGAGTTGGGCGGAGTTTGGCGGAGTTGGGCGGAGTTTGGTGGAGTTGGGCGATGTTGGGCGGAGTTGTACGGAGTTGGGCGGTGGGAGACCCTTTAAATTGGAATATCCCTATGGGGGGGTAGCTTTCTGGTCCAAGGAAACCTGGTGCGGAAGGAGCTACCTACCCCTTGAGTCACCCACCAGCACGCATTGTCAGCGAGGATGACGAGCATGGCGTTGTAAGCCTGCAAAACATCACTCCCCTTGAACCTGACTTCACGTCCTTCAGCATGTCCTGAGTAGGCACTGCCTGCCGTCAGCTCCGGGCATCACCTCACCCCTCACCCCCAGTGCTGCTCAACCACGTGTCCATCAGGAGCCACGTCGCTGCGTGATGCACTCCAGAGGGATGCCTCTGCACCACCTCATGCCGACACACCAAACGTCCTCCCTTCGAGGTGAGGGCACCGGGAGGGGAAGCCCGGGTCGGCGCCCCCCCCCCCCCCCAAGGCCTGAGGTCCTGCCTGATAATTGACAGTCCCGGGTTCAAAACCCGCTCAGGTGCTGCGTGTCGTCGACACCGTGACTGCGGCAGTCGACATACCAGACGGGTCGCCCCTCCTCTGTGCAAAGTACACCCGGGCGAGGCTCCCCTCGGGGGAACGCCGTCGGGAGATGTGCTGGAGCCACCGCGCTCGATTCTGGGTTGTCCGCCATGTGCTGTCATGGAGCCTGCGTGGGCGTGAAAACCGTAGGTGGAGGTTCGATTCCCAGAACTTGGGATATAGGATATCCTATGGGATAACCTCCACGGGATGTTGCTTCTCGCGTTGGATATCCTACGCCAAGGTGGAACCCTGCAGAAGACACGAGAGTAACAGCGAGGGACATCCCACGGATATCCCGCTCTGCTACCTCTCTGTTCCCTCGGGTACCCCGAGAGAACGTCATCCCCCTTCGGCCTGGGCTTGTGCCACTGGCTGGGCTGCTTCTTGTACAGGTCGATGGAGTGAACGCGCTGGGTTATTGCGCCAGGTACTAGCTTCGGCAAACTGCAGCAGAGTGGGTGGCTCTCCAGTTGTGCTGGGAAGATGGTGGAGGGTCACCAATATTGTGAGGCGGCTCATTTTTCAACATTTCTGAGCGAAAATCCCTCAGTACAACACCTCCCCCCCCTGTCTGCAAAGGCAAAACAGGTAGTGTCCGCCACTTTGGAGCTAATTTTGACCCGAGTTTGGCGGCGTTGGGCGGAGTTGGGCGGTGGTGTGGCGGCGTTCGGCGGAACCCGTTTTGGGCCAAATCAGGTGGGATTTGCACTAAAACACAGTTTTTTTAGTTTACCACCTGATTTGGCCCAAAACGGGTTCCGCCGAACGCCGCCACACCACCGCCCAACTCCGCCAAACTCGGGTCAAAATTAGCTCCAAAGTGGCGGACACTACCTGTTTTGCCTTTGCAGACAGGGGGGGGGAGGTGTTGTACTGAGGGATTTTCGCTCAGAAATGCTGAAAAATGAGCCGCCTCACAATATTGGTGACCCTCCATCATCTTCCCAGCACAACTGGAGAGCCACCCACTCTGCTGCAGCTTGCCGAAGCTAGTACCTGGCGCAATAACCCAGCGCGTTCACTCCATCGACCTGTACAAGAAGCAGCCCAGCCAGTGGCACAAGCCCAGGCCGAAGGGGAATGACGTTCTCTCGGGGTACCCGAGGGAACAGAGAGGTAGCAGAGCGGGAAATCCGTGGGATGTCCCTCGCTGTTACTCTCGTGTCTTCTGCAGGGTTCCACCTTGGCGTAGGATATCCAACGCGAGAAGCAACATCCCGTGGAGGTTATCCCATAGGATATCCTACCCAAGTTCTGGGAATCGAACCACCACCACCTACGGTTTTCACGCCCGAATACGCAGGCTCCATGACAGCACATGGCGGACAACCCAGAATCGAGCGCGGTGGCTCCAGCACATCTCCCGACGGCGTTCCCCCGAGGGGAGCCTCGCCCGGGTGTACTTTGCACAGAGGAGGGGCGACCCGTCTGGGATGTCGACTGCCGCAGTCACGGTGTCGACGACACGCAGCACCTGAGCGGGTTTTGAACCCGGGACCGTCAATTATCAGGCAGGACCTCAGGCCTTGGGGGGGGGGGGGGGCGCCGACCCGGGCTTCCCCTCCCGGTGCCCTCGCCTCGAAGGGAGGACGTTTGGTGTGTCGGCATGAGGTGATGCAGAGGCATCCCTCTGGAGTGCATCACGCAGCGACGTGGCTCCTGATGGACACGTGGTTGAGCAGCACTGGGGGTGAGGGGTGAGGTGATGCCCGGAGCTGACGGCAGGCAGTGCCTACTCAGGACATGCTGGAGGACATGTGAAGTCAGGTTCAAGGGGAGCGATGTTTATGCAGGCTTACAACGCCATGCTCGTCATCCTCGCTGACAATGCGTGCTGGTGGGTGACTCAAGGGGTAGGTAGCTCCTTCCGCACCAGGTTTCCTTGGACCAGAAAGCTATCCCCCCATAGGGATATTCCAATTTAAAGGGTCTCCCACCGCCCAACTCCGTACAACTCCGCCCAACTCCGCCAAACTCAGGGCAAAATCAGGTGGGTTTAGTGTAGGACGCACCGACCCCCACCCTACACACCCACGTGAGTATTTTTACCAGCACTGCATGGCACACCGAGCAGCTGCCCTTGGTGCAATCACCACTGCCAGACACACACGGAGGCCGTTTCTGGGATCCCGTTCGGCTGGAAAGCTCCACGGGGGCAGAGCGGTAGCAGAGGCTGTGCGGTTAACGGGAGTGGGCATGCTCTGGACAGGGCACGCCTTCGAACAGGGAGAGAGGGGGGAGAGGAGAAGGAGTTACGAAAAGGGGGGAGGTTATGCAATGAGAAGGCTGGTTCAGGGCGACAGGCGAATCGCCCGGTGCACTGCAGGCGGGGGGGGGGGGGGGGGGGGCGCGGGTGGACAGTCACATCACCAGGCCCGAGCACTGCAAGCCCCCCTCGACAGCGGGCGGCTCTCAAACGCTGGGGACGCAGACCACGCGCTGCGAGCGCTGGGCGTCCCAGACGCCGGCCGCCTCGGCAGCCTGGCAATCGCCATCGACAGCGAGGGCACAGACGCTGCCGCAGATGATCCCGGCCCCCCTCCGCCTCTGGATCTCCGAGGAGCACCCGGGGCGGCGGCGCCGCCACCGCCGCCTCCGCTGCCCTTGGCCGCCTTGCTCCTGCGCCGCCCCCGCGGGTCGACCCTCCACCCTGCGCGGCACGTGGTCGGGCCCCACCCGCCGTTGCCGGGCAGCAGCGGCCCCACCTCCTGCAGCGACTCCTGCCTGCGCTGCGCACGCCGCGACTCCTGCAGCAGGGAGGCGGCAAGGCGCCGGCTGCGGCAGCGCGACACCGACTCCGCCTTCGATGCGTAGCGCGTGGCGAAGGCACACCTCGCGCACCCGTCGCGGGGTGCAGACACGCCGTCACCCGGAAGTGGGGAGGACCAGGCGTGGCGCAGCTGGAGGGCGGACCAGACGATGTCGCATGACAGGGCCTCCCAAGCCCAGCGGCACGACGCTGCGAGGTGCAGCACATCCTGCACCCGGAGGAACGACGCGAGGGCGCAGGCGAGCTCGTGGGGCAGCCCGCACAGCGGCAGCGCTCCGCCGCGCCCCACCCACCCCGGCGGGTGTGTGTGCTGCTCCTTTGCCAGCGCCGTCCTGCGGCGGAGGCGTCTGGCGACCTTCGAGATGGGGTGGGTGGCAATGGTGCTGTCAGGCGGCCTCGTGGCTGTCACGGCAGAGGCTGCGAGAAGCGCCGCGGCAGCGGCAGCGGCGGCAGCCGTTGCGCCGTCCGCCCTCGCAGCGCACACCGCGCGCCACAGAGGCGCCCACGAGAGGGTCAGGGTGTCGGTGGTGTCGGAGCGGGGCGGGGTGTGGCGGTGGTGGTGGTGGCCGTCCCGCTGCATCTGCTTTCGCTGGCGTCGTTCAAGCAGCGCCGCGACCTTGTCGATTCGGATGAACATCTCACATGCATTCAAGGGTGGCGGTGCCGAGGGGGGGTAGGTGGGTCCCTGTTGGGTGGTGGTGGGAGTGAAATATGGAGAAGGCTCGCCAGATTATTCTTTGAGCTCTTGACAAACACGTGTTGAAACATCCCCCGCGTGCTCCGCCACACCACACAGGTGTGGCACGTCCCCGTTCTTCTGCCCGGGGGTCCCCTCGCTGCCAGCCACAGCTCGTCAGTCCGTGAGGGGAAGCCAATTGCGTTGTTATGCTCATCCACATCCCACCCATCAGCAACACTCCAAGCAATGTCTCCTATACTCTCGGGTGAGGGGAAGTAGGCTGTCGCTCACTTCTTCTCACGTTGTCACGTTGTCACGTTTGTTATGTTGGACTAGCGGACCCGCATCGTACAGAACGCCCACGTTGTCACACCAGGTGGCGAGGCCCATCGGTCGGACACACCATAACCCGTCATCAACACTCCGTGGTGGAGTTGAGACGGGGACCTTCGTTCACAAAGTGCAGGAAAGGAGGCAAGGTGGTGTCGCCTCGCAACACACTGGCTGCAAAGTGACTGGCTGTGACACAGTTGCGACACGCTTGAGGGTGTGAAGGCCACCACCAATCGCGTTGCTGTTTAATGTACCCCACAGACGAGGATCAGTCCTCTGTGACGCTCTTGTGCTTCCGCATTCGGTCCATCACTCAGAGACTCTAGGAGAGGGCAATCATCTTGTGATTTCTGTGTGTGTCGCTTGTTTTACCACTGCTCGTATGGTGGGGTGGGGAGGTTTGGAGGGTAGGGTGTGCCCGGGGGCCAGAAGGACCTCCCTGTCACACTTGCCCCGGGGGAGGCGCCTTCGCCGCTGCGGCAGCTGGCAAGCTGGCCGCGTCACAGTTGCTGCAGGTGGGAGGGGAGTGAAACAGAAGTAGAAGGGAGCACAAGAATGATCACCGTGTCACTTTGTCAGGATCCAATTCACTCCCACCCTCTTCACATGGGAGGAAAAATCCACCGGATTGTTACCGGGTTGGTGTTACTGTAAACCGAGTTTGTCTTTGTCGGCGTTTCCACGCCCCCTCGCCTGTGAAGGCTAGTGGGTGTGGAAATGCCAACGTCGAGTGAGTGCGGGTGAGTGAGACAAGCGACACTGTCCTCCTCACACGCGAGTGTGTCCAAAACTATATGTGCCCCCGCTGGATCGTACAATGGCAAGCAAAACGAGACAACAAACCAATCACGACGGTTGGTGCCCCTGAAAACGAAATCGCAACTATGTAAGAACTACGTAAGAACTACGTAAGAACTACGTAAGAACTACGTAAGAACTACGTAAGAACTACGTAAGAACTACGTAAGAACTACGTAAATCGGGGGTGGACCTTCTTTTTTTTTTGAAAATGGGATTTCCCCTTCACAGGTTAGTGGTGAAATTTTTCGGGAAAAAATGAGTTCCACCACACCCCCAACCCCAGCGTGCCCAAATAGGTCCAAAGAAACCGGTTTTGGTCAGATTGCTGACTCGGAACCCACCTGCACCCCCGACGGGGTGGGTGGCGTTTTTCGGGTTTTTTGGGGGTTTGGCCTGAATGGCTTTCAAGCAGAAATACGGTGGAAGAGCTTCATGTGCGAAGAGTAATATTTTTTTGAGAAAATATGGCATCCGTCGCACCCCCAACCCCAGCGAGCCACGATAAATCAAAAGAAGCCGGTTATGGTCAGATTGTCGCCGCTGGGGCCACCTGCACACCCTGCAGGGTAGGTGAGATTTTGTAGGTTTTTTGGGGTGTTTGGGTTTTTTGTGGCTTTTCCTTTTTGGAAGTTTGGCGTACCCAACTCAGGAAACTTTTCACCGTGCGGGTCCGCACGATCCGCACAGATCCCAAATATTCCAAAGAACGGGATTTTGGAAAATCCGAGGGGGGAACCTATCCGTGAGGGGGGTCCCGCTGGGTGGGTCGGTGGGGTGGTGTGGGCGTGCTGGCTGCCTCCCAGCACCTTCACCCACGACCAGTCCCTGAACCAGACCCACGTTTCATGGGTGAAACTTGGCTCGTACACCACCAAAATGACCCCACCGTGATTCGCAAAAATTCCAAACGTTCAAATGAAAGGGTTTTGGAACACCGAGGAGGGGGTCCCGCTGGGTGGAGGTGGGTGTGGGTTGACTGCCTCCCAGCCACCTTCACCCACGACCAGCCCCTGAACCAGACCCGTGTTTCATGGGTGATACTTGGCCCGCACACCACCAAAGTGACCCCACTGTGATCCGAACAAATTCCAAACGTTCAAAAGAACGGGGGTTTGGAACACCCGTGGAGGGGGTCCCGATGGGTGGGTAGGTGGGGGTGTGGCTGCCTCCCAGGCACATTCTCTTAGGACCAGCCCCTGAACCAGAGTCACGTTCCATGGACGATGTTTGACTCCTAGACCCACAAAATGACCCCACTACGATCCGCAAAAGTTCCACACGTTCAACAGAACGGGGTTTTGGAATACCCGTGGAGTCCCGCTGGGAGGGTGGGGTGTGGGTGTGCTGTGGGCTGGCTGCCACCCAGTCACCTTCTCCCGTGACCAGTCCCTGAACCAGACCCAGGTTTGATAGGTGAAGTTTGGCACCTCGACCACTAAAATGGCCCCACTACGAGCTGCACAAATTCCAAACGTTCAACAGAGCTGGGTTTAGGAGCACCCGAAGAGGGGGTCCCACTGGGTGGGACCCCCGCTGGGTTTTGACTCCCGCTGGGTGGGACCAGCCCCTGAGCCAGACCCACATTTCGAGATGAAACCGGTTGACACCTCGACCTCCAAAATGCCCCCACTACGAGGCCGCACAGATCCGGTGACTCGGAGGCACACTGCTGCGACGCTGTTGTGGCAAGAGCCCGTAGAAGCAAAGGAGAACCTGCTGCGCTCGCCCCACAAAGCAGCCACAGGACGACAGGGCCGGGCCCCCCCCCCTACTGGGGGGGGCTAAATAGAAGACCCCCCCCTTCTAATCATGGATATATTCAGACCTTATTCAGAGGTTCCTGCATTTCACCTCTTATTCTAAGACCTTAATTAAGACGCAGGGGTCAACGTACTATTGCTGAAGATTGAATTAAGGTCTTAACCTCTGAGTGTAAGACCTTAAAGAGGTTACACGAAGAGGTTCAAGATCTTAATTAAGGGGATTCAGAGGTTGTGTGTTTTTTGGGCCTAAGGTCTTAATCTAAGAGGAGGAGGAGGTAGATTTGGCGAAAATTCTTCCTCTCTTATTAAGGTCTGAATACATCCATGTCTAATAGGCGATAATAAACGCTTTTTTTGGGGGGTTTTCAAAACCCAAAATACTACGAGAAACACTTGGCCTCTATGCTGTGAGTGTTGCATTGGACGCTTCCACCTGTTGAACGGGCTCCACCTCTTGCACTTTGAACCCCCCCCCCCATATTTTTTTTTGATTTGACAACTCCGGTTTGGTGTACCTCGATGAGCTTACCTTACCTTGTCGTCGGACACAACATATCATCGTTGTCCCAAACCCCGTAACCCACGTGAAGTGGATCATCTGAAGTGCAGAATGAGGTGGAGCAGGTGGAGCACGAAACATAAGTAAACCATAGCAAGAGAGGCCAGCAGCAGTCCCGAGTCCATCGCGTTCCTCGTAGCATTTCCCGTACCACACAGGTGTGTTATGTGCAAAATACTACGAGAAACACTTGGCCTCTATGCTGTGAGTGTTGCATTGGACGCTTCCACCCAGGACCCTTAGGACCCAAGGACTTAGGGACGCCGCGCGAACGGTCTACTATTGAAGTGATCAGGCTCCGTCGCCCATCGTATGCATCCCTCCGATGGTAATGTACCGCTTTCTACGTTGTCACGAGCACCTTGTACGGAAAACGATCGAACCTCACTCGCTGAGGGGATCCGCCTGCCTCGGCCGTGTGCCGCCGTCGTGTGGTCAGCCTCGTGATTCTTGGTGTGCCCTATCGACAACATGCCTGTCTCTCCAGTTGCCGCACCCGGCGAGAGAGTTGATGCGTCTCAACCCGGCGAAACTAAGGGGGCAAAGGTTGCACACAGCCCCGCCTGTGCTGCAACCACCCGCTCTTGGCTGACCCCCGACGTCTGGTGCGTTTCCCACTCCGGGTATTTGAATCCTCACCCTGTACCTCTTCGGGATCCTCCATCCCCTGGGGAACCCTTCCCCTCGAGGCTTCTTCACGTCTCCGACATATTGGTGTGTGCCCACATGACCCTTCTTCCTGACATCCTCGATGTCGTTTTGCACCCCGGGCGATGCACTGAGACGGCCGTATCCAGGTAGTCAGTGGCCATGCCCAGCCCCTCAGCGTGACAGTCCTCTGGTGCGCTCCCAGCACCACCACCGCGACGCTCGTGCATATTCAGCCACCATGACCCGGCAGCTCTCGCCTGGGGACAGGGCTCAGCGGATCGAGAAATCACAGTCTGAAACTCGCCTCCCAGCTCCTCCGCAGCAGTCTACTGTCCGGCCGTCTTAAACTCTCGCCCTTCGGGAGCCCGGCCAACACCCGGTGCTTTCCGGCGTGATCTCGATCGCTCTGTGGCTCTCTGTGTCCTCTCCGGTCTTCGCTGGCTGCGAGCGAGTTGCGGGGTGAAGCCCAACGCGCCTCTTCATGGCGCACTGGAGACGCTGCATGGAGTGCCCAGGGGTAGGTGTGAGAGGTGCCGGCCCTTCTGGGTGAAAGAGGGCGATCGCGCGCACTGTCGTCTCCTGAACTCCGCTCGAGCGGTGGACAACACGTTCCTGCGGCCCCCTTCCCACTGGGCTGATCCCCACTGTACCTGCCCCATCGCCCGCCTCGTAGACAGCGCATCAAACGGAGGCCCTGTGGCCCCACGTGGCGTCGATTCAGTGGTAACGCCCGGACTCAGTGTGGAGGGCGTATTTCCCGGTGCGTGAGGAAATTCGAGGCCCTGGAGGTGTGGGCATGCCAGAAGGATTCTCGGAGTCGCCTTCTTAATGAGAGAGGTGAGTCCCCGCGGACCGGAGCTTGTCGCACGCTGCAGTCGCTGTTCGGGCTTGTCGAGTAGGCTGCTGGGTACTCGGGAAGACTGGCCGACTGCCCCCCAACCTTGTGGAATGATCTCGGCCCGCTGCCATGGCTGCGGTTTCGGTGGACCCCCTCAGCGGCGGCACCGCTGACACAGGCGATGCGGACGCGTCTCTCAGTCGCTGCTTCTTTTGCTCCCCGAGCAGTGCAGCTTGGGAGAGCGTCTCGGCTGTGTTGGATACCTGATCTCTGTGTATGTCCCACGGCACCTCGCAGGTGTCCAGTCAGCAGCTCCCCTTCCCTGCATGGAACTGTGAGGTCGTACGTCTCAACACCGGGCCACAGACGCCCGGAACTCCCCCTGACCCCTGTGAATAATGCAGGCTTGAATGTGTGTCCCCCGGCAGGGAGACTATGCTTCGACGGAGTATGCCCCGCTTGGGGCGTGTGCGGGCATCCGCTTGACGCCGGGGTGCGCGTAGTCGGCATTCGCGCAGATAAGCTGGGCACGACAGACGTGCCGGCTTCTCGGGGGCGTGTCCGGGGGCGTTGCATTGGTACACGAAAACTGTCGCCCTCGGAAAGCTCACGTCGCGTCACCGTGCTCGAGCTGGATCTGGCAGGCTGTGTGTGACAGGCCACCCTTCCGCCTTCAGGTGCCGTCGCTCGGGCAAAAAGGGTGTATTTCTCAATCAAGAGAGTATGCCCCTCACGATTGTGGCACGATTGTGTCTCCCCGGGTCAGGCTCGGTATTCCAGTCGAAAGCGTAAATGCCCCTCGGCACTGTGCTGGGCGGGGTTGTGTCTCGGTCAGGAGAGGAGGTGCCCCTCAGGCAAAATCCTGCGTCTCGCGGTCGGGAGTGAGTGCCCCTCGGCAGGAATGTGTCTCGGCCAGGTGTCCCTCAGGCAGGGAATGTGATGTCTCGGCCCGGTGTCCCTCGGGCATGAATGTGCGTCTTGGCCAGGTGCCCCTCAGGCAGGGTGCCCCGTAGGCGGAAGTGTATGTCGCGGCCAGATGCCCCTCAGGCAGGGTGCCCCGTAGGCGGAAATGTATGTCTTGACCAGGTGCCCCTCGGGCAGGGTGCCTCGTAGGCGGAAGTGTATGTCTTGGCCAGGTGCCCCTCGGGCAGGGTGCCTCGTAGGCGGAAGTGTATGTCTTGGCCAGGTGCCCCTCGGGCAGGGTGTCTCGTAGGCGGAAGTGTCTGTCTTGGCCAGGTGCCCCTCGGGCAGGGTGCCTTGTAGGCGGAAGTGTATGTCTTGGCCAGGTGCCCCTCGGGCAGGGTGCCTCGTAGGCGGAAGTGTCTGTCTTGGCCAGGTGCCCCTCGGGCAGGGTGCCTCGTAGGCGGAAGTGTATGTCTTGGCCAGGTGCCCCTCGGGCAGGGTGCCTCGTAGGCGGAAGTGTATGTCTTGGCCAGGTGCCCCTCGGGCAGGGTGCCTCGTAGGCGGAAGTGTATGTCTTGGCCAGGTGCCCCTCGGGCAGGGTGCCTCGTAGGCAGAGGTGTCTGTCTTGGCCAGGTGCCCCTCGGGCAGGGTGCCCCGTAGGCGGAAGTGTGTGTCTTGACCAGGTGCCCCTCGGGCAGGGTGCCTCGTAGGCGGAAATGTATGTCTTGGCCAGGTGCTCCTCAGGCAGGGTGCCCCGCAAGCGTAAGCTGTAGGTATGTCGTGGCCAGGTGCCCCTCAGGCAGGTAATGTCTCGGCGAGATGCCCCTCGGGCAGGAAAAATGCGTCTCGGCTAGGTGCCCCTCAGGCAGAAGTGGGTGTCTCGGTCCGATGCTCCTCGGCAAGATCGTGTCTCGGTCAGGAAAGTAGGAGTTGGATATCACTGACGTCACTTTGCTGCATCAGTATCGACCCATTTATCAGCACCCGACTGTTGCTCTTGGTCCCGCCTTTGTCAGCGCCTCTGTGACGGAACCTCCAGCTGAAGTATGCGTTTGGAAACCTTGAGCGCGATCAAGCGTGAAGCAGGTTTTCGGCGAGGCGCGGTGATAGTCTCGATGGCTGATGGGAATGTCCTCAATCCGCTGCGGCCACGGGCGCAGCGCTGTCCCGCTGTCACGTTCATAAGCGGCGGAGGACCACCTTGAACACCACGGCGTCATCATCCCCATCTTTTTGCGCCCCTCCTTCGTGCTGATCCCCCCGTGCACCTCGCCGTCATTTATTAGAACCAGTGCGTGGGGGTGTTGTTGTCCTCAACCGCGGCTTCGGCCCTCTTGAGACCTGACACGAGCATGGTGTGAGGGTCGTCTTCTCGGTCGGGATTTGGTGCCCCTCGGGCAAGATTGTGTATCTCTCGGTCGGGAGAGCGGGTGCCCCTCGGGCAAAATTTTTGTCTCGGTCAGGAGAACAGGTGCCCCTCGGGCGAGATGCTGCGTCTCTCGGTCGGGAGAGTGGGTGCCCCTCGGGCATAGTTTTGTCTCGGTCAGGATAACGGGTGCCCCTCGGGCAAAACTGCGTGTCTCTCGGTCGGGAGAGTGAGTGCCCCTCGGGCAGAATATTGTCTCGGTCAGGAGAACAGGTGCCCCTCGGGCGAGATGCTGCGTCTCTCGGTCGGGAGAGTGGATGCCCCTCGGGCAGAATATTGTCTCGGTCAGGAGAACAGGTGCCCCTCGGGCAAGACTGCGTGTCTCTCGGTCGGGAGAGTAGGTGCCCCTCGGGCAAAATTTTTGTCTCGGTCAGGAGAACAGGTGCCCCTCGGGCGAGATGCTGCGTCTCTCGGTCGGGAGAGTGGGTGCCCCTCGGGCAGAATATTGTCTCGGTCAGGAGAACAGGTGCCCCTCGGGCAAAACTGCGTGTCTCTCGGTCGGGAGAGTGAGTGCCCCTCGGGCAGAATATTGTCTCGGTCAGGAAACCAGGTGCCCCTCGGGCAAGACTGCGTGTCTCTCGGTCAGGAGAGTGGGTGCCCCTCGGGCAGGGTAGAATGCTGCGTCTCTCGGACGGTCAGATCGTGTGTCCCTCAGTCAGGAGAGGAGGTCTCGGTCGCTAAAAACGCGCCCCCTCGGGCAGAGTGGTTGTGTCATCGCTGTTGTGTCACACCAATTGCCTCTCGGGCGGTGTGTCTTTTTTGATTTGACAACTCCGGTTTGGTGTACCTCGATGAGCTTACCTTACCTTGTCGTCGGACACAACATATCATCGTTGTCCCAAACCCCGTAACCCACGTGAAGTGGATCATCTGAAGTGCAGAATGAGGTGGAGCAGGTGGAGCACGAAACATAAGTAAACCATAGCAAGAGAGGCCAGCAGCAGTCCCGAGTCCATCGCGTTCCTCGTAGCATTTCCCGTACCACACAGGTGTGTTATGTGCAAAATTTTGGGCAATTTTTGCAGTGGGTGGCCAAATACAAGGGGGTGGCCGAATACAAGGGGGGGGGTCTTGTATTCGGCGGTCCGTGATTTTTCCTAATTTTGGTGAATTTTGCTCCAGGTGACCTCGTGGAATCGCGATTTTCGCCTTCCATTGCACTATTCGGAATCCGTGCGGATCGTGGTGGGGTCATTTTGTGGGTGGAGGTGCCAAGTTTCACTCATGAAATGTGGGCCTGATTTGGCTCCTGATAATGGGAGGATATTCCCAGGAGTCAGCCACCTGTGAGGACCCCCACACTGGTGTCCAAAACCCTATTCTTTTGAATGTTTGGATTCCGTGCGAATCGCAGTGGGGTCATTTTGACCATGGGGTGCCTGTTAGGACTGGAAAAACAGGCTGAAAATTTGAAAATTGGCCAAAATTCACGGACCGCCGAATACAAGACCCCCCCCCTTGTATTCGGCCTAAAATTTACTGGATTTCGAATTTCCAGACCCCCCCCTTCTATTCGGCCACCCCCTTCTATTTAGCCCCCCCCCAGGGACCGTCTTAAGGTACCGAAATCCGTCAACTTTACGACATTTTTCGACATAGGCAATTTTCGACCAGAAACCCCCCAAAAATGCTGAAAAAGTGGCCAGACCACCCCAAAAACCGCCCCTGGGTGTGGGACACCCACTTTGGTGCCCCGGAACGCGGCTGAAATGCTGTGTTGAAAAAAGTGTCATGGTTTGGTACCGAACCCCTCCCCGGGCGAGTCTCCCGAGCACCCTGTCACCTGCGTCATCAACATCCCCCGTCATGTACCACGTTCTGCCGCCTCTGATGAGACATCTGAGTACTATCGGGCCAAAAAAATGGTATTTCAGCGAGTGTTCTGCCAGGTTTTTGCCGACATCCTCAACAAAGACCGGGTGTGCCTGCGAATGCAAAGGCGTCGCTCGGGAGGCGTTATTATGTGCCCTCCCTGAGGTGTCGGATGCATCGGGGACTTCATCAGGGGCAACGGCAATAGCGAAGTGGGTGTGGTGTATAACCTGTGTCACCCCGGCTCCACGGCACTGCAGCGGCACTTCTCAGGGGCGATGATCCTCGTCATCTGCACCATCACCCCCACTTACGCGCTCTTCATTCCAGCACTGAAAGAGCTAAAAGAGAGGCCGGACGACGGTCAGAATGCTGGGGAACTCAGCCGCAGATGGAAAGGAGAGGCCGGAGACGGTGCGCGAGTGGGTTTTGGGGCTGGCGTCTTTGGAAAATATGCCGGTGTGGGTTCCAAAGCCTTATTCGGTGTGCAAACCGGCAGGCGCAGTGGTCGGTGGACGCTGCAGCAAGTGTGATCAGGAAATACTGGCGAGAAGACGCTCCTTCCCAAGCTTGTCACACGCATTTGCTCCCAAATTGAACCGAAGGCATCAGTGCCCACCCAAGACAAGAAAAGGCGGAATGTTGCGGGCAAGTAGGGCGGGACGGGCTCGGAAGGGTGGTTCAAATGAGGGGGCCGGAACCAAACCATGACACTTTTTTGAGCATGGTCACGGATTGGCTCAGAAGTGGCCAAATACCCCCAACAACCACCCAGACCGCCCCCAAATACTTCCAGGGGCCGGGGTTTCAAGTTTACTGCCATTTTGTGCGTGTTCCTCGCCTATGTGAAAAATCCCGTAAAGTTCCCCCCTTAACCTTTAGGTACCTAGCGACACACATGTGTGTCGAAAAGTCAATTTTTTTTCGCACTGGGCAACCATATGCTTTCCACTACGAATTTTTGATCGATTTTTTTTATGGTGAGCTCAGATGTCGCAGAACGTTGCAAAGAAGCAAGAGAAAAATTACGATGCGGTCTCCCGACTACATTGGTTGCAAGGAAGAAAAATGCACTTTTTCGGAAAATCCCGAAAATCGCGTTTTTTTGGGTTTTGGGGATATTTTTCTCCATTACCAGCAACAGGGACTGTACTCCACCTTTTTCCTCGATTTTTTTTATGGTGAATTGTTTTGGTCTCGAAAAAGCGCGTTTTCGCCATGTTTCGAAAATCCGGGGGGGTGCAAAAAACTGGGCTGCGCAACACAACCTGGAGAGGCCTTCCAAATTTACATAAATAGCCCCACTATCGCCAGAAAAAAAAATTCGGGAAAAAAAATATTCTCGGAAACGGCCAGAGCAGCGCGTTTCACGACAACAATTTTTTCGAAAAAAGTCCAAAATTGAAAAATTTTCCTGCCGAGACCAAATATGGAGTCCACCTATTTCCAGGTTTTTGGTGGTTTTTGGCCACCCGGGGGTCCTGCATCTGTGGCCACAGAAATGGCCTCGAAACACCCCCAGGCACCCAAAAAACGTGTTTCTGGAAAGATATGTCCCAAAACTGCCCGAAAGTCACACCTGGGTCTGGTGACCCGACCTCACAGACCCTGCATTTTACACCTTTTTCACCGGAATATTGGGTCAGCAGGCAAAAGTCGAATTTTTTTGGAATTTTTCAGAAAATCTTGGCATCGTGGAATGCGCTGTCCCCGTTCTGCCCGAAAAACGCATTTTTCGGACTTTTTTCTCAGATCTGGGGGTCTGGTTCAGATGTGTGGTTGGGCTCTATAACCGCCCAAGAATATTTTGGGTGGTCATTGCGAGTGGCCGGCCGTGAAAAAAAAATATTTTTTTTCTCAAAATACAGCAGCAGTCTCTCGAGTCTTCCTTTCAGATGATTTTTGCATTGATCGCTTCCACCTTTTTTTTTTGCACATAACACACCTGTGTGGTACGGGAAATGCTACGAGGAACGCGATGGACTCGGGACTGCTGCTGGCCTCTCTTGCTATGGTTTACTTATGTTTCGTGCTCCACCTGCTCCACCTCATTCTGCACTTCAGATGATCCACTTCACGTGGGTTACGGGGTTTGGGACAACGATGATATGTTGTGTCCGACGACAAGGTAAGGTAAGCTCATCGAGGTACACCAAACCGGAGTTGTCAAATCAAAAAAGACACACCGCCCGAGAGGCAATTGGTGTGACACAACAGCGATGACACAACCACTCTGCCCGAGGGGGCGCGTTTTTAGCGACCGAGACCTCCTCTCCTGACTGAGGGACACACGATCTGACCGTCCGAGAGACGCAGCATTCTACCCTGCCCGAGGGGCACCCACTCTCCTGACCGAGAGACACGCAGTCTTGCCCGAGGGGCACCTGGTTTCCTGACCGAGACAATATTCTGCCCGAGGGGCACTCACTCTCCCGACCGAGAGACACGCAGTTTTGCCCGAGGGGCACCTGTTCTCCTGACCGAGACAATATTCTGCCCGAGGGGCACCCACTCTCCCGACCGAGAGACGCAGCATCTCGCCCGAGGGGCACCTGTTCTCCTGACCGAGACAAAAATTTTGCCCGAGGGGCACCCACTCTCCCGACCGAGAGACACGCAGTCTTGCCCGAGGGGCACCTGTTCTCCTGACCGAGACAATATTCTGCCCGAGGGGCATCCACTCTCCCGACCGAGAGACGCAGCATCTCGCCCGAGGGGCGCCTGTTCTCCTGACCGAGACAATATTCTGCCCGAGGGGCACTCACTCTCCCGACCGAGAGACACGCAGTTTTGCCCGAGGGGCACCCGTTATCCTGACCGAGACAAAACTATGCCCGAGGGGCACCCACTCTCCCGACCGAGAGACGCAGCATCTCGCCCGAGGGGCACCTGTTCTCCTGACCGAGACAAAAATTTTGCCCGAGGGGCACCCGCTCTCCCGACCGAGAGATACACAATCTTGCCCGAGGGGCACCAAATCCCGACCGAGAAGACGACCCTCACACCATGCTCGTGTCAGGTCTCAAGAGGGCCGAAGCCGCGGTTGAGGACAACAACACCCCCACGCACTGGTTCTAATAAATGACGGCGAGGTGCACGGGGGGATCAGCACGAAGGAGGGGCGCAAAAAGATGGGGATGATGACGCCGTGGTGTTCAAGGTGGTCCTCCGCCGCTTATGAACGTGACAGCGGGACAGCGCTGCGCCCGTGGCCGCAGCGGATTGAGGACATTCCCATCAGCCATCGAGACTATCACCGCGCCTCGCCGAAAACCTGCTTCACGCTTGATCGCGCTCAAGGTTTCCAAACGCATACTTCAGCTGGAGGTTCCGTCACAGAGGCGCTGACAAAGGCGGGACCAAGAGCAACAGTCGGGTGCTGATAAATGGGTCGATACTGATGCAGCAAAGTGACGTCAGTGATATCCAACTCCTACTTTCCTGACCGAGACACGATCTTGCCGAGGAGCATCGGACCGAGACACCCACTTCTGCCTGAGGGGCACCTAGCCGAGACGCATTTTTCCTGCCCGAGGGGCATCTCGCCGAGACATTACCTGCCTGAGGGGCTGAGACATTACCTGCCTAAGGGTCCTGGGTGGAAGCGTCCAATGCAACACTCACAGCATAGAGGCCAAGTGTTTCTCGTAGTATTTTCTCGCTGGCGCTAGTGATGTCGGCTGGCAGAAAAAACACACAACAAACCCCCCCCCCCCCCCCCCGCGTGTCGAGTGACCTTACCTGTCTGAAGTACAGAAAATGTGTCGGGTTGGGTGGAGCATACACACACACATACACATATGTTCACACAACACAGGGCAAACCGCACAAACGTGTTCACACATCCGGCATCCTATGCGAAATACCCGCCGCTCCCCGGGAGCTGTTGCGGGAACCATCTGCTCTTCCGACCCACCGAGACTCTTGCCGTATTTTCTCTACCACACGGGGTGTGTTTTACCAAAAAATAGTTGATTCTCGGATCGTTCTGAAACAACGCAGTTCACCATAAAAAGAAATTCTGATTTTGGTGGAGTGGAAAAATCCTTACTGGGGAAGGTGGCCAAAATCCCGGATTTTGGGTGAATTAAGTCGCCCCCCCCACCGGTCTCAAAAGGTTAAGGTTTTCCCTAGCCCCCCCCCTCTACAAAGGGTGGTTCCATCCTTGTGGCCTCTGTGGACAGAAAATGCGACAACGGGGGTGGGGCAGTGGGGCGCGGGGTGCAGTTGGGCCGCGTCAGCAGTGCGCAGGTCGTGCTGGGGCTTGGAAATGGGGAACCCGGGAAAGGGAAAATAGGTGAAAAAAAAAGAGGGTCCTCCCCACTAAAGAACTACGTAAGAACTACGTAAAAACTACGTAAATCGGCCCTTTCAGGGGCACCAACGGTATACCAAAAGTTTTTTTGTTGGAACGCATGCCCCACCCGTTGTACACCACTCCCCGGTGTGATGAAGTGGTGTGAGTGGGGCCGCACGATCCAGCTGAAGGCACAGAAAGCTTCCCCAGTTGGCTACGCCGAACGAAACAAAAAGCAAACACATGCACGGAACGAAAAATAACTGGAACAAATGGCGTCTCATATGGAAAAGCCACCGGAGCAGCCGGGCACCAATTCTCTCGGGTACCGTTCTGATGCACGTCCACCCTTCCACCGCCCTATAGCCTGCTGCTCACTGGAACACAGCAATTACGAAAAGACGGGAACGGATGGTTGGGAGGGAGAGGTTGCGGTGAAACGCACTATAAAAACGCAGTCATCCAACATCCGTGGGGAAGAACGCAGGGAGCTGGGTTGATACTGTGGGGGCTGGAGTGGAATCGGGAGCTCTCAAATGTCTCATTGAGACAACGGGGAAGTTGTTAGCTTGCAAGAGTCTGGTGCCCAAAAGAAAGAGCACGACGCGGCAACAGTCAGAAGACAGGGACCCCACAGATCACTTCGTACACAGCTCCGTCGTCCGGCGGCACACGTGCTGTGGTGGGACGCAGCATCTCGCGCACAGCACCCGGTGGTGCCTCCGCCGTGTACAGGCACCGCATGTGCATCGACACCGCCAGATTCGACAGCGCAAGGCTCGCCTTCACAGCACCGCCTGACGCAGTCACGAAGCGCTGCCGTGCCGTCCCAACGGAACCGTGTTCGACAGGCCCGCTCGCGATACCAAGCGTCTCCAACGTCGCCCGCTCAAACACACGATGTGCAAACCGCAGTGCGCTCTCTGCGTGTGCCGTCCTCTTCTTCCCGACATTCCACCCGATGAATAAGTTGTTGGCGATCAGCGACAGCAGCACACCGCCGCTCTGTTCCAGCAGTGGCACAAGACCCGACAGTGCGTTGTCGACCTCGCCAAGATGCATGCTGCGGAGGGTGGCCACAGCGACAGTTGCATTCAGGCGTGTGGTGCTCCGCAAGGGGAGGGCAGAGGACCGCGTGGGTGAGGGCAGGGAGGCGTGAGACGTTGGGGACGAGGGGGCGTAGGACGACGAAAGGCTTGGCGCCCTGAAGTTCTGCAGAGGACGCTTCACACGCGTCTGGAGGCGGGCAGGCCACACGCTGCACACAGGCACAGGCTCGCTCACACCCTTCAGGTCGGTGGGAACCGCGTTGCCTGCATATGCACCGACACACCCGGACACCCCACGCACACACGCCCACAGCTCGGCAGGTACCGCAACTGCACCAGGCACACACACAGACTCGAGGCGTGACGCCACGTTCACTGTGTGTCCGAAGTAGTCCACACGCCCGGTCAGCGTGTTCGTCTCCAGCGTCACAGGGCCCTCGTTCACACCGACACGCACCGTCAGCCCGCCCCACAGCTCTGTCGGGCTGCAGATCCCGACCTCCAGCAGCGCAGCAGGCCACTCCGCCGCAAGCAGCTTCTCCTGCACGTCAAGCCCGAAGCACACACCCGCATGTGCATCCTCGAACGCAACCATGAAGGAGTCCCCGATTGTCTTCACCTCGTACCCGCCCCACACAGACAGTGCAGATCGCATCACCCTGTTGTGAACCACCATCGCTTTCTTCATCGCCTCAGGTGCCGCCTCCCAGATCGATGTGGACGCACGGATGTCGGTGAACACGATTGCCGCTCGCTCGCTCTTCGCACCGGGTGCATCTGCTGCTGCACTGCCTGACGACATGCTGCGGCCATGCGGCGAATGCTGCTGCTGCTCCTCCAGCAGCACGGCAGGGAGGTACGGGCGGTACGCGCGCAGGTTCTGCTCCAGCCTGCGAAGCGCCTCGTGCATCGCTGCAGGCAGCCGCCCCTCCGCCTCCGCCTCCTGCAGCATCTCCGCCACGGTGTCGACGTCGTAGCCCGCCAGAAGTTGTGCAATCGCCTCCACAGTCTCGATGGTCCGTCCCATCGCCGCCTTCTCCCTCTCGGCCGACTCTGCGAACCCGCGTGTGGCCGCGAAGTCGACAAGCAGCACAAGCAGCGACAGCATTGCTTCCCTCAAACTTCGTGATAAACCGACAGCACACGGAGCGTCTGTGCACTGCACAGTCACCTGCAGGGACTCCCACCTGAGTGAGCCCGGTGCCGACCCAGGCACATCGTACAGCCCGAAGCGCATCGCATTCTCTGCTGCTGTGATGAGGACCCACAGGGCAGCGACTGCTGTCAACCCTGTTGCGAACCGCTTCCCGAGACCAACTACCAGCGACAGGTCTGCAAGAAGTACAAAGGTTGGCCACACAGGCGGAGCGCCGAGGCTTCGCCGGTTGATGTCAGCAAATAGGAGGATCGCCGCGGTGAGTATCGTGTACGCCCCGATGATATTCCGAGAGAGATGCACACAGCAGACACACATCAGGGTCACGGCACCATTTATTATCCACAGGTAAACCATCACGAACACGTTGAGTGGCCATTTTTCGGAACCGGCAAGCAGAACAGTTTGGTACAGCAGCACGACGGTGCACATCCAGAAGCAGAGTTGCCTGTTGCTGCGATCCTTTCCCTGGAGCTTCCCGTCCATTGATATGACGCGTTCGTACCAACCCATCCGTGTTGTTGTGCCCTCAAAGGACTCCATGTGCGCGGCCTGACGACTACTGCCTGCGCGGAGTGTATGAGTCTGGGTGTGATTATGAGTGTGTGAGAGTCTGGGTGTGATTCTGCCTCCAGGCCCCTGCCAGCATGCCCACCCCCCCCCCCCCCCCTGTTTCTCAAATCGTACTCCTTTCGCTTTATTATAGAAACCCTGTCCAGCAACTGTGAGAGAAGTTCCGGACTACTTTTTGTTGAGCGCACACAACATTAAATGACGCATGAATCGACCCGCCGCTGGATAAGCAGCACTGTGATACAACACGAGTTGCGGGTTGTGTGTCGCGCTGTGATTGTTAAGTCATTCCGTGCACACCGCCTGCGGGATGCATTTTTTTGCCGAGAGAGGCAGGGGGGTTTGATCGTCGAGAGTGAATGGAAAAGCAAGTCGCCCAGAACCTTCTCGCAATGTGAGTCCTTTTTGTAGTCACTACACCAGATATGCTGTACAAGGCAGATCAATGCACAATAAAGGGAGGCAGGGGGGGGGGGAGGCCATGCAAACAACAACCAGACACCGCCTCGCTTCTTGACTGCTTGCCTCTCTCGACTCGCTGCTCATGCAGTTGCTCCCTCTTCCCCCTCCCACCAGACTCGCGCGTCTTCTTTTGGCAAACACACGCGTGTCTGGGAATGACCTGGAGAAATACAGATTCTCTCGCACAAGCCGACTGGCCGCTTCCGCCAGAGGCCGAGGCAGAGGGGATGGGTGGACAGGGGCGGGAACTGAGGGGTCGGGTTGAGGGGTTGTGTCGACAAAAAAGAAAATAGCCAGATACCTTTATGATTTGGTTGTGTGGATTGGCCTTTCTGGTTACCTGTGTGGGGCGTGAAGTGTTCAGGTGGACAAAACAGTGCTCCCCCCCCCCCCCCCCACTGCAACCTTTTTTTAGAGCTGGACGCCTTCCGAGCACGGTGAATGCGTTTGTCACAAAACAAAATAAAATGAGAGATCTGGAGAGGAAAGGCAACAGAAAAGGAGGCATCGCCAGGCAGATCAACGAGGCTTCGTTCTGTTGAGTAAAAAATATCCCAAAAATCTCTGTGGACAAACTCCCCGAAACCTCCGAAGAAAGGAAGCTCGCTCGGTGCCCGCATGTGTGTTCATCACACTGCCTTCGCTACCAGGTGTGAGTGAGTGAGCAGAAGTGAGCCACGGCCCACTTCCCCTCACTGACTGACGAGCTGTGACGAGCTGTGACTGGTAGCGAGGGCACCCATTGTATATATCTCGCTTTCGAATCTCTGGTTTATCGTAATACTTCTATGTGTTGACAGCTCCCAACACTTCCTCCCCCTCCCCCCACTCAGGCATGTAGCTTGGGGGGTCCAGCTGGTCTCGAGACCAGCAGTTGCCTATGTTGCTGGTCTGGGGGGAAAACTAATGCAACCGAGTGAATCTCAAGAGAGAAGGTAGCAACGACAGTTTGTGTTCTTCGAACGCAGAACACCTCTGGGTTCCCTCTTAGGGACTAGACTCCTTCGAACGCAGAACACCCCACCAGCCTGCCGGGCGTGTGAAGTGTTCGCAAGGATCCGCACGGTGAAAAGTTTCCTGAGTTGGCTACGCCGAACTTACAAAAAAAAAAGTATAAATCCGGGAAACCCCAGAATTTTTTTTGGTGGGGGGGTTTTCCCTCACACCAGGCCGAAGATGTACCCTGCAGCAGGCCCGAACCACGAGGATTTCGGCTCCCGATGACTGCTTCCTGCGCAGGACTGGGTTCAGACCTGATGTCGGAGAGATCCACACCGTGTTCAGCCCGGAAGGAACAGATGTTCACTACCGTGGCCTCCGGCGGCTGGGGGGCTCCGCCCCCCAGACCCCCCTGTGGCTTGTGCTTGTCAATATGCGACTGTGGGGTTCTTCGCTACCGTCAAGTTTTCGTCAAAGTTCGGCGATTTCTCCCTCTGCATACACATAGGAAATGCACCAACACACCGTTTCGGCACCGTAGCGAAGACCCACGGTGGCGCTGTCTACTCCGTGCCTCCGGACGCGCCCCGGAGAACCCGGTGTTCGGTCAGGACGGGATTTTGGGGGAAGCGCCGGAAAATACCCCAGACCAGCAGAACCAGCAAAAATCTGAAAATCCAATTTCAAGCTACGTGCCTGCCCCCACTCCGAAAGAAACAAAAGAAAACGGGTGTCTCCGCCAGTCGTTATTCTTCGTCAGGTTTTTGAGGAAATTTACCAAAGAATGCACTGACGACCACCCGCAGCGAAGACCCCCATGGGGGGGAAGGTCTTCCCTGGTTTGGTATTCTTCGCCTATCTTCGCCAGCTTTCAGACGGCCACCCCCATAGCAAAGACCCCCCCCCCCAAAAAAGACAAGGAAGGGGTGGGTGGGGAATTTTCATTCAACGGTTCAGGAAAGTGCGCTTCTTCTGGCACGGTTCCCCTTCCGAGAAACACGCCTCCCATTTGCTGCCACAGCTCCTTTTTTTTAAAAGGCCCAACACGCTTCTCTCCCCGGGGGGGGGGGTGACTTGCCGCGTTCGCCGAAGGCGTCACTTTGCGCCAAACACCCCCCCCCCCCCGGGTTATAAACATGCCATGTCGTTCTTCTGGTGCTGAAGTGCGCTGAAGGGAACCGGAGATCGAAGCCCCTCCCCATTGTTGTTAGCCCCCATTTAAAACTTTACGTTTTAAACGTTTTAAACGTTTTAAATGTTTTAAATGTTTTAAATTGGGGGCCCTCGCTACCAAGTGTGACTGAGTGAGAAAAAGTGAGAAGTCAGCCATGTTTGGCTGACAAATGACGACTCGTGACTCACAGTGACTCGTAGCGAGGGCCCCCATTAAAACGCGTTTTAAATTAATTTAAAACGGAGTTTAAAACGGGGGTTAAAACAGGGCGTTTCTGTGGTGTTTTCACACCAAAAAAAAACATTTTCGGCCAAAAAATTTTTTCCATGCCCCCTGAGGCCCCCCAGCTCATATTCTGGGTGATTATTCCTGCATTCCTGTCACAGCGGACACATTATTGGTGGAAAATAGGTGGCACTGACGTTGTGGTGAGGGTTGCATCAATCGCACCGGCATCAGTTGGCACACCCCCTCCGTTGTTCTCAGGAATAATGCAGTTTGACATCAGCATATTTCTGGAGTGTCGAATCTTCATCTTGCATCACTCGATGTGCACCCTTTTGAGCTGAATCCATGATACAAAGTCGCAGGTTGAAGGCCGGATCACCATGATGGGGATGGCAATGGACCCAGCGAACTCCACCAGCTCCTTCGACAGTCCTGGAAGCACCTTCTGGAAAAGTTGCACAGTTCCAGTTGCCACCTGGAGCCTACCTTTGGCCTGCCCCTCTTTGAGAGGAGCATATCTGTATTCCCTTTACTCTCCTATGGACGCCCGACTTCTCTGATCGAGAGAAGCCTACAAAAGGCGTAACCATCCTCGTCATGTATTCTTTGCCTCCAACTTTCACTTTTGCAGAACGGATCCCGATGAACTCCAAACAGGAAGTGCAGCCAGCTTCATCACGGCTGTGTTCAACAAGACAGCCAGGTGATGTTGTTGCTGTCAGAACGATGGTTGCAGCACTCGGCTGCGCCCCACCTGGGGTTGCTCTGGCTGTTGCCAAGCTAGTGTTTGGGACAATTATTGATCACCTAGCCATTCTCTCGGCACCCTAATGATCGTGGGTAGGCAGCAGGAACCTGCACTCTGGGGGGACGTCATCGATGAGTTTCTTTGAAGAAAGCCGGCGGCTACCGCTGGAGTTAAGGTCCGAAGGGGTCAGTACCACGGGCGCCACACCGCTCGTGTTGGGCATCGGGTTTCGGTGAAGGCGGGGGCGCTGAGAAAGCGACATGTACGTAACAAGCAATGATCAACCATACACCAGCAAGTCAAACAGGCACCACCGTTGGATCGTTCGTGCACCCGAGTCTGTACTGTACCATCCTGAATCTTTTCTGGGTGATTGTCAACGATGAGGGCATGAGCTTGCGTCAGGGTGAGCAGAGGAACGGGTTGAGGCCAGGGTGAATGGAGGGTGAAAAGTAGCCCACTTCACCAGGAGGCGAATTTTCGCAGAAAGCCCTGCCACACAGCTGTGTTTGCCTGATCATGCTCAAAAGGCCTGCAATAGGCTATTTCACACAGGGAATTTGTTCACCCATTTGGGACCCCCAGGGAGCCTCAAAATTGGATTTTTTTGCCGAAGATGGCCTCAGATGGCCCAAAACGATCAATTTTGGGTTCCAGAAAAAAAAATCGAAAAGTCTCCCCCTATATTTTGCAGGGGTTTTTGCCGTTTTAAACCCCGTTTTAAACCCCGTTTTAAATAATTTAAAACGGCGTTTTAAACTTTAAAACGTTTACAGGGGGGGGTCAAATAAACGTACTTAGTACTACTATTCGGCGAACGCGCGGGCCTAAATCGACCTCGCCAGAAAATTAATAAATAGTTTGCGAGCGAATAGACGTACTTAGTACGTCTATTCAACTTTTCCTAAAAACGCTGTTTGCAGGGGCTCTGCGGGGCTGTTTGGTCCACCAGGGGCGCGCTGGTCACTGCTGTCGTCCGTCTCTCACTTCTTCTGCCTTCCGGTCGAGTATCCGCTCTGTTCTCGTCCTACCACTCGCCCCTCATTTGGTTTCGTACCGTTTTGATTTGTATTGCCCCCCCCCCCCCTCTGGTGCCCCCCCTGGTTGACATTCTTGTTGAGTTAGTGAAAGCATACACAGTTCATCAGAGCTGTCAGCTTCACTGTCGGTGGTTGGTTGGTGCGTTGATGCTTAAAAAAAAGATGTGAAAAAGACAAGCCACAACCAGCACGCCCCAACTTACTTCTTCTTCAAGTTCTTGGGCTTGTTGGGGCAAGTCTGCATGTTGTGCCCAGGCTTCCTACACCCTTTGCAGAGCCTGCGGTGTTTGTTGGGAGTCTGGGTGGTCGGGGACGCTGCGCGCTTCTTTTGGGAGGACTGGGAGGACTGGGAAGGCTGTGTCTGTGTGAGAGAGTTCACACGAACCGGCTTCGCCCATGCCAAGATGCTTGACTGTTGGGTTGGCTGAGACACAACTTTCTTTTGGGTGGACTGCTTCTCTGTGCTCTCTTTTGCCTTCCCGTCCAACCCAGGTTCAAGGTCCGCACCACCAGCCTCAGGGGATGTTTCTGTGCTTGGTGCGAAGGTGAGGTCCGGACAAAGGGAGCTCTTCACGAACCCGTCCTCCTCACCCGACACCTTCAGCACGTACCCCATATCCCGCAAGCGCTCGGCTACCACCTCCCCCCTCACACTTTCCACCGACTTTCCCCAAACAGCTCCAACAGAGGTGCACATGGCCTCGCGGTACCACCTCTCTGTGAAGCGACAATCCTGGCGAAAACCTTCGGCTGTTGATTTCTTCATCTCGAGACGGGCTTTGTCCTTGAGCCCTTCCAGGTGAGTGTGGAAGGCAGCCTTGAATGGTGCAAATGCATGCACATCAAGGTACTGCACTGTTCCTGTCAACCCACCTGGAATGACCGCTGACTTCGCCCCCGTCTTCCTGTGCAAGTACGCAACATTTTTTGGTGCAATGTGTGTTGTCGCCGAGTCATAAATGACAAGCACGTTTTTGTTTTTGCAAATGGGGGCCAAGACGCTGTCAATCCACCACCGCCACTCGGCTTCTTTGACCCAGCCGGTTTTCTGGAAAGTACAGTTAACCCCCGAGTCTTTGTGAATCTGATGCTCCTCCTTCTTTATCCTCTCGCCCGCACCTTTAAAAACGATCGACTGCTTTGTCGCAAGAATGGTCCTGTCTTTCACACTGAACGTGACAGCACCAATCAACGTGGCAAATCTATTTTTGCCAGCATCGGTATCGACCATGATGTTGGTGTCAGTGGTGTAGCACAACAGTTTGTCCCTGCGGGTAGAGCTCTTGTACAAGGCAGACTCATCCACATTCACAACCAGGTCAAAAGTACCAAAGGGGTTGTGCAGCAGCTCGGACCCGATGGAGAGGCGTCTGATGGTGGACCAGAAGCTGTGCAACTGGACCCGGGCTTTTTCAAGAGAAAGCTTGGCAATGCGCGAAGTACGAAATTGAAACTTGTTTCTCCTGGCCCAACCGTCAATCCACTCCACCGAAGCCTGGAAGCCTTTCGGGAAGGGAACAAAGGACATGGCAAGCTCCTTGATTTTGCGGCGCGTCGTTGGCAAGTCGTTCTTCCGCCGTTCTCCCACTTCTTTAAGCACGTGGGCCTCCACCTCAGGAAAGAAACACGACCTCCCCCCCCCCCGCCTTTCTTTTGGCATGTGTTTTTCCATCATTTGCTGGGAGGCTCTTCATCGCCTTATCCTTGGGAAAGTCTCTCTTCCAACGAGTTGCCGTTGTCGAACACTGGTCCCGGTTCACTTGGATAGGAGGGTTACCAGGAGGAGTAGGAGGAGCAAAAAGGTAAGCACGCATGGTCTCCATCACCGGGAGCCCAGCCCACAACAAGGAGGCTACAGCCTGCTTGTAGTGGGACGTGTAGCAGGCCCGGCGGGTTGTATCCCCAACCTTTGAAGGGGCCCTGCAGTGCTTAATTTCCCCCCCCAAAAACTCCTTTAGGTTTTCAACCGAGAGCACAATATCCGGGGAAGGGGTCTCCCCCTTCGTTGCACTCTCGGTATCCCCACCCGTGTTCCCTTCCCCACCCGTGTTCCCTTCCTCCCTTCCCTCCCCACTGTCCCCACTCCCGTCATCAGAGCCGTTCTTTTCGAGTTCTTCGAGAACAGAGACTTTTTCGATGTCGTCGTCGTCGTCGTCGTCGCAGGTGCTCTCAGAGCTGCCATTCGATCCAGCGCCGCCCTCTGAGTCAGCGTCATCGTTCTCTGAGGTAGTGTCGTCGTTCGGTCCAGCGTCGTCGTTGCTCGCAGAAACCACAATCGCGCACGCGGTCTCCGCAGCCAACAGCTCCCGAAGATCACGGAGCACAGATTTGAGATCGTCTTTGGAGGGTGCCTGGCGTTCTTGGACCTCCCGCTCGATATCAGCAGCTGAAGACAGCTGATGAATCCGTGTGGGGAAAAAGTGTGTTGCATGCCGGACGGCCTGAATCCCACACGACCACGCGTCCTTCTGCATCCCACTCAACACCACACGGACAGTGCTGAACTTCTGCTCGAGGCTCTTGGCGAGTGGAGAACCGTGAATGATCGCGTGGTCGTCAATCACGATACACTCATCCTCCCGGAAAGCACAAAAGACCCAGTGGAGGCCTGTGTTGTTGTGTGTGTTCACCACACAACCCTGCCACTCCGATTTTGTCTCCCAGAACGCCACACCCTGGGGACTAGCTGGATAGCGCTTCATCCCTTTTGTGATGCTCTCGAACTGGCAGTACTCAAAAAAACGAGTACCGTCCGGGTTTTTCACCGGATCATACCGGGGGTTGGCGACACGGGACACTGCTTCTACACCAGCGGGCTGCAGGTAGTGAACCAGCAGGTTCCCCACGTCGCTCGTCGTCAGCCAGTACCCCACCTTGACATTCTTTGAGGAATGCCCTTTTAAAAACTCGGCCCTTTTGGGGCCGCCTCCGTGCGCTTCCGTCGGCTGTGCCTCACACCCACCCCGAAGGACTGGAATGGGTTTGGCTTGTGTCTTCGGCGCGGAGCAGTCGGTTGAAGGTTTGGCTTGTGTCTTCAGCGTGGAGCAGTCGATTGAAGGTTCGGCTTGTGTCTTCGGCGCGGAGCAGTCGGTTGAAGGTTTAGCTTGTGTCTTCGGCGCGGAGCAGTCGGTTGAAGGTTCGGCTTGTGTCTTCGGCGCGGAGCAGTCGGTTGAAGGTTCGGCTTGTGTCTTCGGCGCGGACCGGTTGGTTGAAGGTTTGGCTTGTGTCTTCGGCCATGAAAAAATCGGGCCATTGCAGCGTGCCCTGGCCCGGGCCAGTTGGTTGAAGGAAGGCCGGGGAGCGCATGGCGGTGGCCCATCCTCGAATATCTTGAACAGGAGGCATTCCATCAGCAGGAGGCACATGAAAGCATCGGACGTCATCATTATGTCGGACACCAGCCGAAGCTATTGGCTCTGTTGGTGGATGGTGAAATCTGGGCAGTTGGATTGCGGGTTTGCGGGCGTGTGTTGATCAGTGCTGCACAACAGGAGAGAATGTCAAACAACGTCAGGGAAGGGGGCTGCGGGGGGTGGGGGGTGGGCTCAGCTGGTCCTCGAAGGCTACATCTATGGTGAGGTGTGTCTGGGGCCATCCGTCCACATCTTCTCGTTGGTGGTAGGGACTGCGGACGCCGTAGATGAGGAGTCGTTTAATGCGCGCCGCTCTTCAGCAGTGATTTTGACGCCTCTGGACCCCAGGAGTTTGCGGGTTTCCGGGTTTGCGGTCTTCAGCAGTGGTTCTGATGCCTCTGGACCGCAGGAGTTTGCGGGTTCGCTGGTTTCCCGTCCGTATGTGTCTGAGGGGGGATGCCCCGATTCCCTTCGTCACGACATATCTTTGAGCGTAGGTCACTTCCCCCCTCTACGGACCCCGTGCACCCTGGTTCCCCTAAGTGGCACCAATAGACCCCGTTGTCCCCATTCCTTGCCCCAAAGTTTGCAGATTTGTGTGTCTCCAAAAAGAAAATCTCAAAAAAAACGGAAAATTTTCCCAAAAATACAGCAGCAGTCTCTCGAGTCTTCCTTTCAGATGATTTTTGCATTGATCGCTTCCACCTTTTTTTTTTCTCGCTGGCGCTAGTGATGTCGGCTGGCAGAAAAAACACACAACAAAACCCCCCCCCCCCCCCCCGCGTGTCGAGTGACCTTACCTGTCTGAAGTACAGAAAATGTGTCGGGTTGGGTGGAGCATACACACACACATACACATATGTTCACACAACACAGGGCAAACCGCACAAACGTGTTCACACATCCGGCATCCTATGCGAAATACCCGCCGCTCCCCGGGAGCTGTTGCGGGAACCATCTGCTCTTCCGACCCACCGAGACTCTTGCCGTATTTTCTCTACCACACGGGGTGTGTTTTACCAAAAAAAAGGGTGAAAAGTAAGTACTACTATTCAACGGCCCAACGTGCCCCAGAGCCCCAAAAAAATAAGTACTACTATTCGGCTAAGTACTACTATTCAACTAAGTACGTTTATTTGACCCCCCCCTGTAAAACGTTTAAAATGTTTAAAACTCGGTTTCTAACAACACTGCCCCTCCCCCCTCTGCCCAAACGTAAAAACTTGAAAAGGTGGAAGCGGGGGTGGGGAGAGGGAGAGAGAGAGAGAGTGAAGGGGGAGGTGGAGGGTGGCAGGGAGGGAGGGGGGGCGTGCGTCGGGGCAATTTCAGCCCCCCCCCCCCCTCCTCCTCCTCTGCACACACGTGCACACACTGAAAAACACAACTTGGGGAAGGGCAGCGTAGGTTCCATCCTGCGTTGATTGCAACAACGGCAGGGAGGGGTATTCCAAAGAAGTATTTCAAAAAAATTCCGTCAAGAATACAGAGTGTCCATGGTTTTCCAAAGATCCCGGCACGGCAGTCACGTCGCCTTTGTGTGCCTGTGGCTCGACACCAGCTTCGTGAGGTGTGTTGGAAAAAGGTGGAAATAGCGTTGGTCAACAAGGAAGCAAGATGCGCGGAAATGCGCTGGACCATTGCGCATGGCAGCAAAAAAAGAGGAAGTTCGGGGTGTTCGTTTTATCTTTCGAATTACAGCCGGGGGTGTCCAGCCTGGCGTACACATCAACCGCTCGACAAAAGGATTGGGTTGTATTGTGGGGGGGTGGCGGTCGCGCCGTTTTCATTCACGGAAGGAGAAGAACGGAAGACTGCAAAACAGAATGAGGAAGAATCACAATCGGATTTCCGTTGATCACACACACACAGCGCACACCCCTCAATAGGTGTCCTCCACAGTAAGCATCTGCACGGCGGTGCTGCCCCAGAAGGTGTCGAAGCAGTCGTCCTCCAGGTAGGTGCGGATGGACCAGGTGCGGAGCCACACCTCCACCGTGCTCGACGAAGAGATCATAGCGTCGGTGTAGCTCAGGAGGTGATCCTGCCCGCACCCCACCTCGTATGTCGGTTGGCCAGAGACGAAGGGCGACGGGGCAGATCCGGTCAGCTTCGTGGTGGTGTGGATGTACCAGGAGGGGACTGATGTGAACACAGGCTTCGCGATCTGCACCACCACAACTTGGAGCATGGGGTCCGACCGCGATCCGCACGTGAGGCTGTCGTAGCCGTACCAAGTCAGTTGCTTTTGATACGTGCCACACTCCACCGAGTCGCTGTCCACATCAGAAACGGAAGACAGCTCAACAGACGTGCTGCCGCAGAGTGGGTCGGATACAGCAACGACTGGCGGCGATGACGCCAGGTCGTCATCGGAGCTCACATCGGAACACGACAGGACAACCATGGTGCTCCCCAGCAGCACAGGGGTGATGAACTGCGTGCCTGCGTCGTACGCAGTGCCGCTCAAGGCGTCAGTCAGGTCGCTGCTGACGCCCTGCTGGGAGGCCAGCACAGCGTCCGACGCGGCCGAACCGGCTGCCGCCGTCAGCGCATCGAGGGACGCGGAGAACGCATCCTCCGACGACAGGTCCAGTGAGGCTGACATGCTGGCGTCCGTCGCAGAGGCGTCGACCCCACTGTCCTCTGTGTTGGACAGCGCCTGCACCGACACGGTGCCGGATGCAGCCACCGGCATCGCAGTGCTGCTTTTGAAGGAGACGCCCGCTAAGCCCAGCGAGGTGGGCTTCGGGATGGACGCCGCCCCCGACAGCACCTTCTGGATACCTGCGTTGCCCGACTGCGAGGCGGCGATGGCTGTGTTGCGGCGCGACATGCGGATGCCCTCGTCCTGCACAGACTTTGACGTGGATGCGACCTCCTCCATGCAGTCTTCGTCGGGGAACTCGTCGCCGTACTCCCAGTCGCAGTCGACGTACACCGAGCAGACCTGCCAGCGGTAGAACACAAGCTCGCAGTCGTACTGATTGTAGTACCCCGTGTGTGTCAGGATCTTGTCCCCTTCTGTGAAACCGAAGGCCGAGCCGACGTCAGACCCTGCCAGCAGGTCGCGGAACCCATCCATGTCGCCGCTGAAGATGGCTTCGCCCATGGCGACCAGGTCGGAGAACCCAGGGATGCTCTCCAGCAGGTCCTCGATGTCGGACAGGACATCTCCGATCCCCGCCAGCACGTCTCCCGCCAGGTCCTTCAAGCCGCTGAGGGCGTCGTCAAAAGCGCCCACGACAAAGTCGTAACCGTCGCTCAGCAGTGTTGTGAAACCGTCCCACGCCGCGGAGGCGACATCCGCAATCGCGTTGACAGCAGCCACGACGGCATCGCCAACAGCGTCCAGCAGGGCATCGGCGTTGAAGGAGATGGAGACGTCGAAGTCGGAGTCAAAAAAGTTGCTTGTGTCGATCTCGGCGCTCGCAGTCACCGTGGTGGTGATGCCCAGCGCCGTCGCTGATGCCTCAAATTCGATCTCCGTCTCTGCGACGCGCACCGTCGTGGAGATCGACGCGAGGCACAGCACCGTCACCTTGGCGTCGAACTCCGCGTAAGACTTCGCCGCGTCGAACGCAAACCCGATGTCGTTAATCTCCACCACACCGCCCAGAAATGACATGTCCGCAATGGAGGCCGAGAAATACGTCAGGTCCCAGTCCCACTTGACAGTCGCGGTGCACGACAGCGCCCCGTCGAACAGGTCGATATCCCCCTCGAAGGAGAACACATCGTCTGTCACATAGATGTCAACCTCGCCGTAGGACCGCAGGATTGGGATGCTGAAGGCACCCGCAATCTTGACCTCCGTTGCATCCCCGGCAGCCAGGCGGAACAGGGCCCCGCCCTCAACGTCGTGGGAGCTGGTGAGGGACTGCCCCAGCTGCAGCACCTCCGTGCCCCCGATAGAGAGCGAGACCCGGTCCATCGTCGCCTCGATCAGAAAGCTGTCGTCGGACACCGCAGCCTGCACCGCAAACTCCCACCCGAAGAAGTTGAGCCTGCCTGAGAGTGCCATGCCGCTTGGAATGGACACGGTCCCATCTTGGAACGTCAGCTCCACGTCATCGCCTGCGTTGTACATAAAATAGGCGTAGCACGCGCTGTCGATCTCCGCCGGGGTGGAGGACGACCCGCTGCAGTCTGCAGTGTCGTCGTAGGGGTAGATACCCGACTCCAAAACCTTGGCGGGGATCCCGCTCGTCGAGATCCCCACGATGGAGAAGGCATCGCCGACAGTCACTTTGGAAACCATCGCCGCGAAGTAGTTATTCCCCGGGTCGGTGGTGTCCAGCCCGACGTACATCAGCCCCTCGACGTAGGTCGACCCCTCCGCCTTCTCCATGCATGCAGCCTCCTCTCCCAGGCACACCTGCCCGCCCAGCTGCACCTGCGTGATGGACATCGCCTTCAGATCCGCACCCAGCCCCAACACCACGTCCCCGATGTGGACAAAGCTCACACCGAACGCCTCGGTCCACCACCCATCCATCACGAGCTCCCCGGAGATGAGCTGCTCCGTCTCCGTCACCTCCAGGGCGAGCGAGCCTACCAGGTAGAGGTAGCGTGCGGAGGTGAAGTCCCCCGAACACCCCTCAACGCAGAGGCGCACCGGGAAGTCCACACCGAGGGAGAGGTCGCCGGTGGTGCCGCCGGTGGTCTGCAATTCAGCGAATAGCGTGAGGCCCATGGTGCCGTCCTGGTCGCACACAGCGAAGGTTTTGGTGATGTCGGTGTCAGCGGGGGTACCCGCGCTGATCTGGATGTCCGCATCCGTCGATCCAAACTCGAGCTCGACGGAGACCTCCAGGGCTGCGCTGTCCAGCGCCTCGAGAACCTGCTGGAAGCCGCTGGTGCCGCTGTCAGGCAGGGAGGGGCTTCCCGACACAGCGAGGGCCACACCGTCCGGCGTGACCTGCGCCGACAGGGCTGCGTCCGCCAGGCCCAGGGCGGAGATGCCCGACACCGCATCGCGGATTGCGGTCTGCAGAGTGCTGTCCAGCCCCTCTGTGGCGGCGTAGACCACGGCGCCCAGAGTCACCGAGGAGGCTGACACCTCGAGGGCAACGCCGTCGATTCCCTCCGTGGCGGAGAGGGTGACAGATCCGTTGACGGAGGTGAGCGGGTCAAGCGGGTCCGACCCGCAGTCCCCCATGCAGAACGGCGCGGAAACCTCAGCCTGCAGGATGAGGGGGGTGACGGTTGTGACGGCGTCCACCATCTCGGAGAGGGCCAGGCCCACCTCCGAGGTAGTTCCCGCGTCCCCACCTGCAGCGCAGGCCGCGTCGCTGAAGTCAAAATCCCCGGCACCGCTTCCGACGGAGAGGGTGTCCCCAATGGTGAGCGTAGCGGCGCCCCACTGGTCGTCCCACGTGCCGGAGAGCCCCGAGATTTCACCCCATGCCGCCTCCAGCGTGTCCCAGATGGAGGAGGCCGCATCCGGCAGGCCGGAGACCTCCCCGGCGTAGAGTGTGACGCCCCAACCCACCACGGTGGTTTCCAGGAGCGACTCGGGGAAATCCGCAGCGCATCCCCAGTGGGGATGCCCGAGGTAGACGTGGAGGCTCCTCGCTGCGGAGAGCTGCGGGAGTGACACCTCCACCTTGTAGGCGAACCCGGAGAGCGCGTCGGCGGAGGCGGCAATTTTTTTTTTTTTTTTTTTTTTAAAATCGAGGGAGAGGGTCGCCTCCAGGGAGCCATCCAGCTGCGCCCAGAGCCCCTCCGATGCAGCTGCCGAGTCATCCTCCAGAGTGTGGGGTTGGCGGGCGGAGGCTGTGGTGCTGTTAGAGGTGGGTGAGAGGTCTGACGTGGCGAATGTGAGGTGAGCCTCTGCCCCGACAGCGAAGTCGAGGCTGGAAGCTGTCGCAGCGTCCGTCGCGATGCGGAAGGTGATCCCCGCGGAGGCGGATGCGGTGAAGGCCTGCCCGTTGTATGTCGCGGTCTGCGATGCAGGGACTGCCCCCAGGCCCACAGTGGCGATCACCACGTCGCCGATCGCTCCGTCGGATTGGAGGCTTCCTTCGCGCCTCCCCAGTGCCATAGCCATGCGGCGTGTGGAAGTGGCGTCGCCGTCAGCAGAAAGAGCATCGAGTGTTATGCCTAGCTCTGCGGAGAGCTTGTCGGAGACTGCGGCGAGGCGGTCCGCAGCGGTTGCGTCGCTGAAGTAGGCAAGCATGTCGTCGAGTGGGGCCTTGGCATCCCCGAAGAAGGTTTGGAGCTGCTCGTCCACGATGGAGGAGATGACGGCGCCCACCCCGACGCTGTCGAGATGTGCCTCCATCGCCTCGGATGCCTCCTGCAGGGCGGCGGCTTTAAACTCGTCAAAAACCTCGGAGAAATCAGGCGTGAACGACGCGGGGCTGAATGCGGCAGATGTTGTCGTTGCCGCTTCCTCCGCGGAGGCACTGCAGGGGGCCCCCGACAGCACAGACGCCAGCAGCAGCGCTACCGCCGCTGCCGCCGCAGCCCCAGGGTGGCGGGGCCTGCGGGACGGTCGGGACATCGGGCTGAGCAGGGGGAAGGGAAGGGGAGGTGGGTGGGTGGGTGGGGTGGTCTGGGTGGTAGAACAGAGAAGGGTAAGGGGAGAGAAAGGGGGGAGAGCGAGGGGTTGTATGTGTGTGTGTGTATAGCAGGGGCAAAAACCTGCAATCCCCGGTGGGGATTGGGGGCAAGAGGGTGGGGGGAGGACAAGTGTGCTGTGTGCGGGTGTGTGTGCCAAAAGGGTCTAACCCGATGTGCGGGAGTCCACCGTGTGGAAAGAGAAGGGGGGGGGGGGGGGTGACAGGTAGGACAATCTGTTTGCTTTTTTGAAAAAAAGGGGGGGGGGGGGGGGGAGCGCTCCATTTCAAAAAAGGTTTACGAGAAATCAGCTATGCATGGCAGGGGCGCTGTGGAAAGAGAAGGGGGGGGGGGGTCTTTTCAGGGCCAGCCTTTATCCATCTTCATCTTTACCGACAGTCAGTGCCTCAGCTTGAACGCAGACTGGCAACTGGTGTGGAATTGTGTTCCCGATCCCGACCCCAAGGCGAAACGGCATTGCAGCAACAACACACCCCCTCCCCCCCCCCCCCTCCCCCCACCCCATGTGTGTGTTTGAAAAATGGAACACTATCGACACATGTCACTGAACACGGGGGAATGGGGAAGGGGAGAGGTTGTGGTGAAACGCACACACCTCGACCTGTGATGAGGTGAGATGTGGCTCTGCAATTACGGCACTACGCGTGCCGTAAACTCAAATCGGACCTGCTTTCTCCGTGTTCCATTTCCTCCTTCATTGCATGAGGCTACACAATTTTGTGTCAAACGCACCGTGCTCACGGAAGGCGTTCAGAGCTAAAAAGGTTGCAGTGGGAGCAATGTTTTGTTCACCTACACTCCACGCCCCAACGTGCAGGTGACCAGAAGGTTGCACAAACAAAACAAAAGAAACCCGGCAATCCTTTTTTGAACGAGTTTAAGACACATGTTGGTCGCGTCTTCACAGCCCCACGGCGGAGGGCTGTTTCAGGTTCTTCTGGCCGCACAGTGCCCCTCTCTGCACTCTGCACTGAATAAATGATTTGGACTGGGTTACACGTTCGTGACAACGTGGTGCATCATGGCCGGTATGAATACCACACGGGACACTCCTAATGACTTTATGTCGGGGGGGCATTTTATCGCTCACACAGTGTGGCAGCAGAGCAAAAGAACCATCACCGTATCGTTTCAGAGGGGCCCTCGCTGCCAGCCACAGCCACTCACAGCTCGTCAGTCAGTGAGAGAGGAAGCAGGCGTACCCTTCGCTTTGTCTCGCTCAGCCACACCAGGTAGCGAGGCCCCCCAGGGTCTTCAAACTACTATCGGCGGCACAGTGTTCAGCGATTCCTCCACACACACACACACACACACACACACACACACACACACACACACACACACACACAAGCCCTCAAGACTCTTGAAGCGGCCTGACTATTTAGTGTCTTCGTCGCAGCAAGGGGGCGATATATACCACCCTTTTTATTGATTTCACGTGTCAGTGTTTGACTTTTTCGCAACTTCATTTCTTCCTTTTTCTCCCTCTCCAACCCCACCCGTGACACCACCAGGGTTTAGCTAGCCCTGGTCCGATTATCCCCGGTTCTTCGCTGAAGAGACGCGGCCGGGGGGAGGGGTACGAAGAGTACGCGTCGAAACCGGTGTCACGTCGTGTTGGGGAATCCTTCGGGAGTGCGATACTGAAGGGGAGGTGCTACTGCCCGTGCAGGGCGACACCGCCTTAAAACTTCATAACCACACACAAACCCTCTATTCCCCCAGGCCTGATGAGCAATCCCCCCTGCCTCATGTTGTGACTTCCTTTCTACCTTGCACAAAACATCCCATTTGCCCCTTTTCTTCCTTCGAAAGTGTTGTGACTACCCCCCCTTCCCCACCCCTCGGGAGTGCCACTCCTCTGGTGGTTAAAAGTGACCCGCCGTTGTGCCTTCGGCATCTGTTGCGTGTGCCGTCGTATTCTTCCTATGCACTAGTTATAGCTATCCGGGGGCGGCCTGCTGTCGCACCAGTGGGCTGCCCCACCTCTGCACCCTCGGTTTTTAAGATGTTCACCACAGCGGAGAATGATCCCCTTCTCTGTGGCGATCGAGCCAAGCTGGACGAGGTTCGCCTTCGGGCGAAGGTCATGTGGGCGGACAAAAGGTGCCTGCTCCTGAGACTCATCAGCAACCTGTTTCTTCCTTCAAGCCCTCAAGACTCTTGAAGCGGCCTGACTATTTAGTGTCTTCGTCGCAGCAAGGGGGCGATATATACCACCCTTTTTATTGATTTCACGTGTCAGTGTTTGACTTTTTCGCAACTTCATTTCTTCCTTTTTCTCCCTCTCCAACCCCACCCGTGACACCACCAGGGTTTAGCTAGCCCTGGTCCGATTATCCCCGGTTCTTCGCTGAAGAGACGCGGCCGGGGGGAGGGGTACGAAGAGTACGCGTCGAAACCGGTGTCACGTCGTGTTGGGGAATCCTTCGGGAGTGCGATACTGAAGGGGAGGTGCTACTGCCCGTGCAGGGCGACACCGCCTTAAAACTTTATAACCACACACACACACACACAAGCCCTCAAGACTCTTGAAGCGGCCTGACTATTTAGTGTCTTCGTCGCAGCAAGGGGGCGATATATACCACCCTTTTTATTGATTTCACGTGTCAGTGTTTGACTTTTTCGCAACTTCATTTCTTCCTTTTCTCCCTCTCCAACCCCACCCGTGACACCACCAGGGTTTAGCTAGCCCTGGTCCGATTATCCCCGGTTCTTCGCTGAAGAGACGCGGCCGGGGGGAGGGGTACGAAGAGTACGCGTCGAAACCGGTGTCACGTCGTGTTGGGGAATCCTTCGGGAGTGCGATACTGAAGGGGAGGTGCTACTGCCCGTGCAGGGCGACACCGCCTTAAAACTTTGTAACCACACACAAACCCTCTATTCCCCCAGGCCTGATGAGCAATCCCCCCTGCCTCATGTTGTGACTTCCTTTCTACCTTGCACAAAACATCCCATTTGCCCCTTTTCTTCCTTCGAAAGTGTTGTGACTTCCCCCCTACCCCACCCCTCGGGAGTGCCACTCCTCTGGTGGTTAAAAGTGACCCGCCGTTGTGCCTTCGGCATCTGTTGCGTGTGCCGTCGTATTCTTCCTATGCACTAGTTATAGCTATCCGGGGGCGGTCTGCTGTCGCACCAGTGGGCTGCCCCACCTCTGCACCCTCGGTTTTTAAGATGTTCACCACAGCGGAGAATGATCCCCTTCTCTGTGGCGATCGAGCCAAGCTGGACGAGGTTCGCCTTCGGGCGAAGGTCATGTGGGCGGACAAAAGGTGCCTGCTCCTGAGACTCATCAGCAACCTGTTTCTTCCTTCAAGCCCTCAAGACTCTTGGAGCGGCCTGACTATTTAGTGTCTTTGTCGCAGCAAGGGGGCGATATATACCGCTTTTTTATTGATTTCACGTGTCAGTGTTTGACTTTTTCGCAACTTCATTTCTTCCTTTTCTCCCTCTCCAACCCCACCCGTGACACCACCAGGGTTTAGCTAGCCCTGGTCCGATTATCCCCGGTTCTTCGCTGAAGAGACGCGGCCGGGGGGAGGGGTACGAAGAGTACGCGTCGAAACCGGTGTCACGTCGTGTTGGGGAATCCTTCGGGAGTGCGATACTGAAGGGGAGGTGCTACTGCCCGTGCAGGGCGACACCGCCTTAAAACTTCATAACCACACACACACACACACACACACACACACACACACACACACACCCCTCAAAGGTTAAAGCTTGCCGCACCTTGGGAGAAGAGAAAGGCACGGCAGTGCCGCTGTTCTCAAGCGAAGGTTTTGCGGGGGGGAGTTGGGGGTTTGGGGTGGGTTTAATTAAATAGTGGAGGATCAATCATTGTTAGCAAGAGAGTCGGAAGACAACGGGTGACGTGTTGTGTGCATGTTTTTGGTTGCTCTGGGGCTGTGTGGCCCAAAGCTGTGTTTTTTTGTTGCACACAGTGTCCGAAAGAAGGAGGAGCTGATAAAGAAAGGGGGATATTCGTCGAGATCGAGAACACCCCCCCCTGGCGGGGCAGCTTCCGTTGGGTTGGAAGAAATGGGACAAATGTGGAGGGGCAAGGAAAGAAAGCCAAAAACAACAACAACAGCAACAGCGGGAAGGGCGATAATTATTTTGTGCGGGAAAAAGACTAGCAAAGCGTTCTGGGAGATCCGCTTGATGCGTTTTGTGTCAATCGAAGCGCAAGCGGCGCCACACAGAGGCAGGCGGCCCCCTGTGACACTCTTCTCAGGATCGTTAGACGGTCGAGATTTGGCGTCTCTGCATTCGGTATTCACAAGGCGTTGGGACACAGAAGCACACCCGGATTACCCAGAGAAGCCTGGCCTCGCCTAGGCAAGGCGAAGTAACCTGGTTTTACTACTAAATCGTGGGTTTCCGGCCACCGTACACCTGCCCAACATCCAAACGCAGGACCAGTCAGGTGGTCAAATCAGGTGGCTCGATGCCAAGGCGCCTCTATGTTTTTATTTGTGATTGCTCCACCGGAACGATTGAATCGGGCTTCTGAGACGCACCGAACACCCCATCCCACCCTGCCATACAACAGACGCCAAAGCAAGATCGGGCTGATACTTATTAAGAAACGCGGACGGGTGGCAACCACTGTCTGACTCTTTGTGAGCACCACCGAGTGCGCCGCCCGCCCACCAACCAAAAGAAACACCAGACAGCCTTTTTCTGCCTTGCGACTCTGATTACTGATTCGGCAGTCTCGGCTCGTTATTGGCCCGCACGAATCTGTGCGGGGCGTGTTGAGCGAGACAAAATGCAAGAGGGGCAAAAGGACAAATGAGTCGCAGGGCGGGGAGGGGGTGTTGAAATAGAAGTAGAAGGAATCACAATTCATGATCCCTCCCCCCCCCCCCACCTTCCATCCCCCCTTCACTCGTTATGCAGGGCGGGGGGGGGGGGGGGGTAGGGGTGGTCTTAAGCCCCTTAAAAACGTTAACCTGGCCAAAAAATCAAACTTTTGCGTACAAGGACCAAAAAGTGACCCAAACCTGAAAATTCGACCCCCAGACGTCCGGAAATGCATCTGCGCCCGGTTTCGGGCGGTTTAGAGCCTCCAGAAGCACCTAGTTTGCAATTCCAAAAAATGTACCACAAAGTTGTACCACACCACCCTAAGTTAGGAGGTCTCAATGGCTGATTCAAGCCCTTCCGTCACTCTGTGGACCTCCGCACTCTCGCACAGATGCCCGAGTGCGTACGAGGAACAACCACTCACCTTCAGCGGCAAGAGACACAGAAGGCCGTGCTCTCATGACAATTTTCTTTGGCTGAAGATGGTACAACTACACGGTTGGTGCAGGTGGTGCCACATCGACATAATCGCCAGAGGGCAGGCTGCCGCCTGGCCACCCCAGAGCGAAGGCCTCAACGTGTATGAGTGGGAAACAAAACGGGAGGGTGGGGAGGGCATTGTGGTGGCTTCCCACTCGATGCACACAACTGAACACAAAAGACGCTGCTGCGGGGGGGGAGGGAGCCGTGCAGCCGTCAGACTATGCGGTACGTTGAACAACGGAGTATACCCAGATGCGCAGGCGGGACTGCCGCAACCACCGGATATGCCAACCATGGGATCCGTGTGAACACACCACACGGATCGAACTGTGCCTGGAAATCAAAGGCACCGAGCGTGCTTTGGATGTGGGCTATGGCAGAAGTGTGGACTCTGCCCGTTCGTGTGTAGCTGCCTGGACAGCCGAGTTGCGCCCCCTCGTCCTTGTTGTACGGCTTGAACTTTGACATTGTAGTCTTCAGCCTTTCATACGACCATAAGGGGGCCGTCTTCGGTGCACTGCTGATGTCTGATACCAGTCCATGCCCCCTTCTTCATGGTCACCGGATGGCTCACTGCCACTATCACTGTCACTGGCCCAAGAACATGTGCACACAGATTCTGACACAAGTGATTTCGCAAGTGTCACAGGGCTCCTCTGTTCCTCGATGTGCCTACAGTTGATGCACGATGCCAGTCCGATCAGCGAATGTCCCGCATCGAGTAGAGATGCAACCGATGCGCCTGAAGGTCTGAAGGGCTGGAAACATGCCCCTCCTCTAGTACCTATGACCCCCTGTTTCTGGTGCTACTTTTCTACTGTCTCGCATGTCACACCGCAAACAAGGTGTTGTCATGTTGCACTTTTGACCCCACGTATCGTCGGGCAGCACGGCTGGCAACACCGCTCACTGGATCAGTGCGAGACATGATGGTTTGCGATTCTGCCTTCTGCCCAGGGGGGGCTGAGGTACAGCTTTGTGGTACATTTTTCCGGAACACGACTAAACTGCTCAGAAGTGCCCAAAAGTGCCCAAAACCGGGCGGAATTGTGTTTCTGGGGTCCCAGGGGTCATATTTTCAGGTTTGGTGACGTTTTTGACCCCCAGACGCCGATAGTGAAAAATTGGCCAGGTTAACAGCTTAAGACCACCCCTAGGGGCATAGCTTCCGATAAGAATCCGACCCCCAGACCCCTCCGACCCCCGACCCCCGACCCCCCCTTAGCAAAACTACCCCCCCCTCCCAAAAAATCTCGGGGGTTTCCCGAGGAAACGCGGTTCCCCCCTCTCCTGCGTTGTTTGGGCTCCGTGCGGATCGTAGTGGGGTCACTTTGTTGGTGTAGGTGCCACAGAACACCTCTGAAATGCGGATGTGGTTCCGTGAGAAAAGGGGGGTCGGAACCTCGGGGGTCGGAATCCGACCCCCAACCCCCCGACCCCCCATTTTTCGGGGGTCGGAGGGGGTCGGGGCTATATCCCGACCCCCCATTCTTGCGGGGGTCAGGATCCGGAAGATGGGGGGTCTGAAACTGTGGTCAAACTCGGGTCGGAATTTTCGCGTTTTTTCTCGGGGGTCGTAGATGGGGGTCGGAAACTCGGGGTTGGAATATGGGGTGGTCCCCCCTCCCGACCCCTCCCGACCCCCCACACGGGGTTTTCAAAACCCCGTTCTTTGGACTATTTGGAGTTTGTGTGGATCGTAGTGGGGTCATTTCGTGGGTCTTGGGACCAAGCTTCAACGACGAAACATGGGTCTGGTCCAGGTACTGTCATGGGAGGACGTGACCGGGAGGCACACCAGGCCACCCCCACCACCCACCCAGCGGGACCCTCCCGACCCCCTCCTCGGGTTTTTCAAAAACCCGTTCTTTTGAATATTTGGAGTTTGTGCGGATCGCAGTGGGGTCATTTTTGACGTGGGGTGCCTATTCACACCCCTTATTGGTGGTCCCCATCCAGGCCACATTCCTTAGGAAATAGTCAGGCGACCCCCTCCGACCCCCCCTCCCGACCCCCGACCCCCGACCCCTGCGACCCCCGACCCCCGCTTATCGGAAGCTATGCCTAGGGGGGGGGACGCTGTCTGGCGGTTTCAAACGTGAGAATTCTAAGGGGGTCTTCGCTACGGGGTGACCGTCAGTGCGTTTTGGTGCATTTGCTGTTGAATTAGCTGAAAACTGACGGAGATTGACGGAGGATAACGGCCAGCGAAGACCCCCTAAACTGTTTTCCCGGATGGGGCTGTGTCCGGGGGGAGGGAGCACAGGTTGGGGTCGCACAGCTGGCAGTGCTTTAAAAATATCAACACACCGAGCCCGGTGGCCACCACCACCCCCCCCCCCCTCCCGCCCTCGGCATCAAAGTACGAATCCAATATTATATAATTATACAAGCAAAGCGGCGGCAGGGGCAGGGAGCGGCAACACCAGGCGGAACGCCAGAAGGCATTTAGTTTTAGAATGGGGCCCTGTGCCCGATCCCCATTGGTTCCTAGGGTAGACGCTCTGTACTCCCACAGTCGCCATGCCACGGGGGGCTTGCATTGGGAGGAACCTTCGCGACTCGATAGTTTCCGGCTTTGCAACCAACTGGGGACGAGCGCAGTCGGGGTCTTTGCTAAAGTGCTGAAAAGCGAGCCGCCTCACAACAGATAGGTTGCAACCGTGACACATTTTGGCATAGAGCAAAGGCTCTCGTTCCACTGCGCCCGTTCGGCACGACTGATTCTCCTTTCTTTGATGCTGTTGACGCTTCCACACTCACACCCCGCTGCAAAGCATGGTGCTGCAAGTGAGGACATCACAAACGACCAGTGCTGATCCCGTGACACCTTCCGCCTACATCGCAGTGTGCTGAACAACGCATTGAGAAACAAGCCCTCTCAGTTGCAGTTCGGTAGCTTCCTCAATCTTCAGCTTGCAAAAGCTGGGAAACGGAGCCGGCGGTACGTAATGTGTTTGTGCAACCGGTGGTGTTAATCTGCAGAAAGGTGGATACTGATAAGGCAGAGAAGCAAATGATGCAGAGAAAATACGCCCACATTGCTGCCACAGCTCCTTTTTTTTTTAGGCCTTACACACTTCTCGCTCCCGAGCGGGTGATTTCTGTTCTACCAAAATGCGGCCGAAATACCTGTGCCAAGGATCCACCCCGCAGAGCAGAGCAGAGCAGGGGGGGGGAAAGCGCCCTATCACTTCACAGCTACAACCGCTCTGATGAATTTCCTTTTGTTTGTTGCGTTGACGCTTCTACACACAAAACCTGAGCCTGATGAAGGGTGGGGTTAGTGTATAGAGCACGTTTGGTTGCAGCTGTGGTGGGGCGCTTTCCGCTCACACGAGTGTGCTTAAAAAAGGAATATGCTGCTCGATTATGTGAAAGGCTATATTAGCTCCACGAAAGGTGGCACCTTTTTGTGCATCTATGGGTGTCCATACGGGTGGACGGGTCCCCCCCTTTGGGCGCTTCCTCGTGTGTGGGAGCAGCGAAGAAGAGGTGGGGAGGGGGGGGGAAGGGGGTGTGTATAGGTGGGGGGGTGTCGCAGCAAAAGTGTCACCCTCAGCTCTGCCGCTCTTCCTTCTACTACTGTTCGTTTGATGCGTTGGACGGTTTCCACACACCCACACTAACAAACTAAGGCTTCAAAACCCTCTTCCCTGATGAACACAGTTGGCAGAGCCGGGTGACACTTCCCGCACGAAAGTCGTGCGTTAAAAAAAAACAATGCGGTCGCTGTCTGTGGGCAACGAATGAATCAACCGGCGCAAAAAAAAAACTGCCAGAAGAAAAATAGGAAAATCAGCTGGTGCACTGTTGTGTCCAGCACACACCACGCCGCGCGAGCTATGTTGCGTGTCACGCTCTCCTCTCCTCCCGACCTCCGGGCCAGTGCTGAGTTGCCCCAACACACACAAGTGATTCTTTTTTATATTAGTGTAGACACACCGAGCACTGCGCTCTTGATGCGATCTCCACTGCCCACACACCCCGAGGAGAGGAGCACCAAGAAGAGCCAAGCACTAGAAGGAAAGATAGCGCCAGGGTTGGGGGTGAGGGCAAGAGAGAGAACTGTTAGTATCCCTTCGTGACTGCGGGTGGCGACCTGAAAGAGCGGGTGGGGTGGGGTGGGGTGGGGACATGCATATACATGATGCGGGGGGGGGGGGGGGGGCGACTAGTCGGAATGCAACCCGAGAGCCGATAAACGCACCGTGCGCTGTATTTGCGGGCTCAAATGTGGTGTGTTAAGTGGGGCGGTCTTCGCTATCGGGCAGACTTCTTCAAATATCCGGCGTTTTGCTTATTTTCTAACGCAATGTCGCAACACCGTTCGGTATCGACCGCTCTCAACGCCACATGAAGGATGGCGACGTGGCTTTCTGTCTCGCACAGAGCTGAGTTGTTGCTTGCTTATGATTTATTTCGCACCGTGCTCACACAGGGTGTGGCACTTTTATGTGGGAACATGCAATCACCGAATTAAAACACGCCCTTCTGCACCGCCTAGCGAATCACGCCCAACCCCACCCACACGCGCGGTTAATGATTCTTTTTGCTATTCTTACCCCTTTAGCACACCGAGGTGCGCATCGTGCGAATTCTGATGGTTTCTTCCTCTCACTGCCGAAAGGGGGCGGCCCAAGGGGTTCAAGCCTGCTGCTGCTGCTGTTGCTGCTGCTGCTGCTGCTGGCTCTGGAGGAGGGACACCACAAACACGACCTCCTTGTGAGACTTGAGCGCCGGGTCGGCAAACTGCAGCGCATCCACCCTCTGCTCCACCGCCGCGAGGACGACATCCTTGTCCCTCCGCAGCTCAGGGTCGGCAAACCGCAGCGCCCAGCCGTGCTGCCGCACCGCCTCCAGCACGACCTCCTTGTCGCGCCGCAGCGCCGGGCTGGCGTTGCGCAGGGCCCACCCTGTCTGCCGCACCGCAGACAGCACGAGGTCGCGGTCGTTGCTGAACGACGGGTCTGCATACCCCAGCGCGCAGCCGTTCTGCCGGATCGCCGCATGCACCACACCGGGGTCCTTCCGCAGAGTGGCGCTTGCAGACCCGAGGGACAGGCCGTACTCCGTCACAGCCGTGAGCACCACCTCACGGTCGTCACGCAGGCAGTCCGCCGCATGCCACAGCAGGTGCCCCTTGTGGCGCACCGCCGCCAGCACCACCTCCTTGTCCCTCCGCAGGGGCGCGTAGGAGAACTGCAGGGCGTAGCCATTCTGCTCGACGGCGGCCAGCACCACCTCCTTGTCGCGGCAGGCGGCGTACTGCAGGGCGCAGCCCCGCTGCCGCACCGCAGTCATGACGAGGCGGCGCGAGCAGGCCAGCGTGCCGCCTGCGTAGCGCAGGGCGAACCCGTCGACCGCAACCGCCGAGACCATGAAGTCGAGGTCCTTCCGCAGCGTGCTGTCTGCATACTGCAGCGACTCGGAGTCCTGCCCCACGGCGCACAGCACCACCCCTGCGTCGCGGCGGATCTCCGGCCCTGCGAACTGCAGCGCCTTGCCTGTGTGGCGCACCGCGGCCAGCACCACCTCCTCGTCGGCCTGCAGGGTGGGGTGGGCGTACTCCAGGGCTGCCCCGTTGCGCGCGACAGCGGACAGCACGACGGGCTTGCTGGCGCACAGATCCCCTGCGTGCTGCAGGGCGTACCCATGCTGCCCCACAGCCGCACCGACAACCTCCGCGTCGCCCCTCAGCGTCGCTCCGGCGAACCACAGGGCGAAGCCGTTCTGCTGGACTGCGGTGAGCGCGATGTCCCTGTCGTTGCGGAGGGCCGTGCCAAGGTGCCACAGGGCGTTGCCGTTCTGCTGCACCGCAGCCAGGGCCAGGTCGCGGTCCTGCCGGAGTGCGGGCGAGGCGAAGCGCAGGGCATGCCCGTCCTGCGTGACTGCGGCCATCACGATGCCCTTGTCGTTGCGGAAAGAGGCGTCGGCGTGGCAGAGCTGGTAGCCCCGGTGCTGCACGGCGGCGAGGGCACAGTCGTGCATCTGGGAAACCCAACGCGGCGCGGCAGCGAGGGCCAGGGCCCCGCAGCGGAGGGCCACGACGAAGCGCCCCCCGTGCAGCGAGGCCTGGATGCGGCAGCCGTTGGAGAGGTAGGGGCAGCCCGACAGCATGTCGTGCTCCTGCAGGTTGTACCCCATCACGGAGAGCGCCAGGTCCTCCGGGAGGGAATCGGCGGGGAAGTCCAGCAGGCTGTGGGCGTTCGCCCTGAGGTGTGCTGTCGACTCGTCATCGCCGAGGGCCACACTGCGCTCCTCACCGCACACGCTGTCCACAAGGAAGACGTCCATTATCGATAGAGAGTGGTGAGGAGAGCGGGGTGGGTGGAGGTGGTGATGTGTGGGGAGGGGGTGGGGGGTAAAGCGGGGGGTGGGTAAACGGAGGGAGTGGGTGTGGAAGGGGGGGGGGGGGGTTCTCGGGGAGACTCCCGTGTGTATTGTCTTTTAGTCGATGGAGACGGCACCTGGGGTGGGGGTGGTGGATCGATGCGACGCGAGGCGCATGTGGTGGTCAATTGTTTGCTTTGTTAGGGGGTCTTCGCTACGAAAGACCCCCTCATGCTCATCCACATCCCATCCGTGACCAACACCCCAAGCAGTGTTTCCTCTACTCTAGGGTTTAGTCATGGGGGGGGGGGGGGGGTAGGGGGTGTCAACGCCAGCCAAAAAAGTGCACATTTTGAGGATTTTTGAGGATCGCGCCTGGGGGCAAATAAGTGCCAAAAACCGATGAAACCAGGTCCAGATCGGTCCGGAACCGGTGTGCCGGGTCGATTTCCACCCGAAAACCCCATTTTTTGGCCCAAAATCGCCTATGTAAATTTATGTACCACCTTCTGTACCTGGAGGTGGTACAAAAGGTGGCCACTGGCACCTTGTTGCTCAACGAACCACCCCACCTTCACAAAGAGGTGCTCTATACCAATACGGGGTGCGGGGTACGAAGAGACGCACTGCTGATGCACTAATTCGCGCATTTCTGTGCTTTACCATCGTCAGAAAATGGTTTGGTGCCTGGAATAGACGGGCACCGCTCATTATGAGGAAGCGGTGGGAAAAGAGCAAGGGTGCCTGACACTGCCGTACTCAAGGACCTTGGAAGAGCTGCTCTTCGTCAACAATGCATCGACGGTATTAGCCGACGCCTGCGTGATGTCTTAATTGTCCATCTGGGATGATCATGACACGCAATCGGCCTTTTATCTTGATGAGCTGCTGGGGGCAGCGTTGGACACCCTCGTGAGCTGCCATCATTCCGCATGTTACAGGCAGCTGAAAGGATCCCAACAGGAAACAGTGGACCATCTGACTAAGTCTGCTCAACTTTGGCCATCCTTCAGTAGTCAGGGACGGTATCACTGAAACCTCAACACGTTCCTCTCTTGGACTGACTCCGCCGTGCGGCACTGCATGTGCACAGAGAGCTGCTGCTGCTATCATTCATGAGTCATAAAGGACTCTTCTTCCGACCTGGACGACCTTCGTTTAGAAGGACACACACTTGGACATCCATGCTGCTCCTGTAACGAACGACACGCATTGTGATGAAGGGTCGATGAGCACGTCATCATGGATACCACATCAGCTGCGGGGGACTAACCCTGTAAGGGCGGTCAGAGACGGAAGACTGGGAAGTCTGGTCCGCTGCTGTGAAGAGCCACCTCCCGCAGGGGCTGAGGGCACCGTCGCCCTGCGAGGGCAACTTCCCCAGACGCTCGCCTGTGCTGAGGCGGTACAGCGTGGTGCCATGCTCACGAGTGCCCACGGCAACAACGTCACCTGGCTGTGACACAGCAAGCGAGGACATTCTATTGTCCAGTTGCACAGTACGCAGGCAGCTGAGGGAGGCTGTGCACCACACCTTGAGGGAGCTGTTCCAAGAGCATGACACCGGGTGGTGTTCGTCCTGGGTGAGGGCGAGGTTGATCACCATTGCAGTGTGCTCGTCCAGGGTGTGTGCGTGCGTGAGGGTGCTGACGTCACATTTGTCACATGACCCGCTGAAAATCCTGGTGCCCGACACAGCAAGGGACAAAGCAGTCAGGCTGTGACCCAGCACCGTGGGGCTCGGGGTGCCCTTCAAGTCCCACACACGCAATATACTATTGGTGGATCCGGACAGCACACGACCGCAGAGCGTCCGCTGCACTCGACACCCCCGTGTCGTTGTGATTTAGGGTGCACACCTGCTTCCATTTATGTCTTGGTATCAAGGTTTAAGAATGTGTAAATTCCTGCAGAACTTACAAGTTTTGCTTGTCACACCTGCTTCCATGTTGCTGTCAGCCAGACGCAGATGGTACTCTCGACAGAGCACGTCGCCAACCACGTCCCACAGACAGAGAACACAGGCCAAAATGGGCCCTCGTTGTTGTGAGTTAAGTCCGCCACCACAGCAGCGGTGGTGGTGTCAAAACAGTGGTGTGAACGTCACAGTCACCCACCGCGCACAGTTTCCCACACCTCGACAGTGCGAGGCCGAAAACACGACTGCCGTACCCAGGAGAGTAGAGTTCGGGCGCCTTGACTTTGGGCCAGCGTGGGACGAGCTGGACAGAACCCCCGTCCTCCAGAGCCGTGTCGGCAACGCGCTCTTCATCGCATGCCGAACAGACACATCCATGGCTCTCGCCTCCTTCCCCCCTTACGTGGAAAGAACCTGCAGGCCACTCCTGGAGGGTGTGGTGGTGTGAAACAAGCCAAACTGGACAATAACGCTATGGTCACGGCAATAACGCTTGGGCCGGGATGACCCCCTCGCAATAAGCCATCAGACATCACCAGTCCTGAGGACAGGAATGAGGGCAGGAGTAGGCAGGAGGGTCTGGGTGTGAGCTATCGTGAATACAGAACAGCACGCCCGCCTGGTTGAGCAGCGTAGGCTGCAACCGAGCGCAAATCCACTTATCAACGCACACACACACACACAAAGAGTTGAAACAATCTCCTCGCCCCACGGGACCGTCGCTCCCAGGAATGACTGAGTGCGAAACAGTGAGGGGCGCCCGAGCGCCTTCAACTTCCCCTCACTGACGAGCTGTGAATGGTCGCGAGTCACTTCTTTATGTGTCTCCCTTCGCTCTGTGTCAAACAGCGTCAGTTCGTCTCCCCACGATTTGTGCAGGCGCCTCCCCTGGAGGGGCAACCCTAGGGGCAAGCCCCTCCCCTCCCCACTTGAGCGAAGGTTTACATGCCAGGGGGGAGGGGCACCTGGCGTCTATATTTTCAGGAAAATCTGGCAGAGTATGAAGGGATCTGCTGTCGAATCGAATGGGGGGATGGGACGGAATCGAATGGGGAAGCCTCTATCGCCCCGCTAGCTGTTGAGCGAAGACCCGCCCCCACGCACGCCCGTCCCTCCCGCAGGAAGCCCGGTAGAGTCAATCCGGAGAGAGCAACGGTGAAAGGAAGGGGTGGGGTACCCCAGCGTTAAGCCAGCCACTGGGGGAGGGGGGGGGGGGGTGAAACAGCAGTGAAGACTCTCTCCCGGAGAAGGCCACCGCAGAAGTGACGGGACAACCGACCCAACACGATGCCCCAGTGTCAGGGGGAGAGGCGCCAGATGCCAAGAGCAGGTGTGAATCATGTTATACTCCACACGCAGTGGGTATATACAGCCTTCACTGTTCACTCCATGGCAAGAGTTGCAAGTGTGGCACCTCCGCTTCGATTAAAAACCCCCCCCACCCACCCCCCCCCCCCCCTCGGAAGTTAGTAAAAATACAACGCCCCAGCGCCGTGGTGACGCGGAGAAGTGGGAGTGAGAACAGGGCGTCCGACACATAGAACAGAGGAACAGACAGCCGCCTGAGGGAGGCATGGCAGGACCTGCGTGTGACACATATAATATGCGCCAGGTCAAGACCTCGTCTCGTTGTGCCCCCACAACAAACACAGGTTAAGGTCGGTGGAAAGCCGTGCTGAGCGAAGTGGTGCTCCATCCGCTCACCCACACGTGAATGCCTTTTTTTTTTGGAAAACGTCGGGTGGCACCTGGGCCAAGGGACCTACCCTTCAAGCTCAGAGGCCCGTGAGGTCATTATTCCCGAAGTGACCCCACACACCCAAACCCGGCACACGGGGGCTTGAGCCCACCGGGTGTGGGACACGCCATCCCCACAAACAAATGGCATGGCATGGCATGGCTTGCGGACCCCAACATGTGCCCAACAACAAGCCACATTAAAATCCCCTGCGTCTCCTGGTGGACGGGGAGTGGGGAAGTCGAAGGAGGCACAAGGTTAGGGGACACCGGTCGAGGAGGGGGGGGGGGTGGGTGGGTGGCCCAACAACACACCACCATGGCATTGCAACACCCCACCCCACCCCACCCCAGCAGTGTGCAGATCGGAGAGCGGCCAGCAGGCACACGCCCACCACACCGTCACCACCCCACTCACCCCCCCCCCCTCTCTCTCCTCCTCTTGCTCGCTGAGAATCACCAGAAAATACCGCTGACACACTTCAGGAATCTGTCACTTGCTTGCATTGCACGCATCCACACACAGGTATGTCTGGTACAAAAATGACACATACAGATAGCATGCAATGGCACATCCCCCCCGCCCCCTCCACCCCTCTCTGCCCCCTCTCCCCTTCACTCCACACACATCGACACAGCTTCCCCTCCTGGTGTCGGGTGCCCATACTCGAGGGACCGTCCCTGGCCGTGCCTGCTGCGCGCCTCACGCTCATAAGCCTCCAAGGCGCGCTGCCGCCCCACCGCAACTCGCCTCTCCCCGGCACGCTGCGCGTGCTCCGCCTGCGTGTGCAGCAGCACAGAGACCGGACGACCCGCCGCCACGCCACCGCCACCGCCACCACCCTTGCCCCCCTGCTCAGCGCCCCACCCACCCTGCTGGACCCAGGAGGCGGTGCGCGCCTCGCTGCGGTGGCGGGGTGTGCGGTGTAGTGTTGCGGCCTGTCTGACCCGCTGCCCGCACTCCTGCTGCCACTGCGCCTGCGCCTCCCGGTGCAGGATGCGGGTTTCCAGCGACGCGGCACGCCTCTGGTCGATGTCGTCCCTGCGCTGCCTTGCCTCTGCCAGGCGCTGCTGGCGTGCGCATCTGCCCTGCTGCCTCGCAGCCTGCCCCTCCTTCACCCTGCGCTCCTCCGCGGCTCGCCGGCGCGCGTCGCCCGCCGCAAGGCGCTGCTGCTTCCGCTTGTCCTCCAGCTCCGCCTGCTGCCGCACGGACTGCTGGGCGTGGTCATGCCGCGCGGCGTTCAGCCCCGCATGCACCCACGCCTCCTGTGCCCGCGATGCTTCAAACTCCGAGGCGTGCCGGAGGTGGCGCAGCTCGCTGCCGGCCAGTGCGGCCTCCTTCCACACCTGGCGTTGCTCAGGGGGGAGTGGCTCGGCGTGTGCGGCGTATGGGAGCCACGCGGCCCCGCTGGGCACCAGCATGTCGTGCGGGGGTGTGCGGCGCTGTGTGGGGCTGTGTGGTGGAGGGAGGGGGGGGGGGGGGGGAGAGCGTGGAAGAAAGGCGGCGTGCGCTTTGTGGGGGGGGGGGGGGGGGATTATTATCATCACCACCGCCCCCAGAAACTGGTCCCTTTTGGGGTTACGCTCGTGACACACGACGTGTGGGATATGTGCCTTTTTGGATGCGGGGCGCGCTGACACTGTTCAGCCTATGGGTAAGTGCAAAGACACATGCTGTTCACCATGTTCAGGATTGAGCATTCAAGTCAGGGGTCGGAGGGGGGCAGGGGGAGAGGGCGTTGCATGCACTCGCGATCTGCGTGGTATACAGTGAACCGCGTGCCTCCGGTAGGAGGCACGTCGGTGGGGGGGGGGGGGGGTAGGGGGGGTCGAAAGCCCCGTTTTTTTGTCCCAAAATGGTGTTTTTCGACATAGCAGCCGCGGCCCTCTATTTGACCTTCTGACCCCCCAGAACCCACCATACCCCGGTTTTTGGGCCCTAGGAGTCCGATTTTCGGGCTCCCGAGCCCCGGAAAGTCGATTTTTAATGATGTCAATTTTTCCGTTCCCTATACTGCACCTCCGGGTCATGGCACGGACGCCTGCCACGGGCAGATAGTAAAACACTCTCATCCTGGGACGTCCGAGCGCACACCATCCTGCGGCTGTGATTTTCTGATGCAACCGCTCATCCGCGCCACAAACAACGTCGTATCCCAACGATTCGGACAGTGAGAAGATGCCATCGAATACTGCCATCTGACACAGTCGTTGGGTGGCCTGCTATTGAACTCGGAGCTGCCAGGAACAGGGAGGATGTCATCATAGCCGACAGTGATGCATTAGTGTTGATGCCCTCATGAGAATGCTCTCTTAGAATGCAAGGCAGGTAAACTGTCCCGACTAAACACTTGCCACTGCTGCCGTTATCTGCGAAGCATTTCTCCTGTGGATGCAGACAGTCAAGGGAGGTGGAAGAGCGCAGCGAGTACCCAGCTGCAACGCAGAGCCCGAGCTTATCATCAAGGTTCTCTTCTGGCGCTCAAGACCAGGGTCCTGTGGGACCTGGTCTCAGAACAGTGTCCGGGTATTTATGCTGCACGCGCCTTATGTAAATGACGAGTGCGCGGAACTGGCTAAAGACGCTGCGAAGGATATGCTCGGGACATTCAAGCGTCCTCCGTACGCTGAGGCGAGGAAGGGGATCAAGGAATCACACAGTGCAACTCTCGCAACAACCATTTCACAGAAGAAGTGCGCGGGCTTCGAATGCACGTCCTGAATAATCAGAAAGTCATTGCACGCCCTGCTCAGCAAGCCATGAGCAAGTCGTGAGGGTTGGTTCGCAAACCCCCCTCCCGACAGAGGAGACCTTTCAACTTACAAAGAGTTCGTTGGCCAGACCAGCATCTCAGTGTCGGAGCAGTGGCCAGTTGTGCCGCCTGTCCCTTGCAGCCAAGCACCGCACACTGTGCAAGTTGATGACGGTTCCCACTCTGCATCAGTATGCATCTTTGCATGATCTGGCAGTGTATACAGAGAAGGAGATGGTGGCTGCCCGCATTCAACAGTTTGGTGCGACGCTGGAGTGGGAAGAGGGTCGAAAGATGCAGGATTGGCACCTATGGAGGGTCTTGAGGACGCAGGGGAGGAAGGGGTGGAGGAGGTCGAGAAAGTGGGCCTGCACATGGGCTGATAGTGGACTGGCGAACCCGTGCGTGACCCTGAGGTGCAGTATAGGGAACAAAATTTTGACATCATCAAAAATCGACTTTCCGGGGCTCGGGAGCCCGAAAATCGGACTCCTAGGGCCCAAAAACCGGGGTATGGTGGGTTCTGGGGGGTCAGAAGGTCAAATTTTTTTTTTTCCTTTTTTTTTTCATGTCGCTCCCGTTGGTCACTTCGCTGCTTTGAGTCAGCCACGTGGCGGAAGCCGGACCGCAGGGAGGGGCGTTGCGCCCGTTGACGCCTCTCACTCCTCATGTGCCTTGAGTAGCTGCCAGGTGGGTCTGCTTTGAGGCGGGGAATCGCGTCAGGCCAAACAGCCACTGCGAGGACGTCTCCCCTAAAAGAATAGAAAGAATGTGGGAAGGGGACGGGGGTGGGATGGGTGGGCAGCGCAAGCCGGAAGGAGCGCCTCCCATGGGGCGGAAGCTCACCCGACAGCATAAAATGCTGCGAAAACAACAAAAAAAGGGAAAATAAACCACGCACACCACAACATCAATAAAACCAAAGCCGTGCAGAAAGGGCCCCTCCGCATATATGAAACAGGGCACACAGCGGAAAAAGAGTTACCAGAGCTTGCTTTAGTTTCCCCTCGGAGGAGGGTAATCACAGGGGGCGCCACGTGAAGGCAGCAAGTTGGATTTTATCTTTTTTTTTTCCCTCAAATAGAGGGCCGCGGCTGCTATGTCGAAAAACCCCATTTTGGGACAGGCTTTCGACCCGCCCTAGGGCAGTGGTGGCAGCGTACGGCCGTACGGTACGCGTACGCGTACGCGTACGCCGTACGCACTTTCTGAAAATCGCGCTGCGTACGCGTACGCAGATTTTGCGTACGGCTGGTATTCCAGGCCTCTCAGCACACAGTAGGCCACCCAGCGGGTGGCTGGGCCCTGGACTTTGATCTTGCCTTTCACAGATGGTTCCTTGCCGCGCACGTGGCGAATAACTCGCAACACCTGCAAGTACACCCGCAATCATACTGCAAAAGGTACCACTTCCGACTGGAAGGCTCGAAGGCTGCCCCTGGGACACCTGAGTTCGACTGTCGGATTTGGTGTGCGGCCATGGCTGTCTCCTGTGCTCCATAGACTGCCGTACGCAGCGCCGTACGCGTACGCGTACGCCGTACGCACTTTTTGAAAATCACGCTGCGTACGCGTACGCAGCCACCACTGCCCTAGGCATACAGTGCAAACGATAATTATTATCGCATACGATAATTATTATCGTATTCCCATTATCGTATATTATCGTATACGATAATATACGATAATGGTGCGATAATTTTTTTGAGATTTTCGGAAAACCAGAAATCAGCCCAGAGCACATTGAAAAAGTGGTAAAAGTGGAGCCGGAAGCTGCCATTTTTGCTTCTTTGAATTATTGGTGACGGGGGGCTTCACTCAGAAGTGTAGAATGTCCCTCACAAATGGGTAGCAGAGACACAACACACATAGTGCCATGACATGCACATCACTATGTCTGTCTGAAGAAGTTTCAGGCACAGTGGGGCGGAGAGGACTCTGGGGATTGGGCAGTGGCCGTTCCACATGCCCTTCCCCTCGTGACTTACACCCTGTCGCCACCCCACTTCATGGAAAACATGACTACGCAGCAACAGGGTCATACTTGCGGCGGTATGCAACCACCAGTACAGCCTGTTGCGGGTTCGCAAAGCCGACTGGTACGCTGCCTTGCCGTCGGGACCCAGATACTGAGGACACCCCTGTGAGAACACTGAGGGAAGACGTTGGGCTAGCCTAGTTGAAGCAGGTGTCGGGGTGACCGAGACAGAGCACCCTGCCCAGAACATGAACAAGAAAGACTGTTCGACTGATGGGGAAGAACCTGATAGGCAGGTGTGGTCTTCGGTGCAATGTTTGGAGAGATCAGGAGATTTCTCTTCAAGGCTACCACTTATGTTGGACTTGGCCTTCGCTCCCGTGAGCAGTGAAAAAGTGAGGAACACCGTTCTTCCCCTCTGACTGACGACCAGTGATGACATAGCGAAGGACCTTGAATGGGGTTTGAACCCGAGAGAGGCAATACTCAACCAAAGGTATTCTTCAGGACCTGGCACGGAACGGGCGATACGAACGCTCCCACCGTGCGCACGGACCTGTCTGCAACTCTACAAGGAACCACGGGGTGGCGCGCGCACATCACCTCGGAGGCCTCAAGGAGCCTGCCTGACCTGCACGACTCCGCTGCGCTACAAGGCGGAGCTCGGGCGCCATCCTCACCGACAGCAAGGCAAGGGGTGATGATCATCTGGAGACACCTGAGCCCATGCAGGATCGGAGAGACGCGATCCACCTGAGGGAGACCACCATCCACCTCCTTCGGACAGACCACACAGCCTTGTCGATGACCACAGCAGCCCGGACACAGACCAGTACGCGTACCCTGCCTGCAGCACCGGACCCCACAGGCTCATCTTACCCTTCCTGGGGCTGGGAGAATGGTAGTGATCTCTATTTTGTGGCTGATTGTGGCCCTTGGCGGGGTTTGGTGGCGTTTGGCGGTGGTAAACTGGAGATTTCGGTGATTGGTTTCGGGCAAAATCAGGTGGGTATCGCATACGATAATGGGATTATCGTATGTTATCGTATACGATAATAATTATCGTATCCGGTCGTATACGATAATGGGATTATCGCATCATACGATAATGGATTATCGTATGCGATAATAAATTATCGTATGCGATAATTTTCCGAAAATTATCGTATCTGGTATATGTGCGATAATAATTATCGTTTGCACTGTATGCCTAGGGGGGGGGGGGTTCGAAATCAAAGGCGGCTGTCACCATACCCTCCCAGGGAAGAGGTTGGCTGCCAGTTGCATGGCTGGAGGCACTTGTGTGTGTAGTTCAGAAAAGTGCCACTGTGTGTTGCACCGTCTCCTTCTCCCTTTTGTTCCCTTCGGGTACTGTGTGCTGCGGTTGCCCGCTTCCACAACCCGTTGGGCTCACACCAGAACCAACTCGCCCGGCAGGGCGATTTGGTTCTGGCATGAAGGGAGCCGAGTGGACAACGGTGGCACGATCCGCTCACAAGGTAGTGGGGGGCCTCGCTACCAGTCACAGCCCGTCACAGCTCGTCAGTCAGTGAGGGGGGAAGTGGGGCTGGTGCTCACTTTTTCTCACTCAGTCACATCTGGTAGCGAGGCCCCCCCAGTGGACGAAGAAGAAAAACGGACAATTATATTCACTCTCTTTGCCAGTGGGGAAAGCCCAAGGTTTTGTTTTCCGGAACAGTTTTTCGGGGTGGGGGGAATAGGATCCGGCGTGCGGACGTGTGTGTTTTGTTTGTGCAACCGGGAAAACCCCGTGTTGAAATCGTACTCCTTTTCGCTTGAGTGTAGACCGAGCAACTGTTTTGGAGAACAGTTTCCAAATCACCTTCATTTGTTGAGCGCACAACATCCTTCGATACTTCGCGACTTCGCTACGCTTCGTCGCTCGTATCTCGTCAAAATACTACAAGAGAAACACTTGACCTCTATGTTGTGAGTGTTGCATTGGACATTTCCACCAGAAAAAACATGAAGGACACGCCATGCTCACACAGTGAGCATGGGGGCTGTCTCACAATCGGCGGCTCTGCAGATCGTGCAGGACACACCACCCGCAGCAGGCGTGTGGGAGTGGTATCACGATCAGCGACCTTTTCTCCCACGCTGATGAGAGGGAGCAACAGGGCATCACAGGGCAGAACCCTTGCTGCGAACAGTAGCAAATAGATGTACAACCAGCGGTTCGTTCACCCCACCCCCTCACCCCACGTCGAATGGCGCCGCGACGCCACGAATTTTTTTTTGCGCCGGCAATTCAATTCAGGGGCTTAGCTTGGATTTTGGGGTTGGGGCCGAAACTCGGTCAGACTCGGTCACAGTACACACGCAGTTGATTTGCCCCGTTGATTTGCTCCCCACCACCTGGTTCACCCAGAATTCGACGTTGCTGCCTTCCCGGTTCCCCCCCTTCTTATCTGGAACACCAGCTCAGCAACCAGGTTTGCAGCCTCAACCTGGGGTTGCTTTGTTGCCTTTGTAGGTGTGCATTGGCAGCTTCCCGCCAGGCAGTGGCGGATGCAGTCTCAGCAGCGCAGATAGTCCTGAAGTGGGCTGAAAAAGAGCTTTGTTGGTGCTTCCGTGAAATTTTCCATATACCTCGGGTACCCGGAGAGAATGTCACCCCCCCTCGGCCTCCGCTTGGGCTCCAACGGCCACCCTGTACAGAGGGGGTGACGTTCTTCAATGGTTGCCCTGTGTAGCGGCTGGGAAGAATGTCACCCCCCCTCGGCCCTGGGCCCTCGAGGGGGTGACATTCTCTCGGGGTACCCTAGGACCTCGCAAGAGTGGCTTCGGGGATACCCTGTGAATCCTCGCGACATTCCACTCCACAAAGTACATTTGCAAGGCTTTCGCTGCTCAGTTGGCGAAGCCTGGTGGAGACAAGGCGGAGCTTGGAAAACAAGCGTTCAACAGAAGCAGTGCCCAGCCGAAGCATAGATGCAAGCTGGGGTAGCCTGCATGTTGCTGGGTACGTGAGAGCGAGGTTTGCCGAGGTAAACCGCTGAATAACCTCCTGCAGATCACGCAGGCCCAACCTCCGAATCTCGGAACAGACACCCGGGCACCTTGCAGAAGGGCAGTCTTGTGCGCCTGTGCCCACTTCAGTGGGTGTGCTGGGGCATTGAAGTCCGGGCAAGGGTACGCGCCAGTGATCCCCGGGAGAGGTGCCAGGTAATGGTCAGCGATGTAGCCTCCTGCACCTGCGTGCCCACCATGTTGCCGGGAGACGGAATTCGAGACTGCTGACGTTATTCTTACGCTAGCGACGAATACGGGACAGAAGGAGAATGGGGTGTTCGCGTTCGCTCGCACGCGTGCTTCACCTCCTGTGCTGCTGCACCCCAAGAAAAATCCGCTTTTTTCCCCGAAAATTTATACTTTTTTTTTGTCTTTTGAGCTGACCGAGTTTTTTTCCGGGTTTGGCTGAAACTCGGTCAGCTGACCGAGTTTACCCCCCCCAAGCTAAGCCTCTGGGCAATTCGACAAACAAAAGAGTGTGTTTTTCGCACCCTGTTGGCACGCAACGGCAGTTGCGTGCCGCACAGCGTGGGATCTTTGCAAGGCTTCGAGCTTATTCTTTCCCCCCCCCCCCCCCATTTTGCTGTTTAGCGCCGCACCGAGAGAACTCTGATGGCGCCTCCCGCACATCGCCCAACCACAAAACGTCTTCAATTTCCACTCTCTTCTTTTGCATGAAGAACACTAGCCTCCATCCCTCCGTGTGTAAGTGATCCCCACCCAGCATTTGTTTGCGCGCACCTGTATGTGTAAGCGTGTCCATACATGCGCTGATAACAGTCTTTTTCATGTCGGGGCACAACATGTTTTCGGAAATTGCGGAAATAAAATCAAGCCACATCCCCTCAGGGCCGCTGGGGGGTAGGGGCGTAAAGCATGCACACAGCCGGATCCTCTCGAACGGGGAAACGGGCGTAACCAACACACACAGGCACCACACGATTCTTGATAGAAAGCGTCGGTGGGTAGGGACAGGCCAGCAACTTTGGTCAGGTCACACCCGAGGCGAGCAAAGCTGCCACCCCACCCCCCCACAACGCACACCTCTATCTCACGTCACTCACATGTCCCTTCGGTTCTCCAATGCGCGGCATCGACGTGACGGCCAGCAGACTTCGGCTTCCTGAAAGCCCTTGCGGTTGCGGCGGCGGGATCCACGTTGTCAACCTCCTTACCCAGCTTCGCCGCACGCTTCAACGCGTTGAGCGACTTGGAGATGGTTGTGATCTTCCGGAGTGCACCCCTTGTCTTGGACACCTTAGCCGTGCAGGAGATCGCTGGGCTGCCACGCCTCGAGAGGGAGATGGCGCACCCTGGGGGCAGGGGGGGGATGGAGCAGCCAGGCCTGCGGATGATGATCGAAGCCGCCCACTGCGCCATCGCCACGCAGTCCGCCAGATCCGCGCCGGTGTTCTGCTTCGCGATGAACCCTCCGACGAACCCATCCCCGGCCCCGCTGGTGTCGACGATGTCACCCGGCATCACTGCAGGCGTCACAAACCGGAGCAGCTCTGTCCCCCTGACCACCAGCAGGTCGTCGGAGCCCTGCGTCACGATAACCATCCGCTTGCCGCCCGTGCAGGGCAGGGATGCTGCCTTCTTCGCGATCTGCTCGACGTCGGTGAGGCCCCACCCCACCGCGTCGCTGAGGGCAAGGTATTCGGAGGTGTTGCCGAAGAGGGTGGTGCACAGCTCCACGCCCTCGAGGAAGCGGGTGCCCAGGGCCTGCACGACAAACGGTGCAGAGAGGTTGAGGGCCACCGTGGCGTGGCGCTGTGCGTCGCGCATGACGCGGAGGACGGTGTCGGGTGCGGTGCGGAGGAAGAAGCCGGTCACGTACAAGTACCTCGCCCCGTTGATAACTCGCACCAGCTCCCTGTTCGACGTCAGCCACGACTCCTCGAAGGTGCTGCTAGCCCCCAGGTTGGCCACGAGGGAGCGCTTGCTGTCGGGTGTGGTGAGGACCGCGCAGGTCCCGGTCTGCTCGTCGGGGACGGTGAGGTTAACGAACCCGACGTCCTCCTGGGAGGTGGTCATGTGGAGCTGCCTGCCGAACTCGTCGTCGCCCGTGGCACCCACAAACTGCGTGCTGCCAGGGGTTCCGAGGATCCACTGCACGACTCGCATCGTGTTCAACCCGCTGCCTCCAGGTATGTACGATATGCCGGGGTTTTGTGCCTGTGGAGGGTGGGGGGGGGGGTGTGGGGCGTGGGTCATCCTGCTATTCACATCCTCAGCAGCGAACGAAATACCAGCAGGAAACGGACAACACGCCAGACGACAAGGCACAACACAAACACACACAGTCAAACGGCAGCAGTTATACCGTATACGTAAATATTTTGGAACGTAAATATTATGGAACGTAAATATTATGGAACGTAAATATTTTGGAACGCTGGTGGGTTGGCGTTCCAGATTTTTTTCGTTCCATAATATTTACAGGGCTTTCTGCGACTCGGGGACTTGGACCAGGTGATCGGACGGCATACAGAGTCCCTGACGGGACCTACTCGTGCACTTTTCGTGCGATTCCTGAGGCAAGCCATCCTCACCACTGAGTCCCCAACTGGCCCTGTAAATATTTTGGAACGTAAATATTATGGAACGGACCGGCCAAAAATGGGCCCGTTCCATAATATTTACGTTCCATAATATTTACGTATACGGTATTTAATGACCCACCAGCTTCTTTCACCTCCCCCACCGCCCATCTCTCGAGACCCACCCAGGGGGACAGACCATCTCATCGAACAGCCTCAGGTGCTGCTCCGACGCCAGGATCGCGCTGTCCGCCTCCAACCCCCAAGCCTCTAGAAACTCCGCATCCACCCTCAGCGACATGTCCAGCAGCGGGTTGCACATCCCCACAATCGACGACGCCACCACCGGGCGCAGCCCCACCGGACGGGGCAGGCTCGCCTGCACAGTCACACGGTGCGACGGGGCACCCTCTGGCGATGCGCAGGCCATGCGCGTGAGGTAGTCCATATGCTGCTGCTGCTCCGAAGCGAGCCGCGCCAGCGCAGCGGCGGACAGCGCCAGCTGGGTGAGCGACGCCGCCATCGCCGCAGCGCTGTTCGGCTTGCAGGCCCCACCCAGCCAGCACTCCAGCCCCCGCGCCGCCGACGCGCCGCCGCCCGACTCGGGAACCCACCTGCCCGACGCCAGGCCCGCCGCGGCGTCTGAGACAGGCCCAGCGCGGAGCTCGGCAAGGCTTGCCCGCAGCGCATCCCTCGCCTCCAGAGGCGGGGCTTCGCCGTGCAGCGACGCGGCGTCGCGCAGCAGGTCCGCAACCTCGTCGACGTGCCGGTCGCAGCGCCCCACGAGCAGCCCCTCCACACGCGACAGGTCAGACGTGGCCTGCACAGCAGGGCAGGCTGTGGGTGTGCCCGGCACCCCCAGCCTTGTTTGGCTCGCACCGGCCTTCCCCGCAGAGGAGCCATCCCCGCCGTCCTGCAGGCACACCTGCAGCGTGTGGGGGTCGGCGGCGGCGGCGGGTGCGGCGGCGGCGGTTCTGCCCCAACTTCGGATGTAGGCGGAGACGTTGGTGGGGCGCTCGGACATCACATCCGATCGCAGGCGGGAGAGCACCCGGTCCGCAAGGGTCGGGTTCCACGCCGCCATAGCAGGAGTGCCGGGGGGAGGGGGGGTAGGGGTGGGGGTGGGGTGTGTGTAGCTTGGGGGGTGAGGTTTTGGTTGTTGGCAGGGGGGGGGAGGGGGGTGGCAAGGAGAGGGCTCACAAATCGTCCTCCTTCCGCTATAATTTAAGAGAACTTAAGAGAAAACACCCTGCCCAGCAACTGCAAAAAAAGAAGGCAGATCCGAGGGCTACTTTTTCGTTGAGCGCACACTCCTGTGTCAAAGGCTGTGTAAGCCCCTGTGAAGTGGCGGGTGATCCTTATACATCTTCAGTCGTACGATTTCCTTCGTTACTTCGCGACTTCGCTACGCGTCGTCCCTCGTAACTGGGAACAAAAAAATTTCACGCCGGAGCAGCAGGGCACAGGTGTGGGATTTGGGGCACGGAGGCTGGGCGATGGATGTCGGGCCGTGTGTGTGTTGAATATTTTGTACAGGACCCCCTGCCTCTCCAGCAGCTCCCTCCAGCCAAGGCTGGGTGGGGTGTGTGGAGGCGGTGGGTGGGTGGGTGTCAGCAGCACTCTGCCCACATCTCCTCCCTCCTCTTGGCGCGATCTCCGCTGCGGGTTTTTGTGGGAGTGTGGTGGAAGCGGAAAAATGCAGCCAGGCCCAGGGCGGCTCAGCCCTGTTGTGAGCAGCAGAGTGTGAAAACCCAGTCACCGCCCTCAGTGGTCCTGCCTTGAAGGCTGTGACAGACACGCCAAAGTCGCAAAAGTCGGACTGATCTGTACAGGGTAGGGCCAACATGCCTCAACACCCAAAACACGTTGATAATGTTTGCGGAGCGGCAGGTCGCACCGAGTGAGTTCTGATGCTGCCGGCTCTGATTTATCGAGGGGCAGTTGTTGCCGCCCCCACACACACACGCGTGAAACAAATGTTGCGACCAAAACAACAAACCATGCTTTGGAGTCGTGTTCTTTGCTTTGTGCGAACGGTGCCCCTCAGTGCATTGCATGCAGGGATACCGGGACGCCGCCACAAAGATATTTTTTTTGATTCAGAAAAAATACACGTTGTTTTGACTTGTTCTGCCAAAAGCGCCCTATCACTTCACAGCTACAACCGCTCTGATGAATTTCCTTTTGTTTGTTGCGTTGACGCTTCTACACTGTGGTGGGGCGCTTTCCGCTCACACGAGTGTGCTTAAAAAAATAAATGCCGTCCTCCTTTCGCTACAATAAGAGAAACACCCTGCCCAGCAACTGCAAAAAAGGCAGATCCAGGCTCCTTTTCGTTGAGCGCACACTCCTGTGTCAAAGGCTGTGTAAGCCCCTGTGGAGTGGCACGGAGGTGTGGTCCTTATAAAGCTACCTCCAGTCGGGCAATTTCCTTCGTTACTTCGCGACTACGCTTCCCCTCTCATAACTGTTGAAAAAACAAACAGTTCCTGCCCAGTTGTTTTACAGACCAACGGCACGTGAATCATTTTGCAATAGTGCAGAACACACCGAGGATACCTTGGGGCCTTCGCTCTGTGCCAAACTGTGTCAGATTGCCTCCTGTATCATGAGGCGACTCATGCTAAAGGAGACACCCTTACTGCTTCCTAGCAGAGCCCCCTCTACACTTGATGCAATCTCCACTGTACACACACCAATGTGCCGAAGGAAGTACTCCACAGAGCTCAGGCAAACACCACCCGTTTTCCTCCTGTGGTACATCACCCCTTCTGTACTTCACGTAGGAACATCCCGAGGGGAAAGGACGGGTCGGGGGGGCTTCAGCGCCACACAGACACACAGCACATCATCATCACACGTGATATATATTCTGGCTTGTATACGACGCAGAAAACTAGAGAAAATAACGCAGAATAGCCAGATCTCCCCTTCGCCCTTCATACACACAGGCTGTGCCCCGCGCTATGTTCGGGCGTTGCAGGTGTGGAGGCGGGGTCAACAGCCCAGAAGCCCCCTTGGGTGGAGCCCTCACAGCCTGTGGTCCTTGAACCTGGCATCCGGCTTCCAGCACTTCTTCTGGTCGGCCCACACGGCCCCCTGGGTTGTCAGCTTCTCCCAAGCGCCAGAGAAGTACGCCTCAAGCGACCCGATGTCTGTGGCAAACTCGTGAACAATCGCCTTAAACTCATCGTCATACACAAGCGACACGTCGGTGGTCATCATGATGAGGTCAGGCTTCTCTGTAATACGCCACTGGTACTTGTCCCCGCTACCCTTGTACACGCTGTACTCGCCACCCCACTTCTCGAGAAGCTGGAAGTACTCGTTGTCCCACTTGAAAGGGTCGGTGGTCCACGGCCCCTCGATCCCGCTGGTAAACGTGTCGGTCCCCTTCCCTGTCCCGCACTTGCCGGGCCACGGGTTGAGGGGCGCATCCTTCGGCGGCTCACCCGCACCCGAGGGGCACGCACCGTGTGTGCGGCCGAAGGCGTGGCCACCGCCGATCAGGGCGACGGTCTCCGTGTCGTTCATACCCATGCGGGAGAACACCTCGCGCACCTGCACAGCGCTGTGCGTGGGGTCCGGCACCCCCATGAAGCCCTCGGGGTTGACGTAGATCAGCCCGACGGTCGACGTGCCGAGGGGCAGCTTGCAGTCGCCCTGGATGGGGCACGCCGGCTGCTCCGCACCGGGGCCGAGGGGCGCGCTCGCAGACCCGTCCGCATCGTCGACACGCCCCATGCACACCTCCGTCACAGGCCCGCCCATGTGCAGGATGGACCCGGTGCCTGCAAGGATGAAGAGGTCGCCCCAGCTCAGCGCGTCGCCGTACTTCTCCTTGATGGGCCACAGCAGGCCACGCGCCTTGTCCAGGTTGGTGTTGTCATCCCAGCTGTTCTCCGGCTGGAAACGCTGGCGGCCGCCGCCGCACCCACCCCGCCCGTCGCTGTTGCGGTAGGACCCAGAGCAGTGCCACGCGAGACGCACGAACAGCCCGCCGTACGACGTCCCGACAGCAGACGTGGGGGACGAGTCGGCAGGCCAGCAGTCCTGCGACTTCGTCAGCATGTGGACAATATCCTTGATGACAGCCTCAACAGAGACGGACTTCAGTGCCTTGTTGTACTCCGCAAGCGTCGGGATGGTGGCATTGTCTGACGGCGGTGTCCCGTGCTTCTGCCCCGGGCACTGCCCTGCAGACACGAGCAACGGGCACACGACGCCCAACAGGAGCAAGGCCTTCATGTTGCTTGTGACCCCTGCAGGTGGCGGGGTCGTGTGGATAGGGGATATGGGGGGTTTGATTGTCGAGAGTGAATGGAAAAGCAAGCTTCAAAACCACCTTCCTCCAGCAATGGTTGTTCATTTTTGTAGTCACCACACCGGGTATGCTATAATACACAATAGCGGCTCTCTGCATGGGTATAGGGGGGGGGGGCCTGAGTGCGGAGGGGGGGTATTGAAGTCGAACAGGAAGCACAAGGATGATCTCCCTGCACTCGTTATGCAGATTGTGTCCGAGATCCGACAGGGGAGAGAAAGAGGGGGTGGGGCGAATATCGCGAGCTGTTCTGTATTTTTTGCTTGGTTGCTTGCTGGGAGCAGTGTCATGTGCCACCCACATCATCTGGGACATCTGGCGTGGCTCCATAGCCTGTGTCGCAATTGTAACCAGGCCTGGGCGGGGAACGAGCCCTTTTTCCAGGTTTTTTGGGTCGGGGAACCAGGTTTTTTCTAAGAATTTTTACAAGGGATTTTTTGCTCGCCCCCCCACAGTTTCCAGGCGCGTGCCCGTCAGGCGGGACCTTTTCTCTGATTTCTCTCCGCGTCATCATGTGACAGCTCTCGAGTGATGCCCAGAGATGCTTGCGGCAGAGAGTGCCCCTCATGCGCGTTACAGCTGAAAATGAATGAGGATCATCTGGCACTCGTTCTCATCGGGGGTTGTGCTCCGCAGGGACTCAATACACCTTGGCACTCTCCAGGGCTGGACATGCCAGCAGCTGGAGGACAGTTACAAAGCTGCCACTCCCCGACGCCACCCACCTGCTGGCCCCTTCAGGTCTGAAAGCTCAAAAGCTCCCGGGGATTTTTGCAGTGGTGCGCACCATATTCAGCGCAGTAGGGTGATCTCTCCGATTTTCCAAAACTGCTGGTTTACTGGTTTGGGGAACGGTCGTCGGCAGACCGTTGAAATGCCCGTGTTAGCAAGGCACACTCACGTTTCAGGTAGCGTGTCGCGTGTCACGCATGTCGCGAACGCGGCAAGTGTACCTCCCAGGTGGGGAAGCCCGACCTCCTGTCCGATGTCAGTCAGGCTTCGAAGAAGCGCTTCATGGATGCGGCGCTGACCTCCTACGCTGCACTGTACCCAGGGAAGTGAGATAGATGGACGGGCACACGCTACATGAGGGGTTTGGGGGGCGTGAGCCCCCCAGCCGCCGGAGGCCACGGTAGCGAACATCTGTTCGTGTGGGCGTACAGATTCTGTGCGAGTTGGCTGCGTCCTCAGAGGCGACTGGAGTGGTTGGACCCCGACTTGATGGGATTCGAAGGACTTGAGTACGAGACGTACGCCACAGGGGGGTCTGGGGGGCGGAGCCCCCCAGCCGCCGGAGGCCACGGTAGTGAACGTCTGGCTCTCCAGTTGGCCAGCAAGGCGAACGGTACGTGGGACAGACTTCCCTTCCATCCTTGTGCGCACCCTGTCGACTGGGGAAAACTTAGAAAAAGTTTTTTCCTCTGCGAAACAACCTTAGAAAAAAATTCCCCTAACAAAATTCTTAGAAAAAAACTTTTTTTCCCCTTACAAAAATTCTTAGAAAAAAAGTTCAGAATCCTGAAAGTGGGGAACAAGCCCCCCAGTTAGGAACAGCCCTGATTGTAACTCGCATATCTTTTTTTTTAACCCTTGAGCCAGGCCCAGGGTATAAGATAGACTTTTTTTCTGGCGCCGTTTTCCGGTTTTTCTGGTTTTGAAATTTTTCGCGCGCGCCTTCGGCGCGCGCGACCCGCGCAAACCCTCTCAGAATCACACCCAACACGGCTGGACCAGGCTCTGCCGAACAGCAGTGGCGTGTTGCTCCACGCAGCTCCCCGAAGGGACGGAACTGAGCTTTCAATGCGTCCACGTACTGACGGAGCGCGGCTTCGCATCACCTCCCGCATCAGGACAAACCCCCCTGAGGGTGCTGCTCTGCTGGTACGCCTCACGAAGGGCAACTACCTTCATGGTCGAGCTTGTTGCATGACCACCCCCTTGAGGCAGTCAGTCAGACGATGCGCACAACGTGCGCTCATGCGAACACCAGCGGGTGTCTCCAACACTGCACAAATCGCGGTCCCGCCAGAACCCGAATCCGTCGATCCTCTCCAAAGCGGACATGCACTCCCGAAAACATCGGAGTTTGCATGTGTCATCCCCAGCAAGGCAAACGTGCTCGAGACAAGGTCGTAGCTTGCGTGGATGACAGGGTGGTCCTTGGCAGTGTGCACCGCAACGAGATTGAGTGCATGCGCTCGGCAAGCCGCCCAGAAGGAGTACGGTGCGGTCGGAATGATCAAGCTACCGGAGTATCTCGAAACTTCAAACAGAGAAGACCTGCATGACGAGGACATCACCACCCACCGGGTCCCGCTGGGCTCCTTTTCTCCGCTTCTCTGCTTTCTTTTGACTGTTTGAGCTCCGTGCGGATCACGATGGGGTCACTTTCCATATTTTTTTGGCTAATGGTCCCACTGGTTGACTGTCACAAAGGTTCCCCAAAAACCGGCGAAAATCCGATCGGCCTTTTTTTTTTTCCAGAAAACCGGAAACCGGGAAACCCTGGTTTTGAAAACCGGAAAACCAGACCTATCTTATCCCCTGGCCAGGCCGTTCGCTATCGTCCACAGATCCCGTGTGGGGTGGACGAAGTTTTATTTGGGATTTTGAGATTTTTTTTAACCACAGGGAGGCGCCCCTCGGGGGCGCTTCGCGCCCCCTCGGGAGGTACACATTGGCTACCTTTCCTTGAGAGGGCAGATCGCTGCACTTCTGGCAAGGCTGTTAGTACCTCCGGAGGCACTAATAACCTTGCTTATGAGCGAAACGCCCGTGGATTGGCAGGGACCGCTGTGCCACACAGTTCGGCTGGGCAAGGGGGGTCTGGGGGGCGGAGCCCCCCAGCCGCCGGAGGCCACGGTCGTGAACATCTGTTCATTGCGGATGGACAGATTCATGTAACTTAAAAGGGAAAAAAAAAGGTCCTGGGTAAGACGTTAAACTGCCTGGGGGGGCCGTCCCCGGACCATGACGGGTGCCTGCACCAGGAGTCTAGCACGGCCGTGGTCCAGGGCATGACCGAAAACTGCTTGGGTACCGAGGCTCCCCAGACCAGGAAGGGTGGAGACACCTGGAGTCTAAATAGTCACACCACGTCAGGCCAGACCTTCGCATTGCACTCCGCGAAGACTGCCACACAGCCGCGGGGCAGGTGTGCAGCCTGTGGAAAACCTCGTACAGAAAAGGGTCGGCGACCGCCCGCCCCCAGTCTGAGAGGCATCAGCCGAATCTCGGTGGAGGCGGGCACAAAACAAAAGGGAGAGTCGTCACTGTGCATATCAGCACGGTCCCGCCCTCTGTGCCAGACCAACACACCACCAAAGGAAAAGAGGAAGAGGCGACGTAAGGCAATGCCTCCGTGCGGCCAGGAGAACACGAAATAGCGACCCCCTCAACGGGGAATGCTACGAGCACGGCCAAAAATCGTTCAAATCGTTCAAAAGGACTTGGGCACCAGACATACGCCACAGGGGGGTCTGGGCGGAGCAATACATCGTACTTTGGGGAAGGTCGTTGTGGTCTCCTTCTAACACTTCCTTCCTCGTGCATTCCCCATCCCCTGAGCCTCGTGATCCCGTGGGCTCTTTCACCACCCACCACCCCTTCGGTGGGTGGGGGCCGAGCCCAGAATTTTTTTATCCCAACTTCGTCCCCTTGGGCGAAGTTGTTGGGCGAAGTTGGGACGAAGTAAATCTGAAGATTTATTTTTTTAGCGAAGTTGGGCCCAACTTCGCCCCGAGCGAACGGCCTGCCTTGAGCAGGGTTTTCGCTAATCTTCCAGGGGGGGGCCAGACCCAGGAAGATTTCTACTCTTCCACCCACCCCGCCTAGTATTTCCCCCCAGCGCTCGTGCTGACCTCTGGGCGTCGGAGGAACACCAAAATTGGGGTTTTGGGTCACTTTCCCCCCCAACAGGCACACGGACACGTGTTTCAACACATCAGCATGGGCTTTCACCTCTGTGATGTGACGCCGCATGTGCTCAGGCCTTGGCAACTGACAGGTACATGTCACAGGGGGGTCTGGGGGGCGGAGCCCCCCAGCCGCCGGAGGCCACGGTAGTGAACATCTGTTCTTGTGCGTATCCCCCATGCACGGGATTGGAAGCCGTGCCAAAAAATCAGTCGGATTCGGTCCGGAAGTCACCGTCAGGCCGCCAAAAAGCCCCCCCAAAAAAAACAAGAAAAAAATCTGGCGACCAGATTTTTTTTGTTTTTTCCCCCAGGAAGATATCTTCCTGAGATTTCCAGCTTTTTTATTTTTTTTTGAAGATTTTTCACCCCAAATCTTCCAAGCGAAAACACTGCCCTTGAGACCCGAGCCACCCTCGATTATTGTCCCATTTTTTTGGCCTCGCGACCTCCGCTGCCTTTTGAGCCGATTTTGCCTATCCAAGTCACAAACACATCCTAGTGAGGATGTTTGGCCTCCCCCTGTGAAAGGATGGCGGATTCCGTCAGATTTGGGTTCAAAAATTGATCAGGTTCAGAGTGCCTGGCAGGACACTTAAATTCCGACTTGTTTGCAGCAGCAGCACCTTTGCACACTCTGCACGCGTGGTTTTCATTCTCTGGGACCGCCTTGTGTCGGTCAAGGAAGGCCGTGGTGAGGTAGAAACGATACTCCATTGCAGAGTGGGCGACCTGCGTGGTTTAGGGAAGGCAGAAGCTGCACACATCAGGGGGGCAAAAATGCAGGTTCATCTCAGGGTCAAGAGGTATCACCATAGGTCCCGGACATTGTTTCTGATGATTCTGCAGCAATACATTGCCAGTGAGGGTCCGAGCAAATCAAACCATTTTGCAAAATTGCCAGGCTGCCGCTGTTGACACTTTTGATGATCACGGTATCCACACATCATCAGGGTCGTGATTTGGCAGCACTGCAAGCCTGTAAACCAGCCAGTACCCGTGATGTTCGGGGCTGTGTGGCAATGTGATTGGCGGGGCAACAAATTTAGGTGTCATGCTGGGTGGGGAAAGTCAGAATAAGCCATCAAGCTTTGTCTTGGTACCAAGGACTTAAACACGGGGGGTCCCAGGTATCAAAGTTTAAGAAAGTGTAAATTCCTGCAGAAATTACAAGGCAGCCGGACCCCATCAAGGTTGTGGGGGATGTGGGAAGTGCGAAGTTTTTTCAGACGGGCAAAATATGAAACTTTGGGGGTTTTTTTCTGAGCATATGACCCCCGACCGCCGGGGGTGTGAAGTATCCGCGTTCGCAAAGAATCTACACGTGAACAGTTTCCTGTGTTGGCCCCACAATGACATACTGCCTGTCATGGGGGGAGCAAAATGAACCCACTACGGAAAGAAACAGAGCGTGGAAGTCAAAGGAGGGGAGCGTGGCAGCGACAGTCAACGGAAGAAGAAGTCATCGGCTGAGGAACAGCAGGGTTGGGTGCCTCCTTGGCCCGACACTTGGAAAAGCGCCGGAGCAGAAGCAATGAAAACCAAGAGTAAGTCGTCAAACGGAAAAGATTCTACACCACCACGGAAGGGCTCCATCCCAACGAAGTGAAGACCACAACACATATGCGGGGATAACGCGGAGGCTACTAGAAAGACGTTTGGGTGGTGGTAAACTGGAGTTTTTTTCGGAGATTGACAATCAAGATGGGCGCACGAGCAGGTCATCCCGCTTGTGCCCGGCGCCACCAGGAAGCTGTGCCTTCTGTGAAAAAAGTGAGGGACGCCGTTCTTCCCCTCTGACTGACGACCAGTGATGACGTAGCGAAGGACCTTGAATGGGGTTTGAACCCGAGAGAGTCAATACTCAACCAAAGGTATTCTCCAGGACCTGGCACGGAACGGGCGATACGAACGCTCCCACCGTGCGCACGGACCTGTCTGCGACTCTACAAGGAACCACGGGGTGGGGCGCGCACATCACCTCGGAGGCCTCAAGGAGCCTGCCTGACCTGCACGACTCCGCTGCGGCTACAAGGAGGAGCTCGCTCTGCAGCTACACATGGACAGCAAGGGGTGTGGTGTGCCCCAGCAGGCTGATGGTGCTGTGTGCCTGCCTGTGGTGCTCGCCTGCCATCTCAGACGCCTTCTGCATGTCGGTCCCAGACAGATACGCACGCATCGCAGCGTTGTAAGGGTCCCACTCTGCAGCAGCCTTCCCGATGTGGTACATCCACTCCCCATCCTCCTCGTTGTCTGAGCTCCCCTCCTCCTCCACCAGCAGCGAGTACACACAGAAGCATGTGCCATCGTCGTTGTTGATGATATTGCTGTTGTCGTGAACCCGTACAGCCGTGGACGCGTGATCACCACCAGGAGTCTGCTTCACCAGACGCACCCGCCTCGGAACAAGCAGCAGCACGTGCTCGTGTTCTGCGTCCCGCTGCAGCTTCGTGTTGCACACCACGTCCAGCCCGAGAGCACGCGCAGCACGCTCCATCCCACACGCCAGGACAGGCAGCACCCCAAGCAGGCTGAACCGCCGCATCTCTGAACACCCCGTGTCCCCGCACAGGACGTGTCCCGAAGCCGCTCCGATGTTGACACGCAGAGCATCGTTGTCAGTGATACTGACCTCCTGGGCATTGGCGTTGCGCACGGCCCGCACGATCTGCTGTGCTGCACCTGCAGCTGCAGTGGCGTGCAAGAGGCACGGACGGGAAGTGTTGAAGGAGGCAAGGATGCGGTCACCAACGAACACGTCCACCAGACCACGGCGTGACTCCACTGCCGACATCGTGTTGGTCAGCAGCATCTCGAAGAACGACGTGAAGGTACGGGAGTCCTCCTCCAGACACGCCAGTGCGTTGCATGTGTTCACCACAAGCAGTGTTGACCGTACGCTCTTCAACAGACCAAGCACTCTCGTCACCGCAACACGGCGCCCCTCTGGACGATCGCTTACTGACGCGTTGCGCGGGCTTGACTTCACACCTGAACTCGAAGAGTCGGTAGACATCGACTCGCAGACAGTGTTCCTCTCCTCTGGACCGTCGTCATGTTGCTGTGCAGGGAGGCACGACTTGGGGAGGTACGGGCGGTACGCACGCAGGTTCTGCTCCAGCCTGTGAAGGGCCTCGTGCATCGCTGCAGGCAGCCGCCCCCCCTCCGCCTCCGCCAGCATCTCCGCCACGGTGTCGACGTCGTAGCCCGCCAGAAGTTGTGCAATCGCCTCCACAGTCTCGATGGTCCGTCCCATCGCCGCCTTCTCCCTCTCGGCTGACTCTGCGAACCCGCGGGTGGCGATGAAGTCGACAAGCATCACGAACAAGGCATTGTGCATCTCGGTCAGCCCTGTGAGTGCATTCACAGAACATGGCGGATGCAGACACTGCACAGAGTCCTGCAGACGCTCCCACCTGAGTGAGTCCGGTGCCGAACCAGGCAGGTCGTACAGCCCTAAGCGCAGCACATTCTCTGATGTCATGATGACGACCCACAAGGCTGCGACTGCTGCGAGCCCTGTTGCGAACCGCCTCCCGAGATCGATCACCAGTGACAGGTCTGCGAGAAGCACAAACGCACTCCACACAGGCGGAGACCCGATCATCCGTAGGTTGAGGTCGAGCACCATTATGACGGTGCCACAGGTTGCGGCGTAGATTCGTATGATGTTGTGTGTCAGGTGCACGCGGCACACACACAGGACGACCATCAGGAGATTCGTGATAAACCCAAACACCAGCGCGGAAGTCAGCAGTGCCCACCGTGGCGCGGTGAGGATTAGCATCATCTGGCCGATACTGAGGATGCTGGTCACCAAGAACATCAACCGCCTGTCGCTGCGCGCCTTGCCCTGCAGCCTCCCGTCCATCGAGATGACCCCTTCAAACCAACCCATCGTCCCTGTTGGCGGTGTGTCTGCAGGTCACCTGTGTGGGTCAGGATGCGTGGCAGGAAGGGTCACTTTTTCTTATCACCTCACGCAATGAATGACAAAAGGAACAGGGAGTAGTGGGGCAGGGTCCGACTTTGCGTCTCTGTGGCTGGCATACAGCATCATGTCACTAAACCAAGGAATGCCAAGGGGGCGCTACCAATCACAGCCCGTCAGTCAGTGAGGGCAAGCAGGCTCCCTAAGGATTTTTGCCTCGGATTTCGGACCCAGCAGTTCCCCGTGCAGATCCCACAACCTCACGCAGTGCACTGCCTTGGTATACTCTGCCACAAATCACTCATGGGAGCTGGTCTCGGCTCCGTCACGGCTGTCGCAACGGGACCAGATGGTCCTCCGTCGGGCCTGGAGAATGTTACAGTCGCTCTTGCTCGTATTTTGTTTGTAATGCGTTGACGCTTCCACCGCCCGTTTCGGACGAGGGGTTGCCCCCCCGTCGGGCTTGGAAAAATCACCGCAGTGACTCAAAGCCCCTGACCCCCGTGTGGTGCGTTCGCAAAGAATCCACAAGTGAATCATTTCATGTGTTGGATCCACAATGACAAACTGCCTGTCATGGGGGAGCAAAGTGAACCCACGAAACAAAATAGAGCGCAGCAGCGACAGTCAACGGAAGAAGAAGTCATCGCCTGAGGAACAGCAGGGTTGGTGCCTCCTTGGCCCGACACTTGGAAAAGCGCCGGAGCAGAAGCAATGAAACCCAGTCGAATGGTCGTCGAACGGAAGAGCATTCCACATCCCTGTAGAGAGTGCACCCTACTGTCATGTTGTAGTTTTTGAAACTATGTCCTGCATGATCTGCAGAGCAAAGGTTCCTGCGTTGTTGGCACAACTCCAATACCGTATACGTAAATATTATGGAACGTAAATATTATGGAACGGGCCCATTTTTGGCCGGTCCGTTCCATAATATTTACGTTCCAAAATATTTACAGGGCCAGTTGGGGACTCGGTGGTGAGGACGGCTTGCGTCAGGAATCGCGCGAAAAGTGCACGAGTAGGTCCCGTCAGGGACTCTGTACGCCGTCCGATCACCTGGTCCAAGTCCCCGAGTCGCAGAAAGCCCTGTAAATACTATCAGTCCTATTCGTGGTAATTTACCCCCCCCCCAAAATTTACCCCCCCCCCTTATATTACCCCCTTTTTCGAAAATTTTGGGTTCAGGCCCCAGAAACTTGGTAATTTACCCCCCCCCCTTTGGCTGGGGGGGTGGGGGGAAAATACCCATTTTTTGGCTGGTCGGGGGGTAAATTTACCCCCTCCACTGGGTGGTGGGGGGGTAATTTACCACCCCCTTTGCCTGGTAGGGGGGTAATTTACCCCCCCTACCTGGTCAGAGGGGGTAAATTTACCCCCCACCAGGCTAAGGGGGTAAATTACCCCCCTGGCCCTCCCCAGCAAAGGGGGGGTAATTTCTTCCCGCTCTTACTGGGGGGTAATTTACCCCCCTCCCAGGCCAAAGGGGTAGTTGCCATCCCTTTACCCGTAGGGGGGGGTAAATTTACCCCCTTGTACTGGGGAGGGGGGTAATTTACCCCCCTACCCACCACCAGAGAAGGGGGTAAATTACCCCCCAGTAAGGGAGGGGGCAATTTACCCCCCCTTGACTGGGGAGGGCCAGGGGGGTAATTTACCCCCTCCCTGGGCAAAGGGGTGGCACATATACCCCCCTTTGCCTGGAAGGGGGGGTAAATTACCCCCCAGTTACCCCCCCCACTACCCAGTCAGAAGGGGGGTAATTTACCCCCCCTTTGCCGCCAGGGGAGGGTAATTGGCCGTGAGGTAGGCACCACACACCCCACCGCACGCATGTGACAGGACCAATCATACCGAACGAAGTGCCCGAGGGCCTGGGTGAGGTCAGGGTAGGTCACCCACAGGCCCTGGGCGCCCTCTCACCCCCCTGTGGCCTACCAAAAAAACCGGCCACCCCAGAACATGGTAATTTACCCCCCCCCCTTGACCCGTAATTTACCCCCCCCCCCTTATATTACCCCCCTTTTCCCAAAATTTCCGGTCAGGCGACCCAAAGGGGGGGTAGCCCTACCCTACCCTACCCTACCCTACCCTACCCTACCCTACCCTACCCTACCCTACCCTACCCTACCCTACCCTACCCTACCCTACCCTACCCTACCCTACCCTACCCTACCCTACCCTACCCTACCCTACCCTACCCTACCCTACCCTACCCTACAGCACGTCGGGGGTACCCACAACCCGACCCAACCCTACCCTAGGGTGAGGGTTGGGTACCCATAACCCGACCCAACACGACCCTACCCAACCCAGGGGTCAGGGCCAGGGTTGATCCTAGACCCAACCCAACCCAAGGGTTAGGGTCAGGGTTGACCCCAGACCCTACCCAACCCTAGGGTAAGGGTCAGGGTTGACCCTAGACCCTACCCAACCCTAGGGTTAGGGTTAGGGTTAACCCTTGACCCAACCCTAGGGATAGGGTTAGGGTTGACCCTAGACCCTACCCTAACCCTAGGGTTAGGGTTAGGGTTAACCCTAGACCCTACCCAACCCTCGGGTTAGGGTCAGGGTTGACCCTAGACCCTACCCAACCCTAGGGTTAGGGTCAGGGTAAACCCCTAGACCCTACCCTAACCCTAGGGTTAGGGTTAGGGTTAACCCTTGACCCAACCCTAGGGTTAGGGTCAGGGTTAACCCTAGACCCTACCCTAACCCTAGGGTTAGGGTTAGGGTTAACCCTTGACCCAACCCTAGGGTTAGGGTCAGGGTTGACCCCAGACCCTACCCAACCCTAGGGTTAGGGTTAGGGTAAACCCTTGACCCAACCCTAGGGTTAGGGTCAGGGTTGACCCCAGACCCTACCCAACCCTAGGGTAAGGGTCAGGGTTGACCCTAGACCCTACCCAACCCTAGGGTTAGGGTTAGGGTTAACCCTTGACCCAACCCTAGGGATAGGGTTAGGGTTGACCCTAGACCCTACCCTAACCCTAGGGTTAGGGTCAGGGTTAACCCTAGACCCTACCCTAACCCTAGGGTTAGGGTTAGGGTTAACCCTTGACCCAACCCTAGGGTTAGGGTCAGGGTTGACCCCAGACCCTACCCAACCCTAGGGTAAGGGTCAGGGTTGACCCTAGACCCTACCCAACCCTAGGGTTAGGGTTAGGGTTAACCCTTGACCCAACCCTAGGGATAGGGTTAGGGTTGACCCTAGACCCTACCCTAACCCTAGGGTTAGGGTTAGGGTTAACCCTAGACCCTACCCAACCCTCGGGTTAGGGTCAGGGTTGACCCTAGACCCTACCCAACCCTAGGGTTAGGGTCAGGGTAAACCCCTAGACCCTACCCTAACCCTAGGGTTAGGGTTAGGGTTAACCCTTGACCCAACCCTAGGGTTAGGGTCAGGGTTGACCCCAGACCCTACCCAACCCTAGGGTAAGGGTCAGGGTTGACCCTAGACCCTACCCAACCCTAGGGTTAGGGTTAGGGTTAACCCTTGACCCAACCCTAGGGATAGGGTTAGGGTTGACCCTAGACCCTACCCTAACCCTAGGGTTAGGGTCAGGGTTAACCCTAGACCCTACCCTAACCCTAGGGTTAGGGTTAGGGTTAACCCTTGACCCAACCCTAGGGTTAGGGTCAGGGTTGACCCCAGACCCTACCCAACCCTAGGGTAAGGGTCAGGGTTGACCCTAGACCCTACCCAACCCTAGGGTTAGGGTTAGGGTTAACCCTTGACCCAACCCTAGGGATAGGGTTAGGGTTGACCCTAGACCCTACCCTAACCCTAGGGTTAGGGTCAGGGTTAACCCTAGACCCTACCCTAACCCTAGGGTTAGGGTTAGGGTTAACCCTTGACCCAACCCTAGGGTTAGGGTCAGGGTTGACCCCAGACCCTACCCAACCCTAGGGTTAGGGTTAGGGTAAACCCTTGACCCAACCCTAGGGTTAGGGTCAGGGTTGACCCCAGACCCTACCCAACCCTAGGGTAAGGGTCAGGGTTGACCCTAGACCCTACCCAACCCTAGGGTTAGGGTTAGGGTTAACCCTTGACCCAACCCTAGGGATAGGGTTAGGGTTGACCCTAGACCCTACCCTAACCCTAGGGTTAGGGTTAGGGTTAACCCTAGACCCTACCCAACCCTCGGGTTAGGGTCAGGGTTGACCCTAGACCCTACCCAACCCTAGGGTTAGGGTCAGGGTAAACCCCTAGACCCTACCCTAACCCTAGGGTTAGGGTTAGGGTTAACCCTTGACCCAACCCTAGGGTTAGGGTCAGGGTTAACCCTAGACCCTACCCTAACCCTAGGGTTAGGGTTAGGGTTAACCCTTGACCCAACCCTAGGGTTAGGGTCAGGGTTGACCCCAGACCCTACCCAACCCTAGGGTTAGGGTTAGGGTAAACCCTTGACCCAACCCTAGGGTTAGGGTCAGGGTTGACCCCAGACCCTACCCAACCCTAGGGTAAGGGTCAGGGTTGACCCTAGACCCTACCCAACCCTAGGGTTAGGGTTAGGGTTAACCCTTGACCCAACCCTAGGGATAGGGTTAGGGTTGACCCTAGACCCTACCCTAACCCTAGGGTTAGGGTCAGGGTTAACCCTAGACCCTACCCTAACCCTAGGGTTAGGGTTAGGGTTAACCCTTGACCCAACCCTAGGGTTAGGGTCAGGGTTGACCCCAGACCCTACCCAACCCTAGGGTTAGGGTTAGGGTAAACCCTTGACCCAACCCTAGGGTTAGGGTCAGGGTTGACCCCAGACCCTACCCAACCCTAGGGTAAGGGTCAGGGTTGACCCTAGACCCTACCCAACCCTAGGGTTAGGGTTAGGGTTAACCCTTGACCCAACCCTAGGGATAGGGTTAGGGTTGACCCTAGACCCTACCCTAACCCTAGGGTTAGGGTCAGGGTTAACCCTAGACCCTACCCTAACCCTAGGGTTAGGGTTAGGGTTAACCCTTGACCCAACCCTAGGGTTAGGGTCAGGGTTGACCCCAGACCCTACCCAACCCTAGGGTAAGGGTCAGGGTTGACCCTAGACCCTACCCAACCCTAGGGTTAGGGTTAGGGTTAACCCTTGACCCAACCCTAGGGATAGGGTTAGGGTTGACCCTAGACCCTACCCTAACCCTAGGGTTAGGGTCAGGGTTAACCCTAGACCCTACCCTAACCCTAGGGTTAGGGTTAGGGTTAACCCTTGACCCAACCCTAGGGTTAGGGTCAGGGTTGACCCCAGACCCTACCCAACCCTAGGGTTAGGGTTAGGGTAAACCCTTGACCCAACCCTAGGGTTAGGGTCAGGGTTGACCCCAGACCCTACCCAACCCTAGGGTTAGGGTTAGGGTTAACCCTTGACCCAACCCTAGGGTTAGGGTTAGGGTTAACCCTAGACCCTACCCTAACCCTAGGGTTAGGGTTAACCCTTGACCCAACCCTAGGGTTAGGGTTAGGGTTGACCCTAGACCCTACCCTAACCCTAGGGTTAGGGTTAGGGTTAACCCTTGACCCAACCCTAGGGTTAGGGTTAGGGTTAACCCTAGACCCTACCCAACCCTCGGGTTAGGGTCAGGGTTGACCCTAGACCCTACCCAACCCTCGGGTTAGGGTTAGGGTTAACCCTGGACCCTACCCAACCCTAGGGTTAGGGTCAGGGTTGACCCTAGACCCTACCCTAACCCTAGGGTTAGGGTCAGGGTAAACCCTAGACCCTACCCAACCCTAGGGTTAGGGTTACCCCTTGACCCAACCCTAGGGTTAGGGTCAGGGTTGACCCTAGACCCTACCCTAGGGTTAGGGTAGGGTATAGGGTTAACCCCAACCCTGATCCGAGGGTTGGGTCGGGTCTAGGGTTCACCCTGACCCAAACCCGAACCCTAGGGTAGGGTTGGGTCTAGGGTGAACCCTAACCCTAGGGTCGGGCAGGGTCTTGGGTTAACCCCCAACCCTAACCCTCGGGTTGGGTAGGGTATAGGGTTAACCCTAACCCTAGGGTTGGGTTGTGTATAGGGTTAACCCTAACCCTAACCCTAGGGTAGGGTTGGGTCTTGGGTTAACCCTAACCCTAGGGTTGGGTTGGGTATAGGGTTAACCCTAACCCTAGGGTGAGGGTAGGGTATAGGGTTAACCCCAACCCTAACCCTAGGGTTGGGTAGGGTATAGGGTTAACCCTAACCCTAGGGTAGGGTTGGGTCTTGGGTTAACCCTAACCCTAACCCTAGGGTAGGGTTGGGTATAGGGTTAACCCTAACCCTCACCCTAGGGTTGGGTGGGGTATAGGGTTAACCCTAACCCTAGGGTTGGGTTGGGTCTAGGGTTAACCCTGACCCTAACCCTAGGGTTGGGTAGGGTGTAGGGTTAACCCTAACCCTAGGGTCGGGTTGGGTTAACCCTAACCCTAGGGTTGGGTTGGGTTAACCCTAACCCTAGGGTTGGGTTGGGTATAGGGTTAACCCTAACCCTAACCCTAGGGTTGGGTTGGGTCTAGGGTTAACCCTGACCCTAACCCTAGGGTTGGGTAGGGTATAGGGTTAACCCCAACCCTAACCCTAGGGTTGGGTTGGGTCTAGGGTTAACCCGAACCCTAACCCTAGGGATGGGTTGGGTCTAGGGTTAACCCTAACCCTAACCCTAGGGTAGGGTTGGGTGTAGGGTTGGGTTGGGTCTAGGGTTAACCCTGACCCTAACCCTAGGGTTGGGTAGGGTGTAGGGTTAACCCTAACCCTAGGGTCGGGTTGGGTTAACCCTAACCCTAGGGTTGGGTTGGGTTAACCCTAACCCTAGGGTTGGGTTGGGTATAGGGTTAACCCTAACCCTAACCCTAGGGTTGGGTTGGGTCTAGGGTTAACCCTGACCCTAACCCTAGGGTTGGGTAGGGTATAGGGTTAACCCCAACCCTAACCCTAGGGTTGGGTTGGGTCTAGGGTTAACCCGAACCCTAACCCTAGGGTTGGGTTGGGTCTAGGGTTAACCCTAACCCTAACCCTAGGGTAGGGTTGGGTGTAGGGTTGGGTTGGGTCTAGGGTTAACCCTGACCCTAACCCTAGGGTAGGGTCTAGGGTTAACCCTAACCCTAGGGTAGGGTTGGGTCTAGGGTTAACCCTGACCCTAACCCTAGGGTAGGGTTGGGTGTAGGGTTGGGTTGGGTATAGGGTTAACCCTGACCCTAACCCTAGGGTAGGGTCTAGGGTTAACCCTAACCCTAACCCTAGGGTTGGGTAGGGTGTAGGGTTAACCCTAACCCTAGGGTAGGGTTGGGTCTAGGGTTAACCCTGACCCTAACCCTAGGGTAGGGTCTAGGGTTAACCCCAACCCTAACCCTAGGGTTGGGTAGGGTATAGGGTTAACCCTGACCCTAACCCTAGGGTTGGGTAGGGTATAGGGTTAACCCTAACCCCAGGGTAGGGTCTAGGGTTAACCCTAACCCTAGGGTGAGGGTAGGGTCTGGAGTTAACCCCAACCCCAACCCTAGGGTTGGGTAGGGTCTAGGGTCACCCGTAACCCTCGAAATCGGGCCCAAATCGCCAAAATGGGCACCCCTCGAAAAAAAAATTCGAAAAGGTCCCCCTACCCACACCTGGAAATTACCAAAAAATCTGGGACCCCGGCGGCCCCAACCCTAGGGTAGGGTAGGGTAGCCCCCCCCCCAGTGTTGTTAGAAACCGAGTTTTAAACATTTTAAACGTTTTAAACGTTTTAAAGTTTAAAACGCCGTTTTAAATTATTTAAAATGGGGTTTAAAACGGGGTTTAAAACGGCAAAAAACCCTGCAAAATATAGGGGGAGACTTTTCGATTTTTTTTCTGGAACCCAAAATTGGTCGTTTTGGGCCATCTGAGGCCATCTTCGGCAAAAAAATCCAATTTTGAGGCTCCCTGGGGGTCCCAAATGGGTGAACAAATTCCCTGTGTGAAATAGCCTATTGCAGGCCTTTTGAGCATGATCAGGCAAACACAGCTGTGTGGCAGGGCTTTCTGCGAAAATTCGCCTCCTGGTGAAGTGGGCTACTTTTCACTCTCTATTCACCCTGGCCTCAACCCGTTCCTCTGCTCACCCTGACGCAAGCTCATGCCCTCATCGTTGACAATCACCCAGAAAAGATTCAGGATGGTACAGTACAGACTCGGGTGCACGAACGATCCAACGGTGGTGCCTGTTTGACTTGCTGGTGTATGGTTGATCATTGCTTGTTCCGTACATTTCGCTTTCTCAGCGCCCCCGCCTTCACCGAAACCCGATGCCCCAACACGAGCGGTGTGGCGCCCGTGGTACTGACCCCTTCGGACCTTAACTCCAGCGGTAGCCGCCGGTTTCTTCAAAGAAACTCATCGATGATGTCCCCCCAGAGTGCAGGTTCCTGCTGCCTACCCACGATCATTAGGGTGCCGAGAGAATGGCTAGGTGATCAATAATTGTCCCAAACACTAGCTTGGCAACAGCCAGAGCAACCCCAGGTGGGGCGCAGCCGAGTGCTGCAACCATCGTTCTGACAGCAACAACATCACCTGGCTGTCTTGTTGAACACAGCCGTGATGAAGCTGGCTGCACTTCCTGTTTGGAGTTCGTCGGGATCCGTTCTGCAAAAGTGAAAGTTGGAGGCAAAGAATAGATGACGAGGATGGTTACGCCTTTTGTAGGCTTCTCTCGATCAGAGAAGTCGGGCGTCCATAGGAGAGTAAAGGGAATACAGATATGCTCCTCTCAAAGAGGGGCAGGCCAAAGGTAGGCTCCAGGTGGCAACTGGAACTGTGCAACTTTTCCAGAAGGTGCTTCCAGGACTGTCGAAGGAGCTGGTGGAGTTCGCTGGGTCCATTGCCATCCCCATCATGGTGATCCGGCCTTCAACCTGCGACTTTGTATCATGGATTCAGCTCAAAAGGGTGCACATCGAGTGATGCAAGATGAAGATTCGACACTCCAGAAATATGCTGATGTCAAACTGCATTATTCCTGAGAACAACGGAGGGGGTGTGCCAACTGATGCCGGTGCGATTGATGCAACCCTCACCACAACGTCAGTGCCACCTATTTTCCACCAATAATGTGTCCGCTGTGACAGGAATGCAGGAATAATCACCCAGAATATGAGCTGGGGGGCCTCAGGGGGCATGGAAAAAAATTTTTGGCCGAAAAAATTTTTTTTGGTGTGAAAACACCACAGAAGCGCCCTGTTTTAACCCCCGTTTTAAACTCCGTTTTAAATTAATTTAAAACGCGTTTTAATTTAAAACATTTAAAACATTTAAAACGTTTAAAACGTAAAGTTTTAAATGGGGGCTAACAACAATGCCCCCCCCCCCCCCCCCGGCACGGAGAAACTTAACGTTCGACCCGAATTAGCCAGAGGCCTGGGGGGACTTAAACACGGGGGGTCCCAGGTATACGGTATAAAAAATGTCCGTCCAGTACAGCCGCTCTTTGCTCGTATTTGTTTGCGACGCGTTGGTTCCAAGGGAGTGGATATGGGATGCTTCACAAACCCTTCCATAACCTCGGCCACAGGGTATGACGAAGGCAAGTACCCTGTTGTGGGTGGCATGCCGTGCCTGGCTTACACATGGACAGCAAGGGGTGTGGTGTGCCCCAGCAGGCTGATGGTGCTGTGTGCCTGCCTGTGGTGCTCGCCTGCCATCTCACCCGCCTGCTGCACGTCGGTACCAGACAGATACGCACGCATCGCAGCGTTGTAAGGGTCCCATTTGGCAGCAGTCTTCCCGACGTTGTACATCCACTCCCCACCCCCGTCGTTATCTGCGCTGCCCTCCTCCACCAGCAGCGAGTACACACAGAAGCATGTGTCATCGTCGTTGATACTGTTGCTGTTGTCGTGGACCTGTACATCGGCGGACGCGTGATCACCACCGGGAGTCTGCTTCACCAGACGCACACGCCTTGGCACGAGCAGCAACACGTACTCATGCTCTGCTTCCCGCTGCAGCTTCGTGTTGCACACCACATCCAGCCCGAGAGCACGCGCAGCACGCTCCATCCCACACGCCAGGACAGGCAGCACCCCAAGCAGGCTGAACCGCCGCATCTCTGAACACCCCGTGTCCCCGCACAGGACGTGTCCCGACGCCGCTCCGATGTTGACATTCCGATGCAGGGCGCTGTCTGTGCTGCTCCCCTGCTGGATGTTGAAGCTGCGCACGGCCCGCACGATCTGCTGCGATGCACCTACAGTTGCAGTGGTGTGCACGAGGCACGGACGGGAAGTGTTGAAGGAGGCAAGGATGCGGTCGCCGACAAACACATCCACCAGACCACGGCGTGACTCCACTGCCGACATCGTGTTGGTCAGCAGCATCTCGAAGAACGACGTGAAGGTGCGGGGGTCCTCCTCCAGACACGCCAGTGCGTTACATGTGTTCACCACAAGCAGTGTTGACCGTACGCTCTTCAACAGACCAAGCACCTTCGTCACCGCAACACAGCGCCCCTCTGAACGATCGCTTACTGACGCGTTGCGCGGGCTTGACTTCACACCTGAACTCGAAGAGCCGGTGTACACAGAATCGCAGGCACCGTCGTCATGTTGCTGTGCAGGGAGGCACGACTTCGGGAGGTACGGGCGGTACGCACGCAGGTTCTGCTCCAGCCTGCGAAGCGCCTCGTGCATCGCTGCAGGCAGCCGCCCCTCCGCCTCCGCCTCCTGCAGCATCTCCGCCACGGTGTCGACGTCGTAGCCCGCCAGAAGTTGTGCAATCGCCTCCACAGTCTCGATGGTCCGTCCCATCGCCGCCTTCTCCCTCTCGGCTGACTCTGCGAACCCGCGTGTGGCCGCGAAGTCGACAAGCAGCACTAACAAGGCATTGTGCATCTCGTTGACCCCTGATACTGCTTTCACAGGACACGGGGGATGGGTACACTGCACAGTCACCTGCAGACGCTCCCACCTGAGTGAGTCCGGTGCCGACCCAGGCAGGTCGTACAGCCCTAAGCGCAGCATGTCCTCTGCTGACATGATGACGACCCACACGGCCGTGACTGCTGCGAGCCCTGTTGCGAACCACCTCCCGAGACCGATCACCACCGACAGGTCTGCGAGAAGCACAAAGAAACTCCAGACTGGCTGAGACCCGATCATCCGCATGTTGAGGTCCGCCAACATCGTCGCCATGGCACACACTGCGATGTAGGTTCGTATCATGTTGTGTGTCAGGTGCACGCCGCATACACACAGTACGGCCAGCAGCATACTGCAGAGGGACGTGACCACCAGTGGGGAAGTCACCAGCGGCCACCGTGGCGCTGTGAGAAGCAGCAGGATCTCCGCGACCCCGAGGATGGTGCTGACCAAGAACATCAACCGCCTGTCGCTGCGCGCCTTGCCCTGCAGCCTCCCGTCCATCGAGATGACCCCTTCGAACCAACCCATCGCCATTGTTCCGCGCTGACGGTGTGTCTGCAGGTGATGGCAATTTGTTGACAATGGTACTCTTCCCGCTGTATCCTTGCCTCCAAACAGTCGGGAGCCTGTTGATACTGTGCACAAGACATAGCAGAGCTATGGAGTAGTAGAGTATAGAGCGACAGGGAAACACCCGCGTCCTTCATCTTTTTCGCAGCGGTGAACATCTGACAAGCGCGCTTTGGAGAGACCCCTGTCCACATGCACAGGCAGGCGCCAACTCGAAACAGTTTCTGGGCTCAAACGTCCGCCCACCCGCACACCCATGAGGTGCCTTGTGCCAGATCAGGCTCGGCGGAAGCCACTCCACTTGGAGAGGCATTGGCCGTGACGAGAGTTACTCCTCTGTGCCTGTGAGCATCAGACACCAAGGTGTGTGTCGCGGGTGTGGTGCAGCACCGCCCGGAAGGACGGCACCGTACGCACACACGGTGTGGTGTGTCGTGCGCGACCGGGGGTGAGGTGGGTGCGGAGTGGCTGAGACGCAAGCCTGCCATCCCACAACATCTCAACATGTGCACCCCAAGGCATACTAAGGAAGAGCATCAGACACCCTGAGGTGTGTGTCGGGTGGGTGTGGTGCAGCACCGCCCGGAAGGACGGCACCGTGCGCACGCACACGACGGAGCGGGAGGCGACTGGGACACAACAGGGTGGGGTGCGTTGGGGAGTGGCACCTCTTCGGGTGGGTGGCAGCCAGCCTGCTCCTCTGCAACTACACATAGACAGCAAGGGGTGTGGTGTGCCCCAGCAGGCTGATGGTGCTGTGTGCCTGCCTGTGGCGCTCGCCTGCCATATCAGCCGCCGCCTTCACGTCGGTACCAGACAGATACGCACGCATCGCAGCGTTGTAGGGTTCCCACTCTGCAGCACCCTTCCCGATGTGGTACATCCACTCCCCATTTTCCAACGTTTCTTTCGACGTGTCTTGTGTGCCGGTGACGAGCTCGTACACACGACACAACGCGTCCCCGACACCTTCGTCCCAACACAGAGGTGTGCCGCCGCGTGCATCCGCCTTGACCAGCTGCACCATCCTCGGCACAAGCAGCAGCACGTGCTCGTGTTCTGCGTCCTGTCGGAGTGCGGTGTTGCACACCACGTCCAGCCCGAGAGCACGCGCAGCACGCTCCATCCCACACGCCAGGACAGGCAGCACCCCAAGCAGGCTGAACCGCCGCATCTCAGCACACCCCGTGTCCCCGCACAGGACATCCCCCGACGCCGCTCCGATGTTGACACGCAAGGGCACAGGTACGACGCTGTAACCCCTCTGCAAACCGTCGCTCTGCACCGCCTGCACGATCTGCTGTGCTGCACCTGCAGCTGCAGTGGCATGCACGAGGCACGGACGGGAAGTGTTGAAGGAGGCAAGGATGCGGTCGCCGACAAACACGTCCACCAGACCACGGCGTGACTCCACTGCCGACATCGTGTTGGTCAGCAGCATCTCGAAGAACGACGTGAAGGTGCGGGGGTCCTCCTTCAGACAAGCGAGCGCGTTACATGTGTTCACCACAATCAGTGTCGCACGCACAGTCTTCAAGGCACCCAACACTTTCGCTGCACCAGTGCGAGGCACATCGACAGCGTCGATGATCGAACTGTTGGATTTGCTCGAGTTTGTTTCCGTTGGGGAACGCCGAATGGACGGACAGTCATCGCTGCCTTCGTAGTTCTGTGCAGGGAGGCACGACTTCGGGAGGTACGGGCGGTACGCACGCAGGTTCTGCTCCAGCCTGTGAAGCGCCTCGTGCATCGCTGCAGGCAGCCGCCCCTCCGCCTCCGCCTCCTGCAGCATCTCCGCCACGGTGTCGACGTCGTAGCCCGCCAGAAGTTGTGCAATCGCCTCCACAGTCTCGATGATCCGTCCCATCGCCGCCTTCTTCCTCTCGGCTGACTCTGCAAACCCGCGTGTGGCCGCGAAGTCGATAAGCAGCACAGTCAACGTCGTTTGCATCTCGTTGAAGCTTGCTACTGCCTCAGCAGGACACGGCGGGTGGATACACTGCAAAGTCACCTGCAGACGCTCCCACCTGAGTGAGTCCGGTGCCGACCCAGGCAGATCGAACAGACCAAAGCGCAGCACGTTCTCTGCTGACATGATGACGACCCACAGACCTGCAAGTGCTGCGAGTCCTGTTGCGAAGCGCCTCCCGAGACCGATCACCAGTGACAGGTCTGTGAGGAGCACGAACAGGCTCCATACAGACGGTGACCCGATCATACGCATGTTGAGGTCGAGTCCCATCGTCACCAGGGCACATAGCGCGATGTAGATTCGTATGATGTTGGGCGTCAGGTGCACACGGCACACACACAGTGTGGCCAGCGTGATGTGGCAGACGAATGCCACCACCAGGGAGGTTGTCAACAGTGGCCACCGTGGCGCTGCTAATATCAGGATAAAATCCACGACCCCGATGAGGCTGATCACCAAGAACATCAACCGCCTGTCGCTGCGCGCCTTGCCCTGCAGCCTCCCGTCCATCGAGATGACCCCTTCGAACCAACTCGTCGCCATTGTTGCAAGAATTGACTCTGCAAGCGTTGCTGCGTGGTGATGTGTCGGGTGCCCGGATACACACCCAGGTCAGGTGCTGTGCCTTGCCAGTTGCTCTGTGTGACCGTGAAAAAGGAGCCGGCGGTACGTAATGTGTTTGTTTGTGCAACCGGAGGAGAAAGCTCCAAGAGAAAGCTGGAAAGCTGGAAACCCCACGCAGAGGGGAGCCACGCCGCCCTGCTTGCGGGAATCCGTCGTTGTTCAGTGTCCGTTGCACAGATCGAACTCTGAAGTTACCCACCACAATCCCTGCCACACACCACACAACACCCACCTCAGAGAGCGATACATACAGACATGCAACCAACACTGGTGGGGTAAGAACGTTACCTACCACCCCCCGTGTACATGTCACCCCCCAAAAGGGGTGTGTTTATGTCACCCCCAGGCGGCCCTGGCGGGGGGTGACATACACTAACCTACCACCCCCCGTGTTTATGTCACCCCCTAAAAGGTGTGTTCATGTCACCCCCCTCCCGATTTTTGCACCTGGGGGGGGGGGGTGACATATACACGGGGGGTGGTAGGTATTCGAGTAATTACTCAAGTGGATGTCAGGATATTTCGGGGCAAAGAAGGTGGGTCACAACAACACCAATGTAAGTTGGATGGCTGTAAGCCCGCCATGCGGGGGCTTGAGCCCCCACACACGCGAGTGCTTTTTCTCGAACCTCTTGCAATGAAGGAGGAAATGGGCAACAAGGCAAGCATATCTCAGTCTTATCCAGGAGGCTCGAGGAAGTGCCGCAAATTGCAGTGTCCACACCTCGCACATCACAGGGGAGGGGAGCGGGCGAGGGCTGCTGCTGCCGCGGTGTTGATTGGTCATCAGATTGTGTGGAAGGATATCCTGCTTGTGCACGGCGCCCTTTTTTCTAGTTTGACGAATGAGGTAACTAAGGGGCCTTCTGAATATTTGGGCGAGCATGGTCGAGGGTGGTGCGAGTGCTGGGCGACTTGTTTTAGGTCAGTCATTCGGGGTAATCGGATGTTCCAGGGTGATCGCGCCGGGGGTGGACCCTTTTAGGATATCGGAATGGCGGGGGTCTGGCGAGGTCCGACCCCCGCTATCGGGGGTCGTCTGGGTACCAAAAATAGCAGGGCAGACTCCCGCTAGCGGGGGTCCAGACCCCCGCTCCAGGGGGTCGGAGTCCACCGTGCAGTCAACGGAAGGAGTCATCGGCTGAGGAACATCAGGGTTGGTGCCTCCTTGACCCGACACTTGGAAAGGTGCCGGAGCAGAAGCAATGAAAAACAGTAGAATGGTCGTCTAACGGAAGAGATTCTACATCCCTGCTAGCAGAGCAGACCGGGGCTCGCACCCCACCAAACACAGTGTCAGTGGTGTGGTTGCGCCTCAAACTCACCAAAACGGGATGTGATGTGGAAGAAAGCGTTGTTCGCTCGTCTGTCCTGTGAAACAACTTCAATACAGGGCTTCACTCAAAAGCGAGCCGTCCTAACGAAACAGGCATCACACTGACACAGCTTCACACACAGCGAAGACCACAACACGTATACAGGAGGACCAACGCGGAAGCTACTGGGTTCCGTCTTTCGGGCATTTGCTATGTTCTGCTGCTGAATAGTTGCTCTCGGGAAACGTCATCAGGGAGTTGGCATGATGCACACTATTACAGAACAGCGGATCCAGCATAGCCTCGACCTCATACACCACGGCGTCATCCTGCGGCACACGTGCTGTGGTGGGACGCAGCATCTCGCGCACAGCACCCGGTGGTGCCTCCGCCGTGTACAGGCACCGCATGTGCATCGACACCGCCAGACGCCGCAGCGCAAGGCTCGCCTCCACAGCACCGCCTGACGCAGTCACGAAGCGCTGCCGTGCCGTCCCCACGGAACCGTGTTCGACAGTCCCGCTCGCGATGCCAAGCGTCGCCACAGTCTGTCCTTCACCGTGCTGCAACATGCGTTGTGCAAACCGCAGTGCGCTCTCTGCGTGTGCGGTCCTCTTCTTCCCGACGTTCCACCCGATGAAGAAGTTGTTGCCGAGAAGGGACAGCAGCACACCGCCACTCTGTTCCAGCAGTGGCCCGATACCTGCCAGTGTGTTGTCGATCTCGCCCAGAGACATGCTGCTGAGTGTGGTTCCGGCAACTGTTCCATCATGCCGTGTGGTGCTGCGTATCATCACCACGTTGTCGCTCCCGTTTGACACAGACGACTCGACAAGGGAGCCACGTCGGGACGGTGCAAAGGACGGCGGAGGTGCCTGCAGAGGGTGGCCCTCACGGCCCTGCAGGGAGGCAGGCCACACGCTGCACACAGGCACAGGCTCGCTCACACCCTTCAGGTTGGTGGGCACCGCGTTGCTTGCATATACATCGATGCACGCGGATACGCCACGCACACTCATCCACAGGTCGGCAGGCACCGCAACTGCACCAGGCACACACGCAGACTCGAGGCGTGCAGCCACGTTCACTGTGTGTCCGAAGTAGTCCACACGCCCGGTCAGCGTGTTCGTCTCCAGCGTCACAGGTCCCTCGTTCACACCGACACGCACCGTCAGCCCGCCCCACAGCTCTGTCGGGCTGCAGATCCCGACCTCCAACACCGCAGCAGGCCACTCCGCCGCAAACAGCTTCTCCTGCACCTCAAGCCCGAAGCACACACCCGCATGTGCATCCTCGAACGCAACCATGAAGGAGTCCCCGATTGTCTTCACCTCGTACCCGCCCCACGCAGACAGTGCAGATCGCATCACCTTGTTGTGAACCACCATCGCCTTCTTCATCGCATCAGGTGCCGCCTCCCAGATCGATGTGGACGCACGGATGTCGGTGAACACGATTGCCGCTCGCTCGCTCTTCGCACCAGGTGCAGCAGCTGCTGCACTGCGCGGGGACATAGATTGGCGTGAGTCTTGCTGCTGTTCCTCCAGCAGCACGGCAGGGAGGTACGGGCGGTACGCACGCAGGTTCTGCTCCAGCCTGTGAAGCGCCTCGTGCATCGCTGCAGGCAGCCGCCCCTCCGCCTCCGCCTCCTGCAGCATCTCCGCCACGGTGTAGCCCGCCAGAAGTTGTGCAATCGCCTCCACAGTCTCGATGGTCCGTCCCATCGCCGCCTTCTCCCTCTCGGCTGACTCTGCAAACCCGCGTGTGGCGATGAAGTCGATAAGCAGCACTGCCAAGGCCGTCTGCATCTCGGAGTAGCCTGTGATTACTTTCACAGGACACGGGGGATGGACACACTGAACAGTCACCTGCAGACGCTCCCACCTGAGTGAGTCCGGTGCCGACCCAGGCAGGTCGAACAGACCAAAGCGCAGCACGTTCTCTGCTGACATGATGATGACCCACAGACCTGCAACTGCTGCGAGCCCTGTTGCGAAGCGCCTCCCGAGACCGATCACCAGCGACAGGTCTGTGAGGAGCACGAACAGGCTCCACGCAGGCGCAGACCCGATCATGCGCATGTTGAGGTCACGAATCATCGTCGCCAGGGCGCACACTGCGATGTAGATTCGTGTGATGCTGTGCGTCAGGTGCACGCGGCACACACAAAGGGCGACCATTATAAAGTTGCAGAAGCACATAAACCCCAGAGCCGAAGACATGAGCGGCCACGGTGGCGCTCCGAGAAGCAGAACAATACCAGCAGCACTGAGGATGGTGCTCACTATGAATATCAGGCACCTGTTGCTGCGCGCCTTGCCCTGCAGCCTCCCGTCCATCGAGATGACCCCTTCGAACCAACCCATCGCCATGGTTGCAGGGACTCCAGTGTTGCTGTGTGAGGATGTGTCGGGTGCCCGGATACACGCCCCTCAGGTCAGGTGCTGTACCCCTCAGTAGAAATAATAGGGTCGCGTGGAACACTGGGTGCAGCGTGAATACGACAGCCGACGCACATTCAGACGGAGTTGTGGGCTCTGTGTGGGTCAGGGGTGCGGGGGGGTCTCTAACAAGGCGCCTCTTTGCAAGGGGGGTTGATGCTGGCTGCCCGAACAGCCGGCTTCTTGGCAGCCTTCTTTGCTGCAGGCTTGGGCCTCCACAGGCTGGGAGACCTTGCTGACTTGAGGAGGGTCTTCACCTTGTCGGTGCCATGCTTGAAGAGCGCTTCAGCACCTTCGCATCTTATTTTGAACAAGGCAGCTGCCTTGTTTTCAAAAGTGCAAAGGTGTTGACACAAAAACACTGCCTCATGGCTTCGTCCAGAGGCAGTGTCTCCGTTGTCTCCAGTAAGTTGCCCCGCAGAACACAGAGCAGAGGGTGCTTCATCTTGTAGCCGGCCTCCCTCACAGCTGCCTCCACCCCCACCACCGTGAGCTCCTGTGGAAAGGGCTCATTTGAAACACGCCGGTCTGTGCAGGCACTTCCCGTAGAAACCTGAAATGTGATCCCGGGAATTTTCTTCATCAGTTTTGGTGGCTTCCATCCTTCGGGATGCTGGTAGAACTGATCTGCTGGGTGTGTCATGTGTCGTAGGTGTGTGGATACTGAAGTGGTAGCAAGGCGATGATGTGGGGTGATATCAACGGGACATGACTCGTCTCTTTGCTGCATCGCACCCTGGCTTGTTGGGTCACCTCAAACATCGAAGACACCCCCCCGAAAATACCCTCCAAAAAAAAGTGCCACCCAATATAAAAAACGACTCCCTACCCCGTATTTCGTAGTTCTTTCGTACGGTATATACGGGATTTCAGGTACACCATCGGCGCTGGTCCCTTTTTTTAGCCCAGAACATAGTATTTCAGCGCGAAAACACGTTCTTTTGCTGCATTTGCACACAACCAATTCACAGCTGGGCTGGGGGTCTCTTTTTTTTGCGTTTTGTTTTACAGGATCTCACCTGATATGGAAGCCCCCCCCCCCTCCCCCCGAGGGTGCTGGAACCGATATGCCACAGCCCCGTACGCGCAAGGACTTGGCTCCAAGACCAGGCACATGCCACAGGGGGATCTGGGGGGCGGAGCCCCCCAGCCGCCGGAGGCCACGGTAGCGAACGTCCGTTGGCCTGGCTCCATAGTCGCATACGCTCAAGTACAACACAACTGACAGATAGCACATGTCGCATGGGGGGACGATAAATTGTCGCGCAAAGACACGCCACAGGGGGGTCTGGGGGGCGGAGCCCCCCAGCCGCCGGAGGCCACGGTAGTGAACATCTGTTGGTTTGAGCTCGAGAGCAAGCCTCTGGGCGATGCCATCCCGTGGGAGGTCGCCCGCTGCCCTCTCTCTCTCTTCCCTGAGCTGGAAAAGCCTCTCTCTGGCCTCGTCTTCGTCGTCACTTTCGAGTTCTTGCACAGCCTCCGATTATTCACGGAGGCTGTACAATAACTCGGAAGTGCCCAAACAGCCACCCGCGGCCACGAGCACCGTGGTCGCGAGCAGCTGAAGGACGGCACTCAGCACAACACCCGCGTCAGCGGGGGTGCGGAGCGTGCCCAAAAAAGGCCAGGCATATCCCCCTCCCAAAAACAATATTCCTAAAAACCCCCAAAAAGGATTGCCGGGTTTCTTTTGTTTTGTTTGTGCAACCTTCTGGTCACCTGCACGTTGGGGCGTGGAGTGTAGGTGAACAAAACATTGCTCCCACTGCAACCTTTTTAGTTCTGAACGCCTTCCGTGAGCACGGTGTGTTTGACACAAAAAAAACCCCCCACAAAAAATATGGGAAGAAAAAAGTGGGAACTTTTTTTCCCTGAGGCCCTTACATCTACATCCGACTTAGGCACAGGCCTGACTGTGAGGGTAAAAAAAAGATAAGGCTGTTGTTTGTGCGCCAAATCCGGGCAAAACAAAAGCAACTCCGCAGCCTGATGAGGAGGTTGAATTTGTTGCCCAAGCGCTGCCTACTATCTTTTTGACACTGACAGGTTCCCTGTTGTGGTAAAAATACTACGAGAAACACTTGGCCTCTATGCTGTGAGTGTTGCATTGGACGCTTCCACCCAGGACCCTTAGTACAGAACAGGGAGGCACAGGCGCACACACAAAGGCAACACGCAAATGACAAGTGGCAGGGGCTGGGGTCTGGGGCCTCCTCATCATCCCTCCCCCTCTTCTCTCTAATACCGGGATACCCCGGCCAGGATCTCGGGATATGCCCCTGATCCAGCCAGATTTTCACCTCGAGAATACAGTATAGTAGCGTAGCGGGTGTCTGACACCCGCTCAGAGACCTACTAGCGGGTGCGGAGACACCCACTATTCTTACAAACTCCAAACTGGGAGTCTTGCCGGCTGAAGTCCACCGTGTACCCCTGGGGGGAGGGGGGGGGGGGGAAACGGAAGAAGAAGTCGTCACCTGAGGAACGCAGGGAAAGCAGGGTTGGTGCCTCCGTGGCCCGACACGTGGAAAAGTGCCGGAGCAGAGGCAATGAAAAACAGTAGAATAGTCGTCGAACGGAAGAGCGGAGGAGAACGAAAACCAGTCGAATGGTCGTCGAAAGGAAGAGCTTCTACATCCCTGCGAGCAGAGCAGACCGGGGCTCGCACTCCACCAAACACAGTGTCAGTGGTGTGGTTGCGCCTCAAACTCACCAAAACTGGATGTGACGTGGAAGAAAGCGTTGTTCGCTCGTCTGTCATGTGAAACAACTTCAATACAGGGCTTCACTCAAAAGCGAGCCATACCAACGAATTAGGCATCACACTGACACAGCTTCACACACAGCGAAGACCACAACATGTGCTCAGGAGGATCAACGTGGAGGCTACTGGGCTACGTCTTGGCAGACTTTCCTACTTGCGTACTTTTGGAATGTTCTACGGCTGTCCTCACATCCTCGGGAGAGTCGACTTCGGGGTTGGTGGGATACACACTGTCGCAGGCAAACAGCTTCATCACAGACTCGACCTCATACACGACGGCGCCATCCTGCGGCACACGTGCTGTGGTGGGATGCAGCATCTCGCGCACAGCACCCGGTGGTGCCTCCGCCGTGTACAGGCACCGCATGTGCATCGACAGCGCCAGATTCGACAGCGCAAGGCTCGCCTTCACAGCACCGCCTGACGCAGTCACGAAGCGCTGCCGTGCCGTCCCCACGTCTCCGTGCTCGACAGTCCCGCTCGCGATGCCAAGCGTCGCCACCGTCTGCCCTTCACCGTGCTGCAACACACGCTGTGCAAACCGCAGTGCGCTCTCTGCGTGTGCCGTCCTCTGCTTCCCGACGTTCCACCCGACGAAGAAGTTGTTGCCGAGAAGGGACAGCAGCACACCGCCACTCTGTTCCAGCAGTGGCACAATACCCGACAGTGCGTTGTCAATCTCGCACAGAGACAGGCTGCTGAGTGTGGTTGCGGCGACTGTTCCATCATGCCGTGTGGTGCTGCGCATCATCACCACGTTGTCGCTTGCCTGTGACCCATGCGAACTGTGTCGGGACAGTGCGGCAGACGGTGCACCTGCCTGCAGAGGGCGACCCTCACGTCCCTGCAGGGAGGCAGGCCACACGCTGCACACAGGCACAGGCTCGCTCACACCCTTCAGGTTGGTGGACACCGCGTTGCTCGCATATGCACCGACACACCCGGACACGCCACGCACACTCATCCACAGCTCGGCAGGCACCGCAACTGCACCAGGCACACACGCAGACTCGAGGCGTGCAGCCACGTTCACTGTGTGTCCGAAGTAGTCCACACGCCCGGTCAGCGTGTTCGTCTCCAGCGTCACAGGTCCCTCGTTCACACCGACACGCACCGTCAGCCCGCCCCACAGCTCTGTCGGGCTGCAGATCCCGACCTCCAGCAGCGCAGCAGGCCACTCCGCCGCAAACAGCTTCTCCTGCACCTCAAGCCCGAAGCACACACCCGCATGTGCATCCTCGAACGCAACCATGAAGGAGTCCCCGATTGTCTTCACCTCGTACCCGCCCCACGCAGACAGTGCAGATCGCATCACCGTGTTGTGAACCACCATCGCCTTCTTCATCGCATCGGGTGCAGCCTCCCAGATCGATGTGGACGCACGGATGTCGGTGAACACGATTGCCGCTCGCTCGCTCTTCGCACCAGGTGCAGCAACTGCTGCACTGCGCTGGGACACTGAGGAATTAGACAAGTGCTGTTCCTCCAGCAGCACGGCAGGGAGGTACGGGCGGTACGCACGCAGGTTCTGCTCCAGCCTGCGAAGCGCCTCGTGCATCGCTGCAGGCAGCCGCCCCTCCGCCTCCGCCTCCTGCAGCATCTCCGCCACGGTGTCGACGTCGTAGCCCGCCAGAAGTTGTGCAATCGCCTCCACAGTCTCGATGGTCCGTCCCATCGCCGCCTTCTCCCTCTCGGCTGACTCTGCGAACCCGCGTGTGGCGATGAAGTCGATAAGCAGCACTGTGAAGGAAACCTGCATGTCGTTGAACCCTGTGACACCCTTCACAGGACACGGGGGATGGACACACTGAACAGTCACCTGCAGACGCTCCCACCTGAGTGAGTCCGGTGCCGACCCAGGCAGGTCGAACAGACCAAAACGCAGCATATTCTCTGCTGCCATGATGACGCCCCACAGGGCTGCAACTGCTGTCAACCCTGTTGCGAACCGCCTCCCGAGACCAATCACGAGCGACAGGTCTGTGAGGAGCACAAATGCTGGCCACAGAGGCGGATTCGCGATTGTCCGCACGTTAAGATCGAGTGCTATTATCATCATGGCACACACTGCGATGTAGGTTCGTATGATGTTGGGCGTCAGGTGCACGCGGCACACGCACAGTGCGACCATCAACACATTCGTGATGCACCCAACCACGAGAGAGGAAGTCAGCAGTGCCCACCGTGCCGATGCTAGCAGCAGGACGGCCTGCACCAGGACACAGATGCTGCTCAGCAAGAACATCAACCGCCTGTCGCTGCGCGCCTTGCCCTGCAGCCTCCCGTCCATCGAGATGACCCCTTCGAACCAACCCATCGCCATTGTTGACTCTGCAAGGGCTGTGTGAGGATGTGTCGGGTGCCCGGATACGCACGCACCGACAGGCAAAAGAACAAGAAGGCATTGTTTGTGCAGTGATTTTCCCCCGTGGCGAAAAAATCGTACTCCTTTCGCTATAATAAGAGAAACACCCTGCCCAGCAACTGCAAAAAGGCAGATCCGGGCTACTTTTTGTTGAGCGCACACTCCTGTGTCAAAGGCTGTGTAAGCCCCTGTGAAGTGGCATGAAGGTGATCCTTATAAAGCTTCAGTCGTACGATTTCCTTCGTTACTTCGCGACTTCGCTACGCTTCGTCGCTCGTAACTAGTAAAAATAAAATTTCGCAAAAAGCGCCCTATCACTTCACAGCTACAACCGCTCTGATGAATTTCCTTTTGTTTGTTGCGTTGACGCTTCTACACACAAAACCCTGAACTGATCACACCCTGAGCCTGATGAAGGGTGGGGTTAGTGTATAGAGCACGTTTGGTTGCAGCTGTGGTGGGGCGCTTTCCGCTCACACGAGTGTGCTTAAAAAGCGCCCTATCACTTCACAGCTACAACCGCTCTGATGAATTTCCTTTTGTTTGTTGCGTTGACGCTTCTACACCAGGACCCTCATCCGGAGGGACGTGTCCGTCTCGTTCTCAACGAGGCGGGCGCGCTGGTAAAAGTGTAGGTGGCATCGACACTGGTGGCAACTCCACGGGGTGTGTGGCCTGCGTCCCTCGCGTGTACGCGTCTGCGCGTTGGTCGTGGGTCGCAACCCAGTGTGGAATAAGTCGTATCTGCTGGCGGCGCGCTGTTGTGTATATCTCCTGCAGCAGGAGGTTGCCTCGGTAGTTGGCGCAGTGGCCCTTCCGGAGCGCGAACACCAGGCCGAGGTTGTCTATGTGGCAGGTCACGCTTGCCTCCCTCACACGCTGCATCATGCGCACCCCCTGCCACACTGCATACGCTTCCTTCAGGAAGATGTTCGTGTCCGCGTCGCTCCCTTCGAACGCCCCTTGGGACACTGACTCCCCTCCCGGCAGCACGAGCACCGCCGCCCACGCCGTGGATGACGCGTCTGTCCAGAGCTCAATGGTCGGTGGCGGGTTCTGCGGCGTATACCACTCGTTGTCCTCGATGAGGCGTGCCCGCGCCACTGTCTCCGCCTGTACCGACGGAGGTACTGCGACCCTGGAGTCCCATCGGGCGTTGTTTGAGTGCGTCTGCTTCGCGATGCGCCGCACGAAGGACAACACGGCTGGCATGTAACACATCGGTGTCCGCATCACATACGACTGCCAGACGAAAGACCCGAATACTCTGAACGCCCTGCGTGGTGTCGTGTGGCCGTTGACGACTTCCTTGTACTCTTCCCGTCCGAGGACTTTTTGCACCCAGGCTGTGTCCATGCGGAAACGGTGTCGCGTCAGGTCGAAGTGGATCCCGAACACTGTGAAGTCCTGCAGCGGCACGCCGTGTTGTGTGTCGTCGAAGTTCAGGGCGGCCCCCACCTTCTCGCAGCGGCTGATGAAGTCGGCGTACCTCGCCTGTGCCTCTGGTAGGGAGTCTCCGACAGCGATGAAGTTGTCAATCCAGACTATTCCGTGCTCTGGCGGGAGCAGCACGCGTGCGCTGCGGTTCGCGATTGCCGGGGAATGTGACCACCCCATGCACATGACAGTCAGGAAGGTCTTCACGAATGTCTTTCTCTCCCCGCCTAGGCGCACTTCGAAATAGCGTTGGATCTCCTTGTGTACGGGGAACTGGTAGAACCAGCTGCGTGCATCTGCCATCACCACCCAGCTCGCCGCGGCCACTCGCTGTGTCACCTCCGTGATGTCCTGCAAACGCATGTCCGGTGGGCGTGTCATCAGTGCGTTTAGCCGCCTTGCGTCGACGATGAAACGTTGGCCCCCAGACTTCTTGGACACGGTGAACGCTGGCAGCGTGAGGTACGGGTGTGCATCCGCCTCCGTCAGGACGCCATACTCAACCAAGGTGTCCAGGTGGTGCAACATGTGGCGTGATACCTTCCTCCCCGTTTTACGTAGTTCTTGGCGGGCCTCGGGAAGCAGTGCGTCAGCGAAAGCGGCTGGCTTGGTGATGAGGTCCAAGACCCCCGTCAGTTCACCCTCGCTGTCCAACCGTCGCAGTTCCTTGAGATTGAGGCGCGAGGTGCAGATCTCCGCGATGTAGTCCTCTTCCTCCGGCAGCTCCGTCTTCGCGTTGGCTGGCCGTATCACCTTCCCCCCCGTGCACACACCCAAGTCCTCCCCGTAGAGGTCCTCGACACCCGGACCGTACGACTCTGCGCTATCCACCTCGCTCCACGCTTCCTCATCACTGGGTGGTGGGTCGGACGCGGCTTCGTCGGGTGTGGCATCTTCGTAGTAGCGGCGCGCTGCGAACAGCCTCGTGGTCCCCGGGAAGTGGGTTGCTGTCAGGGGTTTTGGCTGTGTGCGCGTCGTCCCCCCTTGCTGTCGTTTTTTCTTCACCACTCGATCTTCGCCGACACCTGTGCTGTCTCGCGCGCGTGTGCGTTTTCCGCCGCTGATACGTAACGCATCACACCGTCGACCGTCGCGTGTCTCGAGAGGAGGCGCACCTCCTCCAGTGGAACGTTCTTCCGCGCAAGCTGTGTGAGTGCCCCCCTCCGCAGAGAGTGTGCCGTGAGCCCCCTCCGTGCCCGCTTGACGGCTTTTACCACGGTCCGGTAGGTGACGTCCGCCGGGAACAGTCTCGTCTCTCCTGCTCTGCGCGCCCTGCGGAGGCGGTGTCGGAGGATACGGTGTAGGTCCTTCGGCAGGGAGATCCCTGTGATGTGACCCATGTGGAAGGGGTCCGCCTTCGACTGGGTCCAGCGCACGTATATCGGCTCGCTGCGCTTTTCCGCTGTGACGTCCTTCACATACAAGCGCAGTGCGTCCGAGGCCCTTGCCGCACCCCCCCACATGATGCCGAGCAGCAGTTTCACGAGGGGACGTGGCTCCTTCGCTAGCGCCTCCCGGATGTTGTGGGCTGTTGCTGGTTCTGCTTGCTTCAGTGGTCGTAGTGCTCCTCCCCGTTTCAGCGCCCGCCTGTAGTCCGCCACAATTTGTTTTCCGTCGAGGGGGAACGCTGCGAAGCGTCTGAGTGCTGCTGCAAGGTTGTTGAGGTACTGGAGGGCGGACTGCACTGATAGCCCGTCCTTCCGTTGCTTCGTGACCCACAGCACCGCCCCTTCGTCGTGTGGCAGTGTTCGCCTCTCCGCTTTCATCCACCCTTCCCGGAACTGCGAGTACCTGTCGTATGTGCGGCGGAGGGCCCCCCAGTATGTGGGTGCGAGGGCTTGGGCCAGGGTGTGTTGCAGTTCCTGGCGAATGGTGGTTGCTTCCTCCGGGGTCACGCTCGTCTCGGTCTTGCGGGGGCGTCCTCTTGTTGACGGGGGGGCAGATGGTACTGCCTTCACATACACCACCGCGGCGGGGGGGAGGGTCGTGGCCCGCGGGCGTCCCCTGCTGGTGTCGGGAAGTCACTGTCGCTTGCCTTTCCCCCCCCGTCCTTTGTGGTGGCCCTTTCCCGAGTAGGGCGCGGGGCGGTCCTGCGTGTTACGCTCCTGCAGGAACCGCTCCTGAAACGCGGCCCGCCTCTCCTGTGTGTCGTCCTGCGTGGCCCGCCCCTCCCGGAGTAGGCGCCCGTGTGTCACCGCATCGTACTTCGCTGGGTCCATAATCTTCGCCTTTGCCAGGTAGAGGCGGGCGCCCGCGCGCCCCTTCAGGAGAAAGTGCGAGTTCATAACGACGATTGTCTTGTGGAGGGCCTCGGTAAAGCGATCCGGATCATCGTCGTCGCGGATCAGTCCCATTGTCTGAAACAGAGCGTCGAAGGCCTGGATGAGCTGGTGTTGCCAGTCTGGTGAGCTCGGGGCATCGCTGAGCTCCGCCTGTCGGAAAACCCGGGATACCTCAGCTTTCACCAACCTGCGTCCGGGGACAGTGGCGATCGACGATCCCCAGGTCGACACGATGTGGGCGGAGAAATCGGCGGGCAGCTCGGCCTCCGTCCGCTGCAGCGCCTTCTGCAGGGTGGCGATCTGCTTCGCCTGCGTCTCCACGGTCTTCTTCAGCTCCTTCTGTTCCTTCTCCAGCCGGCCTGTCAATTTCAGCAGGTACTCCAGCGAGTTCGCCACGCGGAGATCGGTGTTCGAGTCGGCGGGGTGGTGTGCGTCCCTGTGCTGGAGGCCCGTGCCACTCTGGCTGTCCGCCTCGCTGTACTCCCCGTCCTCGCCTAGCTCGCCCGTCGCTGCTGCCAGGTCCGCCGCGGTCTCCTCGTCGACTGCCTGCCGGACCCATGCGCACTCGGGGCACACCCAGCCCCTGTCCCCTGCGCCCTCGAGCCATTCGGAGACGACGTGCGCCGGGATGTGCTCTCTCAAGCACGTCCTGACCGTGGTCCCACCGCAGTCGTGGCAGCTGAATGCGGTCCTGGCTGTGTGTGTAGTATTGCACGTTTCGAATATGCACTCGGGGCGACGCTCTGCTGGCTCGTTGTCGGGGTGGGCGGGGTCGGGAACCTTCAGGGTGTCCCAATCCAGAGTGGCCATCTTCTCTGTTACGCAGCTCGGCGTAGTTACTGTTCCTCTCCTATTCACGCAGCTCGGCGTAGTTTCTGTTCCTCTCCTATTCACGCAGCTCGGCGTAGTTTCTGTTTCTCTCCTATACACGCAGCTCGGCGTAGTTTCTGTTCCTCTCCTATACACGCAGCTCGGCGTACTCCCTCAGCCCGTTCTGTTCCTCTCCTATACACGCAGCTCGGCGTACTCCCTCAGCCCGTTCTGTTCCTCTCCTATACACGCAGCTCGGCGTACTCTGTCCGCTTCTGTCACTCTTGCTCCCCTCTTGATTCTCTCGCCTGCTTGATAGTTTGATGCGTTGACGCTTCTACACACAAAACCCTGAACTGATCACACCCTGAGCCTGATGAAGGGTGGGGTTAGTGTATAGAGCACGTTTGGTTGCAGCTGTGGTGGGGCGCTTTCCGCTCACACGAGTGTGCTTAAAAAAAAATCTCTGGAAAAATCGTCCGGCGGAAAAAGTTTTTTCGCCACGGGGGTTTTTGGTGGGAATTTTTCAGGGGGTCTGGGGAGAGGTCCTGGAGGGGAAAAAATCAGGCCCAGGAAAAAATGGGAGGGCCTGCTCTGTGAGCCCCACCAAGCAGTCACAGATTGGCAGGACAAGACCTGCAGAGGGTGGCTGCAAAGAACAGATGCTCACTACCGTGGCCTCCGGCGGCTGCGGGGCTCCGCCCCCCAGACCCCCCTTGTGGAACCCAGGCCCACAAGCCGTACAGCAACCCCAGGAATGCGAAAACGCCCAAAATCTGTAGCCTCGACGGGACGGATGTTCACTACCGTGGCCTCCGGCGGGTCTGGGGGGCTCCGCCCCCCAGACCCCCCCTGTCGCGTGTGCCTGTCTCGCAAGTCCTTGGGCGTATGCGACTGGCCATCTCCGCGTAGTCTCGGGCGCGCGAAGCGCGCCCGAGAAATACTACGAGAAACACTTGGCCTCTATGCTGTGAGTGTTGCATTGGACGCTTCCACCTGTTGAACGGGCTCCACCTCTTGCACTTTGAAAAACCCCCCCCCATATTTTTTTTTAAGCACACTCGTGTGAGCGGAAAGCGCCCCACCACAGCTGCAACCAAACGTGCTCTATACACTAACCCCACCCTTCATCAGGCGAGAGAATCAAGAGGGGGGCAAGAGTGACAGAAGCGGACAGAGTACGCCGAGCTGCGTGGTTGTTCTGAAGAGAGAGGGACAGTAACTACGCCGTGCGTAACTACGGGCTGAGGGAGTACGCCGAGCTGCGCGTATTTTGAGGTCAGAGAGGGACAGTAACTACGCCGAGCTGCGTGTATCTTACAGAGAGGGGCAGTAACAACGCCGTGCTGCGTGTAACAAACAGAGAGGGACAGTAACTACGCCGAGCTGCGTGTATCTTACAGAGAGGGACAGTAACAACGCCGTGCTGCGTGTAACAAACAGAGAGGGACAGTAACTACGCCGAGCTGCGTGTATCTTACAGAGAGGGACAGTAACAACGCCGTGCTGCGTGTAACAAACAGAGAGGGACAGTAACTACGCCGAGCTGCGTAACAGAGAAGATGGCCACTCTGGATTGGGACACCCTGAAGGTTCCCGACCCCGCCCACCCCGACAACGAGCCAGCAGAGCGTCGCCCCGAGTGCATATTCGAAACCTGCAATACAACGCACACAGCCAGGACCGCATTCAGCTGCCACGACTGCGGTGGGACCACGGTCAGGACGTGCATGAGAGAGCACATCCCGGCGCACATCGTCCCCGAATGGCTCGAGGGCGCAGGGGACAGGGGCTGGGTGTGCCCCGAGTGCGCATGGGTCCGGCAGGCGGTCGACGAGGAGACCGCGGCGGACCTGGCAGCAGGGGCGGGCGAGCTAGGCGAGGACGGGGAGTACAGCGAGGCGGACAGCCAGAGTGGCACGGGCCTCCAGCACAGGGACGCACACCACCCCGCCGACTCGAACACCGATCTCCGCGTGGCGAACTCGCTGGAGTACCTGCTGAAGTTGACAGGCCGGCTGGAGAAGGAGCAGAAGGAGCTGAAGAAGACCGTGGAGACGCAGGCGAAGCAGATCGCCACTCTGCAGAAGGCGCTGCAGCGGACGGAGGCCGAGCTGCCCGCTGACTTCTCCGCCCACATCGTGTCGACCTGGGGATCGTCGATCGCCACTGCCCCCGGACGCAGGTTGGTGAAAGCTGAGGTATCCCGGGTTTTCCGACAGGCGGAGCTCAGCGATGCCCCGAGTTCACCGGACTGGCAACACCAGCTCATCCAGGCCTTCGACTCTCTGTTTCAGACAATGGGGCTGATCCGCGACGACGACGATCCGGACCGGTTTATCGAGGCCCTTCACAAGACAATCGTCGCTATGAACTCACACTTTCTCCTGAAGGGGCGAGCGGGCGCCCGCCTCTACCTGGCAAAGGCGAAGATTATGGACCCAGCGAAGTACGATGCGGTGGCACACGGGCGCCTACTCCGGGAGGGGCGGGCCACGCAGGACGACACGCAGGAGAGGCGGGCCGCGTTTCAGGAGCGGTTCCTGCAGGAGCGTAACACGCAGGACCGCCCCGCGCCCTACTCGGGAAAGGGCCACCACAAAGGACGGGGGGGGAAAGGCAAGCGACAGTGACTTCCCGACACCAGCAGGGGACGCCCGCGGGCCACGACCCTCCCCCCCGCCGCGGTGGTGTATGTGAAGGCAGTACCATCTGCCCCCCCGTCAACAAGAGGACGCCCCCGCAAGACCGAGACGAGCGTGACCCCGGAGGAAGCAACCACCATTCGCCAGGAACTACAGCACACCCTGTCCCAAGCCCTCGCACCCACATACTGGGGGGCCCTCCGCCGCACATACGACAGATACTCGCAGTTCCGGGAAGGGTGGATGAAAGCGGAGAGGCGGACACTGCCACACGACGAAGGGGCGGTGCTGTGGGTCACGAAGCAACGGAAGGACGGGCTATCAGTGCAGTCCGCCCTCCAGTACCTCAACAACCTTGCAGCAGCACTCAGACGCTTCGCAGCGTTCCCCCTCGACGGAAGACAAATTGTGGCGGACTACAGGCGGGCGCTGAAGCGGGGAGGAGCACTACGACCACAGAAGCAAGCAGAACCAGCAACAGCCCACAACATCCGGGAGGCGCTAGCGAAGGAGCCACGTCCCATCGTGAAACTGCTGCTCGGCATCATGTGGGGGGGTGCGGCAAGGGCTTCGGACGCACTGCGTTTGGATGTGAAGGACGTCACAGCGGAAAAGCGCAGCGAGCCGATATACGTGCGCTGGACCCAGTCGAAGGCGGACCCTTTCCACATGGGTCACATCACAGGAATCTCCCTGCCGAAGGACCTACACCGTATCCTCCGACACCGCCTCCGCAGGGCGCGCAGTGCAGGAGAGACGAGACTGTTCCCGGCGAACGTCACCTACCGGACCGTGGTAAAAGCCGTCAAGCGGGCACGGAGGGGGCTCACGGCACACTCTCTGCGGAGGGGGGCACTCACACAGCTTGCGCGGAAGAACGTTCCACTGGAGGAGGTGCGCCTCCTCTCGAGACACGCGACGGTCGACGGTGTGATGCGTTACGTATCAGCGGCGGAAAACGCACACGCGCGCGAGACAGCACAGGTGTCGGCGAAGATCGAGTGGTGAAGAAAAAACGACAGCAAGGGGGGACTACGCGCACACAGCCAAAACCCCTGACAGCAACCCACTTCCCGGGGACCACGAGGCTGTTCGCAGCGCGCCGCTACTACGAAGATGCCACATCCGACGAAGCCACGTCCGACCCTCCACCCAGTGATGAGGAAGCGTGGAGCGAGGTGGATAGCGCAGAGTCGTACGGTCCGGGTGTCGAGGACCTCTACGGGGAGGACTTGGGTGTGTGCACGGGGGGGAAGGTGATACGGCCAGCCAACGCGAAGACGGAGCTGCCGGAGGAAGAGGACTACATCGCGGAGATCTGCACCTCACGCCTCAATCTCAAGGAACTGCGACGGTTGGACAGCGAGGGTGAACTGACGGGGGTCCTGGACCTCATCACCAAGCCAGCCGCTTTCGCTGACGCACTGCTTCCCGAGGCCCGCCAAGAACTACGTAAAACGGGGAGGAAGGTATCACGCCACATGTTGCACCACCTGGACACCTTGGTTGAGTATGGCGTCCTGACGGAGGCGGATGCACACCCGTACCTCACGCTGCCAGCGTTCACCGTGTCCAAGAAGTCTGGGGGCCAACGTTTCATCGTCGACGCAAGGCGGCTAAACGCACTGATGACACGCCCACCGGACATGCGTTTGCAGGACATCACGGAGGTGACACAGCGAGTGGCCGCGGCGAGCTGGGTGGTGATGGCAGATGCACGCAGCTGGTTCTACCAGTTCCCCGTACACAAGGAGATCCAACGCTACTTCGAAGTGCGCCTAGGCGGGGAGAGAAAGACATTCGTGAAGACCTTCCTGACTGTCATGTGCATGGGGTGGTCACATTCCCCGGCAATCGCGAACCGCAGCGCACGCGTGCTGCTCCCGCCAGAGCACGGAATAGTCTGGATTGACAACTTCATCGCTGTCGGAGACTCCCTACCAGAGGCACAGGCGAGGTACGCCGACTTCATCAGCCGCTGCGAGAAGGTGGGGGCCGCCCTGAACTTCGACGACACACAACACGGCGTGCCGCTGCAGGACTTCACAGTGTTCGGGATCCACTTCGACCTGACGCGACACCGTTTCCGCATGGACACAGCCTGGGTGCAAAAAGTCCTCGGACGGGAAGAGTACAAGGAAGTCGTCAACGGCCACACGACACCACGCAGGGCGTTCAGAGTATTCGGGTCTTTCGTCTGGCAGTCGTATGTGATGCGGACACCGATGTGTTACATGCCAGCCGTGTTGTCCTTCGTGCGGCGCATCGCGAAGCAGACTCACTCGAACAACGCCCGATGGGACTCCAGGGTCGCAGTACCTCCGTCAGTGCAGGCGGAGACAGTGGCGCGGACACGACTCATCGAGGACAACGAGTGGTATACGCCGCAGAACCCGCCACCGACCATTGAGCTCTGGACAGACGCGTCATCCACGGCGTGGGCGGCGGTGCTCGTGTTACCGGGAGGGGAGTCAGTGTCCCAAGGTGCGTTCGAAGGGAGCGACGCGGACACGAACATCTTCCTGAAGGAAGCGTATGCAGTGTGGCAGGGGGTGCGCATGATGCAGCGTGTGAGGGAGGCAAGCGTGACCTGCCACATAGACAACCTCGGCCTGGTGTTCGCGCTCCGGAAGGGCCACTGCGCCAACTACCGAGGCAACCTTCTGCTGCAGGAGATATACACAACAGCGCGCCGCCAGCAGATACGACTGATTCCACACTGGGTTGCGACCCACGACCAACGCGCAGACGCGTACACGCGAGGGACGCAGGCCACACACCCCGTGGAGTTGCCACCAGTGTCGATGCCACCCACACTTTTACCAGCGCGCCCGCCTCGTTGAGAACGAGACGGACACGTCCCTCCGGATGAGGGTCCTGGTGTAGAAGCGTCAACGCAACAAACAAAAGGAAATTCATCAGAGCGGTTGTAGCTGTGAAGTGATAGGGCGCTTTTTAAGCACACTCGTGTGAGCGGAAAGCGCCCCACCACAGCTGCAACCAAACGTGCTCTATACACTAACCCCACCCTTCATCAGGCTCAGGGTGTGATCAGTTCAGGGTTTTGTGTGTAGAAGCGTCAACGCAACAAACAAAAGGAAATTCATCAGAGCGGTTGTAGCTGTGAAGTGATAGGGCGCTTTTGATTTGACAACTCCGGTTTGGTGTACCTCGATGAGCTTACCTTACCTTGTCGTCGGACACAACATATCATCGTTGTCCCAAACCCCGTAACCCACGTGAAGTGGATCATCTGAAGTGCAGAATGAGGTGGAGCAGGTGGAGCACGAAACATAAGTAAACCATAGCAAGAGAGGCCAGCAGCAGTCCCGAGTCCATCGCCTTCCTCGTAGCATTTCCCGTACCACACAGGTGTGTTATGTGCAAAATACTACGAGAAACACTTGGCCTCTATGCTGTGAGTGTTGCATTGGACGCTTCCACCCAGGACCCTTAGGACCCAAGGACTTAGGGACGCCGCGCGAACGGTCTACTATTGAAGTGATCAGGCTCCGTCGCCCATCGTATGCATCCCTCCGATGGTAATGTACCGCTTTCTACGTTGTCACGAGCACCTTGTACGGAAAACGATCGAACCTCACTCGCTGAGGGGATCCGCCTGCCTCGGCCGTGTGCCGCCGTCGTGTGGTCAGCCTCGTGATTCTTGGTGTGCCCTATCGACAACATGCCTGTCTCTCCAGTTGCCGCACCCGGCGAGAGAGTTGATGCGTCTCAACCCGGCGAAACTAAGGGAGCAAAGGTTGCACACAGCCCCGCCTGTGCTGCAACCACCCGCTCTTGGCTGACCCCCGACGTCTGGTGCGTTTCCCACTCCGGGTATTTGAATCCTCACCCTGTACCTCTTCGGGATCCTCCATACCCTGGGGAACCCTTCCCCTCGAGGCTTCTTCACGTCTCCGACATATTGGTGTGTGCCCACATGACCCTTCTTCCTGACATCCTCGATGTCGTTTTGCACCCCGGGCGATGCACTGAGACGGCCGTATCCAGGTAGTCAGTGGCCATGCCCAGCCCCTCAGCGTGACAGTCCTCTGGTGCGCTCCCAGCACCACCACCGCGACGCTCGTGCATATTCAGCCACCATGACCCGGCAGCTCTCGCCTGGGGACAGGGCTCGGCGGATCGAGAAATCACAGTCTGAAACTCGCCTCCCAGCTCCTCCGCAGCAGTCTACTGTCCGGCCGTCTTAAACTCTCGCCCTTCGGGAGCCCGGCCAACACCCGGTGCTTTCCGGCGTGATCTCGATCGCTCTGTGGCTCTCTGTGTCCTCTCCGGTCTTCGCTGGCTGCGAGCGAGTTGCGGGGTGAAGCCCAACGCGCCTCTTCATGGCGCACTGGAGACGCTGCATGGAGTGCCCAGGGGTAGGTGTGAGAGGTGCCGGCCCTTCTGGGTGAACGAGGGCGATCGCGCGCACTGTCGTCTCCTGAACTCCGCTCGAGCGGTGGACAACACGTTCCTGCGGCCCCCTTCCCACTGGGCTGATCCCCACTGTACCTGCCCCATCGCCCGCCTCGTAGACAGCGCATCAAACGGAGGCCCTGTGGCCCCACGTGGCGTCGATTCAGTGGTAACGCCCGGACTCAGTGTGGAGGGCGTATTTCCCGGTGCGTGAGGAAATTCGAGGCCCTGGAGGTGTGGGCATGCCAGAAGGATTCTCGGAGTCGCCTTCTTAATGAGAGAGGTGAGTCCCCGCGGACCGGAGCTTGTCGCACGCTGCAGTCGCTGTTCGGGCTTGTCGAGTAGGCTGCTGGGTACTCGGGAAGACTGGCCGACTGCCCCCCAACCTTGTGGAATGATCTCGGCCCGCTGCCATGGCTGCGGTTTCGGTGGACCCCCTCAGCGGCGGCACCGCTGACACAGGCGATGCGGACGCGTCTCTCAGTCGCTGCTTCTTTTGCTCCCCGAGCAGTGCAGCTTGGGAGAGCGTCTCGGCTGTGTTGGATACCTGATCTCTGTGTATGTCCCACGGCACCTCGCAGGTGTCCAGTCAGCAGCTCCCCTTCCCTGCATGGAACTGTGAGGTCGTACGTCTCAACACCGGGCCACAGACGCCCGGAACTCCCCCTGACCCCTGTGAATAATGCAGGCTTGAATGTGTGTCCCCCGGCAGGGAGACTATGCTTCGACGGAGTATGCCCCGCTTGGGGCGTGTGCGGGCATCCGCTTGACGCCGGGGTGCGCGTAGTCGGTATTCGCGCAGATAAGCTGGGCACGACAGACGTGCCGGCTTCTCGGGGGCGTGTCCGGGGGCGTTGCATTGGTACACGAAAACTGTCGCCCTCGGAAAGCTCACGTCGCGTCACCGTGCTCGAGCTGGATCTGGCAGGCTGTGTGTGACAGGCCACCCTTCCGCCTTCAGGTGCCGTCGCTCGGGCAAAAAAGGTGTATTTCTCAATCAAGAGAGTATGCCCCTCACGATTGTGGCACGATTGTGTCTCCCCGGGTCAGGCTCGGTATTCCAGTCGAAAGCGTAAATGCCCCTCGGCACTGTGCTGGGCGGGGTTGTGTCTCGGTCAGGAGAGGAGGTGCCCCTCAGGCAAAATCCTGCGTCTCGCGGTCGGGAGTGAGTGCCCCTCGGCAGGAATGTGTCTCGGCCAGGTGTCCCTCAGGCAGGGAATGTAATGTCTCGGCCCGGTGTCCCTCGGGCATGAATGTGCGTCTTGGCCAGGTGCCCCTCAGGCAGGGTGCCCCGTAGGCGGAAGTGTATGTCGCGGCCAGATGCCCCTCAGGCAGGGTGCCCCGTAGGCGGAAATGTATGTCTTGACCAGGTGCCCCTCGGGCAGGGTGCCTCGTAGGCGGAAGTGTATGTCTTGGCCAGGTGCCCCTCGGGCAGGGTGCCTCGTAGGCGGAAGTGTCTGTCTTGGCCAGGTGCCCCTCGGGCAGGGTGCCTCGTAGGCGGAAGTGTATGTCTTGGCCAGGTGCCCCTCGGGCAGGGTGCCTCGTAGGCGGAAGTGTATGTCTTGGCCAGGTGCCCCTCGGGCAGGGTGCCTCGTAGGCAGAGGTGTCTGTCTTGGCCAGGTGCCCCTCGGGCAGGGTGCCTCGTAGGCGGAAGTGTATGTCTTGGCCAGGTGCCCCTCGGGCAGGGTGCCTCGTAGGCGGAAGTGTATGTCTTGGCCAGGTGCCCCTCGGGCAGGGTGCCTCGTAGGCAGAGGTGTCTGTCTTGGCCAGGTGCCCCTCGGGCAGGGTGCCCCGTAGGCGGAAGTGTGTGTCTTGACCAGGTGCCCCTCGGGCAGGGTGCCTCGTAGGCGGAAATGTATGTCTTGGCCAGGTGCTCCTCAGGCAGGGTGCCCCGCAAGCGTAAGCTGTAGGTATGTCGTGGCCAGGTGCCCCTCAGGCAGGTAATGTCTCGGCGAGATGCCCCTCGGGCAGGAAAAATGCGTCTCGGCTAGGTGCCCCTCAGGCAGAAGTGGGTGTCTCGGTCCGATGCTCCTCGGCAAGATCGTGTCTCGGTCAGGAAAGTAGGAGTTGGATATCACTGACGTCACTTTGCTGCATCAGTATCGACCCATTTATCAGCACCCGACTGTTGCTCTTGGTCCCGCCTTTGTCAGCGCCTCTGTGACGGAACCTCCAGCTGAAGTATGCGTTTGGAAACCTTGAGCGCGATCAAGCGTGAAGCAGGTTTTCGGCGAGGCGCGGTGATAGTCTCGATGGCTGATGGGAATGTCCTCAATCCGCTGCGGCCACGGGCGCAGCGCTGTCCCGCTGTCACGTTCATAAGCGGCGGAGGACCACCTTGAACACCACGGCGTCATCATCCCCATCTTTTTGCGCCCCTCCTTCGTGCTGATCCCCCCGTGCACCTCGCCGTCATTTATTAGAACCAGTGCGTGGGGGTGTTGTTGTCCTCAACCGCGGCTTCGGCCCTCTTGAGACCTGACACGAGCATGGTGTGAGGGTCGTCTTCTCGGTCGGGATTTGGTGCCCCTCGGGCAAGATTGTGTATCTCTCGGTCGGGAGAGCGGGTGCCCCTCGGGCAAAATTTTTGTCTCGGTCAGGAGAACAGGTGCCCCTCGGGCGAGATGCTGCGTCTCTCGGTCGGGAGAGTGGGTGCCCCTCGGGCATAGTTTTGTCTCGGTCAGGATAACGGGTGCCCCTCGGGCAAAACTGCGTGTCTCTCGGTCGGGAGAGTGAGTGCCCCTCGGGCAGAATATTGTCTCGGTCAGGAGAACAGGTGCCCCTCGGGCGAGATGCTGCGTCTCTCGGTCGGGAGAGTGGATGCCCCTCGGGCAGAATATTGTCTCGGTCAGGAGAACAGGTGCCCCTCGGGCAAGACTGCGTGTCTCTCGGTCGGGAGAGTGGGTGCCCCTCGGGCAAAATTTTTGTCTCGGTCAGGAGAACAGGTGCCCCTCGGGCGAGATGCTGCGTCTCTCGGTCGGGAGAGTGGGTGCCCCTCGGGCAGAATATTGTCTCGGTCAGGAGAACAGGTGCCCCTCGGGCAAAACTGCGTGTCTCTCGGTCGGGAGAGTGAGTGCCCCTCGGGCAGAATATTGTCTCGGTCAGGAAACCAGGTGCCCCTCGGGCAAGACTGCGTGTCTCTCGGTCAGGAGAGTGGGTGCCCCTCGGGCAGGGTAGAATGCTGCGTCTCTCGGACGGTCAGATCGTGTGTCCCTCAGTCAGGAGAGGAGGTCTCGGTCGCTAAAAACGCGCCCCCTCGGGCAGAGTGGTTGTGTCATCGCTGTTGTGTCACACCAATTGCCTCTCGGGCGGTGTGTCTTTTTTGATTTGACAACTCCGGTTTGGTGTACCTCGATGAGCTTACCTTACCTTGTCGTCGGACACAACATATCATCGTTGTCCCAAACCCCGTAACCCACGTGAAGTGGATCATCTGAAGTGCAGAATGAGGTGGAGCAGGTGGAGCACGAAACATAAGTAAACCATAGCAAGAGAGGCCAGCAGCAGTCCCGAGTCCATCGCGTTCCTCGTAGCATTTCCCGTACCACACAGGTGTGTTATGTGCAAAAAGCGCCCTATCACTTCACAGCTACAACCGCTCTGATGAATTTCCTTTTGTTTGTTGCGTTGACGCTTCTACACACGGGTTAGTGTATAGAGCACGTTTGGTTGCAGCTGTGGTGGGGCGCTTTCCGCTCACACGAGTGTGCTTAAAAAAAATTTCCGGGTGGGAAAATTTTTTTTCGCCGGCATTTTTGAGATTTTCAGCGGAGAGGAAAATCACTGTGTTTGTGCGCCAAACCGCAAACCGCCCCGGATACTATTTGTAGCCTCATGCAATGAAGGAGGACGTGGGACGCACAGATAGGAAATTCGACTGCATCATACGGTATAGCACGCGCAGTGCCTTCTGAGCAGAGCCATAGCTCACCTCATGTCACAGGTCGAGGTGTGTGCGCTTCACCAAAACCGCCCCCACCTGTTCCCCGTGTTGAGTGACACATGTTCATGGTGTTCAATTTGCGTGCAAATGGTTTCCTGTGTTGGCCCCACAATGACATCCTGCCTGTCATGGGGGGAGCAAAATGAACCCACGACGGAAAGAAACAGAGTGTGGAAGTCAAAGGGGGGAGCGTGGCAGCGACAGTCAACGGAAGAAGAAGCCATCGGCTGAGGAACAGCAGGGTTGGTGCCTCCTTGGCCCGACACTTGGAAAAGCGCCGGAGCAGAAGCAATAAAAAAGGAGCCGGCGGTACGTAATGTGTTTGTTTGTGCAACCGGCTCAACCGACTTGCGATGGGTGTGGAACGCAACGGCCTTCCCATAGTTTCCAACCGGTTACTTTTTGTTTGTGCAACCGGGGTGTTAATCTGCAGAAGGAAGGTGAATGGACTGATAAGGCAGAGAAGCAAATGATGCAGACTACACGCCCACATTGCTGCCACAGCTCCTTTTTAGGCTTACTGGGGGGGGGGGGGGCAATTAATCGTGCATAGTCGAATAATCGTGCATAGTCAAATAATAGTGCCTTTTTGGGGGCCTTCGCTACCAGGTGTGACTGAGTGAGAAAAAGTGAGCCACGGCCCACTTCCCCTCACTGACTGACGAGCTGTGACGAGCTGTGACTGGTAGCGAGGGCCCCCTTTGAAACGGGCATTTATAAAGTTTTTTCCGCTGAATAATCGTGGGGTGCACGATTATTCACTTTTGGCTATTTTCGGTCAGTTGTGGAAGAAAAATGAGCAATTTTCCCCGCAGAAATTTCAAAAAACTCGTTCTTTTGAATGTTGGGAGCCCGTGCGGATCGTGGTGGGGTCATTTCGACCATGGGGTGTCTGTCTTCACCAGTGACTGGTCGTCACCATTTTGGCTCATATTCGTCCACATGTCCGGCCTTGTGCCCCCAGTTTCAACACGAAAATGAGCCCAGACGGTGACTGCCAGTAAGGGGTGAAGACAGACACCCCATGGCCAAAATGACCCCACTACGATCCGCACAGATTCCAAATATGCAAACGGACGAGGTTTTTGCGATGTTTGTCCCCAGAACTGACCAGAAAACTTGCAAAAGTGAATAATCGTGCACCCCACGATTATTCCCCCCCGTCAACTTTTTGACTTTTTTTGGGCCCCTCAATTATACCCGCCCGTTCGCCAATTAATAGTGGAGTGCACGATTATTTGCCCCCCCCCCCCCAGTAACACACTTCTCGCCCGAGCGGGCGATTTGCGCGTTCTACCAAAAATGTCAATTTGTTTGTGCGCCAAACCCGGGTGAACGACCCTCACGTGTTTTGCCTGATGAAGGTTGGTGTGAATGTGCGCACAGTCATAGCAACAAGGCAAGGTAGATTGTGTTTGTCACCCAAAGCGCTGCCAACTCTCTTTTTCACTGTGACAAGCTTTCTGTTGTGTGTGGAAAACCAGTCGACTGGTAGTCGAACGGAAGAGCTTCTACATCCCTGCGAGCAGAGCAGACCGGGGCTCGCACCCCACCAAATACAATGTCAGTGGTGTGGTTGCGCCTCAAACTCACCGAAACTGGATATGACGTGGAAGAAAGCCTTGTTCGCTCGTCTCTCCTGTGAAACAACTTCAATACAGGGCTTCGTTCAAAAGCGAGCCATCCTAACGAACTAGGCTTTACGCTGACAACACGGATACAAGGAAAAGGCAGAATATCCTCAGAAACTAATGCAACCAGGTAAATCGCAAGAGAGAAGCTAGCAACGACAGTTGCGTGATAGAGAAGCGTGACAACACTGAACACTCCAACAGATGCCCACCCCCTCCACTTGGTGCCCCTCGAGCAACGGAAACTCTCGTCTACCTACCCCCCTCTAAAGGGGTGTGTTTATGTCACCCCCAGGAGAGGCCCTGGCGGGGGTGACACACAGTAACCTGCCACCCCCCCGTGTTTTGTTTTTGTTTCCCGATTCGGATTACCTGTGGGGGGGGGGGGTGAAACAGAGGTAGAAGGGAGCACAATAATGATCTCCCTTCACTCGTTATGCAGGTTGTGCCTGAAATCCAGTGTTTTCCAGGGTACTTGGGACCCCCCGTGTATAAGTCCCCCCCCCCTTACCCCCGTGTTTAAGCCCCCCCCTGGGGGTCTGGCAGGGGGGGGGACTTAAACACAGGTGGACCTAAACACGGGGGTGGGCTGGTCTGGAGGGTCATCAGGTGGCCGCTAGGCCACCTGATGCCCTCCAGGTGCTGTCAGAGCCGAAAAGTGGGGTGCCAAAAGTCCACCCGGACCGGAATAACCCCCCTACGACAGCAGAGGAAGAGGTCTTCTTGGTCTCCACTGTGCCACCCCCGTAATTAAGCCCCCCCTGTGTTTAAGTCCCCCCCGGCCGAAAATCGCCTCCAGGGGGGACTTAAACACGGGGGGTCCCAGGTCATAAATGTGACTGCACAAGCTACTGGGCTGCATCTTTTGGGGATTTGCTCTGTTCCTCTGTCAAACAGAGACATTCGGGCTGGGAGTTGGCGCAATACACAACATTCGAGGCCCCCAGATCCAGCCCAGACTCGACCTCATACACGACGGCGCCATCCTGCGGCACGCGTGCTGTGGTGGGACGCAGCATCTCGCGCACAGCACCCGGTGGTGCCTCCGCCGTGTACAGGCACCGCATGTGCATCGACACCGCCAGATTCGACAGCGCAAGGCTCGCCTTCACAGCACCGCCTGACGCAGTCACGAAGCGCTGCCGTGCCGTCCCCACGTCTCCGTGCTCGACAGTCCCGCTCGCGATGCCAAGCGTCGCCACCGTCTGCCCTTCACCGTGCTGCAACACACGCTGTGCAAACCGCAGTGCGCTCTCTGCGTGTGCGGTCCTCTTCTTCCCGACGTTCCACCCGATGAAGAAGTTGTTGCCGAGAAGGGACAGCAGCACACCGCCACTCTGTTCCAGCAGTGGCACCATGCGGGCCAGTGCGCTGTCGACCTCGCACAGAGACATGCAGCTGAGTGTGGTTGCGGCGACTGTTCCATCATGCCGTGTGGTGATGCGGATCAGACCCGCACTTCCGGTAGACTGTGACGAAAAGGAACCATGGCGGGACGCGACAGACGCTGAAGGCGATGCTATGAGGGACTGGAGAATGTGGCCCTCACGTCCCTGCAGGGAGGCAGGCCACACGCTGCACACAGGCACAGGCTCGCTCACACCCTTCAGGTTGGTGGACACCGCGTTGCTTGCATATGCACCGACACACCCGGACACGCCACGCACACACGCCCACAGTTCGGCAGGCACCGCAACTGCACCAGGCACACACACAGACTCGAGGCGTGCGGCCACGTTCACTGTGTGTCCGAAGTAGTCCACACGCCCGGTCAGCGTGTTCGTCTCCAGCGTCACAGGGCCCTCGTTCACACCGACACGCACCGTCAGCCCGCCCCACAGCTCTGTCGGGCTGCAGATCCCGACCTCCAGCAGCGCAGCAGGCCACTCCGCCGCAAACAGCTTCTCCTGCACCTCAAGCCCGAAGCACACACCCGCATGTGCATCCTCGAACGCAACCATGAAGGAGTCCCCGATTGTCTTCACCTCGTACCCGCCCCACGCAGACAGTGCAGATCGCATCACCTTGTTGTGAACCACCATCGCCTTCTTCATCGCATCGGGTGCCGCCTCCCAGATCGATGTGGACGCACGGATGTCGGTGAACACGATTGCCGCTCGCTCGCTCTTCGCGCCGGGCGTACATGTTGGGGCTGCGGGAACATCCGCTGACGGATCAGCACCGTCAGGCGAGTGCTGCTGTTCCTCCAGCAGCACGGCAGGGAGGTATGGGCGGTACGCACGCAGGTTCTGCTCCAGCCTGCGAAGCGCCTCGTGCATCGCTGCAGGCAGCCGCCCCTCCGCCTCCGCCTCCTGCAGCATCTCCGCCACGGTGTCGACGTCGTAGCCCGCCAGAAGTTGTGCAATCGCCTCCACAGTCTCGATGGTCCGTCCCATCGCCGCCTTCTCCCTCTCGGCTGACTCTGCGAATCCGCGGGTGGCGACGAAGTCGATCAGGAGCACTGACAAAGCAACGTACATCTCGGAGTAGCCTGTGACTGCTTTCACAGGACACGGGGGATGGGTACACTGAACAGTCACCTGCAGACGCTCCCACCTGAGTGAGTCCGGTGCCGACCCAGGCAGGTCGTACAGACCAAAGCGCAGCACATTCTCTGCTGCAATGATGACAACCCACACGGCTGCGACTGCTGTCACCCCTGTTGCAAACCGCTTTCCAAGACCAACCACCAACGACAGGTCTGCCAAAAGCACGAACACACTCCACACAGGCGGTGACCCGATCATACGCACGTTAATATCGAGAGCCATCGTTGCCAGGGCGCCTCCTGCGATGTAGATTCGTATGATGTTGTGTGTCAGGTGCACGCGGCACACACACAGTGCGGCTATAAGGAGGTTGTAGGTGCCCATGAAGGCGAGCGAGAAAACTGTCAGCGGCCACAGTTGCGATGCTACCAGGAGGATCGCAGCGGCGGCAGCACCGAGCAGGCTCAGCAAGAACATGATACGCCTGTTGCTGCGTGCCTTCCCCTGCAGCCTCCCGTCCATCGATATAACCCCTTCGAACCAACCCATCGCCATGGTTGCAAGGACTCTGCAAGGGTTGCTGTGTGAGGATGGACAGCCTTGTGTGGCGGCGGCGCTGCGAACCGGGGGGTTCGGGGCCTCCGCCGCCACCACCGCCACTCCGAGCCCCGGCGGGGCGAGTGGCGGGGGGAGCACGTGACGTGTTGATTGTGATAGGGGGAACATGTCGAGCTGCCTGCCATGACTGGTGGACTGCCAAGCGGGGGAGGGGGCGCCAGGGGAGGGGCTGCTGCTGCCGCAGTGTTGATTGGTCATCAGATTTGTGTGAAACAATATAAGCTGCACGGTGGACCCGCACGTCGGGGTAGACCCTTTTGGGATGTCGGAAAAGCCGGGGTCTGGCGAGGGTCCAACCCCCCGCGAGTGGGGGTCTGGACCCGGACCCCCGCTATCGGGGGTCATATGGGCACCGAAAATAGGCAGTGCAGACTCCCGATATCGGGGGTCCCAGACCCCCGCTCTGACCCCTGCCCAGGGGGTGTGTGCTTGTGATGGGGGAGGGGGGGGGGGGAGGGGAGAAGCGGAAGAAGAAGTCATCGGCTGAGGAACAGCAGGGTTTGGTGCTTCCTTGGCCCGACACTTGGAAAAGTGCCGGAGCAGAAGCAATGAAAATACAGCAGCAGTCTCTCGAGTCATCTTTTCAGATGATTTTTGCATTGATCGCTGTAGAGTGGTCGCCGAACGGCAGAGATACTACATCCCTGCGAGCAGAGCAGACCGGGGCTCGCACCCCACCAAACACAGTGTCAGTGGTGTGGTTGCGCCTCAAAATCACCGAAACTGGATGTGACGTGGAAGAAAGCCTTGTTCGCTCGTCTATCCTGTGAAACAACTTCAATACAGGGCTTCACTCAAAAGCGAGCCATACCAACGAATTAGGCATCACACTGACACAGCTTCACACACAGTGAACACCACAAGGCGGAAGTTACTGGGGGTGCCACGGGAGTGGGCATCTGTTCCCTGCAGTCTGGACTCCCTCGAGTTTGTGATGTTTGCAAGTAAGAAGCACCGCTGTCTCACATCGACGATGGCAGCACTCCTGAGGATTTAACTTCCAGGGTGACCTTCACATACCTCTGGCATGTACAAAGCACCTCAGGGCGCCGAGGGCAATGACGGGTACTTTTTCCCGACACCCTCCCGCACCCAGCGCGACTCAAAACATCAGGGCTGGTGGGGGAGGATGCGAGGCATGCAATCCCGCCGCCTATTGGCCACTGGTATTGACCGGGGGAATGGAGCCGGGAAATCACCTGAAGCGAGACGCAGGAGCAGCCCGGGTTGGGGGCCAGTGTCTTCTGCTCCCGCTAGGGCCAGCACTCAGGAGTCGTCATGCACAGCAGAGGTCATCCGACACACCGCGGGGCCGCACAGGAAGGGAAACCGGGTGAAGCAGGCACCTGCCCTGCTCTGTTGCTGAACAAAACCTTCGGGAAAGCTCATTCTCAGACATAGGACGTTAATGCGGGAAAGTTGTTGCCCTGATTCAGGTGATGATATGACGGGCAGACTGTGCGCCACCCAAATCCAGCCCAGACTCGACCTCATATACGACGGCGTCATCCTGCGGCACACGTGCTGTGGTGGGATGCAGCATCTCGCGCACAGCACCCGGTGGTGCCTCCGCCGTGTACAGGCACCGCATGTGCATCGACACCGCCAGATTCGACAGCGCAAGGCTCGCCTTCACAGCACCGCCTGACGCAGTCACGAAGCGCTGCCGTGCCGTCCCCACGTCTCCGTGCTCGACAGTCCCACTCGCGATACCAAGGGTTGCCACCGTCTGCCCTTCACCGTGCTGCAACACACGCTGTGCAAACCGCAGTGCGCTCTCTGCGTGTGCCGTCCTCTTCTTCCCGACGTTCCACCCGATGAAGAAGTTGTTGCCGAGAAGGGACAGCAGCACACCGCCACTCTGTTCCATCAGCGGCACTAGACCCGACAGTGTGTTGTCAATCTCGCACAGAGACAGGCTGCTGAGTGTGGTTGCGGCGACTGTTCCATCATGCCGTGTGGTGATGCGGATCAGACCCGCATCTCCGGCAGTTGACTGTGACGAATGTGATCCACGGTGGGACGCAACGGATGGTGTCGTCGGAGCCATGAGGTACTGCAGAGGGCGACCCTCACGGCCCTGCAGGGAGGCAGGCCACACGCTGCACACAGGCACAGGCTCGCTCACACCCTTCAGGTCGGTGGACACCGCGTTGCTCGCATATGCACCGACACACCCGGACACGCCACGCACACTCGCCCACAGCTCGGCAGGCACCGCAACTGCACCAGGCACACACACAGACTCGAGGCGTGACGCCACGTTCACTGTGTGTCCGAAGTAGTCCACACGCCCGGTCAGCGTGTTCGTCTCCAGCGTCACAGGTCCCTCGTTCACACCGACACGCACCGTCAGCCCGCCCCACAGCTCTGTCGGGCTGCAGATCCCGACCTCCAACAGCGCAGCAGGCCACTCCGCCGCAAGCAGATTCTCCTGCACGTCAAGCCCGAAGCACACACCCGCATGTGCATCCTCGAACGCAACCATGAAGGCGTCCCCGATTGTCTTCACCTCGTACCCGCCCCACGCAGACAGTGCAGATCGCATCACCGTGTTGTGAACCACCATCGCCTTCTTCATCGCATCGGGTGCAGCCTCCCAGATCGATGTGGACGCACGGATGTCGGTGAACACGATTGCCGCTCGCTCGCTCTTCGCGCCGGGCGTACATGTTGGGGCTTCGGGAACATCCGCTGACGGATCAGCACCGTCAGGCGAGTGCTGCTGCTGTTCCTCCAGCAGCACGGCAGGGAGGTACGGGCGGTACGCACGCAGGTTCTGCTCCAGCCTGCGAAGCGCCTCGTGCATCGCTGCAGGCAGCCGCCCCTCCGCCTCCGCCTCCTGCAGCATCTCCGCCACGGTGTCGACGTCGTAGCCCGCCAGAAGTTGTGCAATCGCCTCCACAGTCTCGATGGTCCGTCCCATCGCCGCCTTCTCCCTCTCGGCTGACTCTGCGAACCCGCGTGTGGCGATGAAGTCGATAAGCAGCACTGTGAAGGAAACCTGCATCTCGTTGAAGCCTGTGACACCCTTCACCGGACACGGGGGACGGAGACACTGCACAGTCTCCTGCAGACGCTCCCACCTGAGTGAGTCCGGTGCCGACCCAGGCAGGTCGAACAGACCAAAACGCAGCATATTCTCTGCTGCCATGATGACGCCCCACAGGGCTGCAACTGCTGTCAACCATGTTGCGAAGCGCCTCCCGAGACCAATCACCAGCGACAGGTCTGTGAGGAGCACAAATGCTGGCCACAGAGGCGCATTCGCGATCGTCCGCGCGTTAAGATCGAGTGCCATTGTCGTCATGGCGCACACTGCGATGTAGATGCGTATCATGTTGTGTGTCAGGTGCACGCGGCACACGCACAGTGCGACCATCAACACATTCGCGATGCACCCAACCACGAGAGAGGAAGTCAGCAGTGCCCACCGTACCGCTGCTAGCAGCACCAGGACACAGATGCTGCTCAGCAAGATGCTGCTCACCAAGAACATCAACCGCCTGTCGCTGCGCGCCTTGCCCTGCAGCCTCCCGTCCATCGAGATGACCCCTTCGAACCAACCCATCGTCATTGTTGACTCTGCAAGGGTTGCTGTGTGGTGGAAGCAATCAACCCAAGGTTCCTATCGAACTAAGCCTAACGAGAGAGGTATATTGTGTCAAACGCACCGTGCACACGGAAGGCGTTCAGAACTAAAAAGGTTGCAGTGGGAGCAATGTTTTGTTCACCTACACTCCACGCCCCAACGTGCAGGTGACGAGAAGGTTGCACAAACAAGGCACAAGAAACCCGGCAATCCTTTTTTCTGGCTGACGACGAAGACGTTCGCTTTTGTCTCCCTCGAAATTCCCTCACGAGCCCCCCACCCTGGCAGAGGGATATACTTGGCAACCCCTGCACCCCGTCCCCTTCTGGCGCTGCCACTGCTTGCCGGCCCCGCCCCTCCTGTTAGAGGGCACGAGTGGGTGGAGCACGTCCAGAGAATAAGTCAGCGTTGACGCTTCCACCACTGCTGCTTTGATGTCGGAGTGGAAGACAGGAACAAACGATTAAGCTGGACACAGAAAAGAAGCAGGCCGTCGAGATCCAACAACAGCAGGGTTGGTGCCTCCATTATCCCGACACTTGGAAAGGTGCCGGAGCAGAAGCAATGAAAAACAGTAGAATGGTCGTCGAACGGAAGAGATTCTACATCCCTGCGAGCAGAGCAGACCGGGGCTCGCACCCACCAAATACAGTGTCAGTGGTGTGGTTGCGCCTCAAACTCACCGAAACTGGATGTGACGTGGAAGAAAGCCTTGTTCGCTCGTCTGTCCTGTGCAACAACTTCAACACAGGGCTTCACTCAAAAGCGAGCCGTCCTAACGAAACAGGCATCACACTGACACAGCTTCACACACAGCGAAGACCACAACACGTATACAGGGGGATAACAACGCGGAAGCTACTGGGCTACGTCTTTGGCAGACTTGCTGTCCTCGCTGGCTGAACAGATACTTTCGGGGACTGTCATTTGGGAGTTGGCGTGGTGTACACTGTCGCAGACAAACGTATCCAGCACAGACTCGACCTCATACACCACGGCGTCATCCTGCGGCACACGTGCTGTGGTGAGACGCAGCATCTCGCGCACAGCACCCGGTGGTACCTCCGCCGTGTACAGGCACCGCATGTGCATCGACACCGCCAGATTCGACAGCGCAAGGCTCGCCTTCACAGCACCGCCCGACGCAGTCACGAAGCGCTGCCGTGCCGTCCCCACGTCGCCGTGCTCGACAGTCCCGCTCGCGATACCAAGCGTCGCCACCGTCTGCCCTTCACCGTGCTGCAACACACGCTGTGCAAACCGCAGTGCGCTCTCTGCGTGTGCCGTCCTCTTCTTCCCGACGTTCCACCCGATGAAGAAGTTGTTGCCGAGAAGAGACAGCAGCACACCGCCACTCTGTTCCAGCAGTGGCACGATACCCGACAGTGCGTTGTCAATCTCGCACAGAGACATGCAGCTGAGTGTGGTTGCGGCGACTGTTCCATCATGCCGTGTGGTGTTGCGCATCATCACCACGTTGTCGCTTACCTGTGACCCATGCGAACTGTGTCGAGACGGTGCAAAGGACGGTGCACGTGCCTGCAGAGGGCGACCCTCACGGCCCTGCAGGAAGGCAGGCCACACGCTGCAGACAGGCACAGGCTCGCTCACACCCTTCAGGTCGGTGGGCACCGCGTTGCTTGCATATGCACCGACACACCCGGACACGCCACGCACACACGCCCACAGATCGGCAGGCACCGCAACTGCACCAGGCACACACGCAGACTCGAGGCGTGACGCCACGTTCACTGTGTGTCCGAAGTAGTCCACACGCCCGGTCAGCGTGTTCGTCTCCAGCGTCACAGGTCCCTCGTTCACACCGACACGCACCGTCAGCCCGCCCCACAGCTCTGTCGGGCTGCAGATCCCGACCTCCAGCAGCGCAGCAGGCCACTCCGCCGCAAGCAGATTCTCCTGCACGTCAAGCCCGAAGCACACACCCGCATGTGCATCCTTGAACGCAACCATGAAGGCGTCCCCGATTGTCTTCACCTCGTACCCGCCCCACGCAGACAGTGCAGATCGCATCACCGTGTTGTGAACCACCATCGCCTTCTTCATCGCATCGGGTGCCGCCTCCCAGATCGATGTGGACGCACGGATGTCGGTGAACACGATTGCCGCTCGCTCGCTCTTCGCACCGGGTGCGTCGGCAGGTGGCACACAGGGCTGCCCAGCACCGTCAGGCGAGTACTGCTGCTGTTCCTCCAGCAGCACGGCAGGGAGGTACGGGCGGTACGCACGCAGGTTCTGCTCCAGCCTGCGAAGCGCCTCGTGCATCGCTGCAGGCAGCCGCCCCTCCGCCTCCGCCTCCTGCAGCATCTCCGCCACGGTGTCGACGTCGTAGCCCGCCAGAAGTTGTGCAATCGCCTCCACAGTCTCGATGGTCCGTCCCATCGCCGCCTTCTCCCTCTCGGCCGACTCTGCGAACCCGCGTGTGGCCGCGAAGTCTATCAGCAGCACGAAGACGGAGATCTGCATCTCGACCAACCCACCCACTGCACTGACCGGACACGGCGGGTCTGTGCACTCGACGCTCGGGCGAATGCGTTCCCACCTGAGAGAGTCGGGCGCTGAGCCAGGCAGGTCAAACAGCCCGAAGCGTAGGACAGTCTCAGACACGCTGATGATGACCCACACGGCTGCTACTCCTGTCAACCATGTGGCGAAGCGACTGCCGAGACCGACCACCAGTGACAGGTCTGCGAGAAGCACAAAGCATGGCCACATCGGCTGGCTGCCAATACTGCGGAAAGAGACATCTCCAGTCACGACGACACAAGCAAGCACCATGATGTATGCACGCACGATGTTGTGTGTCAGGTGCACACCACATACACACAGGGTGATCATCACGAGTTGCAAGGCCATCTGGAGGCTGCTGGAAAGGATGCTCAGCGGATACATTGGTGACAGGAACAGCGTCGCGCTGGTCACGGTCGCGATCATACAGCTCATGAGGAAAATCAACCGCCTGTTGCTGCGCGCCTTGCCCTGCAGCCTCCCGTCCATCGAGATGACCCCTTCGAACCAACCCATCGCCATGGTTGCCGGGACTCTGCAAGCGTTGCTGTGTGTCGGGGAGTGAGGTGGTGTGCCTTGCCAGTTCCTCTGCTGTGCGGGCCAGGCCTGCCAACCTTGTGATGGCAACAAAACAGCAGCGCCTTCCTCCCACACCGAGTCGCTCACCACACAGCAGGGAGGCGACCTGCCAGTCCGTCGGTTTTCAATTGTCGTTGTGTCCCCCGGTTTGAGGCTAGTTCAGGTGGCACAACGAAACTGAGGCTCAACCCTGTGCAGGGGGGCAGCCTTGAGATGAATCATGACGTAAAACCAATCATCTGGCGCACACGCGGTGATCTGTGAGTGTTCATGCGGCTTCCCCCTCCAGGTTGGGATCGCAGCCAACTCCAGTGGTGTGCCATTCCCTGCGTCAAGCCCCCGTGCCGGGATTGCTACTACCACCCAACCTCCCGCCGCAAACACACACACGTGAATCTGTTTCAGTCAGAGTGTCGAGCACACCGATCTGGACTGTCACTCACACACCCACACATGAATCTTTTTTAGAAAGCTTCGAGTGTCACCTGGTAGGGTAATCCAACCTAACCTTCAAGCCCAGAGGTCAGTCATGCCGCCCTGTTTGCGGGAGTCCTTCATTGTCCCAGCTGTGCCGGAGCTCTCGGAAGCCACGGCCTCTCCCACACCCCCTCACACACATGTTCACTGCACGGAGCAAACTCTGAAGTTACCCACCACACCCACACACCACACACTTCAGGAGTGTGAGACTGGAGGGGAGTGCCAGCTACAACTGCATAACACTGCCTTCACATTTGTTCACCGCACACACCCACACAGTGGTGGGCTAGGCCCCGTGCAGGGTTAACCCACAAAAAGTGATCAACACACACACAACTGGCCCCACACTCTGACCCGAGTGGGGCCTCCGCTGTGGCGCAGGGTGGGATGGGAGTGGGCGAGGACCCGTGCAGAGCTTCTGCTCCCGCTAGGGCCAGCACTCAGGAGTCGTCATGCACAGCAGAGGTCATCCGACACACCGCGGGGCCGCACAGGAAGGGAAACCGGGTGAAGCAGGCACCTGCCCTGCTCTGTTGCTGAACAAAACCTTCGGGAAAGCTCATTCTCAGACATAGGACGTTAATGCGGGAAAGTTGTTGCCCTGATTCAGGTGATGATATGACGGGCAGACTGTGCGCCACCCAAATCCAGCCCAGACTCGACCTCATATACGACGGCGTCATCCTGCGGCACACGTGCTGTGGTGGGATGCAGCATCTCGCGCACAGCACCCGGTGGTGCCTCCGCCGTGTACAGGCACCGCATGTGCATCGACACCGCCAGATTCGACAGCGCAAGGCTCGCCTTCACAGCACCGCCTGACGCAGTCACGAAGCGCTGCCGTGCCGTCCCCACGTCTCCGTGCTCGACAGTCCCACTCGCGATACCAAGGGTTGCCACCGTCTGCCCTTCACCGTGCTGCAACACACGCTGTGCAAACCGCAGTGCGCTCTCTGCGTGTGCCGTCCTCTTCTTCCCGACGTTCCACCCGATGAAGAAGTTGTTGCCGAGAAGGGACAGCAGCACACCGCCACTCTGTTCCATCAGCGGCACTAGACCCGACAGTGTGTTGTCAATCTCGCACAGAGACAGGCTGCTGAGTGTGGTTGCGGCGACTGTTCCATCATGCCGTGTGGTGATGCGGATCAGACCCGCATCTCCGGCAGTTGACTGTGACGAATGTGATCCACGGTGGGACGCAACGGATGGTGTCGTCGGAGCCATGAGGTACTGCAGAGGGCGACCCTCACGGCCCTGCAGGGAGGCAGGCCACACGCTGCACACAGGCACAGGCTCGCTCACACCCTTCAGGTCGGTGGACACCGCGTTGCTCGCATATGCACCGACACACCCGGACACGCCACGCACACTCGCCCACAGCTCGGCAGGCACCGCAACTGCACCAGGCACACACACAGACTCGAGGCGTGACGCCACGTTCACTGTGTGTCCGAAGTAGTCCACACGCCCGGTCAGCGTGTTCGTCTCCAGCGTCACAGGTCCCTCGTTCACACCGACACGCACCGTCAGCCCGCCCCACAGCTCTGTCGGGCTGCAGATCCCGACCTCCAACAGCGCAGCAGGCCACTCCGCCGCAAGCAGATTCTCCTGCACGTCAAGCCCGAAGCACACACCCGCATGTGCATCCTCGAACGCAACCATGAAGGCGTCCCCGATTGTCTTCACCTCGTACCCGCCCCACGCAGACAGTGCAGATCGCATCACCGTGTTGTGAACCACCATCGCCTTCTTCATCGCATCGGGTGCAGCCTCCCAGATCGATGTGGACGCACGGATGTCGGTGAACACGATTGCCGCTCGCTCGCTCTTCGCGCCGGGCGTACATGTTGGGGCTTCGGGAACATCCGCTGACGGATCAGCACCGTCAGGCGAGTGCTGCTGCTGTTCCTCCAGCAGCACGGCAGGGAGGTACGGGCGGTACGCACGCAGGTTCTGCTCCAGCCTGCGAAGCGCCTCGTGCATCGCTGCAGGCAGCCGCCCCTCCGCCTCCGCCTCCTGCAGCATCTCCGCCACGGTGTCGACGTCGTAGCCCGCCAGAAGTTGTGCAATCGCCTCCACAGTCTCGATGGTCCGTCCCATCGCCGCCTTCTCCCTCTCGGCTGACTCTGCGAACCCGCGTGTGGCGATGAAGTCGATAAGCAGCACTGTGAAGGAAACCTGCATCTCGTTGAAGCCTGTGACACCCTTCACCGGACACGGGGGACGGAGACACTGCACAGTCTCCTGCAGACGCTCCCACCTGAGTGAGTCCGGTGCCGACCCAGGCAGGTCGAACAGACCAAAACGCAGCATATTCTCTGCTGCCATGATGACGCCCCACAGGGCTGCAACTGCTGTCAACCATGTTGCGAAGCGCCTCCCGAGACCAATCACCAGCGACAGGTCTGTGAGGAGCACAAATGCTGGCCACAGAGGCGCATTCGCGATCGTCCGCGCGTTAAGATCGAGTGCCATTGTCGTCATGGCGCACACTGCGATGTAGATGCGTATCATGTTGTGTGTCAGGTGCACGCGGCACACGCACAGTGCGACCATCAACACATTCGCGATGCACCCAACCACGAGAGAGGAAGTCAGCAGTGCCCACCGTACCGCTGCTAGCAGCACCAGGACACAGATGCTGCTCAGCAAGATGCTGCTCACCAAGAACATCAACCGCCTGTCGCTGCGCGCCTTGCCCTGCAGCCTCCCGTCCATCGAGATGACCCCTTCGAACCAACCCATCGTCATTGTTGACTCTGCAAGGGTTGCTGTGTGGTGGAAGCAATCAACCCAAGGTTCCTATCGAACTAAGCCTAACGAGAGAGGTATATTGTGTCAAACGCACCGTGCACACGGAAGGCGTTCAGAACTAAAAAGGTTGCAGTGGGAGCAATGTTTTGTTCACCTACACTCCACGCCCCAACGTGCAGGTGACGAGAAGGTTGCACAAACAAGGCACAAGAAACCCGGCAATCCTTTTTTCTGGCTGACGACGAAGACGTTCGCTTTTGTCTCCCTCGAAATTCCCTCACGAGCCCCCCACCCTGGCAGAGGGATATACTTGGCAACCCCTGCACCCCGTCCCCTTCTGGCGCTGCCACTGCTTGCCGGCCCCGCCCCTCCTGTTAGAGGGCACGAGTGGGTGGAGCACGTCCAGAGAATAAGTCAGCGTTGACGCTTCCACCACTGCTGCTTTGATGTCGGAGTGGAAGACAGGAACAAACGATTAAGCTGGACACAGAAAAGAAGCAGGCCGTCGAGATCCAACAACAGCAGGGTTGGTGCCTCCATTATCCCGACACTTGGAAAGGTGCCGGAGCAGAAGCAATGAAAAACAGTAGAATGGTCGTCGAACGGAAGAGATTCTACATCCCTGCGAGCAGAGCAGACCGGGGCTCGCACCCACCAAATACAGTGTCAGTGGTGTGGTTGCGCCTCAAACTCACCGAAACTGGATGTGACGTGGAAGAAAGCCTTGTTCGCTCGTCTGTCCTGTGCAACAACTTCAACACAGGGCTTCACTCAAAAGCGAGCCGTCCTAACGAAACAGGCATCACACTGACACAGCTTCACACACAGCGAAGACCACAACACGTATACAGGGGGATAACAACGCGGAAGCTACTGGGCTACGTCTTTGGCAGACTTGCTGTCCTCGCTGGCTGAACAGATACTTTCGGGGACTGTCATTTGGGAGTTGGCGTGGTGTACACTGTCGCAGACAAACGTATCCAGCACAGACTCGACCTCATACACCACGGCGTCATCCTGCGGCACACGTGCTGTGGTGAGACGCAGCATCTCGCGCACAGCACCCGGTGGTACCTCCGCCGTGTACAGGCACCGCATGTGCATCGACACCGCCAGATTCGACAGCGCAAGGCTCGCCTTCACAGCACCGCCCGACGCAGTCACGAAGCGCTGCCGTGCCGTCCCCACGTCGCCGTGCTCGACAGTCCCGCTCGCGATACCAAGCGTCGCCACCGTCTGCCCTTCACCGTGCTGCAACACACGCTGTGCAAACCGCAGTGCGCTCTCTGCGTGTGCCGTCCTCTTCTTCCCGACGTTCCACCCGATGAAGAAGTTGTTGCCGAGAAGAGACAGCAGCACACCGCCACTCTGTTCCAGCAGTGGCACGATACCCGACAGTGCGTTGTCAATCTCGCACAGAGACATGCAGCTGAGTGTGGTTGCGGCGACTGTTCCATCATGCCGTGTGGTGTTGCGCATCATCACCACGTTGTCGCTTACCTGTGACCCATGCGAACTGTGTCGAGACGGTGCAAAGGACGGTGCACGTGCCTGCAGAGGGCGACCCTCACGGCCCTGCAGGAAGGCAGGCCACACGCTGCAGACAGGCACAGGCTCGCTCACACCCTTCAGGTCGGTGGGCACCGCGTTGCTTGCATATGCACCGACACACCCGGACACGCCACGCACACACGCCCACAGATCGGCAGGCACCGCAACTGCACCAGGCACACACGCAGACTCGAGGCGTGACGCCACGTTCACTGTGTGTCCGAAGTAGTCCACACGCCCGGTCAGCGTGTTCGTCTCCAGCGTCACAGGTCCCTCGTTCACACCGACACGCACCGTCAGCCCGCCCCACAGCTCTGTCGGGCTGCAGATCCCGACCTCCAGCAGCGCAGCAGGCCACTCCGCCGCAAGCAGATTCTCCTGCACGTCAAGCCCGAAGCACACACCCGCATGTGCATCCTTGAACGCAACCATGAAGGCGTCCCCGATTGTCTTCACCTCGTACCCGCCCCACGCAGACAGTGCAGATCGCATCACCGTGTTGTGAACCACCATCGCCTTCTTCATCGCATCGGGTGCCGCCTCCCAGATCGATGTGGACGCACGGATGTCGGTGAACACGATTGCCGCTCGCTCGCTCTTCGCACCGGGTGCGTCGGCAGGTGGCACACAGGGCTGCCCAGCACCGTCAGGCGAGTACTGCTGCTGTTCCTCCAGCAGCACGGCAGGGAGGTACGGGCGGTACGCACGCAGGTTCTGCTCCAGCCTGCGAAGCGCCTCGTGCATCGCTGCAGGCAGCCGCCCCTCCGCCTCCGCCTCCTGCAGCATCTCCGCCACGGTGTCGACGTCGTAGCCCGCCAGAAGTTGTGCAATCGCCTCCACAGTCTCGATGGTCCGTCCCATCGCCGCCTTCTCCCTCTCGGCCGACTCTGCGAACCCGCGTGTGGCCGCGAAGTCTATCAGCAGCACGAAGACGGAGATCTGCATCTCGACCAACCCACCCACTGCACTGACCGGACACGGCGGGTCTGTGCACTCGACGCTCGGGCGAATGCGTTCCCACCTGAGAGAGTCGGGCGCTGAGCCAGGCAGGTCAAACAGCCCGAAGCGTAGGACAGTCTCAGACACGCTGATGATGACCCACACGGCTGCTACTCCTGTCAACCATGTGGCGAAGCGACTGCCGAGACCGACCACCAGTGACAGGTCTGCGAGAAGCACAAAGCATGGCCACATCGGCTGGCTGCCAATACTGCGGAAAGAGACATCTCCAGTCACGACGACACAAGCAAGCACCATGATGTATGCACGCACGATGTTGTGTGTCAGGTGCACACCACATACACACAGGGTGATCATCACGAGTTGCAAGGCCATCTGGAGGCTGCTGGAAAGGATGCTCAGCGGATACATTGGTGACAGGAACAGCGTCGCGCTGGTCACGGTCGCGATCATACAGCTCATGAGGAAAATCAACCGCCTGTTGCTGCGCGCCTTGCCCTGCAGCCTCCCGTCCATCGAGATGACCCCTTCGAACCAACCCATCGCCATGGTTGCCGGGACTCTGCAAGCGTTGCTGTGTGTCGGGGAGTGAGGTGGTGTGCCTTGCCAGTTCCTCTGCTGTGCGGGCCAGGCCTGCCAACCTTGTGATGGCAACAAAACAGCAGCGCCTTCCTCCCACACCGAGTCGCTCACCACACAGCAGGGAGGCGACCTGCCAGTCCGTCGGTTTTCAATTGTCGTTGTGTCCCCCGGTTTGAGGCTAGTTCAGGTGGCACAACGAAACTGAGGCTCAACCCTGTGCAGGGGGGCAGCCTTGAGATGAATCATGACGTAAAACCAATCATCTGGCGCACACGCGGTGATCTGTGAGTGTTCATGCGGCTTCCCCCTCCAGGTTGGGATCGCAGCCAACTCCAGTGGTGTGCCATTCCCTGCGTCAAGCCCCCGTGCCGGGATTGCTACTACCACCCAACCTCCCGCCGCAAACACACACACGTGAATCTGTTTCAGTCAGAGTGTCGAGCACACCGATCTGGACTGTCACTCACACACCCACACATGAATCTTTTTTAGAAAGCTTCGAGTGTCACCTGGTAGGGTAATCCAACCTAACCTTCAAGCCCAGAGGTCAGTCATGCCGCCCTGTTTGCGGGAGTCCTTCATTGTCCCAGCTGTGCCGGAGCTCTCGGAAGCCACGGCCTCTCCCACACCCCCTCACACACATGTTCACTGCACGGAGCAAACTCTGAAGTTACCCACCACACCCACACACCACACACTTCAGGAGTGTGAGACTGGAGGGGAGTGCCAGCTACAACTGCATAACACTGCCTTCACATTTGTTCACCGCACACACCCACACAGTGGTGGGCTAGGCCCCGTGCAGGGTTAACCCACAAAAAGTGATCAACACACACACAACTGGCCCCACACTCTGACCCGAGTGGGGCCTCCGCTGTGGCGCAGGGTGGGATGGGAGTGGGCGAGGACCCGTGCAGAGCTTCTGCTCCCGCTAGGGCCAGCACTCAGGAGTCGTCATGCACAGCAGAGGTCATCCGACACACCGCGGGGCCGCACAGGAAGGGAAACCGGGTGAAGCAGGCACCTGCCCTGCTCTGTTGCTGAACAAAACCTTCGGGAAAGCTCATTCTCAGACATAGGACGTTAATGCGGGAAAGTTGTTGCCCTGATTCAGGTGATGATATGACGGGCAGACTGTGCGCCACCCAAATCCAGCCCAGACTCGACCTCATATACGACGGCGTCATCCTGCGGCACACGTGCTGTGGTGGGATGCAGCATCTCGCGCACAGCACCCGGTGGTGCCTCCGCCGTGTACAGGCACCGCATGTGCATCGACACCGCCAGATTCGACAGCGCAAGGCTCGCCTTCACAGCACCGCCTGACGCAGTCACGAAGCGCTGCCGTGCCGTCCCCACGTCTCCGTGCTCGACAGTCCCACTCGCGATACCAAGGGTTGCCACCGTCTGCCCTTCACCGTGCTGCAACACACGCTGTGCAAACCGCAGTGCGCTCTCTGCGTGTGCCGTCCTCTTCTTCCCGACGTTCCACCCGATGAAGAAGTTGTTGCCGAGAAGGGACAGCAGCACACCGCCACTCTGTTCCATCAGCGGCACTAGACCCGACAGTGTGTTGTCAATCTCGCACAGAGACAGGCTGCTGAGTGTGGTTGCGGCGACTGTTCCATCATGCCGTGTGGTGATGCGGATCAGACCCGCATCTCCGGCAGTTGACTGTGACGAATGTGATCCACGGTGGGACGCAACGGATGGTGTCGTCGGAGCCATGAGGTACTGCAGAGGGCGACCCTCACGGCCCTGCAGGGAGGCAGGCCACACGCTGCACACAGGCACAGGCTCGCTCACACCCTTCAGGTCGGTGGACACCGCGTTGCTCGCATATGCACCGACACACCCGGACACGCCACGCACACTCGCCCACAGCTCGGCAGGCACCGCAACTGCACCAGGCACACACACAGACTCGAGGCGTGACGCCACGTTCACTGTGTGTCCGAAGTAGTCCACACGCCCGGTCAGCGTGTTCGTCTCCAGCGTCACAGGTCCCTCGTTCACACCGACACGCACCGTCAGCCCGCCCCACAGCTCTGTCGGGCTGCAGATCCCGACCTCCAACAGCGCAGCAGGCCACTCCGCCGCAAGCAGATTCTCCTGCACGTCAAGCCCGAAGCACACACCCGCATGTGCATCCTCGAACGCAACCATGAAGGCGTCCCCGATTGTCTTCACCTCGTACCCGCCCCACGCAGACAGTGCAGATCGCATCACCGTGTTGTGAACCACCATCGCCTTCTTCATCGCATCGGGTGCAGCCTCCCAGATCGATGTGGACGCACGGATGTCGGTGAACACGATTGCCGCTCGCTCGCTCTTCGCGCCGGGCGTACATGTTGGGGCTTCGGGAACATCCGCTGACGGATCAGCACCGTCAGGCGAGTGCTGCTGCTGTTCCTCCAGCAGCACGGCAGGGAGGTACGGGCGGTACGCACGCAGGTTCTGCTCCAGCCTGCGAAGCGCCTCGTGCATCGCTGCAGGCAGCCGCCCCTCCGCCTCCGCCTCCTGCAGCATCTCCGCCACGGTGTCGACGTCGTAGCCCGCCAGAAGTTGTGCAATCGCCTCCACAGTCTCGATGGTCCGTCCCATCGCCGCCTTCTCCCTCTCGGCTGACTCTGCGAACCCGCGTGTGGCGATGAAGTCGATAAGCAGCACTGTGAAGGAAACCTGCATCTCGTTGAAGCCTGTGACACCCTTCACCGGACACGGGGGACGGAGACACTGCACAGTCTCCTGCAGACGCTCCCACCTGAGTGAGTCCGGTGCCGACCCAGGCAGGTCGAACAGACCAAAACGCAGCATATTCTCTGCTGCCATGATGACGCCCCACAGGGCTGCAACTGCTGTCAACCATGTTGCGAAGCGCCTCCCGAGACCAATCACCAGCGACAGGTCTGTGAGGAGCACAAATGCTGGCCACAGAGGCGCATTCGCGATCGTCCGCGCGTTAAGATCGAGTGCCATTGTCGTCATGGCGCACACTGCGATGTAGATGCGTATCATGTTGTGTGTCAGGTGCACGCGGCACACGCACAGTGCGACCATCAACACATTCGCGATGCACCCAACCACGAGAGAGGAAGTCAGCAGTGCCCACCGTACCGCTGCTAGCAGCACCAGGACACAGATGCTGCTCAGCAAGATGCTGCTCACCAAGAACATCAACCGCCTGTCGCTGCGCGCCTTGCCCTGCAGCCTCCCGTCCATCGAGATGACCCCTTCGAACCAACCCATCGTCATTGTTGACTCTGCAAGGGTTGCTGTGTGGTGGAAGCAATCAACCCAAGGTTCCTATCGAACTAAGCCTAACGAGAGAGGTATATTGTGTCAAACGCACCGTGCACACGGAAGGCGTTCAGAACTAAAAAGGTTGCAGTGGGAGCAATGTTTTGTTCACCTACACTCCACGCCCCAACGTGCAGGTGACGAGAAGGTTGCACAAACAAGGCACAAGAAACCCGGCAATCCTTTTTTCTGGCTGACGACGAAGACGTTCGCTTTTGTCTCCCTCGAAATTCCCTCACGAGCCCCCCACCCTGGCAGAGGGATATACTTGGCAACCCCTGCACCCCGTCCCCTTCTGGCGCTGCCACTGCTTGCCGGCCCCGCCCCTCCTGTTAGAGGGCACGAGTGGGTGGAGCACGTCCAGAGAATAAGTCAGCGTTGACGCTTCCACCACTGCTGCTTTGATGTCGGAGTGGAAGACAGGAACAAACGATTAAGCTGGACACAGAAAAGAAGCAGGCCGTCGAGATCCAACAACAGCAGGGTTGGTGCCTCCATTATCCCGACACTTGGAAAGGTGCCGGAGCAGAAGCAATGAAAAACAGTAGAATGGTCGTCGAACGGAAGAGATTCTACATCCCTGCGAGCAGAGCAGACCGGGGCTCGCACCCACCAAATACAGTGTCAGTGGTGTGGTTGCGCCTCAAACTCACCGAAACTGGATGTGACGTGGAAGAAAGCCTTGTTCGCTCGTCTGTCCTGTGCAACAACTTCAACACAGGGCTTCACTCAAAAGCGAGCCGTCCTAACGAAACAGGCATCACACTGACACAGCTTCACACACAGCGAAGACCACAACACGTATACAGGGGGATAACAACGCGGAAGCTACTGGGCTACGTCTTTGGCAGACTTGCTGTCCTCGCTGGCTGAACAGATACTTTCGGGGACTGTCATTTGGGAGTTGGCGTGGTGTACACTGTCGCAGACAAACGTATCCAGCACAGACTCGACCTCATACACCACGGCGTCATCCTGCGGCACACGTGCTGTGGTGAGACGCAGCATCTCGCGCACAGCACCCGGTGGTACCTCCGCCGTGTACAGGCACCGCATGTGCATCGACACCGCCAGATTCGACAGCGCAAGGCTCGCCTTCACAGCACCGCCCGACGCAGTCACGAAGCGCTGCCGTGCCGTCCCCACGTCGCCGTGCTCGACAGTCCCGCTCGCGATACCAAGCGTCGCCACCGTCTGCCCTTCACCGTGCTGCAACACACGCTGTGCAAACCGCAGTGCGCTCTCTGCGTGTGCCGTCCTCTTCTTCCCGACGTTCCACCCGATGAAGAAGTTGTTGCCGAGAAGAGACAGCAGCACACCGCCACTCTGTTCCAGCAGTGGCACGATACCCGACAGTGCGTTGTCAATCTCGCACAGAGACATGCAGCTGAGTGTGGTTGCGGCGACTGTTCCATCATGCCGTGTGGTGTTGCGCATCATCACCACGTTGTCGCTTACCTGTGACCCATGCGAACTGTGTCGAGACGGTGCAAAGGACGGTGCACGTGCCTGCAGAGGGCGACCCTCACGGCCCTGCAGGAAGGCAGGCCACACGCTGCAGACAGGCACAGGCTCGCTCACACCCTTCAGGTCGGTGGGCACCGCGTTGCTTGCATATGCACCGACACACCCGGACACGCCACGCACACACGCCCACAGATCGGCAGGCACCGCAACTGCACCAGGCACACACGCAGACTCGAGGCGTGACGCCACGTTCACTGTGTGTCCGAAGTAGTCCACACGCCCGGTCAGCGTGTTCGTCTCCAGCGTCACAGGTCCCTCGTTCACACCGACACGCACCGTCAGCCCGCCCCACAGCTCTGTCGGGCTGCAGATCCCGACCTCCAGCAGCGCAGCAGGCCACTCCGCCGCAAGCAGATTCTCCTGCACGTCAAGCCCGAAGCACACACCCGCATGTGCATCCTTGAACGCAACCATGAAGGCGTCCCCGATTGTCTTCACCTCGTACCCGCCCCACGCAGACAGTGCAGATCGCATCACCGTGTTGTGAACCACCATCGCCTTCTTCATCGCATCGGGTGCCGCCTCCCAGATCGATGTGGACGCACGGATGTCGGTGAACACGATTGCCGCTCGCTCGCTCTTCGCACCGGGTGCGTCGGCAGGTGGCACACAGGGCTGCCCAGCACCGTCAGGCGAGTACTGCTGCTGTTCCTCCAGCAGCACGGCAGGGAGGTACGGGCGGTACGCACGCAGGTTCTGCTCCAGCCTGCGAAGCGCCTCGTGCATCGCTGCAGGCAGCCGCCCCTCCGCCTCCGCCTCCTGCAGCATCTCCGCCACGGTGTCGACGTCGTAGCCCGCCAGAAGTTGTGCAATCGCCTCCACAGTCTCGATGGTCCGTCCCATCGCCGCCTTCTCCCTCTCGGCCGACTCTGCGAACCCGCGTGTGGCCGCGAAGTCTATCAGCAGCACGAAGACGGAGATCTGCATCTCGACCAACCCACCCACTGCACTGACCGGACACGGCGGGTCTGTGCACTCGACGCTCGGGCGAATGCGTTCCCACCTGAGAGAGTCGGGCGCTGAGCCAGGCAGGTCAAACAGCCCGAAGCGTAGGACAGTCTCAGACACGCTGATGATGACCCACACGGCTGCTACTCCTGTCAACCATGTGGCGAAGCGACTGCCGAGACCGACCACCAGTGACAGGTCTGCGAGAAGCACAAAGCATGGCCACATCGGCTGGCTGCCAATACTGCGGAAAGAGACATCTCCAGTCACGACGACACAAGCAAGCACCATGATGTATGCACGCACGATGTTGTGTGTCAGGTGCACACCACATACACACAGGGTGATCATCACGAGTTGCAAGGCCATCTGGAGGCTGCTGGAAAGGATGCTCAGCGGATACATTGGTGACAGGAACAGCGTCGCGCTGGTCACGGTCGCGATCATACAGCTCATGAGGAAAATCAACCGCCTGTTGCTGCGCGCCTTGCCCTGCAGCCTCCCGTCCATCGAGATGACCCCTTCGAACCAACCCATCGCCATGGTTGCCGGGACTCTGCAAGCGTTGCTGTGTGTCGGGGAGTGAGGTGGTGTGCCTTGCCAGTTCCTCTGCTGTGCGGGCCAGGCCTGCCAACCTTGTGATGGCAACAAAACAGCAGCGCCTTCCTCCCACACCGAGTCGCTCACCACACAGCAGGGAGGCGACCTGCCAGTCCGTCGGTTTTCAATTGTCGTTGTGTCCCCCGGTTTGAGGCTAGTTCAGGTGGCACAACGAAACTGAGGCTCAACCCTGTGCAGGGGGGCAGCCTTGAGATGAATCATGACGTAAAACCAATCATCTGGCGCACACGCGGTGATCTGTGAGTGTTCATGCGGCTTCCCCCTCCAGGTTGGGATCGCAGCCAACTCCAGTGGTGTGCCATTCCCTGCGTCAAGCCCCCGTGCCGGGATTGCTACTACCACCCAACCTCCCGCCGCAAACACACACACGTGAATCTGTTTCAGTCAGAGTGTCGAGCACACCGATCTGGACTGTCACTCACACACCCACACATGAATCTTTTTTAGAAAGCTTCGAGTGTCACCTGGTAGGGTAATCCAACCTAACCTTCAAGCCCAGAGGTCAGTCATGCCGCCCTGTTTGCGGGAGTCCTTCATTGTCCCAGCTGTGCCGGAGCTCTCGGAAGCCACGGCCTCTCCCACACCCCCTCACACACATGTTCACTGCACGGAGCAAACTCTGAAGTTACCGACCACACCCACACACCACACACTTCAGGAGTGTGAGACTGGAGGGGAGTGCCAGCTACAACTGCATAACACTGCCTTCACATTTGTTCACCGCACACACCCACACAGTGGTGGGCTAGGCCCCGTGCAGGGTTAACCCACAAAAAGTGATCAACACACACACAACTGGCCCCACACTCTGACCCGAGTGGGGCCTCCGCTGTGGCGCAGGGTGGGATGGGAGTGGGCGAGGACCCGTGCAGAGCTTCTGCTCCCGCTAGGGCCAGCACTCAGGAGTCGTCATGCACAGCAGAGGTCATCCGACACACCGCGGGGCCGCACAGGAAGGGAAACCGGGTGAAGCAGGCACCTGCCCTGCTCTGTTGCTGAACAAAACCTTCGGGAAAGCTCATTCTCAGACATAGGACGTTAATGCGGGAAAGTTGTTGCCCTGATTCAGGTGATGATATGACGGGCAGACTGTGCGCCACCCAAATCCAGCCCAGACTCGACCTCATATACGACGGCGTCATCCTGCGGCACACGTGCTGTGGTGGGATGCAGCATCTCGCGCACAGCACCCGGTGGTGCCTCCGCCGTGTACAGGCACCGCATGTGCATCGACACCGCCAGATTCGACAGCGCAAGGCTCGCCTTCACAGCACCGCCTGACGCAGTCACGAAGCGCTGCCGTGCCGTCCCCACGTCTCCGTGCTCGACAGTCCCACTCGCGATACCAAGGGTTGCCACCGTCTGCCCTTCACCGTGCTGCAACACACGCTGTGCAAACCGCAGTGCGCTCTCTGCGTGTGCCGTCCTCTTCTTCCCGACGTTCCACCCGATGAAGAAGTTGTTGCCGAGAAGGGACAGCAGCACACCGCCACTCTGTTCCATCAGCGGCACTAGACCCGACAGTGTGTTGTCAATCTCGCACAGAGACAGGCTGCTGAGTGTGGTTGCGGCGACTGTTCCATCATGCCGTGTGGTGATGCGGATCAGACCCGCATCTCCGGCAGTTGACTGTGACGAATGTGATCCACGGTGGGACGCAACGGATGGTGTCGTCGGAGCCATGAGGTACTGCAGAGGGCGACCCTCACGGCCCTGCAGGGAGGCAGGCCACACGCTGCACACAGGCACAGGCTCGCTCACACCCTTCAGGTCGGTGGACACCGCGTTGCTCGCATATGCACCGACACACCCGGACACGCCACGCACACTCGCCCACAGCTCGGCAGGCACCGCAACTGCACCAGGCACACACACAGACTCGAGGCGTGACGCCACGTTCACTGTGTGTCCGAAGTAGTCCACACGCCCGGTCAGCGTGTTCGTCTCCAGCGTCACAGGTCCCTCGTTCACACCGACACGCACCGTCAGCCCGCCCCACAGCTCTGTCGGGCTGCAGATCCCGACCTCCAACAGCGCAGCAGGCCACTCCGCCGCAAGCAGATTCTCCTGCACGTCAAGCCCGAAGCACACACCCGCATGTGCATCCTCGAACGCAACCATGAAGGCGTCCCCGATTGTCTTCACCTCGTACCCGCCCCACGCAGACAGTGCAGATCGCATCACCGTGTTGTGAACCACCATCGCCTTCTTCATCGCATCGGGTGCAGCCTCCCAGATCGATGTGGACGCACGGATGTCGGTGAACACGATTGCCGCTCGCTCGCTCTTCGCGCCGGGCGTACATGTTGGGGCTTCGGGAACATCCGCTGACGGATCAGCACCGTCAGGCGAGTGCTGCTGCTGTTCCTCCAGCAGCACGGCAGGGAGGTACGGGCGGTACGCACGCAGGTTCTGCTCCAGCCTGCGAAGCGCCTCGTGCATCGCTGCAGGCAGCCGCCCCTCCGCCTCCGCCTCCTGCAGCATCTCCGCCACGGTGTCGACGTCGTAGCCCGCCAGAAGTTGTGCAATCGCCTCCACAGTCTCGATGGTCCGTCCCATCGCCGCCTTCTCCCTCTCGGCTGACTCTGCGAACCCGCGTGTGGCGATGAAGTCGATAAGCAGCACTGTGAAGGAAACCTGCATCTCGTTGAAGCCTGTGACACCCTTCACCGGACACGGGGGACGGAGACACTGCACAGTCTCCTGCAGACGCTCCCACCTGAGTGAGTCCGGTGCCGACCCAGGCAGGTCGAACAGACCAAAACGCAGCATATTCTCTGCTGCCATGATGACGCCCCACAGGGCTGCAACTGCTGTCAACCATGTTGCGAAGCGCCTCCCGAGACCAATCACCAGCGACAGGTCTGTGAGGAGCACAAATGCTGGCCACAGAGGCGCATTCGCGATCGTCCGCGCGTTAAGATCGAGTGCCATTGTCGTCATGGCGCACACTGCGATGTAGATGCGTATCATGTTGTGTGTCAGGTGCACGCGGCACACGCACAGTGCGACCATCAACACATTCGCGATGCACCCAACCACGAGAGAGGAAGTCAGCAGTGCCCACCGTACCGCTGCTAGCAGCACCAGGACACAGATGCTGCTCAGCAAGATGCTGCTCACCAAGAACATCAACCGCCTGTCGCTGCGCGCCTTGCCCTGCAGCCTCCCGTCCATCGAGATGACCCCTTCGAACCAACCCATCGTCATTGTTGACTCTGCAAGGGTTGCTGTGTGGTGGAAGCAATCAACCCAAGGTTCCTATCGAACTAAGCCTAACGAGAGAGGTATATTGTGTCAAACGCACCGTGCACACGGAAGGCGTTCAGAACTAAAAAGGTTGCAGTGGGAGCAATGTTTTGTTCACCTACACTCCACGCCCCAACGTGCAGGTGACGAGAAGGTTGCACAAACAAGGCACAAGAAACCCGGCAATCCTTTTTTCTGGCTGACGACGAAGACGTTCGCTTTTGTCTCCCTCGAAATTCCCTCACGAGCCCCCCACCCTGGCAGAGGGATATACTTGGCAACCCCTGCACCCCGTCCCCTTCTGGCGCTGCCACTGCTTGCCGGCCCCGCCCCTCCTGTTAGAGGGCACGAGTGGGTGGAGCACGTCCAGAGAATAAGTCAGCGTTGACGCTTCCACCACTGCTGCTTTGATGTCGGAGTGGAAGACAGGAACAAACGATTAAGCTGGACACAGAAAAGAAGCAGGCCGTCGAGATCCAACAACAGCAGGGTTGGTGCCTCCATTATCCCGACACTTGGAAAGGTGCCGGAGCAGAAGCAATGAAAAACAGTAGAATGGTCGTCGAACGGAAGAGATTCTACATCCCTGCGAGCAGAGCAGACCGGGGCTCGCACCCACCAAATACAGTGTCAGTGGTGTGGTTGCGCCTCAAACTCACCGAAACTGGATGTGACGTGGAAGAAAGCCTTGTTCGCTCGTCTGTCCTGTGCAACAACTTCAACACAGGGCTTCACTCAAAAGCGAGCCGTCCTAACGAAACAGGCATCACACTGACACAGCTTCACACACAGCGAAGACCACAACACGTATACAGGGGGATAACAACGCGGAAGCTACTGGGCTACGTCTTTGGCAGACTTGCTGTCCTCGCTGGCTGAACAGATACTTTCGGGGACTGTCATTTGGGAGTTGGCGTGGTGTACACTGTCGCAGACAAACGTATCCAGCACAGACTCGACCTCATACACCACGGCGTCATCCTGCGGCACACGTGCTGTGGTGAGACGCAGCATCTCGCGCACAGCACCCGGTGGTACCTCCGCCGTGTACAGGCACCGCATGTGCATCGACACCGCCAGATTCGACAGCGCAAGGCTCGCCTTCACAGCACCGCCCGACGCAGTCACGAAGCGCTGCCGTGCCGTCCCCACGTCGCCGTGCTCGACAGTCCCGCTCGCGATACCAAGCGTCGCCACCGTCTGCCCTTCACCGTGCTGCAACACACGCTGTGCAAACCGCAGTGCGCTCTCTGCGTGTGCCGTCCTCTTCTTCCCGACGTTCCACCCGATGAAGAAGTTGTTGCCGAGAAGAGACAGCAGCACACCGCCACTCTGTTCCAGCAGTGGCACGATACCCGACAGTGCGTTGTCAATCTCGCACAGAGACATGCAGCTGAGTGTGGTTGCGGCGACTGTTCCATCATGCCGTGTGGTGTTGCGCATCATCACCACGTTGTCGCTTACCTGTGACCCATGCGAACTGTGTCGAGACGGTGCAAAGGACGGTGCACGTGCCTGCAGAGGGCGACCCTCACGGCCCTGCAGGAAGGCAGGCCACACGCTGCAGACAGGCACAGGCTCGCTCACACCCTTCAGGTCGGTGGGCACCGCGTTGCTTGCATATGCACCGACACACCCGGACACGCCACGCACACACGCCCACAGATCGGCAGGCACCGCAACTGCACCAGGCACACACGCAGACTCGAGGCGTGACGCCACGTTCACTGTGTGTCCGAAGTAGTCCACACGCCCGGTCAGCGTGTTCGTCTCCAGCGTCACAGGTCCCTCGTTCACACCGACACGCACCGTCAGCCCGCCCCACAGCTCTGTCGGGCTGCAGATCCCGACCTCCAGCAGCGCAGCAGGCCACTCCGCCGCAAGCAGATTCTCCTGCACGTCAAGCCCGAAGCACACACCCGCATGTGCATCCTTGAACGCAACCATGAAGGCGTCCCCGATTGTCTTCACCTCGTACCCGCCCCACGCAGACAGTGCAGATCGCATCACCGTGTTGTGAACCACCATCGCCTTCTTCATCGCATCGGGTGCCGCCTCCCAGATCGATGTGGACGCACGGATGTCGGTGAACACGATTGCCGCTCGCTCGCTCTTCGCACCGGGTGCGTCGGCAGGTGGCACACAGGGCTGCCCAGCACCGTCAGGCGAGTACTGCTGCTGTTCCTCCAGCAGCACGGCAGGGAGGTACGGGCGGTACGCACGCAGGTTCTGCTCCAGCCTGCGAAGCGCCTCGTGCATCGCTGCAGGCAGCCGCCCCTCCGCCTCCGCCTCCTGCAGCATCTCCGCCACGGTGTCGACGTCGTAGCCCGCCAGAAGTTGTGCAATCGCCTCCACAGTCTCGATGGTCCGTCCCATCGCCGCCTTCTCCCTCTCGGCCGACTCTGCGAACCCGCGTGTGGCCGCGAAGTCTATCAGCAGCACGAAGACGGAGATCTGCATCTCGACCAACCCACCCACTGCACTGACCGGACACGGCGGGTCTGTGCACTCGACGCTCGGGCGAATGCGTTCCCACCTGAGAGAGTCGGGCGCTGAGCCAGGCAGGTCAAACAGCCCGAAGCGTAGGACAGTCTCAGACACGCTGATGATGACCCACACGGCTGCTACTCCTGTCAACCATGTGGCGAAGCGACTGCCGAGACCGACCACCAGTGACAGGTCTGCGAGAAGCACAAAGCATGGCCACATCGGCTGGCTGCCAATACTGCGGAAAGAGACATCTCCAGTCACGACGACACAAGCAAGCACCATGATGTATGCACGCACGATGTTGTGTGTCAGGTGCACACCACATACACACAGGGTGATCATCACGAGTTGCAAGGCCATCTGGAGGCTGCTGGAAAGGATGCTCAGCGGATACATTGGTGACAGGAACAGCGTCGCGCTGGTCACGGTCGCGATCATACAGCTCATGAGGAAAATCAACCGCCTGTTGCTGCGCGCCTTGCCCTGCAGCCTCCCGTCCATCGAGATGACCCCTTCGAACCAACCCATCGCCATGGTTGCCGGGACTCTGCAAGCGTTGCTGTGTGTCGGGGAGTGAGGTGGTGTGCCTTGCCAGTTCCTCTGCTGTGCGGGCCAGGCCTGCCAACCTTGTGATGGCAACAAAACAGCAGCGCCTTCCTCCCACACCGAGTCGCTCACCACACAGCAGGGAGGCGACCTGCCAGTCCGTCGGTTTTCAATTGTCGTTGTGTCCCCCGGTTTGAGGCTAGTTCAGGTGGCACAACGAAACTGAGGCTCAACCCTGTGCAGGGGGGCAGCCTTGAGATGAATCATGACGTAAAACCAATCATCTGGCGCACACGCGGTGATCTGTGAGTGTTCATGCGGCTTCCCCCTCCAGGTTGGGATCGCAGCCAACTCCAGTGGTGTGCCATTCCCTGCGTCAAGCCCCCGTGCCGGGATTGCTACTACCACCCAACCTCCCGCCGCAAACACACACACGTGAATCTGTTTCAGTCAGAGTGTCGAGCACACCGATCTGGACTGTCACTCACACACCCACACATGAATCTTTTTTAGAAAGCTTCGAGTGTCACCTGGTAGGGTAATCCAACCTAACCTTCAAGCCCAGAGGTCAGTCATGCCGCCCTGTTTGCGGGAGTCCTTCATTGTCCCAGCTGTGCCGGAGCTCTCGGAAGCCACGGCCTCTCCCACACCCCCTCACACACATGTTCACTGCACGGAGCAAACTCTGAAGTTACCCACCACACCCACACACCACACACTTCAGGAGTGTGAGACTGGAGGGGAGTGCCAGCTACAACTGCATAACACTGCCTTCACATTTGTTCACCGCACACACCCACACAGTGGTGGGCTAGGCCCCGTGCAGGGTTAACCCACAAAAAGTGATCAACACACACACAACTGGCCCCACACTCTGACCCGAGTGGGGCCTCCGCTGTGGCGCAGGGTGGGATGGGAGTGGGCGAGGACCCGTGCAGAGCTAACCCACCCAAAAAGTGATCAACACACACACACACACACACACATGCTACTGCTGCAACACGCATCACGCGAGCTTTGCGGCACGCCCTCCTCCGAGTGGCACTGAACTGGCCCCACACTCTGACCCGAGTGGGGCCTCGGCTGTAACGTAGGGTGGGATGGGGGTGGGCTAGGACCCGTGCAGGGTTAACCCACCTAAAAAGTGATCAACACACACACACACACAGGAGGAGAGAGGGATACACGGGCAGGATGTCACAGGCCGACCTCCACGGGGTCTCCTCCGGTAACACCGGCCCCCAGGCCGGTGGCCAACAGGCCGCCCCCCTGCCCCCCCTCGTTTTCAACGAACCCCGGGAATACACCCTCGGGCCCCTCCCCCCCCTGTACCGCGCGGCGCATGTCCGCGCCATCCTCCGCCACCTCCAGTGGGAGGCGCATGTCGAGGAGCCGAAGGACGGCGTAGCCGTCATCATCGCGGACAGCCCCCCCCCCTCTGGCACCCCCCCCACATGGTCGGTGCAGGTGAACGGCAAGGCCGTGGCTCTCACGGACACGGCGTTACTGGAGGAGGAGAAGCGGCGGCAGGCGGAGGAGCGGAAGAAGGGAGAGGAGCTGGACCGCCTCAAGAGGCGGTACGATGGCCTCCAGGCCAGAGTGCGGGAAGAGCGCGAGGCGGCGGCGAAGGCGGGCCGGGCCGCCAAGTCCAGGACGCACCTGGGGAAGACCGGACGCGGGGGTGGCGCCGCGGCGGCCGCGCAGCAGCACGCGCAGCAGGCCCGCCAGCGTGTGGAGCGGCTCCAGAAGGACCTGGAGCGTCTGGGCCGCCGCCTCGTGGCCCTCGGCCACGACCCCGCCGCAACCACCGCCGCCGCCACCGCAGCCGACCCTGGCGCCGGCGCCACGCAGGACGGCGTACCCGCGCTGCAGCAGGAGGTGCAGCGCCTGCACGATCTGCTCAAGGAGCAGCAGAGGCAGCAGGACCAGCAGCGACAGCGCCTTGAGCAACAACTCGCTACACAACAAGGCCACCAGCAGGCGGCCACGCAAGGGGAGCGCGCCGAAGTGCGGCGACTTCAACAGGAGCTTGGGGAGCAGAAGGCAGCCGCGCAGGGGGAGCGCGCCGAGGTACGGCGACTCCAGCAGCAGCTCGGGGAGCAGCAGGCCCGGCAGGATGAGCTCCTGCAGCGCCTGGCAGCCCAGCAGCGCCAGCTGGACGACCTCCAGGAGCGTCCCGCCGCGACTCCCCCCCAGCCTGGCACACCGAAGGCTGTGCGCGAGCTGAAGGCGCAGCTGGAGGGGCAGGGCGTGGAGCACGCCCAAGTGCACGGGGAGCTGCGCGGCCTGCTTGTTGGCCTGCGCAAGGACGCGGAGAGCGGCCTCGGGGAAGAGCGCCGCAGGGGTGAGGCCCTCGGCGGGAGGGCGGCGACGCTGGAGGCGAGCCTTCGGGCAGTGCGGGAGCAGCTGCAGCAGCACACCACCCGCCACGACCAGAGCGAGGAGCACCGCCACGCCCTGCTCGCGGAGGTGCAGGGGGCCCGGGAAGCGATGCTGGGGCTGCAGGGGAGCGTGGGGGAGGCGCAGCAGGCACTGCCCCAGCTCCAGGCGAAGTCCCTGCAGACGGGCATGAGCGGCCTCCGCAAGGAGTTCAAGTCCTTCAAGGACGAACAGAAGCGGGTGAGCAGCGCGGGACAGGCGGAGGTCGCCCGCATCACGGCCGCGCTAGGTGAGCAGCAACAGCAAGGGGTGGAGCTGCTGTCGCGGTTGGCCGCCGTCGCCGAGGAGGGGCGCCTCAGCCAAGCCCAGGCGGACGCGCGCCTGACAGCCGCCCTCGCCGACGTGCAGGCGACAGCGCAGGCGACTGCGGACGGCCTGCGGGCTGCGAGCGAGCAGCAGCTGGGCGAGCTCCGGGAGGAGCTGGGCAGGCAGCGCGTGGGCAATGACGCCCAGCAGGCAATGGTGGCAGACGGGCGGCGGCAGCTGGAGGGGATGCGCGCCGAGCTCGCTGAATCACAGCGGGCAGTCGCGGAGGAGACGAGGGCGCACCTCGCCGAGCTCCACCACCACTACCATGCCCAGCCCGCCCGGGGGAGGCCAGGTGAGCAGCGCAGGAGCCGGTGCCGCTCCCCGCGGCGGGCCCGCAACCGCGAGGGCAGGGACACCTCCAGGGAACGGGAGAGGGCCTCGGCGACCCTGCAAGAGGTCATCCGCGAGGATGTGCAGGTGAGGGAGGCGCTGCGCCATGCTACGGCAACGGCAGCAACAACAACAGCAACAACGGCGCCACCCCCCCCAGTGGCGGCAACAGCGGAGCCGGCCCAGACCAAAACGGCAATCGCGCCACCACCGGCAGGGGCTGACCAACCTGCCCCCACAGCCAACGCTGACCTCGAACCCCCCGCGTCTGATAGCAACAACAACACCACCACCGCCACCTCCGCAGCGCCCGCAGCCGCCCCTGCGCCCGGGGATACACCCGTGCCCGCACCGCAGCAGCAGCAGCCTGACCCTGGATGCGGAGGCGAAGGGCAGCCCCCGGCGTCCGAGCAGCTACCCCCCCCTCAGCAACCCGCGCCCGGGAACAAAGGGGCCGAGGCCGGACAAGGGGACGCGGCAGCTGATCAGGACGTCACCGACACACCCCGAGTGGCGGGAAAGGGCGCGGGCAAGAACGGCAAGGCACCCCTACTGTGGAGGGGGGCTAAGCGCTACACCCCCTACTAGGGGGTGAGGCGCCCCCTCAAGGGGGGACCCGGCCTACACCCTAAGGCTTCCGGTTCCCCCGGCGGGGGCGCCGACCAGGGGATAGGGGGAGCGCCCGTGGCGCAGCACCCTCTCGCCGCCGGCGAACCCTCCCCACAACCCCCCCATAGAGAACCAAAACCCGCAGGGACAGGAGTAACCTCTGCGGGGCCTTTAGATAGAGCGAGAGTGCATAGAAGCCACGCCCCTGGGGCAGGAGAACCCCGGGGGCTCCGGGGAGGAGGGGGACAGGAGTACTCCCCCTCCTCAGTAGAGCAGGACGACCGATGGCTGGCAGAGATGGCGCAACGACTGCTGGCAGTGCGTGAGGCGGTGGCAAAAGACGGCAACTGCCAATACACCGGCCTCGCGGTGCAATGTGCGGGATGGACGGCGGCCTCTCTCAGAGCAGCTGTAGTCGAAGCCCTGGGACAGGACGCCGAGAGGCGAGCAACCTACGCGCCCGATATAGATGACCCCCGGGCACCCCCGTCCTACGACGACTACATCGCGGCGCAGGCACAGAGCGGGGTCTACGGGGACGGGGCTACACTCAGGGTAGCGGCTGAGGTGTTGGGGGCCCAGGTGTGGGTCCTCGGCACTACGGATAGGCTGCACCTGGGGCGCGTCGGGTCAGGCGACAAAGTGATATGCCTCACGTGGAGGCCCTTCCACTACGACGTGCTGCGCATCCCCCTCACGCTAGCCAGGGAGTTAGCAGCCTCCACGACAAACAGATGGAAACTCCCCACCGCGACTCCCACTCCTCCTCCTGTAGCTCCAACCGCAACCGCCGCTACCACAATCTCCCCGATACGCGGCCCTGCTCCCAGGCCGCCGTCGCGACGCCCCGCGCCGCGGCCAGCGTCTCCTGGGGTACTCAGGGTGGCGTCAGCCAACGTCACGTCGCTGTCAACCCACTTGTGTGATGTGGCGGACCTGAAGGCAGACGTTGTGGCCCTGCAAGAAACGCGTGTCCCGGACCCCAGCAAGGGCACGCTCAGCAGCTACTTCGCGGCCCACGGCTGGTCCATGCACTGGGGTAAGGGCATGCCCAAAGTCAAGGGGGCCAATGGCTACGAGCAGACCCGACCCGGAGGAGTGGCAGTCATGGCAAAAGAGGGCCTGGTAGCGCAAGTGGTGCAACCGAAGACCAAGCTGGAAAAGAAGCTGCATGACAGTACCCGCCTGGTACACGTGGTGCTCGCAACCAGTAACGGCAAGACAGCGCTCCACATCCTGTGCGTTTATGGTCACTCTGGGATGGAGGTGCGAGTGCAGCGGGAGACCCTCCTGCAGGAGGCGCTGGACCTCGCAGCCGGCCTGGGGCAGGTGCCCGTGTTGCTGCTGGGGGACCTCAACACCAACCCGGAGACCAGTGCCGTCCTATCCCAGGCGTGCCGGGTGGGTGGTTGGACCGATGCGGCGGTCTCATACGCAGAGCTGAAACAGCAGGAAGTTCGGAACACCTGCTGGGCATCGAAGGAAGGCACCAGACTGGACATCTGCCTGCTGAACCCCTGCGCGGCGCCGGCCTTGCGCTCCGTCGAGGTGGCAGAAAAGGGCGAATACGGCATCCCCACGCACTGCCCGCTCTTCGTCGACCTCGACCTCGCCGCCTTCCGCCGACCGAAGCAAATCTGCATCCTCCCCGCCCCCTTTCCTAAGTGCAAGCCCACGCTCGGGGGCGCTGCCGCCAGAGAGGTGCTGCTGGATGTGCTAACCGCAGAGAAAACGAAAAAGGGTGCAACAGGAGCGCAACTCCTCCGCCGGGCCTCAGCCTGCAGCGAGAACTTCCTGAAGCGTGTCCACGTGGGCCAACTCGGAAGGCAGGAAGCGGCGTACACGGGCAGGGCGGAGGGCTACCACATGCAGCAGTCGAGGGTGGCCACCAAACACCGCCCCGCCTCCGCCCGAGGAGCGGGCGACAAGAACACCCGGGCGAAGGACAAGCTGTTGGGGAACCTCCGGACCCTCATCCTGGAGGGCCGCCACCGACTGCTGGAGTCTGCGCCATACCCCCCCACACCCAACGAAGAGCACGCCTGGGACGCTGCGAAGAAGCGGCTGAAGGGAGGGGGCCTTCCCCCGGGGCTGGAGGCGGCGCTGGCGGGCACCACCTCACAACTGCCGGACCTCGAGACGATGGAGATGGCCCTTGTCGCCCTGGAGGGATCTCAGCGAGGCATGTTCGACGCGCTCCGCGACGAAAGACTCCGCACGTGGAAGGCGAGGATGCAGAAGGCCTGGACGCAGGAGGCGGGGATAGTGTTCTCGTACCTCGCAGACCGCTTCTGCGCCCCTACCACCTTCATGCGCCGCGAGGATGGCTCCTTCACGGCCTGCCCCAAGGAGGCGGATGAACTGCTGAGGAGCGATACTGCGTGGGGGGGCTACTTCCGGAAGTATGCGACGACGCCTGAGCCTCGCTGGGACACCTTCCGACAGAGGTACAGCGACTTCCTCCCTGACCCGGCCGAGATGGAGTGTAAGACCATTACGGCAGAAGACGTTGGGACAGCGCTGGCTAAAATGTCTACATCCACCTCGCCGGGCCTACACGGCTGGAGGGTGCACGAGCTGCGGCAACTCCCAGGGGACCTCCTCAAGTTGTTCGCGGAGGTGTTCAATGAGGTCGAGAGATCGGGCGAATGGCCGGAGCAGCTGATGCACGCCATGATTTGCCTCATTCCCAAGCCCGGCAGCTCAGGTGAGCCGCTGTCGCAGCGCCCCATCAGCATCACTCCCGTGCTGTACAGGGTGTGGGCAGCAATCCGAGTGAAGCCTGCGCTGAAGTGGCTGGAGAGCATTGCGCCTGAGGACTTGCACGGATGCAGACCTGGCCACGGCGCGGAGGACCTCATCTGGCACCTGGCAGCACGGATCGAAGAGGCCCACCTCACAGGACAGCCACTGTACGGTGTCGCCCTAGACTTTAAGAAATGCTTCGACACGGTGCCGATTGACCTGACCTTCTGTCTAGCTGCGGAGCTCGGCTTCGACGGCCGAGTCCTGCGCACCCTGCGGGCAGCGTACGGGTCAATGCAGCGGCACTTCCGGGTAAGCGGCACTATCGGAGAGGGCTTCCTGCCAACCAACGGCATCATGCAGGGCTGCCCCATTAGCGTCGTGCTGATCAACGTGCTGGTGGGTGTATGGATGCGCATGGCGGAGCACCGGCAGGGCACGAGGGCGTTGTCGTTTGTGGACGATGTGTACGCGGTGACCCCCAGCCCGGGGACCTTGCAAGCAGTGGTGGATGACTCTGCAGATTTCTCCCACGATACCGGGATGGTAATATGCGCAGAGGTCAAGTCACATGTCTTCTCGACGTCCCCCGAGCCGTTGACCCCGATAGTCTACCGGACACGGGACGGCACGGCTACCCCCCTTCGACAGCGCGATAGCTTCGACTGCCTCGGGGCCATGCTGCATGCGCGCCCGCTCGAGGGACCCGAGGTGCCCAAATCGGAGCGCGTCGCCCGCCGAAAAGAGGGCGCAGAGCAGAACCTGCGCAGGACCTCGGCACTGCCCCTACCGGTGCAGTGGAAGGGGCAGGCAGCAGCGATGACAGCGGGGTCCAGGCTCTACTACGACGCCCTGGTCACCCGCTGGGAGGACGCCGACATCAGGCGATGGAGGGGGCTCTTCGTCGCCGCGCTGTGGTCCGGACCCCCCCGCAGGGCGCGGGAGGCTGTGCTGGATGTCCTCCACCATGCACATCGGGTGGACCCCGCCGTCGCCCCCCGCTACCGGCAGATCACCACCTGGGCCATGCAGGTCAAGAAGTGGGGCCGCTGCAGGGTTCTGTCTGAGACGGCTTGGGATAGCAGAGTGAGGCTTACAGGGACAGGCCCCTTTGCGCTTTTCCGAGCGGCCCTTCGGTGGATAGGATGGAGCTGGAGCACGGCGACCACCCTATCTTACACTGATGAAGCGGGACGGAGCATAGTCTTCGACCCCACCGCAGCAACAACGAGCGGATGGGGGATCTTCGCTCATGACCTCCGCCAGGCCCTACGTACACAGGTGGCCAAGGCGCTGGCTGGTCGTCGTGACGACTTTGCGGGCGCTCAGCACGGCATCGACGGGCAAGCCACACGCTGCGTCCTGGAGGGAGAGGGCGCCGCGGTCACGGGATACCAACGGGGCCTCCTTCGTTCCGTCATTGCAGGGGCGGTGCCTGTCCGAGGGCGCACGGGGCAGGGCGGGATCTGCCGATACTGCAACGCAGGCACCCCCGAGACGGTGATGCACCTATGGTGGGAGTGCTCCGCGTGGGACCCAATCCGACAAAACCACCCCATTACGGCTGTGGACCGGTCAACCTGGCCACCTTGCTTGGCGTTATGCGGGGTGGCGCCCGCCTTTAGACACGGCATCCCGGAGGACAGGCAGCCCCTGCCACTATCCTTCGCACGCAGGGTGGATATAGTGGCGCAGCTGCACCGCTACTTCATTGCAATCCTCTCGGCGCGGCAGGAGAAAGATGGACTGCTCGACCGCTCCGCGCGCCACCACCGCACCCTTCACTATCCATGGGGGTGGTGCACGCCCAACCCCGAACGGGCCTGCATCCCTGTGCGGGCGCCGTCCACTGTCAAACAGACGTGGGGCAAGCGCCCCCCGGAGCTGTGGGTGGCCCTCTGCGACTGGCTGCGGGGCCTGAAATGGGGGCCGCAGGGAGGGGAGCACACCGTGACCCTCATGGAGTTGGCTGTCGACTTTGAGCTGTCGACCGGCCTCACCCTCCCAGAAGTCGAAACGCGCCGCATCCGCCCCCACACACCTGACCCCCCTGAGAGGGGGCCGCGGGAGGCCCGCCCACGCATCCCCGAGGACACAGCCCCGGGGCTCACCCTCTACTTCGACGGCGGAGCAAGGGACAACGGCACCCCCTTCGCCCTGGCGGGTGCAGGTGCGGTGCTCTACCGAGACGGCCTCAAGGTGTCGGAAGAGATCCTCCCTCTGCTGAACGTACGCAGCAACAACATCGCTGAGTACGAAGGGGTTCGGGCGGGCCTACGGCTGCTCAGAAGGGGCGACCCGCCCCCTGAGGGGAACGTTACGGTGCGGGGTGACTCGCAGGTGGTGCTGCGACACCTAAAAGGGGAAGCGGTTTGCCGCGATAAATCCCTCCGCCCCCTCTTCCTCAGCACGGCACGGCTGGCTGCCGACCTCGGGCCCCGGATCACCCTTACGTATGAGCACGTGAAAAGGGAGCTCAACGTCGATGCGGACGCCCTCAGCAACGCCGCCATGGACGAGGCTGAGAGGCAGGGGGAGACCTCGCAGGAGCAGCTGCGGCAGGACTTCGCAGCCTTCCAGAAGAGCATCCTGGGCAAGGCTCACTCGTTGAGGCAGCTCTGCGAGGTGGTGCGCAAGACTTCCAAGCAACCATGGCACTGTGGCCACACTGCGAGCTCCACTGTCCTCACCGCGATCGGGGGAACCGTGGCAGGGGGCCTGTCCAGGAGAGCCCAGCTCAGCCCAGCCACCGAGTCGGTGATGCGCAGCCTCCAAGCGCACACGGCAGGCCCGGGCTTGAACCAGCGGGACACAGCCTTCCACTCCCGCGGCATGGCGTGGGCCGCAACCTTCGCACCGCAGCCCCACTACCCAGAGGGGTGGCAGCAAGCGGCCCAGCAATGGACTGCCAGCAGCCGGCAAGCCAACGCCCGGACAGGACGGTCATGGGAACGACGGGGCGCTGCTCCCCGGACTGCCCCCCCTGGAGCCAGACGGAACGCGAAGATGCTTACCTGCGCTCTGCACTGGAAACCCCGCTGCGTGGACTGCCGGCGCCGGCGCCTCTCGGAAGAGGACTGCTGCCGGGACCACCACGGGAAGAACGACGGCTTGCAAGTCACCATGGAATTTTGCAAGACGCATCGCATGGGCCGGTGCGGGGACTGCCACAGCAGTGCGAAATCACTCACACACTGTTGCGGCACGCACCACGCTGGCTATGCCTCACGCCCTCCTCGGAGTGGCACTGAGTTGGCCCCACACTCTAACCCGAGTGGGGCATCCGCTGTGACGTAGGGGTGGGCGGGGAGTGGGCACAGATCCGCGCAGGGTTACCCACTTAAAACCACTATCACTACACACACACACACACATGAATCTTTTTGGAAAGCGTCGGGTGGCACCTGGTAGGGGCAAGCCAGCAACCTTGCCCTTCAAGCCCAGTGACCCCCCCCCCCCTGCACACCCCCCCCCCCCCCCATCACGCATCAGCCTCCCAGTCATCCGGGACGGACGCGTCACTCAGGCTGTCCTCCGCATCCCCCAGCCTGGCAACCTCTGCTGCAAGCCCCTCCATCTCCGTCAGGACCATGCAGTGCGCCTGCCCCAGCTCGCTGTCCGGGTGGTACAGCAGGCAGCTGTGCGGGGTGCACGCACCCGCGATCGCCCCAAGTGACTCCGGGAGGTGCTGCGGCACCACGCCTGTGCCGAGCCCTGCCGGGCGGCACCCCGCTGCGGTCAGCACACCGAACATCGCCACGACACACACCCGGTGCGCCTTGGGCACACGGTGCAACGCATCGAGGCACCAATACAGCGGGAGGGCCCCCACCACGAGGTCTGCGGAGCATAGCGCCTGCAGCAGCCGGCCTGAAGGGGAGCTGAGCACCACCGCCTCGCCCCCGCCACCCCGCGGCCACCCCGCCCGCACCGCATCGAGCAGCGTCAGGATGGGCGGCGGCTTGCAGCGCGTCTTCTGCAGCAGGTGCTGCGCCGCCAGCAGCGGGCTGAGCAGCGGCAGCATCGCGAGCGTCGCCTCCGCCGCACCCTCCCGCAGCAGATAGTGCAGCGGGAGGCACCCGTGCCCATCCGGGGTCCCGAGGCAGAGAGCCCCCGGGCACGCCTTCTCCAACCGGAGCAGGTGTGACGCCACCTCGGGGCAGCCTTGCGTGGCGGCGACGCTGAGAAGACCATTCCACCGGGGGCCTCCTCCGCTGCCCTCTGCGGGGCGCGAAGCGCCCCACTCATCTTCTGGCGGTTCGTCTTCACAAGGCACGCAGGCGAACCAGGTGGCGGGGTCTGACTCAATAGCACGCCTCCACGGTGCAATCTGGAAGATTCTCTCCAACGCCTCGGTGAGCCCCAGGGCACAGCACCAACCGAATATATCACGGCGTGCCTCTGCGACGAACTCCGCATCCGAATCGTCGAGAAGCACGTCGCTCCTGAAGAGCGACTCCACGATGGGCAGCGCGCCGCTGAGCAGGCCCCGGAGACACCTCGTAGGGAAACAGTCGCTGGGCGGAGGCGGGTCGGCGGAGCTCAGCAGGTCTGCCGCGGTTGGGGCGGAGCACGCGCTGTTTTCAGGATGCGACGGGCTCTGCAGCGGGGTGGAGGCGGTGCCGGCGCTGCAGTGTGTCTGGCTGGAGTCAGCCCGCCAGTCGTGGTGGGTGTTGCCGCGCTGGCTCTCCGCAGAGCTGTGGTGCCCCTCAGGGTTGCACCCCCGGAGGGACCGCAGCGCCGCGTCGGACCGGAGCAGGCAGATGAGCGACTCCAGCACATCCACCTGAGGCTGGCGGAACACCCCGTGGGATTTGGCGCCCCTCTCGAAGGCGACGGCGCGGGTGCGCCACACCTCGAGCACCACCTCCACCCAGCGCGACTCAATCTCGTGGAGGCGCTTCAGCACGTTCCTCCGGAGCACGGAGGTCGCGGGGGTGTGCCGGGGCGACCCCCTGCAGGCTGAGCGGAGGCGGAGGATGAGGATGGTCGCCAGAGGGAGCACGACGCTCAGCCCCGGCTGCGCCGGGAAGACGAAGGCGGCTGACGCGGGGGGGGTGGGGGTGGGCCCCTCCGCGGCCCCCGCCTTCTCCCTCCCCGCGCCGAGCGCCGCAGATGTGTCGAAGTAAAACGATCCCCCGGAAGCACCGCCCCCACCGCCACCGAGAGCCCCTGCGATCCGATTCGCAAACTCCTCCATCTCCGGAGCTCCATAGAGGAACAGGAGGAGGTGCTCCAGAGCCTCCCCGACAGGCACCGCGGAGTACTTCGGGGTGAGAAGTGAGGAGGCGGTGGTGAGGGAGGGGCGGACCCCCGGCCCGGCGGGGGCACACCCCGGGGCGAGGTCGTCTGTGATGTAGATCTTGCAGGGGATGCGGCGCAGGGAGATGGCTTCAGTCGCCCCGATGTAGAGCGACCGGCAGAGGGACCGGGTGGTGACCAGGTCTGGGGGGGGGAGGAAGCTGCAGACCTGTGTGCAGACGGAGAGGGGGAGGCCGAGCATGGTGTTGTCTGCGTCGTAGTCGCAGGCGAGGCAGGATGCGATGTCGGAGCAGTATGCCGCGAAGAGGGAGCGGCGCACCGCGGTGCACGTCACGGAGGCGACGGTGCGTTGCGTCATTTCCTCATGGCATGCGTCGATGAGGCTGCAGCTCTGCAGGATGACCCCGGCAGGCAGCGCCTTCCCCAGCCCGACCTCCCTCCGCCGCACCATCCCCACGAGCTCGCGGCACGCTTCGGCGCGGGGTTGCCGCAGCAGCACCGCCTCGATCACACCCATCTCCCGCCGGTTCGCCTCCCGATCCTTCTCCTCCTGTGCGTGCATCCGCGACTTGCCCCACGCAGCGATGCCCGCAGGTGGTGCCGGTGCCGCCGGTGGAGCTGCGGCAGGCTGTGCTGTTCGGAGCGCGCCTTGCGCCCGCGCAGTGCGGCTGCGCGGGTTGTTGGGTTGCGGTTGTGCCATTTTGAGGGGGGAGAGGAAGGGGGGGGTAGGGAGAGACGCCCCCCCCGTCAGCGCAGCCTGGAGGTGGGGGAAGTGTGGTCGGGTGTGATCGCCCTTGAGTGCGTGTGTTGTTGTGCTGTGTGGGCAGTCGTAGGCTTGTGTTGGGCATGCAAATAAACGCACCGTGGTCACTATCAGCCGTCAAGGTGGGGGGTGTGGCTGGGGGTGTTCTGTGCACACGGACCCGGCAGGGACGGCCCCAAAAGGATAAGGCGTTGTTTGTGGCAGCGTCACGGGCAGACCCTCACCAACCCCCAGTCAGCACTGGGGCGGGGCGCTTCACCACATCCTTCAGCGCCGCACGCGAAGCTGCGATCGCAGACATCTTTAGAGACGAGAGACTCAGAGAGGGGAAAAGCAAGACTCGCGTTGTGGTGGGTGCGTGGGGTGGAGGGATCGATACTGACACAGTGTCGCTTGTGCTTGACTGTGCTCGACTGTTAAAGAATGTGTGTGTGTGTGGAAGCGTCAACGCAGCACAAACAAAAGCGTAGCAACCGTGCTTCCTTCTTCCTTAATGATGCGTTGACGCTTCCACCACCCTAGAGCCTGATGCTTTGATGTGGGTGTGGAGCACATGTGAACACGAGATAGCTAGACACACAGAAAAGGAACAGGGTCGTCGGAAGCACTCCTACACTTTTACGCATCATAAATGTGCTCAAAAATAACGAGCAAAGAGCGGCTGTGTACTGGAGTGATCTACTGGGGTTCCCAGTTTCGAGTGTGGGGGGGTTGCCAGCAAAAGGTCCAGCTTTTGGGTCCAACACCGGATGCTGGACCTCCGTGTAGGGTTCACGGTCCACGACATCCCTGGCCAATTTTTCCTGAAGAAAAGTGTAACCAGTGCAAAGAACGGAAGGTGTACCGCAAGCACAGAAGCAGATGTGTTTGCCTAGGTGCTGCCCTCACGCGAAATGTCACACACAGCACACACGTTCACAGACGAGTAGTTTGATGTGAAGACCCACCTCCCACACGGGCTGAGTGCAACACCTTCACCCTTTGATTCCACTTGTCCTAAACGCTGCAAGGTGCTGAGGTTGTACAACACGGTGGTCGTCGGGTGGGACACTGCCACAACACCTGGCTGTGACACGGCAAGCAGGTACGGGCCATGAGAGAGGAAAACAGCACGGATGCAGGTGAGGGTGGTTGTGCACCACACCTGGAGAGACTTGTCTGCAGAGCACGACACCAGGTGCTGTTCGTCGTTGGTCAGGGAAACATGGTGCACACAGTGTGTGAGCTCAGACAGGGTGTCGGTGTGGGTGAGGGTGCTGATGTCATACACACGGATGGTCTTGTCGTTTGACCCGGTGAAGATCCTCGTAGTTGACACTGCAATCCCAGAAATAGTCGCCCTGTGCCCCTCCAGCACTGTGGCGCTTGGTATGCCCTCCAAGTCCCAGACACACACTTTCCCAGCCTCGTCACCCGACACGAGACGTCCATCGTGTGTCCACGCTCCGCTGTACACATCTGTGTTGTGATTCTCCAGACACCACACCCGTCCCCACGTTGCTGTTAGCCACACGCAGATTGTGGTGTCCTGTGAGCACGTTGCGAGCCACGTCCCGCAGACTGAGAATGCTGTGTGCCAGATCGCTTCCCCCCCATGGGATAGGTCCGCCACCGCACCAGCAGTCGTGGTGTCAAACACATTGATGTGCCCTGTATCGTCGCCCACCGAACACAGCGTGCCACACCTCGACAGTGCGACGCTGATAACATTCTCGTCAATCCCGCCGTAGACAGCCGGTGCCTTGACGTGTGGCCATGTCGGCACGAGCTGGACACCGTCCCCAGCCTCCAGACCCGTGTCGGCAACACGCTCTGCATCGTCCAGGTCCTCGTCACACCCTTCGATGCGTGCCGCCAGCACAGCAGCCTCGCGGTCTGCGTTGATGGAACCCGCGAACATCTCCTTGAGCGCATCCGCCTTCAGGTTGAGCACGGTCCCGCCATCCGGAACACCGACGACACAGCTCCGCCCGCTGTCGGCATGCCGCACTGTCACGTCCATCCTTTTCCCTCTCTTCCCCTCCCTGACAACCCCACGGTGCTCACAAGACGTGCTCTTCTGACATGGGTGAAGGTGCTGTTGGTGGGCAGGGCGAGGCGGTGTGTCGACTGCGTCTGAGGTTGGGACCATTACACTGCACAGAACAAGGGGGCGTGGTTGGGAGGGGCTTGGGAGAGTGGGGGCAGAGGCTGTCTGCAAACACTGTGTTTTCCTGAGCAATCGCACCTCAGATGCAGTGCACGCTGCCTCCAACCAGCAGGGTCAGAAGGTGTTGTGCTGGGGTGAGGCAAGGGGCATGGCAGTGCACCGTAAGCACAAGCAGATGTGTTTGCCTAAGCGCTGCCCTCACGCAGAACGCCAGACCCAACACACACATTCACAGAAGTGTATTTTGATGCGTTGCTTAATGTGAAGACCCACCTCCCACACGGGCTGAGTGCAACACCAATGCCCTTTGCTTCGGTTTGTCCCAAGCACTGCAAGGTGCTGAGGCTGTACAACTCGGTATGACGAGAAAGGGACACTGCCACAACATCACCTGGCTGTGACACGGCAACCACGTAGGCGCAATCAGATAGTACAACAGTACGAATGCAGGTGAGGGCGGTTGTGCACCACACCTTGAGAGACCTGTCGTCAGAGCACGACAGCAGGCGTTGCTCGTCCTTGGTCAGAACGATGTGGTTAACATCCTGTGTGTGCTCAGACAGGGTGTCGGTGTGGGTGAGGGTGCTGATGTCATAAACACGGATGGTCTTGTCGCAAGATCCGGTGAAGATCCTCGTAGCGGATACTGCAATCCCATAAACAGCATCGCTGTGCCCCTCCAGCACTGTGGCACTTGGTGTGCCCTCCAAGTCCCAGACATACACCTTCCCAGCATCGTCACCGGACACGAGACGTCCATCGTGTGTCCACGCTACACTCCACACTTCTGTGTTGTGCTCCTCCAGACACCACAGCTGTTCCCACGTTGCTGTCAGCCACACGCAGATTGTGTTGTCATCTGAGGACGTTGCCAGCCACTTCCCACAGACTGAGAATGCTGTGCACCAAATCGTGTGCACCCCATGGGCTAGGTCCGCCACCATACCAGCAGTCGTGGTGTCAAACACATTGATGTGCCCATTCTCGCACCCCGCTGAAAACAGCGCTCCACACCTCGACAGTGCGACGCAGTTTAGAAACCCATCATGATCACCACGTTCGTAGACAGCCGGTGCCTTGACGTGCGGCCACGTCTGCACGAGCTGGACACCGTCCCCAGCCTCCAGACCCGTGTCGGCAACACGCTCTGCATCGTCCAGGTCCTCGTCACACCCTTCGATGCGTGCCGCCAGCACAGCAGCCTCGCGGTCTGCGTTGATGGAACCCGCGAACATCTCCTTGAGCGCATCCGCCTTCAGGTTGAGCACGGTCCCGCCATCCGGAACACCGACGACACAGCTCCGCCCGCTGTCGGCATGCCGCACTGTCACGTCCATCCTTTTCCCTCTCTTCCCCTCCCTGACAACCCCACGGTGCTCACAAGACGTGCTCTTCTGACATGGGTGAAGGTGCTGTTGGTGGGCAGGACGAGGCGGTGTGTCGACTGCGTCTGAGGTTGGGACCATTACACTGCACAGAACAAGGGGGCGTGGTTGGGAGGGGCTTGGGAGAGTGGGGCAGAGGCTGTCTGCAATCACTGTGTTTCCTGAGCAGTCGCACCTCAGATGCAGTGCACGCCGCCTCCAACCAGCAGGGTCAGAAGGTGTTGTGCTGGGGTGAGGCAAGGGGCATGGCAGTGCACCGTAAGCACAAGCAGATGTGTTTGCCTAAGCGCTGCCCTCACGCGAAATGTCACACACAGCACACACGTTCACAGAAGGGTTGCTTGATGTGAAGACCCACCTCCCACACGGGCTGAGGGCAACACCTTCACCCTTTGACTCCACCTGTCCCAAGCACTGCAAGGTGCTGAGGTTGTACAACACGGTGGTCTTCGGGTGGCGGGACACTGCCACAACACCTGGCTGTGTGTGTGACACGGCAACCCGGAAGGAGGTCCCTGGCAGGACAACAGTACGGATGCAGGTGAGGGTGGTTGTGCACCACACCTGGAGAGACTGTCCAGAGCACGACACCAGGTGCTGTTCGTCGTTGGTCAGGGCAATGTGGTCCACACAGTGCGAGAGCTCAGACAGGGTGGCGGTGTGGGTGAGGGTGCTGATGTCATACACACGGATAGTCTTGTCCCATGACCCGGTGAAGATCCTCGTAGTTGACACTGCAATCCCATCAACAGTGCTTCTGTGCCCCTCCAGCACTGTGGCACTTGGTGTGCCCTCCAAGTCCCACACACACACTTTCCCAGCATCGTCACCCGACACGAGACGTCCGCAGTGCGTCCACCCTGCACTCCACACTGTGTCGTCACCCTGCAGACACGACACCTGTTCCCACGTTGCTGTCAGCCACACGCAGATTGTGTCATCCCGTGAGCACGTTGCGAGCCACGTCCCGCAGACTGAGAATGCAGTGCAGCAAATCGTGTCCTCCCCATGTGTGAGGTCAGCCACCACACCAGCAGTCGTGGTGTCAAAGACATTGATGCGCCCGTCATCAGAGCACACTGAACACAGCGTGCCACACCTCGACAGTGTGATGAAGTTGATAGTTCTGTTGCCGTCACGTTCGCCACGTTCGTAGACAGCCGGTGCCTTGACGTGCGGCCACGTCTGCACGAGCTGGACACCGTCCCCAGCCTCCAGGCCCGTGTCGGCAACGCGCTCTGCATCGTCCAGGTCCTCGTCACACCCTTCGATGCGTGCCGCCAGCACAGCAGCCTCGCGGTCTGCGTTGATGGAACCCGCGAACATCTCCTTGAGCGCATCCGCCTTCAGGTTGAGCACGGTCCCGCCATCCGGAACACCGACGACACAGCTCCGCCCGCTGTCGACATGCCGCACTGTCACGTCCATCCTTTTCCCTCCTCTTCCCCTCCCTGACAACCCCACGGTGCTCACAAACAGACGTGCTCTTCTGACAATGGGTGAAGGTGCTGTTGGTGGGCAGGACGAGGCGGTGTGTCGACTGCGTCTGAGGTTGGGACCATTACACTGCACAGAACAAGGGAGCGTGGTTGGGAGGGGCTTAGGAGGATGGGGGCAGAGGCTGTCTGCAATCACTGTGTTTTCCTGAGCAATCGCACCTCAGATGCAGTGCACGCTGCCTCCAACCAGCAGGGTCAGAAGGTGTTGTGCTGGCCCCAGCACACCTTCTGACCCTGCTGCATCCTTGCCGCACCCCATGTGCCTCGGCGGTGCTGTCGCCTGCGGGAAGGCCTCGTCGCCTGCCCCCGTCGACACAGCGGAAGGGGGACCGAGCGTTCGCCGGCAAAACTGTGTATCAGTGCAAATCTGAAAGGGAAAGAAGAGAAGAGCCGAAGGGTATTCGTCGATCGACACAGAAAAAGGATTGCCGGGTTTCTTTTGCTTTGTTTGTGCAAACCTTCTCGTCACCTGCACGTTGGGGCGTGGAGTGTAGGTGAACAAAACATTGCTCCCACTGCAACCTTTTTAGTTCTGAACGCCTTCCGTGAGCACGGTGCGTTTCACACGATAAACACCCTGGTGTTCAGTCCAAATTGCGTAGTGCGTGTGTAGCTCGGGCGTGATTTTGCGTAAATTCGTGCACATTTTCTGCGAAGCATTTTCGACATCACCACACAGGCTAGCCTGTTTGTTTAGTGTAGGTCCTGCCCCCAGCCCCAACAGAGGGCCTACTGGACCAAGGGCAAGGGCAAGGGCAAGAGAATGGGAATGGCAAAAAAGGAATAGGGAATAGGGAAAAGGGAAAAGCAGAAAATGGGTGCCCCCACCCGCCTTCGGAGTGTGGTGCCAGCTCCCGGTAGGTTGCGGCAGCGGCACACTGCTGCACTGCTATCAACACAAGCAGCCTGTCTTAATATCCCTTTCCCTCTCTGGTCCAGAATGGAAGACGCATAAAACCCGCCTGTGCAAACACACCCTGAAGGCACCTTGTAAGGACATAACCCCGAGAATAACGGAAAGCGCATCAACCGTGAATAACTATACTTCTTCATGCGTTGCGGCACCACCCTAGAGCCTGCTGTCTTGACGTGGGTTACTGCCGCCTGTGTGCTGCCCTTCACTGAGGGCTGTGCGATGCGTCGAGGCATCCTACAGGTAGAGATTCATGCGGGAATCCACTTGCACCCGGCAGCGAGGGCACTTGTCACAACGGTGCGCGCACTCGCCGCAGAGCGCGTGCCCACAGGGGACGAGCACCTGCTTCGATTCCATCGGTGTGAGGCACGTCGTCCGCGGTGTGCGCCTGTGGCAGTGTCGACTGCGACAGGAACAGATGCTCGACAGCACCTCCTTGCAACCGCGCGTGTCGATGTTACGTTTACCTGCAAGCTCTGTTCGGATCAGCCTCTGTGGCAGAGGCAACGAGTACCGCTTCACAAGGCTGGCACGGTTGACCTTGGGCTTGAAGGCGCGCAGCCCCTTCATGTCTTTAAAGGTAATCGAGTGCAGCTGTCCGCTGAAGTGGATGAGCGCGTTGGTGTCCTGTAGATAGCCGTAGCCCTGCAGATCGAGCACCGATGGCGCCAAGAAATCGACTTCGGCTAAGAGTACAGTGTCGCGCGCACCGCTCCCCGTGAAGGTGACCTGCATCTTGCCATTCTCCGGAGAGCAGGACAGCTCGATGTCGCCGTTGTCAAGGGGTATCACGATCATGGAAACCAACGAGCAGTCCCTTATCCGACCCTGCCTGCGCGAGGTACTCCGTCACCTGGGTGTGGGCGTGGGTGCAGGATTCCTAATCAGGAGACTGCAGGCAAGAGAAGGAAGCCACCGAAACCGGCCCCAATTGACACGAAACGCCAAACTTGGGAAGTGGGGGGGGCTACCCTCACATGAGTGTGAGGAAGAGAAATGGAACACAATCGCCAGTTCGTCGCCTGGTTGACCGTCATGTGAGGGGAGGGGGCGCCAACAACAGCAGGGTTGGTGCCTCCTTGGCCCGACACTTGGAAAAGTGCCGGAGCAGAAGCAATGAAAACCTGTGGAATGGTCGTCGAACGGAAGAGCTGCGAGGGCTGCACTGAAAAGCGAGCCATCCTAACGAAACAGACACCACACTGACACAGCTTCACACACAGTGAATACCACAACACGTTATCAGGAGGACCAACGCGGAGGCTACTGGGCAACATCCTTTGGGTGCGTCTTCTGCTCTGTGGCTGCTCTCTTACTGTCGGGAGAGGCCATTCGGGAGTTCGTGGGATGTTCATTATGACAGATCACTGTCTTCAGCCCAGACTCGACCTCATACACGACGGCGTCATCCTGCGGCACACGTGCTGTGGTGGGACGCAGCATCTCGCGCACAGCACCCGGTGGTGCCTCCGCCGTGTACAGGCACCGCAAGTGCATCGACAGTGCCAGACGCCGCAGCGCAAGGCTCGCTTCCACAGCACCGCCTGACGCAGTCAGAAAGCGTTGCCGTGCCGTCCCCACGTCTCCGTGTTCGACAGGCCCGCTCGCGATACCAAGCGTCGCCACCATCTGTCCTTCACCGTGCCGCAACACACGCTGTGCAAACCGCAGTGCGCTCTCTGCGTGTGCGGTCCTCTTCTTCCCGACGTTCCACCCGATGAAGAAGTTGTTGCCGAGAAGGGACAGCAGCACACCGCCACTCTGTTCCAGCAGCGGCACGATACCCGACAGTGCGCTGTCGACCTCGTCCAGTGACATGCTGCTGAGTGTGGTTGCGGCAACAGTTGCGTCCTGTCGTGTGGTGCTGCGCATCATCACCACGTTGTCGCTTGCCTGTGACCCATGCGAACTGTGTCGGGACGGTGCAAAGGACGGTGCACCTGCCTGCAGAGGACGGCCCTCACGGCCCTGCAGGGAGGCAGGCCACACGCTGCACACAGGCACAGGCTCGCTCACACCCTTCAGGTCGGTGGACACCGCGTTGCTTGCATATGCACCGACACACCCGGACACCCCACGCACACACGCCCACAGCTCGGCAGGCACCGCAACTGCACCAGGCACACACACAGACTCGAGGCGTGCAGCCACGTTCACTGTGTGTCCGAAGTAGTCCACACGCCCGGTCAGCGTGTTCGTCTCCAGCGTCACAGGACCCTCGTTCACACCGACACGCACCGTCAGCCCGCCCCACATCTCTGTCGGGCTGCAGATCCCGACCTCCAACAGCGCAGCAGGCCACTCCGCCGCAAGCAGATTCTCCTGCACGTCAAGCCCAAAGCACACACCCGCATGAGCATCCTCGAACGCAACCATGAAGGAGTCCCCGATTGTCTTCACCTCGTACCCGCCCCACGCAGACAGTGCAGATCGCATCACCGTGTTGTGAACCACCATCGCCTTCTTCATCGCATCGGGTGCCGCCTCCCAGATCGATGTGGACGCACGGATGTCGGTGAACACGATTGCCGCTCGCTCGCTCTTCGCACCAGGTGCAGCAGCTGCTGCACTGTGCGGGGGCATCATGAATGATTGACGCGAGTCCTGCTGTTCCTCCAGCAGCACGGCAGGGAGGTACGGGCGGTACGCACGCAGGTTCTGCTCCAGCCTGTGAAGGGCCTCGTGCATCGCTGCAGGCAGCCGCCCCTCCGCCTCCGCCTCCTGCAGCATCTCCGCCACGGTGTCGACGTCGTAGCCCGCCAGAAGTTGTGCAATCGCCTCCACAGTCTCGATGGTCCGTCCCATCGCCGCCTTCTTCCTCTCGGCTGACTCTGCGAACCCGCGTGTGGCGATGAAGTCAATGAGAAGCACCGTCAATGTAACCTGCATCTCGTTGAACCCTGTGACTCCGTTCACAGGACACGGCGGATGATTACACTGCACAGTCTCCTGCAGACGCTCCCACCTGAGTGAGTCCGGTGCCGACCCAGGCAGGTCGTACAGACCAAAACGCAGCATATTCTCTGCTGCAATGATGACGACCCACACGGCTGCGACCGCTGTCAATCCTGTCGCGAACCGCCTCCCGAGACCGACCACCAGTGACATGTCCGCGAGAAGCACGAACATACTCCATACAGGCGGCGACCCCACCATCCGCACAACGAGGTCGAGCACCATCACTCCGATGGCACTGATCACGATGTACATTCGTATGATGATGATGTTGTGTGTCAGGTGCACGCGGCACACGCACAGCGTGACCATCACGACGTTGGAGCTCCACTGGGATGCGAGAACAGAAATCAGCAGTGCCCACCCCGGCGAGCCGAGGATCAGTACCACCTGCACGGCAGCACATATGCTGCTCACCAAGAACACCATACGCCTGTTGTTGCGCGCCTTGCCCTTCAGCCTCCCGTCCATCGAGATGACCCCTTCGAACCAACCCATCGCCATTGCGGACGTTGATGGTGCGTGTGTGTGTGCAGACGCGGCACTTTCCAAGTGACAATGGACGATGCTCCGCACACACAGCAACCCCCCCCCCCCACCCCCGCAAATGATTTCCTGTCTGTGCGGGTGCCGTAGATGCGGAGTGTTGTCTATCGAACATGTTGAGGAGTGCAACCTCTGGACAGCACTGTCGCCAAAACTATTGTCTGAGGTGACGTGTGTGGCGTTCTCGCCATTGCAGACCACCTCAGAGTCGCCCCCTATCATTCCTCCTCTGGTGGGGCTGGACGGGCGTGAGCAACTGACATTCGAGCACTTTCTCACTTCATAGAAGATGGCCCCCATTGCGTCTCAAACAGCATTGCTTTGCAGCCAAGCTTGGCAAATCAGCTCACTCTTTAATTTAGCCTCTTCTCGCTTATCTGCACTTCTAGGCAAAGCACCCCAATACGCATTCAGTCGAGATCAAACCGAAGAGGGGTGGTCACCATCTCCACACCACTGCGAGGCACACACGAGGATGCGGTGGATCCCTCCACACCCGTACACCCCCTCACCCATCCCCCCCGAAAGAGGACTTCGTGACTCTGACTCTGCACCGACGGCATTGTGCCAGCTCAGGCTCGGCGGAAGCCGATCCACTTGGAGGCATTGCGGTTGTGACGAGAGGTGTTCCTCTGGTGACCTGTGCCGAGGCGGCAGCGCAACACGTGAGGGTCAAACTTTTTGCATCTGCAGCTCAGGAAGGGCGAGGAGAGCTGGTGGGTATTCGTCGATCGCGAGAACACCGCCACACACACGCCTGCTGCGGGTGTGGTGTGTCGTGCGCGACCGGGGGTGAGGTGGGTGCGGAGTGGCTGAGACGCAAGCCTGCCATCCCACAACATCTCGACATGTACACCCCAAGGCATACTAAGGAAGAGCTTCAGACATCCTGAGGTGTGTGTCGGGTGGGTGTGGTGCAGCACCGCCCGGAAGAAAGGACGGCACCACGCACGCACACGATGGAGCGGGAGGCGACTGGGACACAACAGGGTGGGGTGCGTTGGGGAGTGCACCTGTTCGGGTGGGTGGCAGCCAGCCTGCTCCTCTGCAGCTACACATAGACAGCAAGGGGTGTGGTGTGCCCCAGCAGGCTGATGGTGCTGTGTGCCTGCCTGTGGCGCTCGCCTGCCATCTCAGCCGCCTGCTGCACGTCGGTCCCAGACAGGTACGCACGCATCGCAGCGTTGTAGGGTTCCCACTCTGCAGCACCCTTCCCGATATGGTACATCCACTCCCCATTTTCCAACGTTTCTTTCGACGTGTCTTGTGTGCCGGTGACGAGCTCGTACACACGACACAACGCGTCCCCGACACCTTCGTCCCAACACAGAGGTGTGCCGCCGCGTGCATCCGCCTTGGCCAGATGCACCATCCTCGGCACAAGCAGCAGCACGTGCTCGTGTTCTGCGTCCTGTCGGAGTGCGGTGTTGCACACCACGTCCAGCCCGAGAGCACGCGCAGCACGCTCCATCCCACACGCCAGGACAGGCAGCACCCCAAGCAGGCTGAACCGCCGCATCTCCGAACACCCCGTGTCCCCGCACAGGACGTGTCCCGACGCCGCTCCGATGTTGACACGCAAGGGCACACGTGCGACGCTGTCACCCCTCTGCAAACCGTCGCTCTGAACCGCCCGCACGATCTGCTGTGCTGCACCTGCAGTTGCAGTGGCGTGCAAGAGGCACGGACGGGAAGTGTTGAAGGAGGCAAGGATGCGGTCACCGACGAACACGTCCACCAGACCACGGCGTGACTCCACTGCCGACATCGTGTTGGTCAGCAGCATCTCGAAGAACGACGTGAAGGTGCGGGGGTCCTCCTCCAGACACGCCAGTGCGTTGCGTGTGTTCACCACAAGCAGTGTTGACCGTACGGTCTTCAAGACACCCAACACTTTCGCTGCACCAGTGCGAGGCACATCGACAGCGTCGATGATCGAACTGTTGGATTTGCTCGAGATTGTTTCCGTTGGGGAACGCCGAACGGACGGACAGTCATCGCTGCCTTCGTACTTCTGTGCAGGGAGGCACGACTTCGGGAGGTACGGGCGGTACGCACGCAGGTTCTGCTCCAGCCTGTGAAGCGCCTCGTGCATCGCTGCAGGCAGCCGCCCCTCCGCCTCCGCCTCCTGCAGCATCTCCGCCACGGTGTCGACGTCGTAGCCCGCCAGAAGTTGTGCAATCGCCTCCACAGTCTCGATGGTCCGTCCCATCGCCGCCTTCTCCCTCTCGGCTGACTCTGCGAACCCGCGTGTGGCGACGAAGTCGATCAGCAGCACTGACAAAGCAATGTACATCTCGTTGAAGCCTGTGACTGCTTTCACAGGACACGGGGGATGGGTACACTGCACAGTCTCCTGCAGACGCTCCCACCTGAGTGAGTCCGGTGCCGACCCAGGCAGGTCGTACAGACCAAAGCGCAGCATATTCTCTGCTGCCATGATGGCAACCCACACGGCTGCGACTGCTGTCACCCCTGTTGCAAACCGCTTTCCAAGCCCGATCACCAGCGACAGGTCTGCGAGAAGCACGAACACGCTCCAGACAGGCGCCGCCCCAATACGCATGTTGAGGTCGAGTGCCATGACGATGGTGGCACTTGCTGCGATGTAGATTCGTATGATGTTGTGTGTCAGGTGCACACGGCAGACGCAGAGTGCTAGCATCACGATGTTGCTGCTCAGGAGGAGCACCAGAAATACAGTCATCTGTGGCCATCGTGGCGCTGCTAGAACCAGGACGACCTGCACGACACTGCAGATGCTGCTCACCAAGAACATGAGGCGCCTGTCGATGCGTGCCTTGCCCTGCAGCCTCCCGTCCATCGAGATGACCCCTTCGAACCAACCCATCGCCATTGTTGCGCGTCGACGGTGTGCCTGCAGATGAGCAAGCTTGGTGTGCTCTTCAGAAAGTCACTCCCACCATTCAGAAGCAACCGCTCTTAGCCCGTATTTTGTTTGTTGATGTGTTGACGCTTCTACACACAAACCCTGAAGTGCTGATACACCCTGAGCCTGATGGAGCAGGGGTGCCAACTGAAGCAATTTTTCAGCCAACGCTCTGAGACAAAAATTATTGGTCCCCAAAAAACACGTTCGTGGGTTCCCCGGGCCATTTTGAGGTGATTGTGCGACATGTCCGAAATCAGAGGTCCCAACCGAGAAAAAATTCTCACAAAAAAAACCCGCCAACGCATTTTACATTGACAGCGACACGACACAGGCGCGTGTACAATGCGAACTTTGGACAAAAATGTACACAAACTGACTACTTGTCGAAGAAGGATGGTTGGAAGATCACGGGGTGGTGTGGGCGCAGCGGAGTATGCGGGCGGCCGCTGTACCCACGGACAAGTGTTCGGCTGCTCCGCCACAGCATCGGTCTGCTGCCACCTGACCGCAGCAAACGTGCACAGCAGGCCGGCAGATGCGTCAGTCCCCTCGACTAGTCCAGGTACGCGTATGCCGTACGCACTTTCTGAAAAACGCGCTGCACATAGTGGGTGGCTGAGCCCCGGATTTTGCTCTTGCCTTCACAGATGGTCCCTTGCCGCACACTGGCGAGTTACACACAAACACATGCAAGCATACTGCAAAGGCTTAGCCATGTAAGTCATAGCCGTCTCCTGTGTTACACAGAGTCCCGAACGCACGCGCCGTACGCGTACGCACGCCACCACTGGACAAGTCGGGCCCCCAACCCTGCCACTCTGCCACATCTCCCACCCACCTCCACAGTTTACAGTCGTGAAGCTTCCGGGAAGGGCCTGTTCCCAAAGGGGAAGCTTGACATCAAACTCGCCGGGCCACACTTCAAGAAACCCGAGACCATCCTGAAGAGCAGGACGAAGGGGAAGGGCTCCACCACACCGCGCTCACCGAATCGGCCCACTCGTCGGGTCGCCAAGTCGATTTTCAATTCGATGCCGAAAGGCAGATATGCACTCCAGGATTCGGTAGTCGGGAGCCCCGACAAGTCGGTCTAGTCGGCGGCGACGAGTCGCCGATCACTGCGTCGTGAAAGGAATAGTTGTGGAGGGGAAGCTCAAGCCTTCGAGGCAGAGGTAGCCGTCACTTCTTGGCGGGAGAATGACTCGCCAGGTACGTTTTGCCGTTTAGCAATGGCAAGCCCGTGTGCAGTGCTTAGAATACACACCGAGATGAAAGTTGGCAGCGTCCGGAGGGACTGACAGCATTGCCAAGAGGGGCCTGATGTGAGACTGAGGGAAACAGGGGGCACGGAACCTGGGCCCCGAACGAGTAGAATCCAACTGTGGACCGAGTCGTCAGAATGCATCCAAATAGCCGGCGACGAATGATCCCCACCTGGGGCCGGGAGTACAGGCGCGTGTAAGCTCGCCCTTGTGTCAGCAGAAGAGCACTTGTGTTGTGCGCCAACTCGGGGAAAACAAAAACAACACTCCGCGGCCAGTGGAGGTTGCAGTTGATATCCAAAACCTGCCTAGTAGGCTGATCTTCTTGACATTGGCAGGATACAAATCACGCTGACTGCAACAACAGGTGACAAATGTTCCAAATCCGTTGGGGGACTTTGCTTAGAAGAGCGGAAAAGTGAGTCGCCTCGCACGGGATGGGGGCAGACTGACACATAACAACAGAGTCAACAGAGACAGGGAGCAAATGAGACAACTCCGTGGTGTGGATATGACGAACAAAGTGTGACACGCCCACAGCGATGTTACAAATCTGCCGTGGACTTGTAACAAATGTGACAAATAGCGCAAATGTTACAAATGTTACAAATCAGTCGTGGACTTGTAACATTTGTGACAAATGCCGCAAATGTTACAAATCTTACAAATCCGCCGTGGACTTGTAGCAAATGTTACAAATGCCGCAAATGTTACAAATGTTACAAATCCGTCGTGGACTTGTAACAAGCATGCCACGGCGACTTTGTAAGATTTGTAACATTTGCGGCATTTGTAACAAATGTTACAAGTCCACGGCGGACTTGTAACATTTGTAACATTTGCGGTATTTGTAACATTTGTTACAAGTCCACGACAGATTTGTAACATTTGTAACATTTGCGGCATTTGTAACATTTGTTACAAGTCCACGACGGATTTGTAACATTTGTAACATTTGCGCTATTTGTAACATTTGTTACAAGTCCACGGCGGATTTGTAACATTTGTAACATTTGCGGTATTTGTAACATTTGTTACAAGTCCACGACGGATTTGTAACATTTGTAACATTTGCGGCATTTGTAACATTCCACCTGATTTTGACCCGAGTTTGGTGGAGTTTGGCGGAGTTTGGTGGAGTTTAGTGGAGTTTGGTGGCGTTCGGTGGTGTTGTGCGGTGTTGTGTGGTGGTTCCCTGCAAAAAATCGAATGTCCTATGGGGCGGAGGGCGCTGGGGACTGGGCAGTGGCCGCTCCACATGCCCTTCCCCTCGTGACTTACACCCGGTCGCCACCCCACTTCACGAAAAACATGACTTCGCAGCAACAGGGTCATGCTTGCGGCGGTATGCAACCACCAGGACAGCCTGTTTCGGGTTCGCAAAGCCTGGTACGCTGCCTTGCCGTAGGGACCCAGATACTGAGGACACCCCTGTGAGAACACTGAGGGAAGATGTTGGGCTAGCCTAGTTGAAGCAGGCTTCGGGGTGACCGAGGCAGAGCACCCTGCCCAGAACATGAACAAGACTGTTCGACTGACGGGGAAGAACCTGGTGGGCAGGTGTGGTCTTCGGTGCAATGCTTGGAGATATCAGGAGCCTTCTCTTCAAGGCTACCACTGATGTTGGACTTGGCCTTCGCTCCTGTGAGCAGTGAAAAAAGTGAGGGACGCCGTTCTTCCCCTCTGACTGACGACCAGTCATGACGTAGCGAAGGACCTTGAATGGGGTTTGAACCCGAGAGAGTCAATACTCAACCAAAGGTATTCTCCAGGACCTGGAACGGAACGGACGATACGAACGCTCCACCGTGCGCACGGACCTGTCTGCGACTCTACAAGGAACCACGGGGTGGGGCGCGCACATCACCTCGGAGGCCTCAAGGAGCCTGCCTGACCTGCACGACTCCGCTGCGCCAGCTACAAGGCGGAGCTCGGGAGCATCCCACCGACCTACAGCAAGGCAGGGGGTGATGATCATCTGGAGACCTGAGCCCATGCAGGATCGGAGAGACGCGAAGGCCTTATCCACAGATGATCCACCTGAGGGAGACCACCATCCACCTCCTTCGGACAGACCACACAGCCTTGTCGATGACCACAGCAGCCGGACACAGACCAGTACGTGTACCCTGCCTGCAGCACCGGGCCACGCCCCATCGAGGGCCTCCCTTCTTTCGCCACGAGCCAAGCCGGAACCCCCTCACCGCCACCAACGAACTGTTGCTGCACCGCGACAAGGAGGCAGCCCGCTACCTGGCTGCAGCAGGGGAACTGGGCACAGCGAGGTACTTCAGCCATTCAGCTTCATGCGACTTTAGGAAGGGATGGCCTCACCTAAAATGGCTGGAAATCCTGTGCGGCCGCTGAAATTTGAGCCGGACTACGGGCGGCCATCTCGCGACTCCCACTTGGCACACAGGCAATGCGAGTCGCATTCTCGGGGGTACCCACCACCCGTAAACCCCAGCACACCACCTGCCCGCCTCAGGCACAACTTGACGGTGTACTCATCTGGCGATACGCGTGCTCGTCTTTCTTCTCCGCGGTGGCGATGCTGAAGATGCAGTCCACGTTCGTCATACTCAGCCAGGTCTGCAGACACTCCACCACGTACGGCCAAAGGCGGGGAGGAGGGCCGCCTTGGCTTTCTTCCAGAAGGCCAAGGGGGTGTCGGCAACAAGGTGTGCCGCACTCAGGACCAGGTAGGCCTTGAACTCCTCCCGACAACATCCTCGTGGAAAACAGTAAAAATTGCACCCCTGGCCCCCTGTCGAGCGGAGAAACCCTCAAAATACCCTGTGAGAACCACCTCCGTGTCAATATGTGGACAGACTTGAACACGTCGCGTGACGGCTACACCACCCAAACTGCCTCCAGCTGCCTTCAGGCAGACTACTTGGAGAATTGAATGTGTGATGCAGCGTGCGAGTCGAATATAGTGAAGAGGAGACGGTTTCATTGACCAACTACCTGTCTACCCATTCTCGCATGCGAGAATGCGATTCGCATTGCCTGTGTGACTAGGACACGCATTCGCGTCTCAGACTCGTACCCAGACTCCCGCTAGCGGGCTAGGGGAGTTGGAGTCCACTATGTACTTGCACTCCAGGTCCCTGACTTGCACGCAGTGCAAGAACCGGGGAGGAATGCAGTGCAAGTATTGTCCGGGTGTGCAAGTGCTATCATCCTCCCTGTTTTAGGGGCAGTTGGCCTGTAGTACGGATCGAACCCGGTCTGTCCAGGAACAGGAAGTGTACCGTATGACTTCTCCTTCACCCAGCGGCGTCGTGCGGTCAAGCAAATCGGATATTCTTCCCAACGGGACCCTTCCCAAGACGAAAACCAGTACCGCATCAACCCCACAGGCCCATCTTCCCCTTACTGGGCCCGGTAGAAACGGTAGTGACCTCCATTTTGTAGCTGATTTTGGCCCGAGTTTGGTGGAGTTTGGTGGAGTTTGGCGGAGTTTGGTGGAGTTTGGCGGAGTTTGGTGGTGGTAAACTGGAGATTTTCGGAGATTGGTTTCGGGCAAAATCAGGTGGACATTTGTTACAAGTCCACGGCGGATTTGTAACATTTGTAACATTTGCGCTATTTGTAACAAATGTTACAAGTCCACGACGGATTTGTAACATTTGTAACATTTGCGGTATTTGTAACATTTGTTACAAGTCCACGGCGGATTTGTAACATTTGTAACATTTGCGCTATTTGTAACATTTGTTACAAGTCCACGACGGATTTGTAACATTTGTAACATTTGCGGTATTTGTAACATTTGTTACAAGTCCACGGCGGATTTGTAACATTTGTAACATTTGCGGTATTCGTAACATTTGTAACATTTGCGGCATTTGTAACATTTGTTACAAGTCCACGACGGATTTGTAACATTTGTAACATTTGCGGTATTTGTAACATTTGTTACAAGTCCACGGCGGATTTGTAACATTTGTAACATTTGCGCTATTTGTAACGTTTGTTACAAGGCCACAAAGGGTAAAACAGGTGAAAAAAGTGAAAAACCGTTTTTTGACCCAAAAAATGGCATTTCCTGGGGTGCGACCAATTGCGACCAGACCCAAACATGCCCAAAAAAACATATTTTTGGTGGGCTGGGTCTCGCATTCACCTTGTGTAATTCTAAATAATTTTTGTCTCACCAAAACCCCTAACGTTGGCACCCCTAGATGGAGGGTGGGGTTAGTGTGATAGAGATGCCTGCTGTGTGGTGGGTGGCTTTCTACTCACACAAGTGAGCGGAAAAATACTTCACGACCCAGAGTCGGCTAGCCTCTTCTTGCTTATCTGCACTTCTAGGCGAAGCACCCCAATACGCATTCAGTCGAGGTCAAACCGAAGAGGGGTGGTCACCATCCCCACACCACTGCGAGGCACACACGAGGATGCGGTGTATCCCTCCACACCCGTACACCCCCTCGCCCACCCCCCCCGAAAGAGGACTTCGTGACTCTGACTCTGCACCGACGGCATTGTGCCAGCTCAGGCTCGGCGGAAGCCGATCCACTTGGAGGCATTGCGGTTGTGACGAGAGGTGTTCCTCTGGTGACCTGTGCCGAGGCGGCAGCGCAACACGTGAGGGTCAAACTTTTTGCATCTGCAGCTCAGGAAGGGCGAGGAGAGCTGGTGGGTATTCGTCGATCGCGAGAACACCGCCACACACACGCCTGCTGCGGGTGTGGTGTGTCGTGCGCGACCGGGGGTGAGGTGGGTGCGGAGTGGCTGAGACGCAAGCCTGCCATCCCACAACATCTCGACATGTACACCCCAAGGCATACTAAGGAAGAGCTTCAGACATCCTGAGGTGTGTGTCGGGTGGGTGTGGTGCAGCACCGCCCGGAAGGACGGCACCGCGCACGCACACGATGGAGCAGGAGGCGACTGGGACACAACAGGATGGGGTGCGTTGGGGAGTGGCACCTGTTCGGGTGGGTGGCAGCCAGCCTGCTCCTCTGCAGCTACACATAGACAGCAAGGGGTGTGGTGTGCCCCAGCAGGCTGATGGTGCTGTGTGCCTGCCTGTGGCGCTCGCCTGCCATCTCAGCCGCCGCCTTCACGTCGGTACCAGACAGATACGCACGCATCGCAGCGTTGTAGGGTTCCCACTCTGCAGCACCCTTCCCGATGTGGTACATCCACTCCCCATTTTCCAACGTTTCTTTCGACGTGTCTTGTGTGCCGGTGACGAGCTCGTACACACGACACAACGCGTCCCCGACACCTTCGTCCCAACACAGAGGTGTGCCGCCGCGTGCATCCGCCTTGGCCAGCTGCACCATCCTCGGCACAAGCAGCAGCACGTGCTCGTGTTCTGCGTCCTGTCGGAGTGCGGTGTTGCACACCACGTCCAGCCCGAGAGCACGCGCAGCACGCTCCATCCCACACGCCAGGACAGGCAGCACCCCAAGCAGGCTGAACCGCCGCATCTCCGAACACCCCGTGTCCCCGCACAGGACGTGTCCCGACGCCGCTCCGATGTTGACACGCAAGGGCGCACGTGCGACGCTGTCACCCCTCTGCAAACCGTCGCTCTGAACCGCCTGCACGATCTGCTGTGATGCACCTGCAGCTGCAGTGGCGTGCAAGAGGCACGGACGGGAAGTGTTGAAGGAGGCAAGGATGCGGTCGCCGACGAACACGTCCACCAGACCACGGCGTGACTCCACTGCCGACATCGTGTTGGTCAGCAGCATCTCGAAGAACGACGTGAAGGTGCGGGGGTCCTCCTCCAGACACGCCAGTGCGTTGCGTGTGTTCACCACAAGCAGTGTTGACCGTACGCTCTTCAAGACACCCAACACTTTCGCTGCACCCGTGCGAGGCACATCGACAGCGTCGATGATCGAACTGTTGGATTTGCTCGAGATTGTTTCCGTTGGGGAACGCCGAACGGACGGACAGTCATCGCTGCCTTCGTACTTCTGTGCAGGGAGGCACGACTTCGGGAGGTACGGGCGGTACACACGCAGGTTCTGCTCCAGCCTGCGAAGCGCCTCGTGCATCGCTGCAGGCAGCCGCCCCTCCGCCTCCGCCTCCTGCAGCATCTCCGCCACGGTGTCGACGTCGTAGCCCGCCAGAAGTTGTGCAATCACCTCCACAGTCTCGATGGTCCGTCCCATCGCCGCCTTCTTCCTCTCAGCCGACTCTGCGAACCCGCGTGTGGCGATGAAGTCGACAAGCAGCACTAACACGGCAACCTGCATCTCGTTGAATCCCCTGAGTGTGTTTGCAGGACACGGCGGGTGGACACAGTCCACAGTCTCCTGCAGACGCTCCCACCTGAGTGAGTCCGGTGCCAACCCAGGCAGGTCGAACAGACCAAACCTCATCATATTCTCTGCTGCCATGATGACAACCCACACGGCCGCGACTGCTGTCAGCCCTGTTGCAAACCGCTTTCCAAGCCCGATCACCAGCGACAGGTCTGCGAGAAGCACGAACAGGCTCCATACAGGCGCCGCCCCAATACGCATGTTGAGGTCGAGTGCCATGATGATGGTGGCACTTGCTGCGATGTAGATTCGTATGATGTTGGGCGTGAGGTGCACGCGGCAGACGCAGAGTGCTAGCATCACGATGTTGCTGCTCAGGAGGAGCACCAGAAATACAGTCATCTGTGGCCATCGTGGCGCTGCTAGAACCAGGACGACCTGCACGACACTGCAGATGCTGCTCAGCAAGAACATGAGGCGCCTGTCGATGCGTGACTTGCCCTGCAGCCTCCCGTCCATCGAGATGACCCCTTCGAACCAACCCATCGCCATTGTTGCGCGTCGACGGTGTGCCTGCAGATGAGCAAGCTTGGTGTGCTCTTCAGATAGTCACTTCACCATTCAGCAGCAACCGCTCTTAGCCCGTATTCGGTTTGTTGATGTGTTGACGCTTCTACACACAAACCCTGAAGTGCTGATACACCCTGAGCCTGATGGAGGGTGGGGTTAGTGTGATAGAGATGCCTGCTGTGTGGTGGGTGGCTTTCTACTCACACAAGTGAGCGGAAAAAATACTTCACGACCCAGAGTCGGGCTAAGGAGGCACCGGGACCACACAGACGATGATCGAAACCGACATTGAAATCTTGGTGTTTGTTGGAGCGACGCAGCTCAACAGAGGTCAGCTCGCATTGCGCTGAATGACTTTCTCAAGGGAAGGGGCGCACAGCGGGGCGGGGGTCGGGTGCAGTTCTGCTCGTTTCCATCTTTGGAATCTATGGGTGCCTTCGCTACCGGCAACATTTCGGCAAAACTCGGCAACGTTCACCTGCTGTGGCGTGATCATGTCGAGGTTCTGTGCCAGTTCTGTACCATGGTTGTGACAGTTCAAGGGGGTTCCAGGATCACGCCACCGACGTAATGGCATGAGCTCTGTCACGAGAGACTCTCTGCCTGCACGAGTGTGGGCAGAGGCGCTCGACATATGCAAGCAGCCAACATGCTCTACAATTCTCAATCCCAAAAAGGGGGTACACTTTGGGGGGGGGGGGGGTTTTGATTGTCGAGAGTGAAATGAGAAAGCAAGCCTCAGAAGCACCTTCTTGCAATGTTTGTCCACTTTGGGGGGGGGGGGTTAGGGGGGGTCAAATGCCACCCTTTTACGTGGACAAACACGATTTTTCAAAAAACCGGCGCAGAGGCCCCAAAGCCCCCGTAAACCCTCCAAACCCCCCCAGATCGGTCCGGAAACCCATCGAACCCCACTTTTCCACCATTCCGGGCACCTCAGGTGCCCGAATTGGGGTACCTAAATTTTGTGCCACCGTTTGGTATCGTACAGTGCCACTGTGTGGGAGGTTGGAAAAGAAAATGCCCCAACACACCACATCTGAGGGTTGCAATGCATGTTGCTTGCCAACCACGTCATCCGGTGGGTGTCAGGCGCTATGTAGGTGGCATTAGCCAGGTCTTCGATGTGTTCTGGCTTGTATATATACCTCCCTGCCACCATGCACCGGGAGGCTGCCTGTAGGTACGGAACAGTCCAGATGGTCGTGTGATTCCTGTGCAGCAGTGCTCCACAACCGGGATGTGTTGACAACGACTGTTGCAACACGAGCTGTACATTCCGGGAACACATGAAGTGCGCTGTCGTGGTACCCATTGTGCCAGAATTGGTAGTTGCTGCGGTCTACTTTGCCTGGCCCAAGAGCACTGGTACTGAACGGTGCAATATGCGTGGCGAGGTAAATACAACGGAAGCGCGCAAAGTCAATACAGCTCTCGGATGGCGGGTGGTGGTGCCACTAGTGTGTGACGTTCACTCGAGGATACAACGCATCACAATGAATCAGCAACCGTGGACCGAGTACAATACGCTCTCTGTGGCTGGTGTGGGGGACAAAGGCAGTGCCTGTGCCGCAGGCAGGGAGGTATATATACAAGCCAGAACACATCGAAGACCTGGCTAATGCCACCTACATAGCGCCTGACACCCACCGGATGACGTGGTTGGCAAGCAACATGCATTGCAACCCTCAGATGTGGTGTGTTGGGGCATTTTCTTTTCCAACCCCCCACACAGTGGCACTGTACGGTACCAAACGGTGGCACAAAATTTAGGTACCCCAATTCGGGCACCTGAGGTGCCCGGAATGGTGGAAAAGTGGGGTTCGATGGGTTTCCGGACCGATCTGGGGGGGTTTGGAGGGTTTACGGGGGCTTTGGGGCCTCTGCGCCGGTTTTTTGAAAAATCGTGTTTGTCACCCCCATTTGACCCCCCCTAGGGGGGGGGGTGGGTTTACAGACAACACAGTTCGGGCACGCTGTTATTCAGCACTGACGGTGGTTCATCACCAAGACACCGCTCCCACCGAGGGGCACGACACGGTCGCCAGTTGGGGCGCCTGATGGAGCTACAACGACGCACAGAGGCGCGTCCGGGCAGCTCTCGACCCCTCCTTCCCACGCACAACTGACCCCTAGTGACCGCAACCGTGTACCAACCACTGGTCCCCCCCCCCCCCCCCAACTGACCAGCATCCCACGAGACGTCGGAATCCAGAAAGTTAGCGACCAGCCTGTCCCACGCCATCTTGAAACGGGTGGGGGGGGGGGGGGGGCCGAAAATGGGAGTTCACACCACAGCACACGCGGGGGAAATGTGTCGGGAATATTTTTTATAGCTCTACTCTAAACAGGGGCAGGTTGGGGGGAGGGGGCGGGGCTTGCCAATCGCCAAGGCAGGGGTGGTAGTTCTGCCCTGCGCGCTTCCTTTTCCACACTTTGAAACTTTGCGTCTACAAATCAGTAAGGGAGAAGACCCAGTGGGTATTCGCCCATAGCGAGAACGCCCCCCCACACACCTCCAGCCGCGGGTGTGGTGTGTCCTGCATGATCTGCGCAGCAAAGTTCCCCGCTGTGTTAGCACAACTCCAACATATAAAGAGCCCGATTTGCTGCAATGGCTGCACTTCCTCACTCATCCTCTGCAGGCGTAGTCGGGATACCTCGAAGGGAGTGTACGGAAGCGTCAACCCAAAAACCCAAGCCGAGAAGAGAACATTTGGCAGCGAAGAGCCCTTCTTCTCCGCCCCCTCCCCCACCCATACCTGCCCCATCACCCCATCACCCCATCATTTCAAACGGGACCGATTCCTCACTGGAAGCGGTCAGCGCCTGCCCAGCTCTACCTCCGGGAACCCACGGGTCTGCAGAGACATCTCTAACGAGCTCTGAGGTTGATGCAGATATGGCCGACGCGCTTCGTGGCCTGTCCAGCCCCACGGCAGGCACGTCATCCCACGACACCCCGACGCCCGATGGGCGGTGGTGATGGTGCTGCTGCTGCTGCTGCTGCTGCTGCTGCTGCTGAAACTGCTGCTGCCTCCCCACTTCCACTGCCGCTGGAACCCCCACGGCAGGAGACACGCCTGCAGCACGCACACCACCACCACCACCACCACCTCCACCCCTCCTGGGTGACAAATGACACTTCGGCGTGGCAAACGGAGGCCCATTCGGCATCCGCGCCGCAGGCTGAACCTGCAGAACCGCCGCCGGATCCATCCCCATCTCCTCCAGCAGCCGGGCGGCAGCCTCGTCGACATCATCGCTGTATGGGACGCCACCACCACCACCTCCACCCAGCTCCAGATCGCAGCAGGACAGCCCCGAGAAAACACTCTCCCACAACGCATCGGCCTGGGCACCTCCCCCAGCGACGGGCGACACTTCCATGCGCCGCACCTCACAGTAGTAGTAGCTCCGGAGCGACTGGTAGACCAGGTCGTGGAACCAGGGGTCGTGGAAGGTCGCCCCAGCCATGAGGTGCCGCATCCCGAAGGGGAGCCGCTCCCGGTTGTCCCGCAGCAGCCGCACGATGTGGTCCGAAGGGCCTTGGGGTGGGGGCAGGCGCGGCGGGGAGGGCAGGCGACGGAGGGACCGCACGTCGAAGCGGGACCCCTCCCCTCCCTCCCCCGCGGAGCTGCCGATGGACTCACCGTCGCCGCAATCCGCATCCCCGCCGTGCGCAGTCGACGCAGGGGTGTGCATCGGACATGGCACCGGCATCCCCCCAACCTCAGAGTGGTGGTGATGGTGGTGGTGGTGGTGCTGCCCCCCCACCGCCCCGCCAGCCCCGCTGAACCTGAGCGAGGGGGGCACCCGCCCACCCCCCACACTCCCCCCTCCCCTCGCCGTCCCGACCGAGGCGTGCATCACCCCCCACGGCGGCGGCGGCGCCTCCCCCCCCGCTGCTGCTGCATCCGGCGGAGGGGAGGAGCGCCGCGACACGGGAGGGGGGCCCACCCCCACCCCACCGCCCCCCCCGGGCGGGGTGGGCGAGATGCGCCCGCCGCCTGCCGGCGGCGGCGGCGGCGCAGCCGCCGCCGCAACCTCGACGACGGTCCGCACGTCGCGGGGGTGCTCCCCGGGGAGGAATTCGTCCCCGGCGGTGCTGTCGGCGGCGCCGGCAGGCCCCCCCTCGGAGGGGTGCGCCATAGGGAACGGCGGGGGCAGGGGTGGGGGCGGGGCCCCGCCGCTCACCCCCTTGGGGGTTGGGAGGAGGGCGCTGCCCGGGGCGATGCTGCTGTTGCTGCTGCTGCCGGTGCCTCCTCCCTCCTCAGCCTTCGCCACGGCGATGCATGCGGAGGCGTGCCGCAGCGGCTGCGCCGCTGCGGCCGGCGGGAACTGCGACACCGACTGCCTGATGCTGTGCAGGCTGTGCAGGCTGCCCACGCTCCCCCGGATGCTCTGCTGATGCGGCTGCAGCTCCACCACAACCTCCTCAGTAGGGGGGAGCGACTGCCCCGCCTCCGCCGCCTCTGCAGCCTCCACCGTCAGAAGCAGGTCGGTGACGGAGGCCCGGCCTGAAGGGAGAGATGTGGTGTCGGTCGTCGCGCTGCCCCCCCTGTGCCTCCGGCTGTGCTTCTGGTGGAAGGAGTGCTGGCGGGGCTGCAGAGGCGGGGGAGCTGCCGCCGCCGCCGCCGCCGCCACCGGGCAGTGCAGCGACGCCTGCCGGACCCCCAGCCCGGCAGCGGCGGCGCCTGCCCCGTCCAGCTCTGCCTGGCGCAGCTCCTCGAAGGCTCTCTCGCGTGCCTCCAGCTCCGCCTCGCGTTGCTCGATCTGCCGGAGGCGTGCGTCCTGCAGGGCGTCCTGCTCTGCGCACAGCAGATCCGCCGGCGACGACATCGGGGTGTTCGAAGGCGGCGCAGGCGACGGCTCTGCAAGTGGCGTCGCAGCCCCACACCCCACGCTGTGGCTGTGGCTCGGGGGCTGTGCCGCATCCTCCACCACCTGCGCCGGCTGCTGCGGCGCCACCACCTGCCCCGCCGCCTCGGAAGGTTCGCCTTGGAAGCTCGGCGCAGGGTGTGAGGCGGCAGAAGGGGGGCGGTGGGGGCGGGGGTCTGGCTGGGTTGCAAACGGGGTCTCCGAGATGTCCCATGTCGGGGGCCCCGCGCCGCCCTGCCGGGCGTAGTAGCACCTCCCCGTCGCCGGGTCGTAGATCTCCATCCAGCCATCCGCCGATTTCCGCCGCAGGTTGGCGAGCGGGGCTCCGCCGGCCAGCTCGGATTCCTCCTCTTCCTCTTCCTCCTCTTCCTCTTCCTCTTCTTCTTCTTCCTCCTCCTCCTCGTCATCCACCACACTGCCTCTGTGGATAAAGCACTGCTGATGCTGCTCCGAACTCTGAAATGGATCCAAATTATTCGACAACCCCCCTGCAAACAACGGGTCGGAGTCCGGAGCATCCGCATGGTGAAGGCGGTGCTGCTGATGGGGGTGGTGTTGGTGATGGTGGTGTGGGGTCCCTCCCTCCGGGGAGCCCAGGCCGCCCACCCCCGCTGCAGCTGCCCTCTCCATCGCAGCCAGGGCGAGCTGCCCGTTGGCAACCTCGATTCGGAGCTGCGCCATGTCATCCTGCACCGCAGCCAGGCGGGCGGAGTCGGCGTTGCTGCCGCCACCACCACCACCGCTTCCCCCAACTCCACCTCCCCGCTTCAACTCCTGCACCTCAAGCGAGAGAGACTGTATTTTTTTGACAAGCTTCTCCACCGCCCTCGCCTGCAGCGCCTGCAGCGCCTGCGGCGCTCCCCCCAACACCGGGGGGGCAAGTGGGGACACCGCTGCGGTTGCCTGGTGGATCTCTGGAGGCGGCGCGACGGGCAGCACCGGGGGCAGGTGCAGGGGGAGCCCCTCGAAAGGGCTGGGTGCAGGCGGCATCGCGATAGGGCGCTGCGGGGGTTGCGGCGGGCCGAGGGGCGCAACGGCGAAAGATGCTGCCGGGGGCGGGGCTTGCTGCTGCGTGGGGTCGGTAGTGGGGGTGGGGGTGGGCTGGACTGGCGGTGGCGGCGGCGGCGGTGGCGGCATCTGCTGCGGCCCCTCGAGGTCGACGTAGATCGTGGCGAGCTTCCCCAGATTCAGCTCCGCAGGCGTCTTCGCCGTGTCGATGCGCTGCCCCTTCCCCTCCCCCCCAGGACCCACACCTCTGAACAGCGCGACGCGCCCCATGCCCCGCTGGCCGACCAGCTTCAGAGCCTCAGCCTCGCCGAAGACTGTCTTGAACAGGCGGTATTTCTGGCCCCCTTCGACGCCTAGGGGCTGCGTCTCGCTGACGCCACCCCATACCGAGCCTTGCTGCACTACGGCAGGGGGGCCGACAAGGCGTATCAGCATGGCTGGTGGGGGTGGGGGGTCGGGTTGGGCTGGGTTGGAGGTCCCACCCGGTGTGGTGTGCTGTGGTGTGGTGTGGTGGTGGTGGTGGTGGTGGTGGTGGGGGGGGCCACCAGATACTAGAGAAAAAGGGAGCAGCTGCCCGAGCTCAGCCGGGGTGCTCGAAAAACCGTTCCAGCTGATGGGAGGGGAGGGAATAGGAATCTGTCTGTTGTCACTGTTGTTGAATTCTGCGTGCGGGGACCGGAGAGCTGAAGAGCCGGGACAGCACGAAAGAGCCTGATGAAGGGCGTTGTAGTGGTGTCTCGTCTCCGTCCCTTCCAACCTCACCTCAGTGAGTGGAGTCTTCTTGATGATTGAGCGCCTGTGCACTAAACAAAGGTAGTACTGGTGGCCCCCCAAGTCGCACTCTACGAGTGCTCTAACAAGTTAGCTAGGATGGTGGTGGTGGTGGTGGTGGTGGTGGTGATGGGTTAACAGTTTGTTTGCACGGTGGACCCCCACCCCCTGGAGCGGGTCATAGCGACCCCCGCTAGCGTAGTGGTGGCAGCGTACGGCCGTACGGTACGCGAACGCGGATGCCGTACACACTTTCTGAAAACCGCGCTGCGTACGCAGAATTTGCGAACGGCTGGTTTTCCAGGTCTGGGCGGGCCGCTTTTCCGACATCCCAAAAGGGTCTACCCCGAGAGAAAAAAAAGGGTGTGTGCCATTATTCATGTGTTGAACACGCAACATTTCATTGAGTGCGGCAGTGGGCAGGAGGGCTGGCGGTGGTGGTGGGGTGCCTGTGGGACCTGAGTTCCAACGCGGTCGACGTGTATCGCGGCACGCAAGCTTCTCCAGATTCAGCTCACATGGCTCACCCGAAAGGGCACTGCCAGCACTGTTCGGAAGAAAGAGCATCAGACACCCTGAGGTGTGTGTCGGGTGGGTGTGGTGCAGCACCGCCCGGAAGGACGGCACCGTGCGCACGCACACGATGGAGCGGGAGGCGACTGGGACACAACAGGGTGGGGTGCGTTGGGGAGTGGCACCTCTTCGGGTGGGTGGCAGCCAGCCTGCTCCTCTGCAGCTACACATAGACAGCAAGGGGTGTGGTGTGCCCCAGCAGGCTGATGGTGCTGTGTGCCTGCCTGTGGCGCTCGCCTGCCATCTCAGCCGCCGCCTTCACGTCGGTACCAGACAGATACGCACGCATCGCAGCGTTGTAGGGTTCCCACTCTGCAGCACCCTTCCCGATATGGTACATCCACTCCCCATTTTCCAACGTTTCTTTCGACGTGTCTTGTGTGCCGGTGACGAGCTCGTACACACGACACAACGCGTCCCCGACACCTTCGTCCCAACACAGAGGTGTGCCGCCGCGTGCATCCGCCTTGGCCAGCTGCACCATCCTCGGCACAAGCAGCAGCACGTGCTCGTGTTCTGCGTCCTGTCGGAGTGCGGTGTTGCACACCACGTCCAGCCCGAGAGCACGCGCAGCACGCTCCATCCCACACGCCAGGACAGGCAGCACCCCAAGCAGGCTGAACCGCCGCATCTCCGAACACCCCGTGTCCCCGCACAGGACGTGTCCCGACGCCGCTCCGATGTTGACACGCAAGGGCACACGTGCGACGCTGTCACCCCTCTGCAAACCGTCGCTCTGCACCGCCTGCACGATCTGCTGTGCTGCACCTGCAGCTGCAGTGGCGTGCAAGAGGCACGGACGGGAAGTGTTGAAGGAGGCAAGGATGCGGTCGCCGACGAACACGTCCACCAGACCACGGCGTGACTCCACTGCCGACATCGTGTTGGTCAGCAGCGTCTCGAAGAACGACGTGAAGGTGCGGGGGTCCTCCTCCAGACACGCCAGTGCGTTGCGTGTGTTCACCACAAGGAGGGCAGCACGCACGGTCTTCAAGGCACCCAACACTTTCGCTGCACCCGTGCGAGGCACGTCCACAGCGTCGATGATCGAACTGTTGGAGTTGATAGAATCTGTTTCCGGGGAACGCCGAACGGACGGACAGTCATCGCTGCCTTCGTACTTCTGTGCAGGGAGGCACGACTTCGGGAGGTACGGGCGGTACGCACGCAGGTTCTGCTCCAGCCTGTGAAGCGCCTCGTGTATCGCAGCAGGCAGCCGCCCCTCCGCCTCCGCCTCCTGCAGCATCTCCGCCACGGTGTCGACGTCGTAGCCCGCCAGAAGTTGTGCAATCGCCTCCACAGTCTCGATGGTCCGTCCCATCGCCGCCCTCTTCCTCTCGGCTGACTCTGCGAACCCGCGTGTGGCGCCGAAGTCAACAAGCATCACTGTCAAGGCAACCTGCACCTCGACATACGCCGTGATCATCTTTGCAGGACACGGCGGGTGGAGACACTGCACAGTCTCCTGCAGACGCTCCCACCTGGTCGAGTCCGATACCGAACCAGGCACGTCATAGAGGCCGAAGCGCAACACATTCTCTGCTGCCATGATGGCAACCCACACGGCCGCAACTGCTGCGAGCCCTGTTGCGAACCGCTTTCCAAGCCCAATCACCAGCGACAGGTCTGCGAGAAGCACGAACACGCTCCATACAGGAGGAGACCCGATCATACGCATGCTGAGGTCGAGCGCCATGATGATGGCGGCACTTGCTGCGATGTAGATTCGTACGATGTTGTGTGTCAGGTGCACGTGCCGCACGCTCAGTGCGATAATCACGACGTTGCAGATCAAAAGAAACACGAGCGGGTATGTCAGCAGTGGCCACCGCGGCGCTGTTAGCAGCACGATGACCATCACAACACCGATGATGCTGCTGACCAAAAACATGAGGCGCCTGTCGCTGCGTGCCTTGCCCTGCAGCCTCCCGTCCATCGAGATGACCCCTTCATACCAACCCATCGCCATTGTTCCGCGTTGGACGTGTGTGTCTGCAGACAAAACACTTTGAAACGGGCAATGCCCCACGGGGCAGGTGCACCACATGACGATGCTCCCCTTCGAAACGCGACAACTCACTAGCAGGGCGCAATGCCAGCAGAATCACCCCTACGTCATGGGCGTGTCAACAATACGGGCCGCAGGCAGCATCTGTCGGGGCCCAGGATGGGGTGGTGGGCAGGGGAGACGGCCGTACCCCCGAACCTGTCGTTATTGGTATCGACACATGCCTTCTATACTGGCCTGAAGGACAGCCAGGGCAGTGGCGGGGCACAATGTGCCGTGCCCACATGTTGGACTCCTGGCTTTCGTTTTTGGGTTGTTTTGTATTTTTTGTTTTTGCTGCAACTTTTTTTTAACGCTTCCACACAAAAGGAAAGGGCGGCGGAGGGTGTGTGATCGCGTGTGCGTGTGTGTGCTACAACCCACCTGGGGGGATAAATGCGTGTGTTGCCGACGTTACCGTTTTTTGCTTTGGAGATTTTGCCACAGAGGCAAAGGGAGAGCCGTTTCCCTGATAAGCACCTCTACGGCTCGCTCCTGCTTCCATCCCTCCCCCCCCCACCCCCCCGCTCCCCCTCCCCATCGCCACCACGCACCTGCCCCACACATGCCTGAGTCACTTTTGCAGCAGTGTAGACGGCAACCACACCACCACCACCCACCCCCCTCCCCCTCCCCTCTCCAGTGTTGGCGAGGGATCCTCACAGGGCTTCAGCCAGACACTCGCCCCACCTGCTTCCGTTTTGCGGCTGTAGCCCGACAGACGGCAGGATTGACTAAAGGGGGGGGGGGTGAAGAGTAGAATGTAGAATTGATTGTTCCACGGTATTAAAAATCCACACGTGGGGGGAGGGGGGGGGGAACCCAGGATTGGCTAAAGGGGGGGGGGGGGGGTGGAAGAAGAGGGTCTCAATGAAGCCTAGTTCGGAAGCTGCTTTTGTCGCAGTTGCTGGACATGACGTTTCTGACATCAGGGGGTCACCAAACTAGGCATGCCCCCCCCCCCCCCGGGACACCCTCCTTTCAGCCTTCACCTGATCTCGACATGCAGGTGGTGGTGGTGGTGGTGGTGGGGGGGGGGAAATGTCTAAAATATCGGGGGCCCCGGCGGTGTTTACAGCAGGAAATGCAACCATCTGCCATCGCGTCGGGGGGGGAGGCTTATGGTGTGACGATGTCAAAGGCTGGATGGGTCCGCGGTGCGCCTGTGCCTGCTGTGAACACCAACCAGCGTGTTGTGCACGGTTCGATCAGTTTCCTCAGAGGACCACTCGCCACTTTCTGCTGTACCTGGGACCCCCCGTGTTTAAGTCCCCCCCCTCGATTTTCGGCCGGGGGGGACTTAAACACGGGGGGGGGCAGACCTAAACACAGGGGGGGGCTTAAACACGGGGGTGGCACAGTGGAGACCAAGAAGACCTCTTCCTCTGCTGTCGTAGGGGGGTAATTCCGGTCCGGATGGACTTTTGGCACCCCACTTTTCGACTCTGACAGCACCTGGAGGGCCTAGGGGCCACCTGATGACCCTCCAGACCAGCCCACCCCCGTGTTTAGGTCCCCCTGTGTTTAAGTCCCCCCCCTGCCAGACCCCCAGGGGGGGACTTAAACACGGGGGTAAGGGGGGGCCTAGGGGCCACCTGATGACCCTCCAGACCAGCCCACCCCCGTGTTTAGGTCCCCCTGTGTTTAAGTCCCCCCCCTGCCAGACCCCCAGGGGGGGACTTAAACACGGGGGTAAGGGGGGGCCTAGGGGCCACCTGATGACCCTCCAGACCAGCCCACCCCCGTGTTTAGGTCCCCCTGTGGTTAAGTCCCCCCCCCTGCCAGACCCCCAGGGGGGGACTTATACACGGGGGTCCCAGGTATGGCACAGCTTCCTGGTGGCGCCGGGCACAAGCGGGATGACCTGCTCGTGCGCCCATCTTCTGTGTTGCCCACCGACATCGGCAGGGGTGCTAGGTGGTCACCTAACACCCCCACGCCAGCCCAACCATTCGCACTGCAGGCCTTAGTACCCAGTGTAACCCAAGGTAATTGTCTGCCCCCCGAGGAGGCCCCGAGGCGGACAATTACAAGGGGGGGGTAGGTAGGTAGGCAGTAAATTCAAGCGAAGTGAACGCCGAAGGCCACCTTCGACACGTACATAGCTCGCCTGCACCGCAATCGTGTGAAACGTAGGCAATGAAGTGAAGTGGATCGCGGCGACGGGTACACCCGACGCTGCCCACACACGGCGAAAGTGAGAAGCTGCTGTCGCCACCCGACGCCCCTAACCCCTTTCCCAGCAACGGCAGAACACCTCTTGCATGCCGTCCCCCAACCCCCTGCTGCTGTGGTTGCACCCTTGCCACCCGACCCACTTGTCTGCAGCTTGTGTGTGCGGGCCGTGGGCTCGTCGGGGCACCGTCAGACACGGAGGGTGGCGGTGTCTGTGGGTGCCTGGCTATCAGCGTGCCGTAATATTGAACGGATTACTCTCGCCCCCCCCCCATCCCAACCCCACCGGCCCAGCAACTGGAATAATCAGATCTCCTGTCGTCGGGGTTGCTTTCTTTTTTCCGTGGAGCGCACACAAGAACTAATGCAACCGAGTGAATCTCAAGAGAGAAGGTAGCAACGACAGTTTGTGTTCTTCGAACGCAGAACACCCCACCAGCCTGCCGGGCGTGTGAAGTGTTCGCAAGGATCCGCACGGTGAAAAGTTTCCTGAGTTGGCTACGCCGAACTTACAAAAGTAATAAATATTCACTGGTGTGGGCCGGTTCTGTGCCAATTCTGGGGTGGTTCCATGATCACACCATTCACGTGGTTTTTGTGTGGTTTTGTGTGTGGAGATAAAACCAACCGGATAACGATCGAAACAAACCTTTGGGCAGAAACAAAGAAAATATTGTGCGGGGGGGGGGGGGGGGGGTGGGGAGGGGTCCGAAGTCGCGCGTGCGCGTGTGATGGGGGTGGGGGGCAGGGGAGATGTGTTAGGTAAGTTCAAGACAAAACAAAAAAAACCCCCCCCCAGGGCCCCCCTCCCTGCTTCAAATCATTGATCGTCTTCATAACCTCTCAAAGGGCCCAAATCAAGAAGTCGATACCCAGGGAGGAGGGAAGCGTGCTGCTTGCCTGGGGGCTGACATCACGGAAGACCGGAGAGGCCACGGTCCACCTCCGAGTTTGGTCGTCGTGCAGAGGCACCCCGAGCACACTCTCTGCTCTTGGTTCGATCACCACTGACACACTGCCACACTGCCACACACACAAGGATCCACGCAGGGTCTCCCCAGTTAAAACGTGGTCACCACACACCCACACAGGGGTGAAAAAAAGGACCGAAGTTGAAACCGCGCCTTTTTTTTTGGCACCGTCGCGAAGATACCTGAAGTAAAAATAACTAATACTAGAGTCGGGGGTCGGGGCGAGGGGGGCGGGAGATGAAATAATGTGATCCATCCGTCCCTGACGTTTTGCAAGAGACAAGGGGCGTAGGGTCAAAAAGTGTCACTGCGCTTTGTTCGGCACTTTTTGCTTTGGTTTCTTTTTTGCGTTGACGCTTCCAAAAAAGGATTGCCGGGTTTCTTTTGTTTTGTTTGTGCAACCGGGGGTGCCGGTAGCCCGAAACCCGCTTGCTGCTAGCTTCGCCCCAGGGTACTTCCCGAGGAAAGGCATTCTTTGTCAGTCTATGTTTGTGGGTCGGGACCAAAATACTACGAGAAACACTTGGCCTCTATGCTGTGAGTGTTGCATTGGACGCTTCCACCTGTTGAACGGGCTCCACCTCTTGCACTTTGAAAAACCCCCCCCCATATTTTTTTTTTGATTTGACAACTCCGGTTTGGTGTACCTCGATGAGCTTACCTTACCTTGTCGTCGGACACAACATATCATCGTTGTCCCAAACCCCGTAACCCACGTGAAGTGGATCATCTGAAGTGCAGAATGAGGTGGAGCAGGTGGAGCACGAAACATAAGTAAACCATAGCAAGAGAGGCCAGCAGCAGTCCCGAGTCCATCGCGTTCCTCGTAGCATTTCCCGTACCACACAGGTGTGTTATGTGCAAAATACTACGAGAAACACTTGGCCTCTATGCTGTGAGTGTTGCATTGGACGCTTCCACCCAGGACCCTTAGGACCCAAGGACTTAGGGACGCCGCGCGAACGGTCTACTATTGAAGTGATCAGGCTCCGTCGCCCATCGTATGCATCCCTCCGATGGTAATGTACCGCTTTCTACGTTGTCACGAGCACCTTGTACGGAAAACGATCGAACCTCACTCGCTGAGGGGATCCGCCTGCCTCGGCCGTGTGCCGCCGTCGTGTGGTCAGCCTCGTGATTCTTGGTGTGCCCTATCGACAACATGCCTGTCTCTCCAGTTGCCGCACCCGGCGAGAGAGTTGATGCGTCTCAACCCGGCGAAACTAAGGGGGCAAAGGTTGCACACAGCCCCGCCTGTGCTGCAACCACCCGCTCTTGGCTGACCCCCGACGTCTGGTGCGTTTCCCACTCCGGGTATTTGAATCCTCACCCTGTACCTCTTCGGGATCCTCCATCCCCTGGGGAACCCTTCCCCTCGAGGCTTCTTCACGTCTCCGACATATTGGTGTGTGCCCACATGACCCTTCTTCCTGACATCCTCGATGTCGTTTTGCACCCCGGGCGATGCACTGAGACGGCCGTATCCAGGTAGTCAGTGGCCATGCCCAGCCCCTCAGCGTGACAGTCCTCTGGTGCGCTCCCAGCACCACCACCGCGACGCTCGTGCATATTCAGCCACCATGACCCGGCAGCTCTCGCCTGGGGACAGGGCTCGGCGGATCGAGAAATCACAGTCTGAAACTCGCCTCCCAGCTCCTCCGCAGCAGTCTACTGTCCGGCCGTCTTAAACTCTCGCCCTTCGGGAGCCCGGCCAACACCCGGTGCTTTCCGGCGTGATCTCGATCGCTCTGTGGCTCTCTGTGTCCTCTCCGGTCTTCGCTGGCTGCGAGCGAGTTGCGGGGTGAAGCCCAACGCACCTCTTCATGGCGCACTGGAGACGCTGCATGGAGTGCCCAGGGGTAGGTGTGAGAGGTGCCGGCCCTTCTGGGTGAAAGAGGGCGATCGCGCGCACTGTCGTCTCCTGAACTCCGCTCGAGCGGTGGACAACACGTTCCTGCGGCCCCCTTCCCACTGGGCTGATCCCCACTGTACCTGCCCCATCGCCCGCCTCGTAGACAGCGCATCAAACGGAGGCCCTGTGGCCCCACGTGGCGTCGATTCAGTGGTAACGCCCGGACTCAGTGTGGAGGGCGTGAGGAAATTCGAGGCCCTGGAGGTGTGGGCATGCCAGAAGGATTCTCGGAGTCGCCTTCTTAATGAGAGAGGTGAGTCCCCGCGGACCGGAGCTTGTCGCACGCTGCAGTCGCTGTTCGGGCTTGTCGAGTAGGCTGCTGGGTACTCGGGAAGACTGGCCGACTGCCCCCCAACCTTGTGGAATGATCTCGGCCCGCTGCCATGGCTGCGGTTTCGGTGGACCCCCTCAGCGGCGGCACCGCTGACACAGGCGATGCGGACGCGTCTCTCAGTCGCTGCTTCTTTTGCTCCCCGAGCAGTGCAGCTTGGGAGAGCGTCTCGGCTGTGTTGGATACCTGATCTCTGTGTATGTCCCACGGCACCTCGCAGGTGTCCAGTCAGCAGCTCCCCTTCCCTGCATGGAACTGTGAGGTCGTACGTCTCAACACCGGGCCACAGACGCCCGGAACTCCCCCTGACCCCTGTGAATAATGCAGGCTTGAATGTGTGTCCCCCGGCAGGGAGACTATGCTTCGACGGAGTATGCCCCGCTTGGGGCGTGTGCGGGCATCCGCTTGACGCCGGGGTGCGCGTAGTCGGCATTCGCGCAGATAAGCTGGGCACGACAGACGTGCCGGCTTCTCGGGGGCGTGTCCGGGGGCGTTGCATTGGTACACGAAAACTGTCGCCCTCGGAAAGCTCACGTCGCGTCACCGTGCTCGAGCTGGATCTGGCAGGCTGTGTGTGACAGGCCACCCTTCCGCCTTCAGGTGCCGTCGCTCGAGCAAAAAAGGTGTATTTCTCAATCAAGAGAGTATGCCCCTCACGATTGTGGCACGATTGTGTCTCCCCGGGTCAGGCTCGGTATTCCAGTCGAAAGCGTAAATGCCCCTCGGCACTGTGCTGGGCGGGGTTGTGTCTCGGTCAGGAGAGGAGGTGCCCCTCAGGCAAAATCCTGCGTCTCGCGGTCGGGAGTGAGTGCCCCTCGGCAGGAATGTGTCTCGGCCAGGTGTCCCTCAGGCAGGGAATGTAATGTCTCGGCCCGGTGTCCCTCGGGCATGAATGTGCGTCTTGGCCAGGTGCCCCTCAGGCAGGGTGCCCCGTAGGCGGAAGTGTATGTCGCGGCCAGATGCCCCTCAGGCAGGGTGCCCCGTAGGCGGAAATGTATGTCTTGACCAGGTGCCCCTCGGGCAGGGTGCCTCGTAGGCGGAAGTGTATGTCTTGGCCAGGTGCCCCTCGGGCAGGGTGCCTCGTAGGCGGAAGTGTCTGTCTTGGCCAGGTGCCCCTCGGGCAGGGTGCCTCGTAGGCGGAAGTGTATGTCTTGGCCAGGTGCCCCTCGGGCAGGGTGCCTCGTAGGCAGAGGTGTCTGTCTTGGCCAGGTGCCCCTCGGGCAGGGTGCCCCGTAGGCGGAAGTGTGTGTCTTGACCAGGTGCCCCTCGGGCAGGGTGCCTCGTAGGCGGAAATGTATGTCTTGGCCAGGTGCTCCTCAGGCAGGGTGCCCCGCAAGCGTAAGCTGTAGGTATGTCGTGGCCAGGTGCCCCTCAGGCAGGTAATGTCTCGGCGAGATGCCCCTCGGGCAGGAAAAATGCGTCTCGGCTAGGTGCCCCTCAGGCAGAAGTGGGTGTCTCGGTCCGATGCTCCTCGGCAAGATCGTGTCTCGGTCAGGAAAGTAGGAGTTGGATATCACTGACGTCACTTTGCTGCATCAGTATCGACCCATTTATCAGCACCCGACTGTTGCTCTTGGTCCCGCCTTTGTCAGCGCCTCTGTGACGGAACCTCCAGCTGAAGTATGCGTTTGGAAACCTTGAGCGCGATCAAGCGTGAAGCAGGTTTTCGGCGAGGCGCGGTGATAGTCTCGATGGCTGATGGGAATGTCCTCAATCCGCTGCGGCCACGGGCGCAGCGCTGTCCCGCTGTCACGTTCATAAGCGGCGGAGGACCACTTTGAACACCACGGCGTCATCATCCCCATCTTTTTGCGCCCCTCCTTCGTGCTGATCCCCCCGTGCACCTCGCCGTCATTTATTAGAACCAGTGCGTGGGGGTGTTGTTGTCCTCAACCGCGGCTTCGGCCCTCTTGATACCTGACACGAGCATGGTGTGAGGGTCGTCTTCTCGGTCGGGATTTGGTGCCCCTCGGGCAAGATTGTGTATCTCTCGGTCGGGAGAGCGGGTGCCCCTCGGGCAAAATTTTTGTCTCGGTCAGGAGAACAGGTGCCCCTCGGGCGAGATGCTGCGTCTCTCGGTCGGGAGAGTGGGTGCCCCTCGGGCATAGTTTTGTCTCGGTCAGGATAACGGGTGCCCCTCGGGCAAAACTGCGTGTCTCTCGGTCGGGAGAGTGAGTGCCCCTCGGGCAGAATATTGTCTCGGTCAGGAGAACAGGTGCCCCTCGGGCGAGATGCTGCGTCTCTCGGTCGGGAGAGTGGATGCCCCTCGGGCAGAATATTGTCTCGGTCAGGAGAACAGGTGCCCCTCGGGCAAGACTGCGTGTCTCTCGGTCGGGAGAGTGGGTGCCCCTCGGGCAGAATATTGTCTCGGTCAGGAGAACAGGTGCCCCTCGGGCGAGATGCTGCGTCTCTCGGTCGGGAGAGTGGATGCCCCTCGGGCAGAATATTGTCTCGGTCAGGAGAACAGGTGCCCCTCGGGCAAGACTGCGTGTCTCTCGGTCGGGAGAGTGGGTGCCCCTCGGGCAAAAGTTTTGTCTCGGTCAGGAGAACAGGTGCCCCTCGGGCGAGATGCTGCGTCTCTCGGTCGGGAGAGTGGGTGCCCCTCGGGCAGAATATTGTCTCGGTCAGGAGAACAGGTGCCCCTCGGGCGAGATGCTGCGTCTCTCGGTCGGGAGAGTGGATGCCCCTCGGGCAGAATATTGTCTCGGTCAGGAGAACAGGTGCCCCTCGGGCAAGACTGCGTGTCTCTCGGTCGGGAGAGTGAGTGCCCCTCGGGCAGAATATTGTCTCGGTCAGGAGAACAGGTGCCCCTCGGGCGAGATGCTGCGTCTCTCGGTCGGGAGAGTGGGTGCCCCTCGGGCAGAATATTGTCTCGGTCAGGAGAACAGGTGCCCCTCGGGCAAAACTGCGTGTCTCTCGGTCGGGAGAGTGAGTGCCCCTCGGGCAGAATATTGTCTCGGTCAGGAAACCAGGTGCCCCTCGGGCAAGACTGCGTGTCTCTCGGTCAGGAGAGTGGGTGCCCCTCGGGCAGGGTAGAATGCTGCGTCTCTCGGACGGTCAGATCGTGTGTCCCTCAGTCAGGAGAGGAGGTCTCGGTCGCTAAAAACGCGCCCCCTCGGGCAGAGTGGTTGTGTCATCGCTGTTGTGTCACACCAATTGCCTCTCGGGCGGTGTGTCTTTTTTGATTTGACAACTCCGGTTTGGTGTACCTCGATGAGATTACCTTACCTTGTCGTCGGACACAACATATCATCGTTGTCCCAAACCCCGTAACCCACGTGAAGTGGATCATCTGAAGTGCAGAATGAGGTGGAGCAGGTGGAGCACGAAACATAAGTAAACCATAGCAAGAGAGGCCAGCAGCAGTCCCGAGTCCATCGCGTTCCTCGTAGCATTTCCCGTACCACACAGGTGTGTTATGTGCAAAAAAAATTTCCTCGCACCCTAACCTCCTAAAGGGTTTCCTTCCTGCGAGGGTTTGCGCAAACAAGGTGGCCGTCGGAAATGGCGGAACCCTCGTTACCGGCACCCCTTTCCCGGCTCATCCTTTATACATTTTATGTTTCCCTTCACCCACAGGGGGTCTTCGCTCGCCAAAGTGTGTCAGGTTGCAGCCTCCAGAGTGAGGGGGCTCGCGTTCCTACACTTTGGAGCAAAGGCACCCAGAGAGAGAGACAGAGAAAAGGCCCACAGCAAGGCAAGGGCGTTCCGCCCGTTTCTGCCCCCCCCCCCCCCACAGCCTTGTGGGGCCCGTGGGGAACTGAATCAAGGACACAGAGAGCAAGGCGGCACAGCAGGGGGCACCTGCCGTTCCCTTTTGTGCTGCGACGTATCGGTTTGGCGATTTTGTTTTTTGCACGGCACGCACGCACCCCCTTTTTTTTTGTATTTTTTTTCCCAGACGCACTCAGCACGGGGGGGACAAATGATATGATGGTAGAAAAGTGGCAATTACTCCACCCCACTCAGCATACAGGGAGGTTGGGGGCGGGGCGAGGCGGGGGGATAGAAATCAGAGTAGAGAACGCGTATGCTGGCTGTGTCCGAGATCCAGTGCTCTTCTCGGCCTGTGTCACTCAGCGTATGGGAGGTTGGGAGGAGGGGGGTGGGGGACAGGGGGTCGTGGAAAGCAAAAACCACTGGTCACCTTTGCATTTTTCGATTCCGCACATGCCCAGTCCGGAGGGACTGCTGAATTGATGTGGGGGTGGCGGCCATCTCGGAGGGGGGGACGGCAGCGACGTCCGCCCTCCAAATGGACTTCTGGGGTGCGAAGTCAGTCAATGCAGCATGGTGTACATCGTCCTGAGCCAGTATCCCACCTCCGGTGATCGAGCTGCGGCAGGGGGCCACCACAGGCTTGGTTTGATGGAAAAACAGCAACACATTCCGCAACACGCAAAGACAAGGTGCATTTTAGATCTTGGCAAATTCCAGAAGCTGGCCTTTTTTTGAGAGTTGTGCTCACAACGCAGGAAACTGTGCCCGTGCTGCGATCATTGCAGATTTACAGCTACTCCACAGGGGACCCTCGCTGCCAGCCACAGCCAGCCACGGCTCGTCAGTTAGGGCTCCCCACAGGTTTGTTCACCTATGAGCAACAGGAGAAAACACACCAACAAAAACGCGCTGTTTGCAGCACCAAAAGACCCCCTCCCCAGGGCCTTCGCTCAGGAGTGCAGCAAAGTGAGCTGCCCCCTCACTAAACGGGGGGCAAAACTGGCACAGTTCGGCACAGAGCGAAAGCCCCTTATGTATAAGCAGGCAGGCAATGCAAGCAATGCAAGCAACGCAGCACCGCGCCGCCTTTACTTGCATCGGAGTGTGGAGTCCTCCAGCGGAATGGGGACTGCGAGGAGTGAGAGAAGCACGAAGAGAGACGTCAGGAGCCCCATGATTCCAGTGAAGCAGTTGAACCGCGAACGCACGACCAGGACGCAGAATCCGACGCATATAAGGCAGGCGAGGATTGAAAACGCCCAGTAAGGCGAGAAGATGGCGTAAGGCGTGACAGACTCGACGTCAAGGTGGAGCGTCCACACCAGCAGCACGACATCCAGCATCAGCACGACGAGGGCGTGTATCGCGACGACCTTGAGCACCGTCACATCCGGGAGACGCTTGCGGCACTCCTCGGTGAAGAAGCCCCGCCATGGGCTGTGCAGCGGGTCGTGCCAATCGGGGTGGTCCGTCTTGAGCCCGCAGAGAAGCGCCGACCACTCCACGAGCACCGCTATGTGAAGGCACAGCTGCAGGGGGGGGGGTTTGATAGTCGAGAGTGAATGGAAAATTAAATCTCCCAGCACCTTCTTGCAATGTTAGTCCTTTTTGTAGTCACTACACCAGATATGTTGTACAAGACACTCCACAAGTACCGCTATGTGGAGGCACAGCTACAGGGGGGGTAGGGGTGGGGGTGGGGTGGTGGTGTGGTGTGGAGACAGGCAGTGGGGACGGCATCTAGGGGCGGGTGATGTGCCCGGAGGCCATGTGAGGCAGTTCGCAGGAGGAACATTTCCTCGCTTCGCGCCAAAACCCCCCCCCCCCCTAGGGCTAAGTTGGCGTGATACGTGATACGTATCGCGTATCAGATACGTATCACGTATCACGATTCGCGTCTCGCGTATCACTGCATGGGGTCAGTGTTTCGGTCCCCGTACCCAGGAGCCAGCAGATCGCCTTTCAGGGGGTCTGGGGGGCGGAGCCCCCCAGCCGCCGGAGGCCACGGTAGTTTTTTTTTTGTGCGGCCTGTGTGGTTGTCTTCGTCGTTTGTCTTCTTCGACCGGACATCCCCTTCTTCTGGAGACACCGATCTACACCATGAACCTCGAGCTGATGCTGGAGCTTTCGGGAGCCTCTGCGAGTGGGTGGCCACGTTTTCTTTGGTGGACGCACCCAAAAGAAAATAAAGAAATAGTAAAAACCCGAAAAGAGGTCGAGGCACCCGCTCCACTCCAGCACCATGGGGCTGAGGTTCACGGATCACACAGGTGAGGATCAGTCCTCTGTGAGGCGCTTATCCTGAAGACGTACCAGTTCCCCGGTCGGTCTCCAGAAACTCGGGCCGCGTCTGGCGCTGTATCGCCTCGGCGGGGCTGTCGTCCCTTACAGTCTTTTCTGTACGAGGTTTTCCACAGGCTGCACACCTGCCCCGCGGCTGTGTGGCAGTCTTCGCGGAGTGCAATGCGAAGGTCTGGCCTGACGTGGTGTGACTATTTAGACTCCAGGTGTCTCCACCCATCCTGGTCTGGGGAGCCTCGGTACCCAAGCAGTTTTCGGTCATGCCCTGGACCACGGCCGTGCTAGACTCCTGGTGCAGGCACCCGTCATGGTCCGGGGACGGCCCCCCCAGGCAGTTTAACGTCTTACCCAGGACGTTGGGGGCTCGGCGGGGAAGGCTCGGCGGGGAGGTAGTGAACATATGTTCTCAGGCTGGCTTCAGTCAAGCACTGACCAAATTCGGTGGGCCATTGGGACAACAGTTCGGAATCGCCCTGCTCCCTGGGCCCAGGGGGGCGGGGGCAGATCAGAAATATTCTTGGTCGGGCAGGCTGGCCAGGCCTACCAAGGTTTCGGACTGAAACTAAATAGGTGGGGCAGCTGCCCTACCTGCCTGGCCAAGCACGAGATCACTGAACACCTAATCCGGACGCCGTATCGGATACGTGTCGAGAAAGGGGCTCGGGGGCACGTCTGCCGTATCAGCGCCGTTGCCGTATCGGATACGTATCACGTATCGCCCCCGCCAAAAATGTGCTCTGAAACGCGTATCATGCCAACTTAGCCCTAGGGGGGGTCAAATGCCACCCTTTTACGTGGACAAACACGATTTTTCAAAAAACCGGCGCAGAGGCCCCAAAGCCCCCGTAAACCCTCCAAACCCCCCCAGATCGGTCCGGAAACCCATCGAACCCCACTTTTCCACCATTCCGGGCACCTCAGGTGCCCGAATTGGGGTACCTAAATTTTGTGCCACCGTTTGGTACCGGACAGTGCCACTGTGTGGGAGGTTGGAAAAGAAAATGCCCCAACACACCACATCTGAGGGTTGCAATGCATGTTGCTTGCCAACCACGTCATCCGGTGGGTGTCAGGCGCTATGTAGGTGGCATTAGCCAGGTCTTCGATGAGTTCTGGCTTGTATATGTACCTCCCTGCCACCATGCACCGGGAGGCTGCCTGTAGGTACGGAACAAGTCCAGATGGTCGTGTGATTCCTGTGCAGCAGTGCTCCACAACCGGGATGTGTTGACAACGACTGTTGCAACACGAGCTGTACATTCCGGGAACACACGAAGTGCGCTGTCGTGGTACCCATTGTGCCAGAATTGGTAGTTGCTGCGGTCTACTTTGCCTGGCCCAAGAGCACTGGTACTGAACGGTGCAATATGCGTGGCGAGGTGAATGCAACGGAAGGGCGCAAAGTCAATACAGCTCTCGGATGGCGGGTGGTGGTGCCACTAGTGTGTGACGTTCACTCGAGGATACAACGCATCACAATGAATCAGCAACCGTGGACCGAGTACAATACGCTCTCTGTGGCTGGTGTGGGGGACAAAGGCAGTGCCTGTGCCGCAGGCAGGGAGGTACATATACAAGCCAGAACACATCGAAGACCTGGCTCATGCCACCTACATAGCGCCTGACACCCACCGGATGACGTGGTTGGCAAGCAACATGCATTGCAACCCTCAGATGTGGTGTGGTGGGGCATTTTCTTTTCCAACCTCCCACACAGTGGCACTGTCCGGTACCAAACGGTGGCACAAAATTTAGGTACCCCAATTCGGGCACCTGAGGTGCCCGGAATGGTGGAAAAGTGGGGTTCGATGGGTTTCCGGACCGATCTGGGGGGGTTTGGAGGGTTTACGGGGGCTTTGGGGCCTCTGCGCCGGTTTTTTGAAAAATCGTGTTTGTCACCCCCATTTGACCCCCCCTACCCCCCCCCCCCCCTTTCTGAAAGTTGGGGGGCTTCCCCGCCGAATTGACAAAATTACCAACGACGCTGGGGAGACACGCCCACCACACACAATCCCCGAGCCCGGCATACCAACGCCACGGAGTACGGGATGTGGAGCTTCGGCATCAACGTGATGCACAGCGGCGCCACCGCAAGGAACACATGAACAGACCGCATCGCCGTCCCCGCCACCACAAGGCTGGGGCTGCGGGACCACGCCGTCAGCCGCCACGCCACCAGCGGCACCAACACCAGCTGCTGTATCATCCAATCGAACCCGAGGGAGCCCCGATCTGACTCCACTGGGGCTGGTGTTGGAGTGGTGTGGGGCACATGCGTCACGGGGGTATATGGGGCCGCCGTCTGCGGAACCAGCGTCGCCAAAACGCCCTCCGAGCTGCCCCCCCACGCCCTGCCGCCCGCAGCCGCAGCCGCAGCCGCCACCACCCCGGCCCGCCCCTGCGCCGCAACGGCACCCGCCAGCGCCGAACCCAGCCCAACCTCCTGCACGGCAACCTCGGGGGCTTGGGAGACATGCCGGAAATTCCCCGTCATGATGCACACCGCAAGCTCTTGGTAGCCGTGCTCCTCCTCGTCAGGGATGGTGCCGAAGATGAAGGTGACAGCGAAGAAGACAAGGATGAAGGGCACGGCGAAGCGGTCCACCCAGGAGGACACCGTCGCCATGCAGAGGAAGTTCCGCACCCGCTCCAGCCACCGCGTCCCCCCCGCAAACTCATACGACCGGAGCTTGCTGAAGAAATCGGCGTGGCTCTCCGTGCCCCATGCATCGCCGATCTCCTCCAGCTCCTCCAGCGTCAGCTGCTTGTTAGCCAGGCCACCCCTGCAGTGCTCAAACTGGTCGCACACAGCCCTCATCTCTGCGTAAGGCTCGCCCCCGGGCGGGGGGAGCTTGCAGGAGGACTCGAGGTGGCGCAGCGGGAAATCCCAGAAATAATTACTGGTCGCGACGCGCCGCCAGTGCTTGCATGTCTCCGACACCCTGCAGAGCGCGGAGACCGTCGGGAGGAAGCTGAAGATCGTGATGAGGCAGTCGTTCACGATGGAGTCGTTTGCGGAGTTCATCAGGATAGTCGAGACGGAGGAGGAAGAAGATGTCGTGGAAGCTGCGGAGGACCACATGGAGGAGGTGAGGACACCCCGGGGGATGAACTGTGGCGTGTAGGGCGCGAAGGAGGTGCAGGCGCCAGGAAAACTCCCCCCGGTCCCTGATCCGACGGCAACCGCGGCGCCGAAGCTGCTCTTCGCAAAGCTTGCGGTGAACGGCGGGGTCGGCGGAGGAGGGAACGGTGGGTGTTGGTGTAGTCGCCGCTGACGCTGCTGCTGCTGCTGTTGGTACTGCAGAAGAGTCGTCCTCTCTGTCGGCGCCCCATCTGAGATGTCCATTGCTGCAACGTTTACAAACTAAAACGCAAGCCGGGTGGGGAGGGGAGGGGGGGGGGGGGCGGGGTAAGCCACTCGCTCCCCCCAGTGCTGCCAGCCACAGCCAGTCACGGCTCGTCAGTCAGGCGGAGGTAGGCAGTGAAACCGAAGTGGCGGCACCCACCCCACCCCCCTCCCTTCTTTCACTCCCTTATGCAGGCACTGTGTGCTGATGGGATCGAGCGCTGGGTGTGGCTGTCACCGGGGGGGAGGCGGGGGAAGCAGCCCCCCCCCCCGGGGGGGACGGGGGGTTGGGGGGGCGGCTGACGCCCACCGCCCCTTATTAGAGGGGGGTGGGGTGGGGGGGCTGGGTGTGTGGAACAGCCCTAGGGTGGGTGGGTGGGTGGGTGTAAAGGGGTGAGGTGTTGGGTGCGTGTGAGTTGTGGAGAGGCGCGTTTAAAAGAAGAACGAAAAAAAGCGAGAGGCGAAGCGAGCGCGGGTTAGTGTAACCTAATTCAGAGGTGTGTGGATTCGAAGAAAGTAGAAGTCAACAAACCAAACCGGAGACACACCCGGTCACCGCCTTGGCTCCAAACTCCTGCCGATTCCCTTAGCTGAACACTCCGATGGGTGGGTGGGTGGGTGTAAAGGGTGAGGTGTTCGGCGCGTGTGAGTTGTGGAGAGGCACGTTTGGGCGGCTGTGGGGATTTTTGGATTGATTGGCTGGAAGATATGGGGGGGGGGGTCAATTGCTTTGTCGTGATCATCCACATCCCATCCGATTATCAACACTCCAAAGATATGGGGAGTAGGCTGGACGGGGGACGGGGGGGGGGGGGGGGGGGGGTAGGGGGGGTCAAATGCCACCCTTTTACGTGGACAAACACGATTTTTCAAAAAACCGGCGCAGAGGCCCCAAAGCCCCCGTAAACCCTCCAAACCCCCCCAGATCGGTCCGGAAACCCATCGAACCCCACTTTTCCACCATTCCGGGCACCTCAGGTGCCCGAATTGGGGTACCTAAATTTTGTGCCACCGTTTGGTACCGGACAGTGCCACTGTGTGGGAGGTTGGAAAAGAAAATGCCCCAACACACCACATCTGAGGGTTGCAATGCATGTTGCTTGCCAACCACGTCATCCGGTGGGTGTCAGGCGCTATGTAGGTGGCATTAGCCAGGTCTTCGATGAGTTCTGGCTTGTATATGTACCTCCCTGCCACCATGCACCGGGAGGCTGCCTGTAGGTACGGAACAAGTCCAGATGGTCGTGTGATTCCTGTGCAGCAGTGCTCCACAACCGGGATGTGTTGACAACGACTGTTGCAACACGAGCTGTACATTCCGGGAACACACGAAGTGCGCTGTCGTGGTACCCATTGTGCCAGAATTGGTAGTTGCTGCGGTCTACTTTGCCTGGCCCAAGAGCACTGGTACTGAACGGTGCAATATGCGTGGCGAGGTGAATGCAACGGAAGGGCGCAAAGTCAATACAGCTCTCGGATGGCGGGTGGTGGTGCCACTAGTGTGTGACGTTCACTCGAGGATACAACGCATCACAATGAATCAGCAACCGTGGACCGAGTACAATACGCTCTCTGTGGCTGGTGTGGGGGACAAAGGCAGTGCCTGTGCCGCAGGCAGGGAGGTACATATACAAGCCAGAACTCATCGAAGACCTGGCTAATGCCACCTACATAGCGCCTGACACCCACCGGATGACGTGGTTGGCAAGCAACATGCATTGCAACCCTCAGATGTGGTGTGGTGGGGCATTTTCTTTTCCAACCTCCCACACAGTGGCACTGTCCGGTACCAAACGGTGGCACAAAATTTAGGTACCCCAATTCGGGCACCTGAGGTGCCCGGAATGGTGGAAAAGTGGGGTTCGATGGGTTTCCGGACCGATCTGGGGGGGTTTGGAGGGTTTACGGGGGCTTTGGGGCCTCTGCGCCGGTTTTTTGAAAAATCGTGTTTGTCACCCCCATTTGACCCCCCCTAGGGGGGGGGGGGGGGGGGGGAGGTGGCAGCGTGGCGTTTCCTCCGGACAAAACAGAACAACAGAGCACCCCACGGGGCACCCCTCATCACCACCCCTCCCCCCCCCCCCCCCCCCCACACACACACACTTCCACACACTGGCTTGCTGACAGTTGGCTCTTCAGTGACAGCTCAGGTCGGAACGCAACGGATCCCCCTCCAGGGGGCGTAGATTGTGGCTAATCCCTGAAAGTGCAGCCCTGATTCATGTCTCCAAGTTACCTCGAAAAACTGTCTGAAACACACTTCCACACAGCCACGCCGTGTGTGTGTTGTGTGTGTGTGTGTGTGTGTCTGAAATGCCGCCGCTATTGATCCCCCCCCCTCAGGGGTGTAAATAAGGCCGACTCCCGACTCCCGACTCGGGCCGGATTTTTTGGGGTTGGGAGGGTTGCCTTGCTTCCCTTAGGGAATGTGCAGTATTAGGCACCCCATGGCCAAAATGACCCCACTGCGATCCGCACAGACTCCAAATATTCAAAAGAAAGGGTTTTTGGAACACCCGAGGAGGGGGGTCCCGATGGGTGGGTGGGGGTGTGGGGGGGTCCCGCTGGGTGGGGCATGGTGTGTGCCTCCCAGTCATCTTCTTCATTACCGGTCTCTGAACTGGGGTGAGTTCATTGCCAAACCACTGCTGTGAATACGGCGCCCCTTTCCCGCCCCTTTTGCCAGATTCTGGCAGCTTCCAAGAAGAGTTGTGTTCCCGCCCCCTTCAGGTGGTTGAGCATACCACAGCGCACACGTGCACAACCACACACACTCCACACAGATACGTCACACATGTGACGCAACTGTTGCGACACAACATGCCTCAGGTAGAGGCAGTAGTGTTTGACTCACAGCCAAATACTGCTGCCGTGAGTGAGGTGCTCGCAGCGTTTGGGGCGCTGCGGGCGAATGGGGGGTTGGCTGGGACATCCAACATGGCGCTGTCGTGCGGGTACGTCGCGTGCTTCTTCGCGGACCACCTCGCACGCGGGAAGACCCCGCAAGCGCCGAGTCGGTCCGCCCTGACCGAATGGTGGGCGACTGCTGGAGGTTCCATGGGACTCTCCACGGCAGAGGTGGCCGCACGCACGACCGTGCTGCGCAACGGCGAGGAGGCAGTGCCCCTCAAGAACACCGAGGTGGAGCGGTGGGCGGGGTCCCTGAGGCACGTCACACCTGTCAGGGTCCTCACATTTATGCGTGAAACAGGGCCGCAAAGTGCACAGCTGTTGCTCAATGAGCACAGGCTGCCTTTAGTGACGGTGGTGTTCATCCCCTCCACGGGGCCCGTGGGCCATTTCTTTGCCATCCGGCTGAGGAATGCCGCAGCGCCCACCCCCCCCCCCCGGTTGTTCTGTCGTGGGCTCGGCCGAAGGCCCCGGTCCTGGTGGCACCCTCTCCGACGTTCTACGAGAAGAAAGGCCACGCCTACTGCCGAGTGTGCGTTACTGCTGTCGACAGCAAGCTGATCGCGAAGCCGAAGCAGAAGAACAAGACGCTCTACATCGACGGGAGAGTCCCATACCGCACTCCTGGTGATGAGAGAAAGTCGCGGGTGGCTCACCAGACGAGTGACTTCCACCTGACGTGTGAGGCTTTGCTGAACCGCCGGCCTGCCGCGCGCATGTGTGTCACAGCAGCGCTTGCGCTTGTGTCTGTGCTGCAAACCGTTGCAGCTTCATCTCCGCCTGGCCGTGACAGAGCGCCGATTGTGGTGCCCGAGCTGCAAGAGGAGGAAGTGACGAACGACGAGCTCCGTCACGGCCTCTTCGCCTGGCACTCCCGGTTGTACGTGGACATCCGGGGGGGGCGGCCGCATGCGTCGATCATTGCGGGGCTTGCAGCAGAGCGGCTTCAAGGTGTTCCACTCCCTCCCAATAACCAATACCTCAACCGCCCCCACATCACGGCGATGTTAGAGGTGTGGAAGAACATGGTCGTTGCGGAGTCCATCGCGTCTGTGTCACGAACAGTTCAGGAGGGCATGCCGCTGTTTTTGCTCCTCGATGGCAGCGAGGTTGGTGGTGAAGAATCATACACGTTCCGCCTGCGATGGGTGTCGGACGACTGCCGTGTTGTAGAGCGCTGTCTTGGGCTTGTGAGTATCGAAGCTGCAGCAGCGAACGCGGACCAGGCCGACGGTGATGACGCGGACCTCTCTGCGAGTGGAAAAACCCTCTTCGACATGTTAGTATCTCTTCTTCATGAATACGGTCTTCAAATCCAGCATCTGTGCGGCATCATCGCAGACGATGGAAGTGCGATCTCGGGGCAAAAGACGGGGCTGCATGGTCGCATCGAGGAGGCAGTCGGTGCACCATCCCTCTACATCAAGGATGTCGGCCATCGCATCCAGAACTGTGTGGAAAAGCCGTTGAAAACTGACCCTGATTTCAAGTACGTCAGTGATACGGTGCGTGCTGTGCAGACCATCTTTCGCCAATCGGGGCTGATGCGGCGTACCTTGAAAAGGGCTGTCATGAAGAAAGGGGGGCGCGCGTACAAGCCATGCGGGTCGTGGCGGATCCGCTGGCAAGCAAAGTGGTGTACTTCGTTGCGGAAGGCGGGAAAAATGCGCGAACACTGGGTGACTCATCTGCGAAACGACCAACTTCACAGCCGTGCTGCATCTTCCAAAAACAAGACTGCTTCACAGAAGGGAGCCCGCACCAGGGCCCGTCGGGCGCTCGCGACAAGGCTGCAGGGCGCAAAGTTCAAGCGGGCGCTTGAGTATTTCAGCAAGTTTTTTGAACTTGCAAAGCGCCCCCAGCTTGTCGCTCAGTACCGCGCAGAACGGGGTGCCAATGTGATCCCCTACCTGCTTGAGGCTCAACTCCAACTCCGCGCATTCGGGGAGATGAAGAAGAACTGGCGGCCTGGATGCCATGGCGAGCTGGTCAAAGGGCTGCACCCAAAGAGCATCCTCTGTGATCATTCCTATGCAGCAGCGCTCGTGGCAGGTGTGGCATACGCGACCGGTGTCACAGACAGCAGTGCAAACGAGCAGTTCGAAAGCCTCTACTACATCATGAACAACACCGAGGCAACATCGACTGCTATGGAGCACTGGCTGTACATCAAGGAGGGCCGGATTCGGGATGATGCAGAGCTCTCCTTTGCCAGCTTCTGGAAGCTACGCCAGGAAGAGCTGTGCTCCCGCCCCGACTACCTCCCCACACTCCGTACCATTCGCGGGGCACTCTGCATGGCGTCGCCGACGAGCTCGGCATGCGAGGGGGACTTCGGGATCCTCCGGAACCGCACACCCGCCCAGCGCAGCACAGTAGGGGTGGAGAAGCTGAGCGACGAGCTGCTTGTGAAGCGCTGCGGCCCCGACCCCGATAATGTGGAAGCCACTCGGGATTTCATCCACCGGGGTATGCGCATATTCTTTGCTGAAAGACAGCGGCGGGCACCTGGTGGTGGGAGGAAGCGCAAGGCCGAAGATGAGAGTGAGCCGCTCCACGACATCGCCAAGCGACTTCGTCAGTCTGAGATCGACATCTTCGCGGAGGAACCTGAGGAGGACGAGGAAGAGGAGGAGGACGAGCTGGAGGAACTGGAGGAGCTCGAGGAGGATGAGGAGGACGACGACGATGACGACGAGGAAAGTTAGATTGTGTGTTACCCATCATGTTGTGTAAATATGGTTGGAGAGGTCGGCTCCTGGGTTCGACCGCCTCCCCCTTTTTGCGGGTTTGCTGTTATTCCTTCCCCTGACCCCCTTTTGTCAGCGTTATGGCGCCCGAGGAGTCTATCACTGCCTCTCTGAGTGCCGCTGCGACCCCTTTCCCCTCTCCCCTTTTGTTCGTGGGCTGCCCCCTGTGAATGGTAGACTTACCTACAGCCCCTTGTTTGCCGCCAGCACGGAGCCAAGCAGCTCAACCCCGGCCGTGCGCGGTTTGTTTGCCCTAGAGCATTGTTGTTCGTGGAGTACGTGTCATTGTGCTAAGAGCCCGGAGAAGCAAAGTCGAATCTGCTGCGCTAGCCTCACCAAGCAGCCACAGTACTACAGGATGCGCGCAGGATTGAGTAGGGTTTGAGACCGCCCGCCCCCCACCCCCCCACCCCAGGTACCTTAGGTGACTGTAAATAACCGACTCCCGACTCCCGACTCCTGACCCCCAAACCTTATTTACAGCCCTGCCCCCCCTCCCTCCCCCTTCCCCTAAACACACCCAATGCCACACACATAGCAGCAGCAACCACTATATGTATACTGGCCGCTTCTCAGTCATCTTGCTGAGATACACACCGCAACGTGTCTCACCCCGTCCCAAGTGAAGCGGAAGGTGGAGGTGGCCCCAGCATGGGGCTCGGAAACCCCCCGAGCTAACTGTGGCACACTGCCCGCCACAGTACTGTGGGGGCGGGGGAGGGCTGAGAACAAAGCGCCCTATCACTTCACAGCTACAACCGCTCTGATGAATTTCCTTTTGTTTGTTGCGTTGACGCTTCTACACACAAAACCCTGAACTGATCACACCCTGAGCCTGATGAAGGGTGGGGTTAGTGTATAGAGCACGTTTGGTTGCAGCTGTGGTGGGGCGCTTTCCGCTCACACGAGTGTGCTTAAAAAAAAATGAATGAGAAAACGAGGGGGGAGGGGGGGAATATCAGCCGGGTTTCCGTTGGCCCGCGCACGCTGTTTGATCAGCACACTCCACACAGAGGCTAGAAGGCGAGGGGGAAGGGGGAGGGGTGGTGTCGCAGACTGCAGCGCCATTGCGTTGCAGAACAGGGGCAACTCGGCTTCTTCGGTCAGCCGAGTTGGGACTTTCCCGCCGATGCTAGACACACTTCACCGTCGCTTTGTAGGAACGTTTCGCCCGCAGACCCTGCAGCTCCCGTTGTTGCTGTATCGCAAGGCGGTGGGTGTGGGTGTGGGTTGGTGGAGGCAGAGTTTGCCCCCCCCCCCCCCCCCACGTTTGGCTGCACCGAACAACCGAATGATGCGAATGCGCAAGGGAGGATCCGAAGAGGGGAGGGAGGGGGGGGGGAACGGGCAGTGGGGGGAGGGGGGGGGGGGGTCAGAAGAGTTCGCTCAGAAGCGCCCCAGCGGCCCCGAGTCTTGGCGCGTTCCCCTCGCATTTTGGATCTCAGGGGGAGAGAGAGAGAGAAGGAGATGTGGTTTGTTTCTTTGAACGCTTCAAACTCTCGACCACACCACAAAACTGTGTAATAGAGCAAATCTGGAAGAGAAACAAAGAGAAGATCCGAAGGGTATTCGCCGATCGCGAGAACACCCCACGGTGCCTGTCATGAAACGTTCTGCAAGGATTTTTGCACGGGCACAGATTCCTGCGTTGTGAGCACAACTCTCAAAAAAAACGCCCCAAAACAAAAGACTTGGAGTTGCGTTCTTTGTTTGTACGAACGGTGCCTGCTTGTGCATGTGTGCAGATACCGAACGCTGCCACGAGTCTTTTTACATGGTTTGACAGAATTCTTTACTAGGGGGGGGCAATTAATCGTGCATAGTCGAATAATCGTGCATAGTCAAATAATCGTGCCTTTTTGAAACAGGCATTTATAAAGTTTTTTCCGCTGAATAATCGTGGGGTGCACGATTATTCACTTTTGGCTATTTTCGGTCAGTTCTGGAAGAAAAATGAGCAATTTTTCCCGCAGAATTTTCAAAAAACTCGTTCTTTTTTTTTTTTAACTTCGTTCCCGTCCCCCCACGTTGTGCGCTACGTCGTTGTAGCGTTGGCTCACTCGTGTGCTTCTTTCCGGGGTCGGGTCAGGGATAGTGCCCTGTGTGGTGCCGTTTTTTTTTCCCGCAGTGCGGGTGGGTTGCCGTGCGTCTACACGGAGACACCTCCCCATTTTATGCCAAAGTTTTTGTGTTGAGACGTTTTGACCTGATATGGCAAAGGTCCTGTTCGTTGGTTTCCCCCTGGTCTGTCGCGCCCATCAGGGTGCGTGGACAGGGCCCGTACTTTTGTTTTCATTCGTGTTCTGTGATTTGTGACCAACCCGCCCCTTGCCCCGCCCGGTTGAGGTCCCTACCCCTTCCCCCGTTTCGTCAGTAGCTCCGTCTCGGTCTCGTGGAGCAGGCCTGCGTCCATCAGGAAACGCAGGGTGGTCACGGGCCGGGTGAGGAGTAGGACATGGGGGGAGAGGTTGTCCAGGTGTTTTTCCCGTGGGGGTCTTCGCTCCGGGTCAATTTGGGTCAACTTGGGTCAATGTGGGTCACCCTGGGGCTTTTCACCTTAGGAAAATGGGGGGCTTCGCTCCGGGTCAATCTGGGTCAGCTTGGGTCAGTGACCCGGAGCGAAGCCCCCCCCCTTAGGTGACCAAAAATAGGTGAAATTTTTTGCCTATTTTCCCTTGTGTCAAACTTGGAGTCTGACCCAAAAATCGGAATCTGTGACCCATGGTTTATATGGGCAAACCTGAAAATTTCCGACTTTTTCCTCAATTTTTCCCACTTCCTGGCCATACCTTTCCCGACCCAAAATCAAACAAATGCAGCGGAAAATGGCCAAAAATAGGCCAAAAAACCCCAAATTTTTTCCTATGGGAACGAACATGGGGGTCTTCGCTCCGGGTCAATTTGGGTCAACTTGGGTCAATGTGGGTCACCCTGGGGCTTTTCACCTTAGGAAAATGGGGGGCTTCGCTCCGGGTCAATCTGGGTCAGCTTGGGTCAGTGACCCGGAGCGAAGCCCCCCCCCTTAGGTGACCAAAAATAGGTGAAATTTTTTGCCTATTTTCCCTTGTGTCAAACTTGGAGTCTGACCCAAAAATCGGAATCTGTGACCCATGGTTTATATGGGCAAACCTGAAAATTTCCGACTTTTTCCTCAATTTTTCCCACTTCCTGGCCATACCTTTCCCGACCCAAAATCAAACAAATGCAGCGGAAAATGGCCAAAAATAGGCCAAAAAACCCCAAATTTTTTGCCGGGGGGCTTCGCCCCCCGGACCCCCCTTGCGTGGGGGGCTTCGCCCCCCACGCCACACGCACCTCCCGGCCGGTGGCCGGTTCGGTCGTCGTCGGCTGCGCTCAAAGGGCGTGCGGTAGCCGACGCCCTTTTGTGCTCGCCTCCTCCTCCCTCACTTCAGTATGTCGTTTCAGGTGAGTCCGTGTTCCTGCTTTGTTCTTCTGTCGACTGGGACGGGCCAGTCCTCGTGGGTTGCCGGCCGGTGTGTCCTCCCCCGGGACACCCTCCTCCTCCCACCACTTGCATCTGGTTCAACTTCAGTGAGAGCTGAGCGGGAGCCATACTTGCTCTTTTGGACCAATTGACCGCAGTCCTGCATCATGAAGAGTTAGGTAATGCCCAGTCGCAGCCATCCCCCGACCCAGGTGTTCTGCCGTGGGCCAGGTCACCATCTGCAGGTCACCCCGTCACACACCAGTGGGCAGGCCCTGTCAAAGATATCGATGTGACTGCTCTTGCCGCAGGGCATCGGATGTGGGCCTGCATTGCATCCTGTTGCCGCTCAGTTCTGTTCCCACCGGAGCTTCTTGTTGCGCCGCAGGTCGAACAGCCTTTCGTGTGGTCGGCGCTGATCTTGTATAGAACGTAGGCAGTAGGCTGCTGTGGGTGACCTGCAGGTTACCCGTCCCTTTCGTGCAGGCAGCGCGAGAGGTGCGCTGTTTATGTGTGGGAGCACGGCAGCTGCCCCACACTCCATTCTGCTCTCTTGTCTGCTGTTTATGTTGAACAAGGTCTGGCTGCCAGTGATCTCGCTGGGGGTCGGGCAAACCAAAAAAGAGGTCGGGCACAGGGTGGCCGAGCTCGCGAGAAAAAAAGTGCAGCCCAACCCCGCCCCGACTTCCCGTGGTATGATGCAAACAGGATCGAATGCACGGCCACAGAACATTTTCACCCAATTCGAGAAGCACCGGATGTTGCTGCCTTTGGTCGTCCTGCTGGATCAAAAATCAGGAATCCAGCCCCCCAGCCGCCGGAGGCCACGGTAGTGAACATCCTGAAAGTCTTCGAAGGCTAGTCCCCACACCGGTTGGTGCTGTTGCACATTCCAGGCGGGGATGGTCCTTCGCTTGGGGCATGATGAGGTGCGCTTCGATGAACACCATCAAGCCCCCAGCATGCCGTTGGGTTTTCATACGCTGCGGCGCATGTAAACTCGGCCACAAGGCCGAACCCAAAAGCCCCAAAATCTGACCCGGGAGGTAGGGCCGAGGGTAGGGCCATGCCACCCCTGGCGGCCCACCCTCCCAAACAATTACAGAAAAAGGGAGGTGGGGCCGCGGCCCCCTGCCAGCCCTGGCACGGGATCGCTGCTGGCGGGTAGTTCAGGCTCGTGGCCCTCCTCGTTCCGGATAGCCCCTCGGACATCCAAATGATTCACGTGCAGCAGCCCATGCGCAGAGAACGGTGTGCCGTCTTGTACAGCAACTGTTGGACAACTGTTGAAATCGTTTTTCACCAAAAAAAATCACTCTGCGGGCCAAGTCGAAGATTTTTCTGGGGACTTTTGGTGTCCCCAATTTTTCAATTTTCGAAAAATAAGCTCACTTTGCTAAACTGGACCCAACTCCCCACACTCTTTTTTTCCGACTTTTTCACGGGTTTTTTCCGGTTTTTTTTGGTTTTTTTTGGCGGATGGAGCGAAGACCCCCCGTAGGTCCTTAAGCTTCGGGCAGGTTCGCAGCAGGTGCTTCAGCGTCGTTTTCTGCACTGCGCAGCCGTGCATGGGGCATTTCGGTGCCCTGTTGTTCGACATGTAGTCGAACAGGAGGTAGTGGCGGCGCGTCCGTAGCAGCCGCATCGTGCTGGCCCCGAGGCGGGTCAGCGCCGGTGTGTGTAGCGCGGGCCGGCGCGCTGTAGGCCCCGCCGCTTTAGGTGGCGTCCAGGCGTACAGACTTTTCTCGCCGGGCCGGGGCGTCCGCTCCGCAGTCACCCTCCGCACTGCCGCCTTCGCCGCCAGCAGTGCGATGGGCTCCGTCTGCAGCTTGTGTTTGTTCGTCCGCAGACCCGCCTGATAGTCAGCCAGCTCATTTCCCTCCACCCCGACGTGGGCCGGCACGTACTGCAAGGTGACAGTCGTGCCTGAGCTGGTGAGTGTGGCCAGGCCGCGCCAGACGTCGACAAGCGTTTCCGCTTTGGCACGGTGTGGCCCCGCTTCTAGCGCGTGCAGGGCGGATTGGCTATCCGTGAGAATCACGACGCGGGCTACACCCCTTGCTGCGATCATCTGAGTCGCCTCCCGCAGTGCTACCAGTTCTGCCTGGTAAGAGACGCAGCTCTGGCCCGCCCCGACACTGCGCTTGTCGACGATGTCTGTTGTAGAAGGGTCCAGGAGGACAACACCCGCTCCTCCGACTCCCTCCTTTACCGACCCGTCCGTGTAGGCGTGCAGCTCCGTCTGGGGGAGTCCCGCCAGCATCACCTGCGCCATAGCGTACCTCTCCGCGTCGGTCTGGTCGGGGTCGCTCCGGCTCAGGCCAGGGATGGCGGGGTGTATCTGGATGTTCCCGAGCATCCCTTGCCACTCCCACGGTGCCACTGGGTAGTGGGATATGATTGTGGCAGGGCCCGGGCTGCGTGTGTAGATGGCGGTGCGTTTGACCACCGATTCAGCCAAACGAAGCCACGTGCTGCCGGCGGTGCGCGACGCTTTTTGGATCGCCGTTGACCCCGGGGACCCGCCAACCCGTCGAATCCGTTCGTAGGCCGTAGCCGCTTCGGTGTACATCTTCTCTTCGAGGGTCGGCAGGTGTGCCTCCCACAGCAGTTCCGCTGTGTCCGTGGTGAAGGCGCAGCCCGTGATGAGCCGCGCAGCCCGGCGGTGGATCGTCTCCAGCTCGCCGAAGGCCTTGTTGGTGAGTGCGATCCCCCATACGCATATGGCATAGGTTACCGCGGGGAGCACGTATGTTAGGTACACCTGCCGCAGTGTGTGCGCGTCGCAGCCCCAGTCTCGTCCTGCCAGCATGTGTAGGAGTGCTAGGCGGCGGCGGTAAGTGATCTTGACTTGCTCGAGGTGCGCGGTCATGCTGCAGGTCTCGTCGATGAGGACCCCCAGGTACTTCGTTCTGTCACCCCGCTTGACCAGACTCCCATCTGAGTAGGTGAGGGGGAGGTCGGTTTTCCGTATGCCCTCCGCATCTCGCGGTGACACGAAAGGGAGGAAGGAGGTTTTGTCGCGGGACAGGCGGAAACCAAGTCGGGGGAGGCATTCCTCGAGGAGGCTAAGTGCCGTTTCGGTCTTCGCTGTTGTGTCATCGATATCGTCCCCCGTGAGGAGGATGGCCAGATCGTCGGCATATATGGCGGTATACCCTTTGCAGTGCGCGCTGAGGGTATTCGCCACCTCTGCCATGGCGCAGTTGAAGAGGAGGGGGGACAGCACTGTACCCTGGGGCACCCCCTCGGCCATGTGGTAGGTATCCCCGTGTGTACCACATACTGTCGTAGTCGCCCTTCGGTTGTCCAGGTAACTTGTGAACCATCGAAGGTATCGCGCTGGTGTGTTCATCTCTTTGAGGCGCCGGAGGATGGCATCTCGACTCACCGTGTCGTACGCCTTCTCCATGTCCACGGTGAGCAGGATTGCGCTGCGGCCTTCTGCCAGTGCATCCCGTGCCAGCTGTGTGAGCATCGCCACGTTGTCCACCGCGGACCTGTGGCGACGGAAGCCTGCCTGCACGTCGTTGAGGTTGTGCATCGGCTCTGTGGGGTCCTCCATGAGCTGTGTGAGCCTCTTGGCGATCATCCGTTCCATCACTTTGCTCGCCCCGCTCGTGAGTGCGATTGGACGGTAGGAGTTGGGGTCGGAGGCGGGTTTCCCCGGCTTGTGGATCGGGAAGAGGGTCGCTTGTGTCCATTCCTTCGGGAGTCTGCCGCTCACCCACGACAGGTTGCAGATGTGCAGCAGGCCCTCCCGTGCCCTGGGGCCGAGGTGTTTGAGGAACTCATTGTGGATACCGTCTGGGCCTGGCGTCTTCTTGTCGGCCAGCGAGTGGATGATGATGTCAAGCTCCGCCCTGGTGAAGGGCGCCTCTGAGGGGTGGGGCTTCGCGCTTTCCGGTGGGAGTTGTGGGGCGCTTAACGGCTCGTCCGGGTGGACCACCCCCCCGCCGCCGCTTGTCGCCGCATACCGTCGTCCGAGGCAGTCGGCCTTCTGTCTGTCAGTGGTGAGGGGCTCCCCCTCGTCGAGTAGTGGGTATGGCTGGGCTTTGTCCGCTCTGCCGTCCAGCTCACGCAGGAGGTTGAAGGCCCCGTTGGTGCGCGAGGCGTCAGTTGCCCGGGCTTCCCAGACCTCACGCTTCGCTCGCCGGATTTGGCTGGTGACTTCCCTCCTGAGGCGGGTTAGGGTAGCGCCGTCATCTTTCGTGAGCTGCGCCGGTGGTGTGCGTTGTTGGCGCCCGATCTCCGTGTCCCTCTCGCGGATCGCTTTTTGCACCTTCTTGTCGCACCATCGACGCTTCCGCTTCCGCCTGCGGTGTCTAGGGATGTGGCGCTTCGCCACCTCCAGCAGCATGTGGGCCCATCGCGCGTACGCGGTGGTCGCATCCTTCCACCCGCTTACTCCGTCAGCACTCCGCTCCATCTCAGCGCAGTAAGCTTCCCAGTCCGCCTCCTTCCAGTTCCACAGCGGTTTGGTATTCGTTGTGTCCCTGTGTTGCGGTTCTGTGAGGTGCTCGCAGGGAACGTCGAATTCCATCGGCAGGTGATCGGAACTCCCGGTGTTCAGCACCCTCCATTGCACCGGGTTCCAGTCACTCGCGACGACGACGTCGGGTGATGTAGCGTTTTCGCCCACTATGCGCGTCGATGACTCAGGGGTGTTGTAGATGCGCATGCCGTGTTCCTGTGCCCAGTCATTGAGTTGTGTCCCGACGGTGTTCGGTGTCTTCGCCGCGCTCCATGTTGGGTGGTGCGCGTTCAGGTCACCTGCGATCACGACGTTATCTCCACACGGCAACTCCTCGGTGTCGAAGTCATCCCGCCTGGTGTCCGCCTTTTGCAAACCCACTGCGCTGGGACGGTAGATGTGAATGATTTGTACGCCGCACACCTCCACGTCCTGTCGCTCTGTGACTTTCCAATTCCTGTATTCTGCCACTGTTGCGCCCAGGTCTTTGCGCACCAGGGTAGTGATACCGCCCCCGTGGGTCTCACTTGTCCCCTTGGCCCGCGACGCCTTCCGGACACGGGTGTGTGCTGCGTACCCGTTGAAGTTGATCTTCCCCGTCTGGGCGGCCTTTAGCTCCTGGAGGAGGACGACGTCGTATCGTTTCTTCTCCAGGAGGGTGTTGAGCTCCGCCTTTCTCGCCGGGGTGAGGCCGTTGATATTCCAGCTCAGGCATTTCAGGAGGGGGCCTGGGTTGGGTTCTATGCCTGCCTCGAGTAGCAGTCGTCGTGTGGTTTCGGCCTGACTGTGGAGGCGTGTGGGCGCTGGTGGTCAGACCCGGAAGGGTTTATCCGGGGACTTAGGGGACCGTGGCGCGGCTTTACGCGCGCCGTCGCGTTCACGCCCAGTGCCCCGTGGTGGCGAAGAGGTAGCAGTGGTCTTTGTCCCCCGGACCCTGTCCCGCTTGTCAGGCGACATGGTGAGGGGGATCGGCGTCGGTGGCCTCTCGTCCCTGTCCGTCCTCGTCCGCGGTGTCGTCTTCTGTGGTGTAGTCTGGGGCTCTGCGGGGGCCCCTTTCGCGACCAGACTTGCACGTACTAGTTCGTGCATCTTGTCCAGCCGCGTCTGGAGGGCGAGGTTTTGCGCACGGAGGATTTTCATGTCCTCGCGTGTGCTCTCCAGCTGTGCCTGCAGAGCTGCCACTAGCGGGTCGGGTGTGGGTGCGCGTGTGGGTGCGGGGTCCCTCATCTGGGTGTCCGTCTGTCCGGCTGCCTTCTTCTCCTTCTTCTTCTTCGTCTTCTTCTTGATCGGCAGCATCTCGCTCCCAGGCACTCCCGCCGGCGGCGTCGGTGTGGGTGCAGGCGCAGGCGCAGTCGTGTTCTTCGGCGCAGGCGTGTTCTTCTGCGTCTTCTGTGTGGTGGGCTTGGTCGGCTTTGTGCTGCGGGGGGCTGCACGGTCGAACAGGTGGCCATCCTGCTCCTGCCTGTACCGTCGGACGGTGATGATCCCCTTCTGCGTGATGATGGGGTCGGTGCTTGGTGGTGGGGCTCCGCGGTACATCGCCACGCGTCGCCCTTCCGTCCGTGCGCTAGTGAGGAAGGTGGGGGTCCACCCCAGCTCCTCCAGCATTTTCCCCACGCACTTCCGAGAGTAGTCGGTCGATAAGCCGTCGACCAGCCACTTCTCCTCCGCGAGGTTGCGTGCCAGGCTGTCACCCAGCACCTGTGCTGCCGTCTGCAGCGGCGTTGTTGTGGGCACCGCCATCCCGAGCCCACCTTTGCTTAGCAGGATGACCCTGCCGCCCAGTGCCTGTGCCTGTTGGCGCGCGGCGTCCACCTGCGTGTCGGGTGCGAGGGGCGTCACTCGTTCCGTGCTGCTCCTCGTCTTCCCTGTAAAAAAGGGGCGCGCAAACACCCCGCCGTCGCCGCTCGCTCTCAGCAGCCCTGCCAGCTCGGTGGCGTCGACCGTCACCCTGTACGTGGTGGGGGCCTCCTGGTGGGGCCTCCTGGGGTTGAGGGTGATGATTCCGTGTACATCACCCCCGTGCCGTCTCACCCAGTCGCACGCCGTCTTCTTCGACAGCTGTCGTCCCATCACCACGACCGGCTTGAGTCCTTCCCCCATGGTGGGGGCCGTGACGCCCCGTGGGGCGTAGCGCACCTGCCCTCGCAGGTTCACCATGCAGCGTCGCACCGTCCGCAGCTCTCCCCCCCTCTGCAGCACGACGTCGGTGCAGCTTTTTGCGAGGCTCTTTGGGGCCTCGTCGGCGCAGATAAGCAGCATCGCTGCTTGCACGTTCTCGTTGATCGCTGCCTTCATGGCAGCCTGCGACTCATTTTTGTGGCAGAGATAAACTCCGCCCTGCTCGAGGAAGGACTTCGCATCCTTCGCTACTGGGGTGTTCCAATCTCCCTCCCGCAGTTCCCAGCGCTCCTGCGCCGCTTTGCCTAGCCCAGCGGATCCCGACGTGGGGGGGGGCGCCATTTGCGGGGGAGGGGGGGTCAGTACGTACTACTTGATCAGTAGACCGTTGATGTGTCAGTTGTGTCCGCCTGAAGGGCATACCCGGGTTCTTTTGAATGTTGGGAGCCCGTGCGGATCGTGGTGGGGTCATTTCGACCATGGGGTGTCTGTCTTCACCCGCGACTGGTCGTCACCATTTTGGCTCATATTCGTCCACATGTCCGGCCTTGAGCCCCCAGTTTCAACACGAAAATGAGCCCAGACGGTCACTGCCAGTAAGGGGTGAAGACAGACACCCCATGGCCAAAATGACCCCACCACGATCCCCACCACGATAAAAATTCTTACGAATTCTTACTGGGGGGGGGCAAATAATCGTGCACTCCTCTATTAATTGGCGAACGGGCGGGTATAATTGAGGGGCCCAAAAAAAGGCAAAAAGTTGACGGGGGGGAATAATCGTGGGGTGCACGATTATTCACTTTTGCAAGTTTTCTGGTCAGTTCTGGGGACAAACATCGCAAAAACCTCGTCCGTTTGCATATTTGGAATCTGTGCGGATCGTGGTGGGGTCATTTTGGCCATGGGGTGTCTGTCTTCACCCCTTACTGGCAGTGACCGTCTGGGCTCATTTTCGTGTTGAAACTGGGGGCTCAAGGCCGGACATGTGGACGAATATGAGCCAAAATGGTGACGACCAGTCACGGGTGAAGACAGACACCCCATGGTCGAAATGACCCCACCACGATCCGCACGGGCTCCCAACATTCAAAAGAACGAGTTTTTTGAAAATTCTGCGGGAAAAATTGCTCATTTTTCTTCCAGAACTGACCGAAAATAGCCAAAAGTGAATAATCGTGCACCCCACGATTATTCAGCGGAAAAAACTTTATATATGCCTGTTTCAAAAAGGCACGATTATTTGACTATGCACGATTATTCGACTATGCACGATTAATTGCCCCCCCCCAGTAAGAATTCTTACTTTTTCAATTCTTAAAAATTCTTGAATTCTTGGAAATTCTTACCAAGAATTCTTACTGGGGGGGGGCAATTAATCGTGCATAGTCGAATAATCGTGCATAGTCAAATAATAGTGCCTTTTTGAAACGGGCATTTATAAAGTTTTTCCGCTGAATAATCGTGGGGTGCACGATTATTCACTTTTGGCTATTTTCGGTCAGTTCTGGAAGAAAAATGAGCAAATTTTCCCGCAGAATATTCAAAAACCCCGGTCTTCTGAATGTTGGGAGCCCGTGCGGATCGTGGTGGGGTCATTTCGACCATGGGGTGTCTGTCTTCACCCGTGACTGGTCGTCACCATTTTGGCTCATATTCGTCCACATGTCCGGACTTGTGTGCCTCCAGTTTCAACACGAAAATGAGCCCAGACGGTGACTGCCAGTAAGGGGTGAAGACAGACACCCCATGGCCAAAATGACCCCACTACGATCCGCACAGATTCCAAATATGCAAACGGACGAGGTTCTTGCGATGTTTGTCCCCAGAACTGACCAGAAAACTTGCAAAAGTGAATAATCGTGCACCCCACGATTATTCCCCCCCGTCAACTTTTTGACTTTTTTTGGGCCCCTCAATTATACCCGCCCGTTCGCCAATTAATAGTGGAGTGCACGATTATTTGCCCCCCCCCCCCAGTAAGAATTCTTACTGGGGGGGGGGGCAATTAATCGTGCACTCCACTATTAATTGGCGAACGGGCGGGTATAATTGAGGGGCCCAAAAAAAGATAAAAAGTTGACGGGGGGGAATAATCGTGGTGTGCACGATTATTCACTTTTTGAAGTTTTAGGCTATTTCTGGTGCAAAAGTACGTATTCCTGGTGAGGGGGAGGGGACCGAGTTATATAATCTGGCTGGGAGGGGGTCGCGGGGTGTACGGGGGCTGAGTCCGGCCACTCTTGCTCTGCCATCCAAACTTGCTGAGGACACTTCCACCACCCGGGTAATGGTGGGTCTTCCACGTTGTCATGTGGAGCTTCTTGCACGCAATCGGGCAGGCATTGCAAGGGTACGAAGACACGGTCGCGAAAGTTGAAACATGCCACACGGTATCACGGTTTGTGCGAGGCTCGTTGAAAAGGTACAAGGACAACCTCTTGGTGGTGAAAATTCAACAGTTCAGGAAGAAGAAACCACCACCAGGTGTTTCAAGGTTCCCCTGTTCAGTGGGGCTCGGGATATGGAGTTTATCCCTGGGCAAGAGACGTTCGGCGTTTGAGTGGACAGGCCGGAACTCGATGGCAAGTATGGGTGGTGCATGCATGCTGCCCCGAAACACCTGCCTCTGATTCAGAGGCAGTTGAAAGTGCAGATGCCACAGGAACTTGCAGAAAAAATGCGATGCCCATTCAGACAGAAAAAAAAGGGTCTTTGCGCCGTATGGGCAGGAAGTTCGAGCAGGAAGCACACTTACTGCTTCAAGACCGCGGGCGCATTCCGGCATCTCTTAATATTGTGGCCAGGCTTCTTGCACAGGCTGCACAGGTGCCGCTTCCGCTTCGGTCCCTGCGAAAGGAGCGAAGGATTGCCAGGGACAGCCGCAGGTGTTGTTGTCGGAGTGGGCTGGGGGTCAGGGTTCAGAAGAGTCGGGGGTGTTGGTGTTGTCTCAGAGGCCGGTGTGGGGAGCGTCTGCGTCGAGGGCTGTGACAGGCTGTTCACCCGGATTCGGCCACTTGGGTTGACCCAGCTGCTCAGGGTACTTTGCACTCCCACCTGAGACCGTTCCTGCGACGCCACTGCCTTTTCCTGCGCATTCAGATCGGCGGCAGCATCAGCAAAGATTTTCGACAGCACCGGAAGATACCCACACTGCCGAGCAAGGTCGAGCCCCCGCATCTGCTTGTGGAGCTTCAGGGGGACAGGGCGAAATCTCAGCTCGGGAAAGCAGGGGGCAGTCACGCAGCCGTCTTCTGAACCTGAGAGGTTCAGAACATACCCCAACCCCTTGAGGCGCGTTGCCACCTCCTCATCACCAACGTTCTCCACAGATGCCCCCCAGACTGCGCCCACAGAAGTCGACATCGCTTCACGATACCACCTGTCGCTGAAGCGGACATCCTGCCGCAGATCCGAACCCCGCGATGCAATGGTGGCTGTGTCCTTCATTTCATCGAGGTGGCGATGAAATGAGGTTTTAAACCCCGCAAACCCAAACACATCAAGATACTGCAACGACGAAGTCAAGCCCCCAGGGATGACTGCGTATTTTGCCCCTGTTTTTCTCTGCAGATATTGCAGGTTCGCTTGCTTCGTGTGTGTCGTTGCAGCATCAAAAATTATCAGCACTCGCTTATTTTTGCAAAGTGGGACCAAAATTTTGTCGATCCACACTTTCCACTCCTCATCTTTTACCCACCCCGTCTGCTGATAAGCGACGTTGACCCCTGCTTTGGTATGCACAGCAAGCTCCTCCTTCGAAATCCTGGCCCCTGTGCCCCGGAAAACGATCAATTGCTTCGTGGGAACAATTGTTCTGGACCGTGCATTGAAAGTCACAGTCCCCAAGAGTGTTGCAAAGCGGTTCCTCCCTGCATCAACATCAGTCACAAGCTGCGTGTCTGTGGTGGAGAAGAGAACCTTTTCGCGCTTTGCAGAGGACTTGTACATTGGGGTTTCGTCGGCATTGATAACCAGATCGAAAGTCCCATGGGGATGAGCGAGGAGGGTGCGGGATTCCCCGAGGGACAACCACCGCAGCGTGTTCCAAAAGCTGTGCACCTGGGTCTTTGCTTTCTCAATCGGCACCTTGATGGTGCGTGGGGCCACAAAATCAAAACCGTGCCTCTTTGCCCAGGCATCAACCCATTCCGTGCTTCCCTTGAAGCCCTCGGGCTGTGGAGAATAGGAAAGAGCGATGTCATGCACCTTGCGCCTGGTTGTGGGCAATTTGTTTTCCCTCCGCTCTGTCACCTTCGCGAGCACATACTGTTCAATCTCTGGGTGGAACGAAGGGCGCCCAGCACCAGGTTCCCGCTTTGGGGCAGCCTTGCGAGGGAGAATATCCGGAATAGACTTCAGGTTCTCAGGGTAAGCCTCGCGCCAGCGATCAGCAGTCGTGCCCAATGCGCTCACCGAGGGCTTCCCCAGCAGTGATTTCCGCATGGTGTCAAGGATGGGCACGCCAGGTTGGCGCAGGAGCGTTGCAACAGCATGTTTGTATGCGATAGAGTACACCGCATACTTCTTGACCCCTTTGACAGTCAAAGGGGCTTTGCAGTTCTTCTCACGTTCCTTGGTGAGAAATGCCTGGAGGCTTTCAACCGACACAACTGTTGCAGGATTGTCAGCTCCAGCGGCACCTGGGTCCCCATGTCCCTGTTCCTCCAAAGCGTCCCCTTTTTCACAGTCAGTCAACCCCTCTTTGTGGTCAACCAGTAAGTCGTTGTCCCTGTTGTCATCATCATCAACAGTGACATCATCTCCCTCTCTCTCGCAGGAGACGTCTGCAGACCCAGGAGGCTCAGCAGGAGACCCAGCAGGGTGACTGGCAGGAGGCTCATCAGGAGGCCTGGCCTGGCGGATGCGCTCCTTTTTCAGGTCGTTGAGCATCTTCGTGAGTGTAGCACGCGAAGCAGCACGGCACTGAAGGACTTCCTGCTCCAATGCATCCAGGGTCTCCAGCTCATGCACACGGCTTGGGAAGAAGTGACAGGCATGCCGTGTGCTCTGAAGACCACACGACCAGCCGTCCTTCTGAAACCCCGACTGAAAAATGCGAACAACCTGAAATTTTTCCCTCAGTTGAGCCAGGAGTGGGGAGCCCTCAACGATCTCCAAATCATCCACAACAAAGCACTCCTGCTCCCAAAAAATGCAGAAAACCCAGTGGAGGCCGTCGTCGGCATGTGTGTTCACAATCGAACCCTGCCATGTCGACGTCGGGACCCAGTTTGGGACAGCATTGGGGCTGCCAGGGGCGGATTTCATACCCCTTGTGAGCTGGGGGAAGCGCTCGTACTCGGAGTACCGACAACCAAGGGGGTTGATTGCTGCATTGAATGCAGGATTCGGGATGCGAGTGACGAGTGCCTCCCCAGGCGGCATCAGGTATCGATGCAAAAGGGCATGCACATCCGAGCTGGACAGCCAGTAACCTGGCACGAGGCGCGAAACCGGAGCTGGGAACGTGAACTTCCCCCCTCCACGAAGGACCCTCCCTCCCCAGCAGAAAACACGGCGGCGAACCCGGCGCCCCCTGCGGGGTTGCGGCATCTGCTGCGGCAGGTCTTCATGATCCTCCTGGTAGTAGTCGCACAGTATCCCCCAGAGGAGCACCAGCCCGGCAGCACCCAGCACATCGGGAATCATCCCACCCCCGCCCACATGCGCCGGAGTACCCCCCCTCCCTCCGGCTTGTGTGGCCCCTCCTATGGTTTGATGGTGAGATTGGGTGTCGCATGTTGCCTGCTACAACGAGAAGCAAGCATTGATGAGCATGAATGAGATGTACTTTTGCACCAGAAATAGCCTAAACCAAAAAAAGTGAATAATCGTGGTGTGCACGATTATTCAGCGGAAAAAACTTTATAAATGCCCGTTTCAAAAAGGCACTATTATTTGACTATGCACGATTATTCGACTATGCACGATTAATTGCCCCCCCCCCCAGTAAGAATTTCCAAGAATTTCCAAGAATTCTTGAAGAATTCTTACTGGGGGGGGGGGGGCAAATAATCGTGCACTCCACTATTAATTGGCGAACGGGCGGGTATAATTGAGGGGCCCAAAAAAAGTCAAAAAGTTGACGGGGGGGAATAATCGTGGGGTGCACGATTATTCACTTTTGCAAGTTTTCTGGTCAGTTCTGGGGACAAACATCGCAAGAACCTCGTCCGTTTGCATATTTGGAATCTGTGCGGATCGTAGTGGGGTCATTTTGGCCATGGGGTGTCTGTCTTCACCCCTTACTGGCAGTCACCGTCTGGGCTCATTTTCGTGTTGAAACTGGAGGCACACAAGTCCGGACATGTGGACGAATATGAGCCAAAATGGTGACGACCAGTCACGGGTGAAGACAGACACCCCATGGTCGAAATGACCCCACCACGATCCGCACGGGCTCCCAACATTCAGAAGACCGGGGTTTTTGAATATTCTGCGGGAAAATTTGCTCATTTTTCTTCCAGAACTGACCGAAAATAGCCAAAAGTGAATAATCGTGCACCCCACGATTATTCAGCGGAAAAAACTTTATAAATGCCCGTTTCAAAAAGGCACTATTATTTGACTATGCACGATTATTCGACTATGCACGATTAATTGCCCCCCCCCAGTAAGAATTCTTAGGAATTCTTGAAAGGGGCACGCACGAGGTCCCCTGACAGCATACGGATGTCCGTTCTTATTGGGAGGTTTTCTGAGGGAGAAGGTGAAAATCACAAAATGACCCCCTCCAGGGCCTTCTTCCAGGGAAAATAGTCACAAAAATGGCCTCAAACCTGTTTCTGGCCAGCTGGGACAGCCATCCATCGCTGCATTTCCGCCTTCTTGGAAGACTGGCTACCGGCTGGCTACCCAGCAACACACCGGGCACATCCAGTCCTTGTCCTCCATCCCCTTGACGAACTCCTCGTTACAGGAGGAGGGAACAAAGGTATCGAGGCACGAAACCGCCGCGCGGTGTCCGCACGAACGACAGTTGAGGCATCCTTCACCCTCGTGCTCAGCATCATACTCCGGGAACACACACTTCGCGACCTCCGGAGCGCAGAGGCTCAGCGAATCCCACTCAATCTCCTTCGCCTTGAAGAGAGAGCGGGTAGACATACTGCGCACAAGCGGTAGTTTTTTGTTTGTGCGCTGGTTCGTTACCTGTGGGGTACATGGGTGAACACGCGCTGCCAACAGTCTTCTTTGCTAGAGACCAGGAGCCTGGTGAGCGCAAAAAAGGCAGCCATCGATCAGCAACTGCCTTTGCAGTTTGAGGAAACCCTCAACCTACCTGAAGAGCACGCTTGTTCGGCACATAAAGCCAGGGATGGAAACTCTACCAACACAGTGTTAGCGAGCGTGGGCATCTTTGTGTGCGATTGAAGCACATGAAAATGTGCGTGAACACGTAGCTCCACTGTTACGGTCTGAGTCTGGGAGCCCTTTCTCGTGGGTGACGTATTGCAAGGAGGGTGGAGGTGTCCATTGGCGCCACCAATATCTCGCCGTTGGGCAAAATCCACGACCTGTTGGAGGCGAGCCCCTTGAGTATACTGGTGTCTCCCATCCCGTCCCAGGACGCCCCAGGCTCAGTCTGGGTGCCGGTACGGAATCTGATCCTGCACCCTCTCGGCACAACCAGGGGGAGGTCATTGTGCCCAGATCATTTCCTCCCAGATTACGCCGGTGAAGATCCACCGGAGGCAGGTTTGAACAATTTTGAATGAGTTTTGCCCTGCTCTCAGCAGCCCCACGTGAGAAGGTCCTGTTCTGGGTTATTCTGGCTGCACGTGGTAGGTTGGCAGATCTGGACGATTCACTTCCTTCCTCCTATTCCTTCTACGGTATCCACTTTCCTGCCGGTTCTCGTGCGTCCTGTGCCTTCTTCATCACTGCTGCAGCTGAGGTGAATATATGCATGCCTTTCTCCCGATTGGAGAACAGAAGGACCACGTCTGTGTGGGGATGCTGTAGGCCATGCAGTAGATGATGCATTTGGTCCTTGTGAAGTGGTCTTTCGCAGACTGCTGTTCGAGACCAGCTCGCATACACCGGTCGTGCGGAGGGGTACACTTCCCGGATCCCCTTTTAGGTGCGGCAGTCGAGCTGCCACACGACAGGAACGCTGAAGTCGCTATCGTCCTGCGTGCCCTGGGGCGCAGATGCGGGTGATTTCGTTGCTTGCTACATCATGTATGCATAGGGCGCCCTCTGGGGACCTTCAGGAAGTTCGCCCAGGGTGCTCAGTGCCTGCACGACGGACTCCAGCCGATCGAGTGGGGGTATAATGGGAGATAGTTCGAGAGGGGGTTGGTATCCCGAAAAGCGGGGGTGGCAACCCCCTTTCCGCGGTCTCGAGACAGAGACGGATCAACTGTGTCTGGCCGATCAGGTGCAATCGACTGAATAGTCTTTCATCTTCGACGGATATGAGTCAACGTGGATGCCAAGATACACAGCCTCTGGAACGTTGGGTAGTCCTTTCCACAGTCACGAACAGGGAAGTCGAGCAGGACATCGGGAGAGGAGTCGCATGTCTTCCGACACAGAGTGACCATGACGCCCGTTCAGGATCAGCCATTATTCGAGAAGAATGGCCGTCTCCTGCACGGTGGACGCAAGCGGTGGTCGGGCAACCCTTGTCGGGAGTCTCGCCGGAGTTTTTGGTGCTAGCGGGAGTCCATTTTCCCCCTACTTTAGGCTAAAGACTCCCACTCCCTGACTAATATAGAATACCAGCCGTACGAAAATTCTGCGTACGCGTACGCAGCGCGGTTTTCAGAAAGTGCGTACGGCATACGCGTACGCGGACCGTACGGCCGTACGCTGCCACCACTGCACTAGGGTGGCTGGAGTCCACCGTGTGTGCTACATTTTGCCGCACGGACGCGCCGTCCTTGCACGCGTGCGCCGTACGCACTTCTGGAAAACACGATGCGTGCGCCACCACTGCAAACCCAGCATCCTCTCCGGCACGGCGGAGGGGTTCCGGATCCGGAGGGATTGCTTCCCCTTTCGTCGGAGCAGCTGTGCAATTTGAATTGCCCACCGGTGCATCCAACTACACTGGCCGAAGCCGGGTTTTCAGGATCTGAGCCGCACCGGGTGGAAGTTAGCCCCTGGAGCCCCCGATGACTGAAAAACTTGCCCATCCTCCCCTCAGAAACGCCTCAGGAGTTTTCAGGAATTTTCAGGAGTTTCAGGAATTCTTAAGAATTCTTAAGAATTTCCAAGAATTCTTAAGAATTTTCAAGAATTTTAAGAATTCTTGAAAATTCTTAAGAATTCCCGAATTCTTACGAAAAAAGAGCTTTTTCTCTTAAGAATTCTGTCAAACCATGTTTTTAGTTGGAAAAACGCGTTGTTCCAGGGCCTAATCTAAGGGGGGTCGGGGGGGGTCAAAGACCCCCCCCGCAGTTTGGGCCCCCCCGGGGGGGGTCTCCCGGGGGGTCACTTTTAGCGGGGGCGGGGGGGGATTTCCCTGGGGACCAGTAGGAATGGGGTCTCCTGGCTGGGGAGCATGTTCAGCCCAGGTGCAGAGCCGCCTTGAGTCTAAGAGCTGTCAAGTTCGTGCAGCAAGTCGTTGACACGTGCAAGGAACAGATGCTCACTACCGTGGCCTCCGGCGGCTGGGGGGCTCCGCCCCCCAGACCCCCCCTGTAGCGTGTGCCTGTCCCGCAAGTTCCTTGAGCGTATGCGAGTGGCCATCTCCGCGTAGTCTCGGGCGCGCGAAGCGCGCCCGAGAAATTTGCACCTGGGGTGAAAAAAATTTTTGGGCCCACAAAAGTGCGAGACCCCCCCCGAGTCCCAAAATCCGGAATCCTAGATTAAACCCTGCGTTGTTCTGACAAAAAAAATGGGTTCGAATCATCCCCTCCCCCGCATACCTGCTCCAAGGCGTCTTTGTTCTTCTCCTCCATGGCGGCAGGGGTCACGAACTCAAGGGCCAGGTGCTCCGTTGCCATCTGCTCCTTATTGATGTTGACGCGGACGCCGTCTGCCCCTGTGGGGTCCTCGTAGGCAGCAACAACAAGCCCAAGCTCGTCCACCAGCGTCGCCGATTCCGCGACACACTTCTTCAGGTCCTCCCCGCTCACATTCCGCCGAACCCACCACGCCTTGCGCGCCTCGTTCCGCATCTTCGTAAGCATCGCCAGGTCATTGTCGAAAGTGCTGTGTATCTTCCGCAGCACTCTCCTGTAAGCCGACCAGCCCTCACTCCCGATACCCCGTACAGCCGCTACCGCAGGCCTTGCGTACACGGGAGGCAGCATCGCGTCTACCTCAGTGCGCCAGGTGTGGCGCTGCCGTCTGCTGAGCGTTTCCCACGAAACACACTCCCACCTCACTCCCTCCCTGTTTGCTCAGTGTAGGTCGCACACCCGAGTGGAACACAGATGCTGCCTGCCAGGGTTTCTGCTGTGGTGGTTGTACTGCACCTTTCGCCCCTCCCCCCCCTCACCCTAGCTGTGAAAAACGGAAGTGGAGCACGTGTGATCGATGTGTGACACCAAACCCGGAAAAACAGGGGAAGAAAAAAGAGGCTGGAGCGGGTTGGGCCGAGTGGGGGGCTGGGGGCTGCTGGAGGGCTTTGAGGATTTTTTTATTCAGCACACTTCGATGTGGGCGGAAGGTGTCGCGTGCTTGTTCGTGCCCTTGTGCTCCTCACTCACGACACCATCATCAGCAGGGGTGTGAGTGTGGAAGCGTCAACGCAAATACATCCATTCCGCTCGATCCTTTCCGACAGTTGTTGCATTGCACGCTTCCACCAAAAAAGAAACCAAAGCAAAAAGTGCCGAACAAAGCGCAGTGACACTTTTTGCATGGCTTCCTTTGGTTCCTCCAAATCCCACGTCTCATCTTCCACACTTTTTCCCCTGGCAAGGGACTGCAGGATAAGAAAAAAGGCGTCCCGAGTTGTTATTGGCCATGCAGCGACCATGGAGCGGCAGGCATGCATCGCCAAGCCCAACATCGCAACAGCCTCACCAGGACTGGGGACTAAAGCCAGGTGGCAGGGTAATGGCAGGGGGAGGGGTTTTTTTTTGTGCGGCCTGTGTGGTTGTCTTCGTCGTTTGTCTTCTTCGACCGGACATCCCCTTCTTCTGGAGACACCGATCTACACCATGAACCTCGAGCTGATGCTGGAGCTTTCGGGAGCCTCTGCGAGTGGGTGGCCACGTTTTCTTTGGTGGACGCACCCAAAAGAAAATAAAGAAATAGTAAAAACCCGAAAAGAGGTCGAGGCACCCGCTCCACTCCAGCACCATGGGGCTGAGGTTCACGGATCACACAGGTGAGGATCAGTCCTCTGTGAGGCGCTTATCCTGAAGACGTACCAGTTCCCCGGTCGGTCTCCAGAAACTCGGGCCGCGTCTGGCGCTGTATCGCCTCGGCGGGGCTGTCGTCCCTTACAGTCTTTTCTGTACGAGGTTTTCCACAGGCTGCACACCTGCCCCGCGGCTGTGTGGCAGTCTTCGCGGAGTGCAATGCGAAGGTCTGGCCTGACGTGGTGTGACTATTTAGACTCCAGGTGTCTCCACCCATCCTGGTCTGGGGAGCCTCGGTACCCAAGCAGTTTTCGGTCATGCCCTGGACCACGGCCGTGCTAGACTCCTGGTGCAGGCACCCGTCATGGTCCGGGGACGGCCCCCCCAGGCAGTTTAACGTCTTACCCAGGACTTTGGCAACCGTGGCAGGAGGTAGGGGCAGGGGCAGAACTCCTTCACTCAGAGGTGCAGAAAATCCATGAGACAACGTCTCACGGAGATCGCGCCTCCTTTCTAGAGCAGGCGGTCTCTCGTGGGGTTCTGTCCGATAAGTACAGGAGGAGGTGGTCCGACATTCCCAACGAGAGAGAGAGAGAGAGAAAGAGACAACGTGGTGCAACAGGACCACGCGAGCTCCCTCGCGATAATTCTGTTGCAAAAACTTCGCGTCTGCAAATCAGAAACGGGAGAGAAAGGAAGAAGAAGACGGTGGGTATTCGCCAATCACGAGAACACCCCCCCCCCCCCAAAAAAAAAGGTGGCGCCGCTGTTTTCCCCTCTTTTGGCACAGATCGGAAAGGCGACACCAGGAGAGACGGCTAATCGTGGCTCCCTGAGCCACTCCCGTGGGTGAGACGGGATACAGGCAGGCCGCAGTGAGAATGGACGAGCAAAACCTACGCACAGTGGGTGGAATGAGGGAGGGAAGGGGGGATGGGGGGGAAGGTAGGTAAGTTCAAATACAAATGCTGTTCTTGACCATCCGTCTTGTGGTGAGTGACCATCTGATGGCTTGACGTGAAGCAGGTGTCGTCAGAAGCACCCAAACGCTTTTACGCTTCATGCATGTGCCAGAGGAATGGCAGGGTGGGAGGGGGCGGCACGTTGCATGCAGCAAGGCCTCGAAAACCGTACATCTGGTTGACAGGTTGGTACAAACACCTCCCACTTGATGGCACGTGGGAGGGAAGCTTGGTGGACATGTTGTTTTGGGGAAGGGAGGCAACAAAGAAGGACTTCACGAAAAAGGACAAACAGGTGAGACCGCCATCAGGTGTGGTTTGATTTTGCGACAAACGCACCGTGCTCACGGAAGGCGTTCAGATCGGAAATACGCGTACTCGACGTCCTTCTGTCTGTGATTGCTTGTTGATCTGGACAAACAAAATATAAAAGAACGAAAAAGGAAATGTTTTGTTGACCGCTTCCACCAAGGTTGCAGAGGGGAGCAATGTCTTGTTTCACCTCCACTCCAGGATCCCGCCCCCTTGTGCAGGTAACCAGAAGGTTTCCCAAACAAAAAGATAAGGCTGTTGGCTGTTGTGTGTGTGTGCCAAATCCGGTCTGATGAAGTGGTGTGAGTGGGGCCGCACGATCCAGCTAAAGGCACAGAAAGTTTCCTCAATTGGCTACGCCGAACTGACAAAAGAAATCTGGCAACGCTGACCTTCAACCCCCTTTTTTTTGCCGCAGGCCCATTTGCCTGCGCGCGTCCTGTCCGACTGCCACTGTGGCCACTGCTTGGCGGTTGCGGGAGTTCAACCAGGAACAGCCCACCCTTTCTGTGGCCACCCCACAACTGCTTCGCGGCCGCTGTCATCTCGCTGACGCGATAGCACCGGCGGCTCGCGAAGCGAAGAGGGGCTGACAGGGGTTGAATAGTATACAGCACCTTGTTGTGATGAAGCAGATCGTGCGGTGGAGTGAGGACAGAAGTGGGTAGGTGCTGTCCAATACATTTACACTACAGGGAGGAGGGAGGACTACCCCCGGGAGACAACGAGTGGGGGGCCACCTTCCCCCTCTTACCGACTGACAACCTGGTGTCTCGTCGCGAAGACCGTTGTTTTCTTTTTGAGGGGTTCCACGGAGGCATGCAGGCCGGAAAAAAGGTTGGAAAACGCAATTTCCGGCGAGCGTCTCTTGGGCAAACTTTTTTTAAACAGTATGGGGGTCTTCGCTAGCCGGTGCAAAAAAGTGCAGGCTGGTGCAGGGCAAAATGGGCCGAAAATGGGCCAAATCGGAGGCAAAAAAAAGGGCGGGGAGTTGGGTGGCCCCTAGCTGGGAGCACGCATTTGGACCCAAAAAATAATGTCGAGCGGTCCCCAGGCGTGTATCTATTTCACGGAATGAAAATAGGAATTTGGGGGGAAAATATTTTTTTGCACTATTTTTTTTTGCACTTTTTTCCTTTGGATTTTATTGTGACCCTACTTGGTATTGGCAGAAAATTTTTATGTTCCCGGTCTTGGAGGTGCTCAAACATTCAAAAGAACACATTTTCCGTGGCCAAAAAACTTTGCACATAACACACCTGTGTGGTACGGGAAATGCTACGAGGAACGCGATGGACTCGGGACTGCTGCTGGCCTCTCTTGCTATGGTTTACTTATGTTTCGTGCTCCACCTGCTCCACCTCATTCTGCACTTCAGATGATCCACTTCACGTGGGTTACGGGGTTTGGGACAACGATGATATGTTGTGTCCGACGACAAGGTAAGGTAAGCTCATCGAGGTACACCAAACCGGAGTTGTCAAATCAAAAAAGACACACCGCCCGAGAGGCAATTGGTGTGACACAACAGCGATGACACAACCACTCTGCCCGAGGGGGCGCGTTTTTAGCGACCGAGACCTCCTCTCCTGACTGAGGGACACACGATCTGACCGTCCGAGAGACGCAGCATTCTACCCTGCCCGAGGGGCACCCACTCTCCTGACCGAGAGACACGCAGTCTTGCCCGAGGGGCACCTGGTTTCCTGACCGAGACAATATTCTGCCCGAGGGGCACTCACTCTCCCGACCGAGAGACACGCAGTTTTGCCCGAGGGGCACCTGTTCTCCTGACCGAGACAATATTCTGCCCGAGGGGCACCCACTCTCCCGACCGAGAGACGCAGCATCTCGCCCGAGGGGCACCTGTTCTCCTGACCGAGACAATATTCTGCCCGAGGGGCACTCACTCTCCCGACCGAGAGACACGCAGTTTTGCCCGAGGGGCACCCGTTATCCTGACCGAGACAAAACTATGCCCGAGGGGCACCCACTCTCCCGACCGAGAGACGCAGCATCTCGCCCGAGGGGCACCTGTTCTCCTGACCGAAAGCGCCCTATCACTTCACAGCTACAACCGCTCTGATGAATTTCCTTTTGTTTGTTGCGTTGACGCTTCTACACCAGGACCCTCATCCGGAGGGACGTGTCCGTCTCGTTCTCAACGAGGCGGGCGCGCTGGTAAAAGTGTGGGTGGCATCGACACTGGTGGCAACTCCACGGGGTGTGTGGCCTGCGTCCCTCGCGTGTACGCGTCTGCGCGTTGGTCGTGGGTCGCAACCCAGTGTGGAATCAGTCGTATCTGCTGGCGGCGCGCTGTTGTGTATATCTCCTGCAGCAGAAGGTTGCCTCGGTAGTTGGCGCAGTGGCCCTTCCGGAGCGCGAACACCAGGCCGAGGTTGTCTATGTGGCAGGTCACGCTTGCCTCCCTCACACGCTGCATCATGCGCACCCCCTGCCACACTGCATACGCTTCCTTCAGGAAGATGTTCGTGTCCGCGTCGCTCCCTTCGAACGCACCTTGGGACACTGACTCCCCTCCCGGTAACACGAGCACCGCCGCCCACGCCGTGGATGACGCGTCTGTCCAGAGCTCAATGGTCGGTGGCGGGTTCTGCGGCGTATACCACTCGTTGTCCTCGATGAGTCGTGTCCGCGCCACTGTCTCCGCCTGCACTGACGGAGGTACTGCGACCCTGGAGTCCCATCGGGCGTTGTTCGAGTGAGTCTGCTTCGCGATGCGCCGCACGAAGGACAACACGGCTGGCATGTAACACATCGGTGTCCGCATCACATACGACTGCCAGACGAAAGACCCGAATACTCTGAACGCCCTGCGTGGTGTCGTGTGGCCGTTGACGACTTCCTTGTACTCTTCCCGTCCGAGGACTTTTTGCACCCAGGCTGTGTCCATGCGGAAACGGTGTCGCGTCAGGTCGAAGTGGATCCCGAACACTGTGAAGTCCTGCAGCGGCACGCCGTGTTGTGTGTCGTCGAAGTTCAGGGCGGCCCCCACCTTCTCGCAGCGGCTGATGAAGTCGGCGTACCTCGCCTGTGCCTCTGGTAGGGAGTCTCCGACAGCGATGAAGTTGTCAATCCAGACTATTCCGTGCTCTGGCGGGAGCAGCACGCGTGCGCTGCGGTTCGCGATTGCCGGGGAATGTGACCACCCCATGCACATGACAGTCAGGAAGGTCTTCACGAATGTCTTTCTCTCCCCGCCTAGGCGCACTTCGAAGTAGCGTTGGATCTCCTTGTGTACGGGGAACTGGTAGAACCAGCTGCGTGCATCTGCCATCACCACCCAGCTCGCCGCGGCCACTCGCTGTGTCACCTCCGTGATGTCCTGCAAACGCATGTCCGGTGGGCGTGTCATCAGTGCGTTTAGCCGCCTTGCATCGACGATGAAACGTTGGCCCCCAGACTTCTTGGACACGGTGAACGCTGGCAGCGTGAGGTACGGGTGTGCATCCGCCTCCGTCAGGGCGCCATACTCAACCAAGGTGTCCAGGTGGTGCAACATGTGGCGTGATACCTTCCTCCCCGTTTTACGTAGTTCTTGGCGGGCCTCGGGAAGCAGTGCGTCAGCGAAAGCGGCTGGCTTGGTGATGAGGTCCAGGACCCCCGTCAGTTCACCCTCGCTGTCCAACCGTCGCAGTTCCTTGAGATTGAGGCGTGAGGTGCAGATCTCCGCGATGTAGTCCTCTTCCTCCGGCAGCTCCGTCTTCGCGTTGGCTGGCCGTATCACCTTCCCCCCCGTGCACACACCCAAGTCCTCCCCGTAGAGGTCCTCGACACCCGGACCGTACGACTCTGCGCTATCCACCTCGCTCCACGCTTCCTCATCACTGGGTGGAGGGTCGGACGTGGCTTCGTCGGATGTGGCATCTTCGTAGTAGCGGCGCGCTGCGAACAGCCTCGTGGTCCCCGGGAAGTGGGTTGCTGTCAGGGGTTTTGGCTGTGTGCGCGTAGTCCCCCCTTGCTGTCGTTTTTTCTTCACCACTCGATCTTCGCCGACACCTGTGCTGTCTCGCGCGCGTGTGCGTTTTCCGCCGCTGATACGTAACGCATCACACCGTCGACCGTCGCGTGTCTCGAGAGGAGGCGCACCTCCTCCAGTGGAACGTTCTTCCGCGCAAGCTGTGTGAGTGCCCCCCTCCGCAGAGAGTGTGCCGTGAGCCCCCTCCGTGCCCGCTTGACGGCTTTTACCACGGTCCGGTAGGTGACGTCCGCCGGGAACAGTCTCGTCTCTCCTGCACTGCGCGCCCTGCGGAGGCGGTGTCGGAGGATACGGTGTAGGTCCTTCGGCAGGGAGATTCCTGTGATGTGACCCATGTGGAAAGGGTCCGCCTTCGACTGGGTCCAGCGCACGTATATCGGCTCGCTGCGCTTTTCCGATGTGACGTCCTTCACATCCAAACGCAGTGCGTCCGAAGCCCTTGCCGCACCCCCCCACATGATGCCGAGCAGCAGTTTCACGATGGGACGTGGCTCCTTCGCTAGCGCCTCCCGGATGTTGTGGGCTGTTGCTGGTTCTGCTTGCTTCTGTGGTCGTAGTGCTCCTCCCCGCTTCAGCGCCCGCCTGTAGTCCGCCACAATTTGTCTTCCGTCGAGGGGGAACGCTGCGAAGCGTCTGAGTGCTGCTGCAAGGTTGTTGAGGTACTGGAGGGCGGACTGCACTGATAGCCCGTCCTTCCGTTGCTTCGTGACCCACAGCACCGCCCCTTCGTCGTGTGGCAGTGTCCGCCTCTCCGCTTTCATCCACCCTTCCCGGAACTGCGAGTATCTGTCGTATGTGCGGCGGAGGGCCCCCCAGTATGTGGGTGCGAGGGCTTGGGACAGGGTGTGCTGTAGTTCCTGGCGAATGGTGGTTGCTTCCTCCGGGGTCACGCTCGTCTCGGTCTTGCGGGGGCGTCCTCTTGTTGACGGGGGGGCAGATGGTACTGCCTTCACATACACCACCGCGGCGGGGGGGAGGGTCGTGGCCCGCGGGCGTCCCCTGCTGGTGTCGGGAAGTCACTGTCGCTTGCCTTTCCCCCCCCGTCCTTTGTGGTGGCCCTTTCCCGAGTAGGGCGCGGGGCGGTCCTGCGTGTTACGCTCCTGCAGGAACCGCTCCTGAAACGCGGCCCGCCTCTCCTGCGTGTCGTCCTGCGTGGCCCGCCCCTCCCGGAGTAGGCGCCCGTGTGCCACCGCATCGTACTTCGCTGGGCCCATAATCTTCGCCTTTGCCAGGTAGAGGCGGGCGCCCGCTCGCCCCTTCAGGAGAAAGTGTGAGTTCATAGCGACGATTGTCTTGTGAAGGGCCTCGATAAACCGGTCCGGATCGTCGTCGTCGCGGATCAGCCCCATTGTCTGAAACAGAGAGTCGAAGGCCTGGATGAGCTGGTGTTGCCAGTCCGGTGAACTCGGGGCATCGCTGAGCTCCGCCTGTCGGAAAACCCGGGATACCTCAGCTTTCACCAACCTGCGTCCGGGGGCAGTGGCGATCGACGATCCCCAGGTCGACACGATGTGGGCGGAGAAGTCAGCGGGCAGCTCGGCCTCCGTCCGCTGCAGCGCCTTCTGCAGAGTGGCGATCTGCTTCGCCTGCGTCTCCACGGTCTTCTTCAGCTCCTTCTGCTCCTTCTCCAGCCGGCCTGTCAACTTCAGCAGGTACTCCAGCGAGTTCGCCACGCGGAGATCGGTGTTCGAGTCGGCGGGGTGGTGTGCGTCCCTGTGCTGGAGGCCCGTGCCACTCTGGCTGTCCGCCTCGCTGTACTCCCCGTCCTCGCCTAGCTCGCCCGCCCCTGCTGCCAGGTCCGCCGCGGTCTCCTCGTCGACCGCCTGCCGGACCCATGCGCACTCGGGGCACACCCAGCCCCTGTCCCCTGCGCCCTCGAGCCATTCGGGGACGATGTGCGCCGGGATGTGCTCTCTCATGCACGTCCTGACCGTGGTCCCACCGCAGTCGTGGCAGCTGAATGCGGTCCTGGCTGTGTGCGTTGTATTGCAGGTTTCGAATATGCACTCGGGGCGACGCTCTGCTGGCTCGTTGTCGGGGTGGGCGGGGTCGGGAACCTTCAGGGTGTCCCAATCCAGAGTGGCCATCTTCTCTGTTACGCAGCTCGGCGTAGTTACTGTCCCTCTCTGTTTGTTACACGCAGCACGGCGTTGTTACTGTCCCTCTCTGTAAGATACACGCAGCTCGGCGTAGTTACTGTCCCTCTCTGTTTGTTACACGCAGCACGGCGTTGTTACTGCCCCTCTCTGTAAGATACACGCAGCTCGGCGTAGTTACTGTCCCTCTCTGACCTCAAAATACGCGCAGCTCGGCGTACTCCCTCAGCCCGTAGTTACGCACGGCGTAGTTACTGTCCCTCTCTCTTCAGAACAACCACGCAGCTCGGCGTACTCTGTCCGCTTCTGTCACTCTTGCCCCCCTCTTGATTCTCTCGCCTGCTTGATAGTTTGTTGCGTTGACGCTTCTACACACAAAACCCTGAACTGATCACACCCTGAGCCTGATGAAGGGTGGGGTTAGTGTATAGAGCACGTTTGGTTGCAGCTGTGGTGGGGCGCTTTCCGCTCACACGAGTGTGCTTAAAGACAAAAATTTTGCCCGAGGGGCACCCACTCTCCCGACCGAGAGACACGCAGTCTTGCCCGAGGGGCACCTGTTCTCCTGACCGAGACAATATTCTGCCCGAGGGGCATCCACTCTCCCGACCGAGAGACGCAGCATCTCGCCCGAGGGGCACCTGTTCTCCTGACCGAGACAATATTCTGCCCGAGGGGCACTCACTCTCCCGACCGAGAGACACGCAGTTTTGCCCGAGGGGCACCCGTTATCCTGACCGAGACAAAACTATGCCCGAGGGGCACCCACTCTCCCGACCGAGAGACGCAGCATCTCGCCCGAGGGGCACCTGTTCTCCTGACCGAGACAATATTCTGCCCGAGGGGCACTCACTCTCCCGACCGAGAGACACGCAGTTTTGCCCGAGGGGCACCCGTTATCCTGACCGAGACAAAACTATGCCCGAGGGGCACCCACTCTCCCGACCGAGAGACGCAGCATCTCGCCCGAGGGGCACCTGTTCTCCTGACCGAGACAAAAATTTTGCCCGAGGGGCACCCACTCTCCCGACCGAGAGACACGCAGTCTTGCCCGAGGGGCACCTGTTCTCCTGACCGAGACAATATTCTGCCCGAGGGGCATCCACTCTCCCGACCGAGAGACGCAGCATCTCGCCCGAGGGGCACCTGTTCTCCTGACCGAGACAATATTCTGCCCGAGGGGCACTCACTCTCCCGACCGAGAGACACGCAGTTTTGCCCGAGGGGCACCCGTTATCCTGACCGAGACAAAACTATGCCCGAGGGGCACCCACTCTCCCGACCGAGAGACGCAGCATCTCGCCCGAGGGGCACCTGTTCTCCTGACCGAGACAAAATTTTTGCCCGAGGGGCACCCGCTCTCCCGACCGAGAGATACACAATCTTGCCCGAGGGGCACCAAATCCCGACCGAGAAGACGACCCTCACACCATGCTCGTGTCAGGTCTCAAGAGGGCTGAAGCCGCGGTTGAGGACAACAACACCCCCACGCACTGGTTCTAATAAATGACGGCGAGGTGCACGGGGGGATCAGCACGAAGGAGGGGCGCAAAAAGATGGGGATGATGACGCCGTGGTGTTCAAGGTGGTCCTCCGCCGCTTATGAACGTGACAGCGGGACAGCGCTGCGCCCGTGGCCGCAGCGGATTGAGGACATTCCCATCAGCCATCGAGACTATCACCGCGCCTCGCCGAAAACCTGCTTCACGCTTGATCGCGCTCAAGGTTTCCAAACGCATACTTCAGCTGGAGGTTCCGTCACAGAGGCGCTGACAAAGGCGGGACCAAGAGCAACAGTCGGGTGCTGATAAATGGGTCGATACTGATGCAGCAAAGTGACGTCAGTGATATCCAACTCCTACTTTCCTGACCGAGACACGATCTTGCCGAGGAGCATCGGACCGAGACACCCACTTCTGCCTGAGGGGCACCTAGCCGAGACGCATTTTTCCTGCCCGAGGGGCATCTCGCCGAGACATTACCTGCCTGAGGGGCACCTGGCCACGACATACCTACAGCTTACGCTTGCGGGGCACCCTGCCTGAGGAGCACCTGGCCAAGACATACATTTCCGCCTACGAGGCACCCTGCCCGAGGGGCACCTGGTCAAGACACACACTTCCGCCTACGGGGCACCCTGCCCGAGGGGCACCTGGCCAAGACAGACACCTCTGCCTACGAGGCACCCTGCCCGAGGGGCACCTGGCCAAGACATACACTTCCGCCTACGAGGCACCCTGCCCGAGGGGCACCTGGCCAAGACATACACTTCCGCCTACGAGGCACCCTGCCCGAGGGGCACCTGGTCAAGACATACATTTCCGCCTACGGGGCACCCTGCCTGAGGGGCATCTGGCCGCGACATACACTTCCGCCTACGGGGCACCCTGCCTGAGGGGCACCTGGCCAAGACGCACATTCATGCCCGAGGGACACCGGGCCGAGACATTACATTCCCTGCCTGAGGGACACCTGGCCGAGACACATTCCTGCCGAGGGGCACTCACTCCCGACCGCGAGACGCAGGATTTTGCCTGAGGGGCACCTCCTCTCCTGACCGAGACACAACCCCGCCCAGCACAGTGCCGAGGGGCATTTACGCTTTCGACTGGAATACCGAGCCTGACCCGGGGAGACACAATCGTGCCACAATCGTGAGGGGCATACTCTCTTGATTGAGAAATACACCTTTTTTGCTCGAGCGACGGCACCTGAAGGCGGAAGGGTGGCCTGTCACACACAGCCTGCCAGATCCAGCTCGAGCACGGTGACGCGACGTGAGCTTTCCGAGGGCGACAGTTTTCGTGTACCAATGCAACGCCCCCGGACACGCCCCCGAGAAGCCGGCACGTCTGTCGTGCCCAGCTTATCTGCGCGAATGCCGACTACGCGCACCCCGGCGTCAAGCGGATGCCCGCACACGCCCCAAGCGGGGCATACTCCGTCGAAGCATAGTCTCCCTGCCGGGGGACACACATTCAAGCCTGCATTATTCACAGGGGTCAGGGGGAGTTCCGGGCGTCTGTGGCCCGGTGTTGAGACGTACGACCTCACAGTTCCATGCAGGGAAGGGGAGCTGCTGACTGGACACCTGCGAGGTGCCGTGGGACATACACAGAGATCAGGTATCCAACACAGCCGAGACGCTCTCCCAAGCTGCACTGCTCGGGGAGCAAAAGAAGCAGCGACTGAGAGACGCGTCCGCATCGCCTGTGTCAGCGGTGCCGCCGCTGAGGGGGTCCACCGAAACCGCAGCCATGGCAGCGGGCCGAGATCATTCCACAAGGTTGGGGGGCAGTCGGCCAGTCTTCCCGAGTACCCAGCAGCCTACTCGACAAGCCCGAACAGCGACTGCAGCGTGCGACAAGCTCCGGTCCGCGGGGACTCACCTCTCTCATTAAGAAGGCGACTCCGAGAATCCTTCTGGCATGCCCACACCTCCAGGGCCTCGAATTTCCTCACGCCCTCCACACTGAGTCCGGGCGTTACCACTGAATCGACGCCACGTGGGGCCACAGGGCCTCCGTTTGATGCGCTGTCTACGAGGCGGGCGATGGGGCAGGTACAGTGGGGATCAGCCCAGTGGGAAGGGGGCCGCAGGAACGTGTTGTCCACCGCTCGAGCGGAGTTCAGGAGACGACAGTGCGCGCGATCGCCCTCTTTCACCCAGAAGGGCCGGCACCTCTCACACCTACCCCTGGGCACTCCATGCAGCGTCTCCAGTGCGCCATGAAGAGGTGCGTTGGGCTTCACCCCGCAACTCGCTCGCAGCCAGCGAAGACCGGAGAGGACACAGAGAGCCACAGAGCGATCGAGATCACGCCGGAAAGCACCGGGTGTTGGCCGGGCTCCCGAAGGGCGAGAGTTTAAGACGGCCGGACAGTAGACTGCTGCGGAGGAGCTGGGAGGCGAGTTTCAGACTGTGATTTCTCGATCCGCCGAGCCCTGTCCCCAGGCGAGAGCTGCCGGGTCATGGTGGCTGAATATGCACGAGCGTCGCGGTGGTGGTGCTGGGAGCGCACCAGAGGACTGTCACGCTGAGGGGCTGGGCATGGCCACTGACTACCTGGATACGGCCGTCTCAGTGCATCGCCCGGGGTGCAAAACGACATCGAGGATGTCAGGAAGAAGGGTCATGTGGGCACACACCAATATGTCGGAGACGTGAAGAAGCCTCGAGGGGAAGGGTTCCCCAGGGGATGGAGGATCCCGAAGAGGTACAGGGTGAGGATTCAAATACCCGGAGTGGGAAACGCACCAGACGTCGGGGGTCAGCCAAGAGCGGGTGGTTGCAGCACAGGCGGGGCTGTGTGCAACCTTTGCCCCCTTAGTTTCGCCGGGTTGAGACGCATCAACTCTCTCGCCGGGTGCGGCAACTGGAGAGACAGGCATGTTGTCGATAGGGCACACCAAGAATCACGAGGCTGACCACACGACGGCGGCACACGGCCGAGGCAGGCGGATCCCCTCAGCGAGTGAGGTTCGATCGTTTTCCGTACAAGGTGCTCGTGACAACGTAGAAAGCGGTACATTACCATCGGAGGGATGCATACGATGGGCGACGGAGCCTGATCACTTCAATAGTAGACCGTTCGCGCGGCGTCCCTAAGTCCTTGGGTCCTAAGGGTCCTGGGTGGAAGCGTCCAATGCAACACTCACAGCATAGAGGCCAAGTGTTTCTCGTAGTATTTTGCACATAACACACCTGTGTGGTACGGGAAATGCTACGAGGAACGCGATGGACTCGGGACTGCTGCTGGCCTCTCTTGCTATGGTTTACTTATGTTTCGTGCTCCACCTGCTCCACCTCATTCTGCACTTCAGATGATCCACTTCACGTGGGTTACGGGGTTTGGGACAACGATGATATGTTGTGTCCGACGACAAGGTAAGGTAAGCTCATCGAGGTACACCAAACCGGAGTTGTCAAATCAAAAAAAAAATATGGGGGGGGGGGTTTCAAAGTGCAAGAGGTGGAGCCCGTTCAACAGGTGGAAGCGTCCAATGCAACACTCACAGCATAGAGGCCAAGTGTTTCTCGTAGTATTTTCGAGGAGAGGTCAATTGAACGTTTTTGGACATCTGAGGCCACTGCGACCATTCCCAGGCCTCGGAAATGAGATTTTTGGCCCTCAAATGGGGTACCGGTCCCCACGAAATTCCGAAAAATCATGAAAATCGAAAGGTCCCCCCTACTGCCCAACCCACGCACCAAATTCTGCCCAAAAATCGTCAAAAATGGACATGTCATACGCAGCAAGGGGGCAAACCACTCCCCAATGCTCAATGATTCCACGGCAAGCCAGATTTTCTGATCAATTGGTTTGTTTGAGCATGTTCCTGGCCCTTGTTTGGAAAGTAGATGACCCCTGGCTGGAGAGGACGGTTGTGCTCGACCGGACGGAGAGAGAACCTTCTCCATAACCACCTCCACTCCACAATGCCACAAGTGGCAGGAAGGCCGGGTGTTACAGGCCTCAACCAGGGTTCCAAGGCTCTCCACTTCCTGGCTGCGTCAGGGATCACCGGGTACAGCGAGCAGGATTCCCTGTCCTGACACCCCAGCATGTACCACCGGAAGAACCCGAAACAGCAGCCCCCCCCTCATGGGGGTTGCAAGAGGCACGGAAATCGTTCAAATCGGACCAAGTCCGAAAATTCGGCACTTTCTTGGGTACAAATTGCGGTCCGAAATTTTCCGATTTTTTGAAAAAAGGCTAATTCTGTAAGGGGGACCTTTTCGAATTTTTTTTCGGGCACTTTTTCCACAAGGAAATGTCCGCCCTGTCCGCTACTGTCCGCTACTGTCCACTACCGATTTCAAGGATCCTCCTAAGTATACTTCAACAAGGTACTCCTGCGAATCCGACTGCGAAAACAGTTACTCACGCAATGCAGAAGTCCACCGTGTACGAATTGCGAGGCCCTGCCCTCCCGCACTCACTAGCTCGCCCTGACCGTGGAGAGGCCGCCCTGCCACCCCCGAGTGACCCCACACCCCCCCCCCCACCAGGGGTAGTCATAAGCCGGGGCCCGGGCCCCGGACATTTTCTCGGATTTTTTTAAAGGGAGATTTTTGCTGAAAAACTCTTTTGGCTGATTTGACATTCACCTAGCTATTTACCTCCGGGGCCGGAAAAAAATCTCAGACCCCACGAGCTCCGTGCGATCAAATGCGACCATTTTTCGGGGAATTGGTGGAGCTGGGTCCATCGCACCGCCGGTCCGGGTTCTGGGGTGCCTTGGTAGGTGGGTTTCCCTCAGGAATACCGCCTATTGGGAGCCGTCAATAAGGGGTGTAAACTGGCGCCCCATGACCAAAATGACCCCACCACGATCCGCACAGATTCCAAACGTTCAAAAGAACGGGTTTTTTGTGTCAAACGCACCGTGCTCACGGAAGGCGTTCAGAACTAAAAAGGTTGCAGTGGGAGCAATGTTTTGTTCACCTACACTCCACGCCCCAACGTGCAGGTGACCAGAAGGTTGCACAAACAAAAAATGGCCGGTTGCAACACCGACAATGTGGTTTGGGACGACATCCCTCTGCAGCTTTACCCTACAGGGAAGGAACCGCACGAGCCAGTTGCCGCGTGCTGTTTCCCGGAGTGCCCTGTGACACATAAGACAGCAGGGTGCACTGCCTGCGCACGCTGCGGTGGGCAATGCAAGACCGCATGCGCGGTGTACGCCGCATGCGGAGAGCAACTGGATCGCTGGACTCAGTTCACGGGTGCGAAATCCCGCTTCATCTGCCCCCCGTGTTGTGTGGCCGTGGCCAAATGCTTGTTGATCTGGACAAACAAAATATAAAAGAACGAAAAAGGAAATGTTTTGTTGACCGCTTCCACCAAGGTTGCAGAGGGGAGCAATGTCTTGTTTCACCTCCACTCCAGGATCCCGCCCCCTTGTGCAGGTAACCAGAAGGTTTCCCAAACAAAAAGATAAGGCTGTTGGCTGTTGTGTGTGTGTGCCAAATCCGGTCTGATGAAGTGGTGTGAGTGGGGCCGCACGATCCAGCTAAAGGCACAGAAAGTTTCCTCAATTGGCTACGCCGAACTGACAAAAGAAATCTGGCAACGCTGACCTTCAACCCCCTTTTTTTTGCCGCAGGCCCATTTGCCTGCGCGCGTCCTGTCCGACTGCCACTGTGGCCACTGCTTGGCGGTTGCGGGAGTTCAACCAGGAACAGCCCACCCTTTCTGTGGCCACCCCACAACTGCTTCGCGGCCGCTGTCATCTCGCTGACGCGATAGCACCGGCGGCTCGCGAAGCGAAGAGGGGCTGACAGGGGTTGAATAGTATACAGCACCTTGTTGTGATGAAGCAGATCGTGCGGTGGAGTGAGGACAGAAGTGGGTAGGTGCTGTCCAATACATTTACACTACAGGGAGGAGGGAGGACTACCCCCGGGAGACAACGAGTGGGGGGCCACCTTCCCCCTCTTACCGACTGACAACCTGGTGTCTCGTCGCGAAGACCGTTGTTTTCTTTTTGAGGGGTTCCACGGAGGCATGCAGGCCGGAAAAAAGGTTGGAAAACGCAATTTCCGGCGAGCGTCTCTTGGGCAAACTTTTTTTAAACAGTATGGGGGTCTTCGCTAGCCGGTGCAAAAAAGTGCAGGCTGGTGCAGGGCAAAATGGGCCGAAAATGGGCCAAATCGGAGGCAAAAAAAAGGGCGGGGAGTTGGGTGGCCCCTAGCTGGGAGCACGCATTTGGACCCAAAAAATAATGTCGAGCGGTCCCCAGGCGTGTATCTATTTCACGGAATGAAAATAGGAATTTGGGGGGAAAATATTTTTTTGCACTATTTTTTTTGCACTTTTTTCCTTTGGATTTTATTGTGACCCTACTTGGTATTGGCAGAAAATACTACGAGAAACACTTGGCCTCTATGCTGTGAGTGTTGCATTGGACGCTTCCACCTGTACCTCGATGAGCTTACCTTACCTTGTCGTCGGACACAACATATCATCGTTGTCCCAAACCCCGTAACCCACGTGAAGTGGATCATCTGAAGTGCAGAATGAGGTGGAGCAGGTGGAGCACGAAACATAAGTAAACCATAGCAAGAGAGGCCAGCAGCAGTCCCGAGTCCATCGCGTTCCTCGTAGCATTTCCCGTACCACACAGGTGTGTTATGTGCAAAATTTTTATGTTCCCGGTCTTGGAGGTGCTCAAACATTCAAAAGAACACATTTTCCGTGGCCAAAAAACTTTTTGCACCCGGAGGTGGGGATGGGGGTGGTGGTCACTACTTTTTTGCACCATTTTGCTTTGGGTTTTATTGTGACCCTACTTGGCATTGGCAGAATTCCATACATGGAGTACGGCCTGACTCAGGCGTGGAGGGCCTGACTTCCCCTTGAGTTTCCCCTGACTTTAAAAGTCAGGCCAATTTTCAGAAATTTCGCCTGAGTCAGGGGAAAGTCAGGGGAAACTCAGGGGAAAATCCAGGGATTTTTTGCGGTGGATTCACGACTCACTGACGGCAATTCTTCATGGATTCACCCCCACACGAAGGCAAGTGCTGATGCATCGAGAGAAAAAGAACCTATGAGGAGTGTCTTGCCCCGACCCATGTGCCCACCTGTGCCTCGGTGATGGAGCTGGACGGTCTGCTGCGGAAGGACCCGGAGCAGCTGCGCGAGTGAAATCCCATAAGCGTATGGTACAACTTTCATTTGCCCATATGTGTATGGTTACCGACACCATACGTATATGGGCAAAAAAGTTTTTTGTAACCATACGTAGTAACGTAATGCCATTTTTGGTTGGAAAACTGGATTTTTCAGCCAGGTCCAGTCCCTACTCACCTGGACCCCACTTTCACCCCAATTGGAAATCTCCTGACTGGCACCTGGACCCCACTTCCACACAAACCCACTGACTCCACTGATCTTGCACAGGCCAGAGAACCAAATTCCAAGTCCAGGGAAACTTCTCCTGAATTGTCAACCAAGCCAGTTTTCCAAGTTCTGTGACACCTTTCGGTCTCAGCTGGAGGTTCCAAGTTCTGGTGGATTTCAACCAAGTGTTGGCCAGTCCACCAAAACTCTGGAACTTTTCAGAACTTTTTCATTGACTGAAAGTCCACCAGAACTTGAGAAATCTCAGTTTGATTGAAAATCCATCAGAACACTGCCTGAGGCCAGAATTTTGGTACTGACTGAAAAGTCCAGGATTGAGTGAAGATCCAGCAGAAATTTGGAATTTTTGGCTTTGGGCTGAAAAGTCCTGTGAAGCCTGAAATTCTGAGTTTTGGCTGGAAATCCACTGAAAATCTGGAAATTTTGGCTTCTGGGTGGAAATCCAGTGGAAGTCAGAAAATTCCTGAAAAAATGGCCAAACTCTTGTCGGGAAACATTTTTGCCCATATACGTATGGTGTTGGTAACCATACACATATGGGAAAGTAAAGTTTTTTGTAACCATACGTAATCCTGTAACCATACGTATATGGGCATAAAAACTTTGTACCCATACGTATATGGGCATTGCCTCCAGCTGCGCACTGCCCTGGACACGGCGTTGACAACCTGGAAGGCTGCGTTTGACTTGCTCCATGCTTGTTCAGACCACACCCGCAACCTCTCCTGCCAACTCGCCAAGATGGTCCGGGAGTGCACGAAGGCCAGCACGGTGGTGCCAGCTGCGGTTCTTCGGGAGGCGTGGGAGACGTACGCCTGCCGCCAGGTGTTCGAGTCCGTGTGGGTGACGTCCCCGAATGTCCTGGCGGCCAGGAAATCGGCCAAGCTCCCCATCCCCAGTGTTGCCTCGTTGAGTGAGCTGTGGAAGAAGGGGCTCTGCAACGCGACTGTGGCGAAGGAGCTGGAGGAGTACCTGAACACCTCACCGGATGATCTTAACAAGTGGTCACCGGTGGAGAATTGGACATGGAGATTATCCAAACAGCAACAGCAAACAAAGAAAAAGGCAATCGAGAAGAAGCCGTACACCCCTCTTGCGTGCGAAAAATATGCCGCAGCGCCGGGTTTGTGAAGCTTCTGGTTGCACGTTTACTCCGACGGTCAATACATTCGACGCATCGAAGCCGTGCAAAGCAGGCATCCCTGCTGCTGAACTCATCGAGTGCCTCGATCATCACAACAGCCCAGCAGACTTGACCAAATGGGATGTTTTGGGAATAGCGACCTCCAGCTTGGTGTACAGGACGACCAGGCCGTGGCGTGCACACTTTTTGAAAGGAGTGGGAAGGGTGGTGGGTGTGGGGGTGGATTCTTTTGAAAAAAAAACCCCATTGAAAATTCCTGCTGCCTCACCCCCTGAACCCCAAGCACCTCATTTCTGCAAGTACTTGCTTCGCCAGCCGCAACTCACACCACACAGCACTCACCATGCCACCACCCCGTCAGGTTCTCACATCACAGGGTTGGGAACACTCCAAGGAATATCAGGGGAAAGTCAAGAAAGAGTCAGGCCAAAATTTTTGCCTGACTGGCCTGAGTTTCCCCTGACTACATTTTTTTTCGCCTGAGTTTCCCCTGACTTTTGCGTTTGCTTGACTCAGCCTGAGTTTCCCCTGACTTCGCCTGACTAGGTCAAAAGTCAGGGGAAACTCGGGGGAAACTCAGGGGAAACTCAGGCGGCCAGCGGGGCCCCGAAATCTTGCCTGACTCAGGCCGTACGGGATGTATGGAATTCTTTTATGTTCCCGGTCTTGGATGTGCTCAAACAGTCAAAAGAACACATTTTCCGGGTGCAAAAAAATGTTGCACCTGGGGGGTGGAGAGGGGGGTCGGAGGGCGGTGGTGTGAGAGGCTTGCTCTCGAGCTCAAACCAACAGATGTTCACTACCGTGGCCTCCGGCGGCTGGGGGGCTCCGCCCCCCAGACCCCCCTGTGGCGTGTCTTTGCGCGACAATTTATCGTCCCCCCATGCGACATGTGCTATCTGTCAGTTGTGTTGTACTTGAGCGTATGCGACTATGGAGCCAGGCCAACAGACGTTCGCTACCGTGGCCTCCGGCGGCTGGGGGGCTCCGCCCCCCACACCCCCCTGTGGCATGTGCCTGGTCTTGGAGCCAAGCCCTTGCGCGTACGGGGCTGCGGCATGTCGGTTCCAGCACCCTCGCGGGAGGCTGGGCCCGAGCACTGATCTCTAAGAGACGAACCACCTTGCGAATGCGATCGGGTTTGCGGGCTTGCGGCCATGACATCTCGAAAGGGTCGTCGTGGGCCCGTGATCATGTTTCGGGTTCGACTTGGTGGGCATCCGTGGCGATTCGCGGAACCACGTGTATGTGTGCGAGGAAGCAAAGAGATAACACACCAGGAGCCACGCAGCACCAGGTCGACCTGGATCTGATCGAGCTCAGGGGGAAGGAAGCACAGTCACCAAAGTGATATCACCGCCGGCCTCAACCACCAAACTGCAACCGCAGAAGTTCCGCTATTCTCACAAGGGAAGGCGCCCTGGGATGTAGCAGTGATTTGTGTGCAGCGCCATCAAGTGACACTGACCGCCTTGAACAGAGAGGTAGTGTACAGATGGCGAGCAGTGGGAGGGCGTGCTGTGTCCTTCCACTTCCCCATCTACCTCCATTCGTTCACCGTTGTTGATAGCGATTTTTTCGCCATTTTTTCGAATCGTATGCATCGGTCAGGCCGAGTGAATCAAAATAGCGCAAAAATCACACCAAAATCTGTGTCTGAGGCACAGAAATCGTGCAAAAAAGCACCCAAAAAAAGTGCAAAAAAACCAAAATAGGATTTCGAAAATTGGCCAAAATACATACATCGGGCGTTATTGCGTTACCAGTAACGGTAATACCGTTATTTTTTCGGTAAAATAACTTACCGTTAATAACGTTCCAGAACGGCCGAATAACGTTATCCGAAAATCGGTAACGTTATTTTTCCGCGTTATACCGTTATCGATAACGGTAATACCGTTATTACCGTTATCAGGAACGGTAATAACGTTATCGGTAACGTTATTACCGTTATTACCGTTATCGGTAACGGTAATACCGTTATCAGTAACGGTAATAACGTTATCGGTAACGTTATTACCGTTATTACCGGTAATACCGCGTTATTTTCGGTATTTTTGGGCAACTTCTATAGGGGGACCCTTTTCGAATTTTTTTTTCGGGGTGGCCAGAATGGGCTGTTTTAGGCTATTTGAGGCCATTTTCGAGCAAATTTTTGGGTTTAGAGCCACGCAAAGGGTCTAAAATGGGCATGCCAATCTCAAAAAATGCTCAAAATTCCGAGAGATTTCAGATTTTTCGAATTTTTTGACCGAGAAAATTCTGACCCCAAAATGTGGTCCTTGTGGTCTGGAACTGTCCGTTGTCGAAGGAATTGGTGAAAAAATCGTGATTTTTGGCCTCTGGATCACCCATGCCGTCCCAAAAATCAAGCAAAAGAGGTTTGGTAGGTGCATTTTTGGGTGAACATGAGCCATTGTGCCAACCTGCTTGATTTCACCCGAAAATTGGAATCCGTTGAATATGGTTTCTGATGAAAATGTGAAAATTTTCGACCTTCTTCGCAGTTTTTGCCACTTCCTTGCCCCATCTTTCCCACCCAAAATCGAAGTACCGTGAATGGTGTTGTTGAAAGGTCCAAATTGCGTTGGTTGTGCGTAGTTCTGCCGAAATCGTGCACACGTTGTGCATAGTGCATGTGTAACGCCATTTGCGACCAAAATGTAAATTTCCTGCACCCGAGCGTTGACGCTTCCACACACCCTTACAAACCCACTTGCCTGATGAAGGGGGTGGTGTGTAGAGCACGTTTGGCAGGGCTGAATGACACTTTCCGCGCGAAGGTCGTGTGCGTAATTAAAAAACGGTCCGAGGGCCGGAGGCCCGAGGCCTTTTTTTACCTGCACGAGGGTGCAATTGAGGCCGATACGGGGTGCAGATGATGGTTTCTTGCACAACCCAGTCATGTTTTGCACATCACGACGAACTCGGAAATTCCTCATATTTGCACTCCAGGTCTCATATTTGCACTGGTGCAAATATGGGACCTGGTGTGCGTGCAAATAATGACTGGGGGGTGCAAGAAAGTTCAAATTGTGTAGTTCCTGCGTACTTCGTGCGTAGCCCGAGCGTACTTTGGGTAGTTCGTGCGTATATTGTGCGAAGCGTCTTTGACAGCACCAGTAACGGACTTTTGGAACGTAACTATTTTAGAACGGACCGGGAAAAAATGGGCACGTCGCTACTTCGCGCTACTTCGTCGCTCGTAACGAGTAAAAATATCAGGTGGTTTATACACCGCCAATGTGAGGTGTGCGGGTGTATTCCTGAAGGATTCACTTCTGCGTCCACACTGAGTGATTTTGGAGTGATTTTCACTCCAAATTTCACTCCAGGAACATTGGATGCTGCAAGGTTGCAGGGGTTTCTGCAGTATTTGCCTTGAAAAAGCCAAAAAACATGATTTTTTCACGAAACTCGACATGTCCGTGCGTTATTATCCAAAAAATGGTCCCAGGGGGGTATTCTGGAGCCATCTCCACCAAAAACTACACCATCCGCCCGCAAAATTGTCCGAATAACGCAAGTTTTCATGAAAATAACGGAAAAATAACGCGTTATTTTAGGAGAAAACGTTTTCCAATTTTTTGACATCACGGAGTGGCCCCCTGGAGTGATATTTTACCCAAGAAAATTCTTTTAGGGGGGGTAGGGACCCGAGTTTCGGGTCAGATTCACCGGGAAATGCTGCCTTTTTTGGGGTCAAAAAATAACGCAAAAATAACGTTATTACCGTTACTGGTAACGGAATAACGCCCAATGTATGAAAATACCCCCAAAATAGAGCCACACCTGGCGGTCCCTGTGCATTGTTCAGCCCTCACAGGACGAGAAGGCACGGCGGGGCCCGTGTCACGGGTAAACATTGAGATCAACCTGTCATCCTGGGCCAAGCCAAGATGGGAGCTGGCCGCCTGGGGCAATGCAGGAGCAACGGCTAGTGCTCGTGCTGGCACGAAGCGGAGCCAGGCAGTGCTGTCCCGAGAACGGGCCGAGCCAGACAGTGCTGTCCCAAGGGTGGGCCGAGCCAGACAGTGATGTCCCGAGAATGGGCCGAGCCAGGCAGTGCTGTCCCAAGGGTGGGCCGAGCCAGACAGTGCTGTCCCGAGAATGGGCCGAGCCAGGCAGTGCTGTCCCAAGGGTGGGCCGAGCCAGACAGTGCTGTCCCGAGAATGGGCCGAGCCAGACAGTGCTGTCCCGAGAATGGGCCGAGCCAGACAGTGCTGTCCCGAGAACGGGCCGAGCCAGACAGTGCTGTCCCGAGGGTGGGCCGAGCTAGGCAGTGCTGTCCCGAGAATGGGCCGAGCCAGGCAGTGCTGTCCCAAGGGTGGGCCGAGCCAGACAGTGCTGTCCCGAGAATGGGCCGAGCCAGACAGTGCTGTCCCGAGAACGGGCCGAGCCAGACAGTGCTGTCCCGAGAACGGGCCGAGCCAGACAGTGCTGTCCCGAGGGTGGGCCGAGCTAGGCAGTGCTGTCCCGAGAATGGGCCGAGCCACGCAGTGCTGTCCCAAGGGTGGGCCGAGCCAGACAGTGCTGTCCCGAGAATGGGCCGAGCCAGACAGTGCTGTCCCGAGAATGGGCCGAGCCAGACAGTGCTGTCCCGAGAACGGGCCGAGCCAGACAGTGCTGTCCCGAGAACGGGCCGAGCCAGACAGTGCTGTCCCGAGGGTGGGCCGAGCTAGGCAGTGCTGTCCCGAGAATGGGCCGAGCCACGCAGTCCTGTCCAGAGGGTGGGCCGAGCCAGGCAGTGATGTCCCGAGGGTGGGCCGACATCACATCCGGTCTCGGCCCGCTGTCTGGACCGCAGCAACAAGAAATCTGCGCTGCATGCACAGGAGCAGGGGGACTTGGCCCGTCCGCACTCCGACATTGCACCGCGCTGCCCCAGCGCTCCAGATCACAAGGCCCCCTGTGCCGCAGGAGGTGGAGACGTCGCACACCAGCAGGATGACGTCGCAGACCAGTTCACCACCCCCAACAGTAGGTCACACTCCGCCTCGCCTGTAGGCCGTCTACTGTATGCAGGAGTCTGCGTGTGTTGATAAAGACACACACGCCCGGCACACCTGATTCTATGGGCAGCGCTCGTAACTCTCTCGGCGCCAAGTCGAAGCTGAGCAAGATTTGGTTGGACGGTGCAAATATAGCTAGCCTTGCGGGCTCGCTAAGACACTCTCCGAGCTAGCTACATGAACACAACATTGCACATCGCACGGTTTCGAAGGATGGGTACGCGATGCGGGTTTAGGTCTTGTGCTAATGTTACACACAGCAAGATCCCTGACGGAGGGGATCGATGGAGGCACTGAGGAGATCATGACTGGGAAGGGGTCCTGCATCGAACCCCCTCTGAGTGGAGCAAACACTCGGTACTCCGGGCGCCACGTTCTGCTCGGCTGGACATCACCCCGAGGTCGTGGCCACGGCCCCCGACCACTCACTGCGGGGAGCTTCCCGTCCAGACAGTGTCTGGACATCACTCCTGGGCTCGACCCACTGGGCCGAGCCGACGAGTCGTGTCCAGACACTGGGCCGAGCCCAGGAGTGCTGTCCAGACACTGGGCCGAGCCCAGGAGTGATGTCCAGACCCTGGGCCGAGCCAGGGAGTGGTGTCCAGACCCTGGGCCGAGCCCAGGAGTGCTGTCCAGGCACTGGGCCGAGCTCAGGAGTGCTGTCCAGTCCCTGGGCCGAGCCCAGGAGTGCTGTCCAGGCACTGGGCCGAGCTCAGGAGTGCTGTCCAGTCCCTGGGCCGAGCCAGGGAGTGGTGTCCAGACCCTGGGCCGAGCCCAGGAGTGATGTCCAGACCCTGGGCCGAGCCAGGGAGTGGTGTCCAGACACTGGGCCGAGCCCAGGAGTGATGTCCAGACCCTGGGCCGAGCCCAGGAGTGATGTCCAGACCCTGGGCCGAGCCCAGGAGTGATGTCCAGACCCTGGGCCGAGCCAGGGAGTGGTGTCCAGACCCTGGGCCGAGCCCAGGAGTGCTGTCCAGACACTGGGCCGAGCCAGGGAGTGATGTCCAGTCCCTGGGCCGAGCCCAGGAGTGCTGTCCAGACACTGACGATGTCCTGCCTCATACCCGCCATGCCCGCAATGCACTTCCGGATCACATGGTTGTGGATTTTTAGCGCCTTCCGCATTCCCTCGAAAGACTTCTCCAAGCAGAGGGTCGAGGCCTGCACGTCTGTGACCACGAGTGTCGTGATCTTCGTCTCTGTGGAGTAGTCATCGAAGAGCAGCGCCTGCTGGCTGTCTTCGTTCAGCATCCTACGACTAGGCCGGCTATGGGCCGATCTCGCCCGTACTGGGCCGGACATGGGCCGATCTCGGCAGTACTGGGCCGGCTATGGGCCGATCTCGCACGTACTGGGCCGGCTATGGGCCGATCTCGGCAGTGCTGGGCCGGCTATGGGCCGATCTCGCCCGTACTGGGCCGGACATGGGCCGATCTCGGCAGTGCTGGGCCGGCTATGGGCCGATCTCGCCCGTACTGGGCCGGCTATGGGCCGATCTCGGCAGTGCTGGGCCGGACATGGGCCGATCTCGGCAGTGCTGGGCCGGCTATGGGCCGATCTCGCACGTACTGGGCCGGACATGGGCCGATCTCGGCAGTGCTGGGCCGCCTATGGGCCGATCTCGCCCGTACTGGGCCGGCTATGGGCCGATCTCGGCAGTGCTGGGCCGGACATGGGCCGATCTCGGCAGTGCTGGGCCGGCTATGGGCCGATCTCGCACGTACTGGGCCGGACATGGGCCGATCTCGGCAGTGCTGGGCCGGCTATGGGCCGATCTCGCCCGTACTGGGCCGGCTATGGGCCGATCTCGCCCGTACTGGGCCGGCTATGGGCCGATCTCGCCCGTACTGGGCCGGCTATGGGCCGATCTCGGCAGTGCTGGGCCGGCTATGGGCCGATCTCGCACGTACTGGGCCGGACATGGGCCGATCTCGGCAGTGCTGGGCCGGCTATGGGCCGATCTCGGCAGTGCTGGGCCGGACATGGGCCGATCTCGGCAGTGCTGGGCCGGCTATGGGCCGATCTCGCACGTACTGGGCCGGACATGGGCCGATCTCGGCAGTGCTGGGCCGGCTATGGGCCGATCTCGCCCGTACTGGGCCGGGTCCAGGAGTGGTGTCCAGACCCTGGGCCGACCCAGGCTGTGGGTGGTGCATTTTGGTGCATTTTCCGTCGGTTTAGGTGAAAATTGTCGAATTTTGTCGAAATTTGACGACAGGTGACGAACAGCGAGAATCCCCGAAAAACCGGTTTTTATTACCGGTCCTGAAACCATTATTACCGGTTTCCTGCAGAAAGTCCATAAGCCAAGAGGTAATAATAAACCACTTTACGAGACTTAAAGGCGATATTATTGACCATTCGGTAATTAAAAAGTTTTTATCAAAACTAGGAAATAAAGCAGTCACAGGAATATAGCCTGGGTTTAGTGACTTCATCCATTATTTACACTCAGCTTTCTTATTACCGCAATATTGAGGGCAATAATGGAAATCTTTATTTCCTGGAAAAAGCGGCTGGGGGCAGGGGCGGTGTGGGGGCGAGGTCCTGGCCAGTTTGCTTGATCCACATTGCTCCTACTCGCTACAACACTTCACAGGGGCTAGAGGGCATCACCTCGGCAGGTTGACGTTCAGATCCACAGTCACCCTGCTCTGGCTTGGCGCTCCCGTCGTCGTCCCCTGTGCAGGCTGGCTTGACATCATGTGCGCGACGTTCCGCTGGTGTGTCGTGGATGCATCAAGGTAGAGCTGCGGCGTCGATTCTCCGCGCCAGCCGAAATGCCTGCGGAGATCCATGGTGGACGCGCCGCCATTGGCCGCTGCCAGCGCGGCGGAGCGTCTCATGCTGTGCCCGGTGTATCCCTCCGGGTCCTTTTCCAGGCACAGCGCAATCTTCCGTGGCAGCCCGTAGAATTGGTTTCGCCCGATGGGCGAAGCGAGGAACGCGCTGCCGGCCTTGTTGATGCGTCTTGCGACAGGCCCCGTCACGAGGTCCGACAGAGAGAGGTGGGCCAGATGGGCCTTGAGGACGTCGTAGAACACAGCTTCTTCGTTCAGCATCTTGGGGACCACAAACGACCGTTCAATCGCGACGCTTCCCTGCTTTGCACCGTAGAACTTCACGCTGATCTGCTCATCTTGGACGGTGATGTTTTCGATCGACAGGTTGCGGAGTTCAACGCAGCGCATCCCACCGAAGAAGGCCAGCACCACAAGCGCACGATCCTGCTTGCTCGCCAGCGACCCGGTGCCCTTGTCCATGTAGTCCTGCAGTTCTTGAAAAGAGAAGGTTTTGGCTTGTTTGGTGGTGTAGCCCTTTGTTTGATTCTTCACGTACTGGTGGAGGCGTGGCATCTTTGTCTTGATCATGTTCCCGTGGACAATCTTGACCTTGAAGTTGATGATGGAGTAGTAGTTCCAGATTGACGATGCGGCAGAACCCCCCTGCAGCTTGGCCTTGAGATAGCCCTTGATGTGCTTCTCGGAGTAGATTGTCTTCATGGAACGAACCCGGGGAGCCTCCTCAGCGACGTACGCCTCGAAGTCAGTCAGTCGATCGGTGTATGCCTTCCTGCTGCGGACTGGCATGAGGTCACCGTCACTTGATGTGCTGCTGCTGCTGTCGCTGTCATGATCGGCGGCGCGGGGCATGATGTGTGTGATGTTGCGTGATCTGTGGAGGTTGTGGCTCTGGTACTACGGAGGCTTTCTGCAGGTAACCGATTACCGTATACGTAAATATTATGGAACGTAAATATTATGGAACGGGCCCATTTTTGCCCGGTCCGTTCCATAATATTTACGTTCCAAAATATTTACAGGGCCAGTTGGGGACTCAGTGGTGAGGATGGCTTGCCTCAGGAATCGCACGAAAAGTGCACGAGTAGGTCCCGTCAGGGACTCTGTATGCCGTCCGATCACCTGGTCCAAGTCCCCGAGTCGCAGAAAGCCCTGTAAATATTATGGAACGAAAAAAATCTGGAACGCCAACCCACCAGCGTTCCAAAATATTTACGTTCCATAATATTTACGTTCCAAAATATTTACGTATACGGTATAATGGTTTCAGGACCGTTAACAAACTACCATATAACCGGTCCTAATTGAGTACTTTCTGGATTTCGGGAAATTACGTCCCCTCAGCAAGGTACTCGGGTGTTTTTGTTCCCCTCGGGAAGGCCCTCGGGCTTCGCCCTCGGGCCTTCCCTCGGGGAACAAAACACCCTCGGACCTTGCTTCGGGGACGTAATTACCCTCAATCCATAAAGTACTTTATTATTACCGGTAATAAATAGCTATTAATTCATTTTTGGGGGGGGGTCTTCGCTGACGAAGTTTTTGTCGAAGACCCCTGTCGTCGTCGTCAGAACACTGCCGTCTTCGGTGAAAAACCCCCTGAAACAGCCGTTTTCCTAATTATGTGACGAACGACGAAGTTTGTCGAAGTTTGTCGACCAGCGAAGACCCCCTATGAACGGGTAACCCATAAAGAATCCGGGTCTTTCTTTATTCTCTCTCGTTTTTTTTGCCTTTTTTTGCACGCACGAATGGCAGTGTGGTGTGCCCTTCTTTTTCCCTCCGGAAGGAGGTGTTGGCATGAATAGGTTTTTGATCACTGGGGGCCTTGCGACCAGATGTGACTGAGTGAGAGAAAGGTGAGCTTCCCCTCACTGACTGACTGGTAGCTAAGGCCCCGGCTGTGCGCTTGTGGATTGCGAGACGGCGCGCTGGGCATGCGGTACCCCTCGTTGGCTCTTTCGCTGTGACAAGAAATCTATACCGTATTCGGAAAAATACTGGAACGGAAAAATGCTGGAACGGATTTTTTCTGGAACGGAAAATAACTGGAACAAACCCGAGTTTTCGAAACTTGGAACATTATTCCGTTCCAGTATTTTTCCGTTCCAGAATTAGAATATGGGGGAAATTGGCGGGTACTTGTCAGTTTTTCGGGCACATGTGAATCCCACCTCACCCCACCCCATGCCATGGTGGAGGATGGTGGGCCAGCATACCCTTGGGAAAGTACCCGACTCCCAGAAAACAGCCAAGTCCGCGCAGACCCCCCAGAACAATTCTGGAACGGAAAATAACTGGAACAAATGGGGTCTCGGCTGGAACTTGGAACATTATTCCGTTCCAGTATTTTTCCGAATACGGTAATAAAAAAAAGAGCGACAACACCACAGGTGTGGATCTATTTCACGGAATGAAAATAGGAATTTGGGGGAAAGCTATTTTTTTTTGAACTATTTTCCTTTGAATTTTATTGTGACCCTACTTGTCATTGGGGGTCTTCGCTGGTCGACAAACTTCGAGGGTTCTGAAGGAGAAGGGCAGCATCCTCTCGTACAAGTTGATACCACCACGCTTCGCACGGAGCGGAAATAACCCAAAGAAGCGAGACCTGAACCTACTGGGGACCGTCGGAGCTATTGCCGGCATCAGCATGGTCAAGGCCAGAGGAGGCCGAAGCCAAGAGCATAGTGGCCACAGGCGCCAGGCCGATGTACCTCTTGAGCATGCTGTCTCAAGGTGCACGTTGTCTGCATGTGGTGTTCGACTATGAAGCGGACTCGGGGACGAGGCTGCCAAATGTTCACTACCGTGGCCTCCGGCGGCTGGGGGGCTCCGCCCCCCACACCCCCCTGTGACCTGTGAAGCCTGTCCAACAGGAACTGACGAGCGCATGTGACCGTGCCCTTCCTTCTCGAGAACGGGTATCGTCGACGGTCCGTGATCCTGTCTTGGGTTCAAGTCAGGCTCATACATGTTCACATCAGTTTTGTCAAAGGCCAACTCCCGAAGTACTCCCTGATTGCCGCAAAACCTCCGTTTTGCAGCCGCGAACAGCGAGATGGGCCCATTGCGCCAAACATATACAGTACCCTGGTCTGGACCCGAGGCAATTTGTTCGAGGGGCAGATGTTGCATGATTTCGCGCGCGCGAAGCGCGCGCGAAAAAAATTGAGGAGGCAATTTTACCCAGGGTAAAAGATAGGGTTCCGGGCTGCGCGCCGAAAACCGGGGGTAATCGGGGGTAAAATTTCGGCCATTTCCCCAAATGGAAGGGTTTTCCCTTCCCACAACACCTCACTCCACGCCACTCAACTGGGACGGGCAGGGTGGCTCCTCTGCGGGGGACTGACTTCGCCGCCGCTGCCAGGTCCGCGCTCCTTGTTGTCGTCAACGCGAAGGAGCCAGTCGATGAGGGTGGTGTTGAAAGCACCGCAGGTTGCCCTTGTAGACTTGGTTCTGGACAGGCACAGGCCACAGGGGGGTCTGGGGGGCGGAGCCCCCCAGCCGCCGGAGGCCACGGTAGTGAACAGCTGATTCTGCTCCATAGTCGCACGCCGCATGTAGTCAACGTGCACCTTGTGCTCAACAGGTTCATCGGGCTAACGCCTGGGGCAGGGCATTGTGCTCTTGGCCCCGGCCTCCTCTGGCCAAAAAGTACCCTGGAATGGTACCCGGACAGAATCTCAGAAAAATCCCGGTGGAAATACGCGTACTAGACGTCCTTCTGTCGATATCTTACTTGGCGCTATGGAAACACAAAAATGGAACGAAGAAAAATGTTTTGTTGACCGCTTCCACCACTCCTCTGCACAAATCTCACGACCGGCTATTGTGTGTTTGTGTTGTCTGAAGTACAGAAGGTGTGGTGGAGCACGAAGAAAGGGAAACATGACAGAGGTGATGACGCCAGTCCTTTCTAGTATCGTATTTCCTCCTATACACAATGCTGCGCTGTGTTTTGGATGGTATAAATACGCGTACTAGACGTCCTTCTGTCGATATCTTACTTGGCGCTATGGAAACACAAAAATGGAACGAAGAAAAATGTTTTGTTGACCGCTTCCACCCAGGACCCTCAGGGACGCGAAGCGCTTAATTTTAGGAAGAGAGGGTACGGCTGTTGTAGTCACTGTCCTTCGCGTGAGGAGTCGGCTCGCTGTGCGGCCATGGGCGCCCCCGCGATGGGGGCGCCGGATCCTTCACATCTCAGGCTTTCGTACCTGTCGAGGGTATTGCTGCGGTCGAAGACGGTGTCCTGCTAGACGCCGGCCTCGAAGTAGCGCAAACGCCATGTGCTTCTGGGGCTCTGTGCCCGCGGGTGTCGGTCAGATCCGCGCTGTAGATAAGGGCTTGGACTCGGTCGTTGAACCTTCGTATGTCGAGAACCCTGCTGACGCTGTGGTCTGCGTCGTCTGTCGCCTGATGAGCGTGCCCACTTGGTGCGGACCGGAAAAACGGTGGTGAGGTCGAGCTCGAAGCCTAGCGCTGGAAACCGTTGCGTCGACCCGGTGACTGGTGGCGCCCCATGAAGCTGGTGAAGGTGGCCAGTGCTTGCCGGGACATGATGAAGTTGATAATCCGATGTGCTGCCCTTTCGGCGCGATAGGGCCGTCCCATACACCTGTACCGAAGTCAGGCGCGACGACCCAGTCGTTGTCGAGGATGTGACGTATGGGTACATGCACCTTGGGAGTCGCATCTCAGGACTACCATGATATATTTTTGCCTTCGGGCGTCGTTCGATAAAACCCCCATCCGCCGCCGTTCGTTCCTCTTGTTAACCCGTGGAGGCTCGCAGTTCTTCAGGGTCGGCTTTCACCAACACGGTCAACACCTTAACCTCCTCCCGTCGGTACGGGGAGGGGTGTCGGTGAGATGACGCCCGGCGCCTCGAGAAAAAACTCCGGCGGTTGGGGAGGCCCTCTTTTCGGGGAAGATGGGGAGCTTACGTATCTGTGTTCGCGATGGGGTCGGTCACTCTCCGATTTTTGAGCTGCGCATCGGGCTGGACGTAACAGGTCGTGTCTTCTTTCACCTCTGCAGGTTTCGGCCTCCGCGGTGGGTGCGCTGCGGATTGTCCCGGAAATTTTCGACTCGGCACCCATAACGGAAACAAAATGTCCAGTCCCTTGTCGCCCATGGCGCGGGGCCGCTGTGGGTTGTGTCAGTGTCCAATACGACGCGTGTTGTTCAGAAAACGCCCTCGACTGTCGTACTTCGGTTGGAAAACAGTCAATCTGTTGCGGTGCCGAAAAAACCGGCTTCGGTACATGATAGGGGAGTTTTGCAGCTTTGCTGTATGTTCACGTTCGTGTTGCTGACCCCTCGCCTTCGGATTCTCGTCATCAAGGTGATGAGCGCCTGAACGCTTCCTTGCTGCGTGCCGCGAGAGTAGTTCGGTAGTACATTTGCGCCTCGCCAGGAGGGAGTGGGGTGAAAAACACTCCATTGAACTCTCCATTTGTTCATCCTCAGTACCTGCGTGAACGTTTCCCACGTAAGAAGGGGTGACATCTGTTCTGTGGTTAGATATCGCCCAGGCGGGCGCGGCGGAGATCAACCGGACCGTGACCTGCCACAGTTGACACACGTTCGTATTGCTCGGTGCAGCGGCTTCTGTCGGACTCCAGCCAAATGGTGGCTTTCGCGTTGAGGCGCAGAACCACAAGAAGACCCTCGCAACCCTCACCCTGGGGGGCTGGACCGCCAGTGCCAGAAGGAAGAGGGAACGTGTCCCAACAAACTGTCTTGTCGACCTCGCCCGTTGTTTGTCAGGAGAGCTTGCCTCGACACGGCCTCCTTGAGGCCCCTGGTGAAATTCCCGTGGCTGAAGAAACCCGGTGTGCGGAACCGGCGATGTCCACATTGTATCGGCGGTGGAGAAAACCCGACGAGGTTTGCGGCGTGATGCAGTTGTGTGGAAATCCTGACCCGTTAGGGTTCCTTGGGTGTGCAACGCAGCGGAAAAGGCATTTTTGACGCATTGCCTCCCCATTTAGATCTCTGTGGATGCGCGTTGAGTGGCAGCAGGTCGAATGCAAAAAACGCCTGGTCTCGAGACCGGCACCTTGGAGATCATCCGCGGCGCTCCGATGCAGAGGTGAACTTCGGTGGGCTTGGCTCTTGGAGCCCTCGGTTCGGCTGCGCAGGAAGCGGCTACTTCTGCGGAAGGTTCCTCCCGGAGCTCACGGCTCAGCTGTAGAGTGGTACGGAGAGAACGCCCAGTTGTGTATGAGGTCTTCTGCTCATGGGGTTTGCCCTCGGGGCACAGGTCAGCTGCGGAATCGCAGAAGATGGCCGGTAGAACGGGGGTTCCTCTCATGCGATGAGCTCCAGATGAACTAATGACTAGTTGTGTGGGATGGTTACTCACAGCTCAGCTGTTGAGTCGCAAGGAACAGTCAGATGCGCGGATGTTCCTGGAACTCGGGCTCGGCTGTGGCGTCGAAGAAGAGCGGCTCGTGGAGGTCTTCACTTCCTGGAGCTCAGGAAACCCAAGTCTCTCCCGCTCGACTGTGGGGTCGCAGGGCGGACAGCTAGTGCCGGACAGGACTTCTTCTCCGACGAACAGCTTCTGGTGTTCATGGATCACGAGTGGTGAATGTTTGCGCGCGGGTGCTCCTGGTGAGCTCAGGGCCCGCTGTGGCGTCGCAGGCGCAGCAGCGAGTGGTGTAGAGGTCTTCATCTAATCACGATCAGCTCCGGGAGCACAGGGCTCACTGTGGAGTCGGGGAACGACCAGCTCATGATCTTCTCGTGCGGTCAGCTTCGGCCGCTGTGGAATTGCCGGCAATACAGCTGATGGTCTTCTCGTGTTCCGGGAGCTCAGGGCTCACTGTGGGACTTCAGGATTTTCGGGCCAGATGCAGGTCGTCAGCACCACCTGCTTCACCCCCTTCAGCGCCATCTTTTGTTGACCGCTTCCACCACTCCTCTGCACAAATCTCACGACCGGCTATTGTGTGTTTGTGTTGTCTGAAGTACAGAAGGTGTGGTGGAGCACGAAGAAAGGGAAACATGACAGAGGTGATGACGCCAGTCCTTTCTAGTATCGTATTTCCTCCTATACACAATGCTGCGCTGTGTTTTGGATGGTATAAAAAAAAAAAGAGGCACCCCCGGTTTTTCGGGGCAAAATCTCAAAAACCGGGGCTAAGCCCCGTTTTTCATAACAGTATCTTAAACACTGATTTTACCCCTTTCTCCCACAGTCTGCGAGGAAGGTGGGAGATAGCGAACACCCTGAAGTTCTGTCCCAAAAATTTCGGTTCTAACAACGGCATCGTCGGGGGCATACCACCCCCTGGGACTGGGCGGAATTGAGTTTCCGGAGCACATTGGGCACTTTCTGGCACCTTTCGGATCAATAGCGCACATCTCAAAAATTGGCCAATATTTCCCTCGTTCCAAACAACAGGCGTCGATACAACAGCGTTTTGAAATACTGGGGCAGAGACGGATACTGCCACACGAGAACTGCATCTCCGTCCCCTCTCTGTAAACACCACTCCTAGGTCTACAGCGCTGAGGTGGAATGGGGGGAGGGGGGAGTGAGATAGAACTAGAAGGAGTGCAGGCCTGTCGCTAACTTTTCGATTTTGGAGATTTGGTGGGTTGACGCTCCTGTTTTGGGGGGGGGTCAGGGGGGAAACACTAGGGGTCAATTTTTCTCGCGCGCGCTTCGCGCGCGCTCGTGTTGTTGCCTAATTTTCCCGTCGGTGGACCGCTAGGTGGGCACGGTGTGAGGCACTGGGTTCCTTCCGTGGTTCCTCTCCCGCTCGCGCCATCCTCGGGTGCCGGAAGAAACCCAAAAAATGGCTTTCGGGACCATGTTTTACCCCCTGATATGCCACGGCCGTTGAAGCGCAAGGACTTGGTTACTAGACGGGCACGCGAGATGGGGGGTCTGGGGGTCGGTGCCCCCCAGCCGCCGGAGGCCACGGTAGTGAACATCCGTTCATTGTGGGCGTACAGATTCTGTGTGAGTTGGCTGCGTCCTCCTGAGGCTACTGGAGCTGTTGGATTCCTGACCTGTGTGCACACGCTATACAGGGGGGTCTGGGGGGCGGAGCCCCTCAGCCGCCGGAGGCCACGGTAGTGAGCATCTGTTCCTGCAAAACCATACTCTCTTCGACGTCGACCCAGTGAAAGTGGGTTGACGCTTGGTCGACGCTTGGTGAGCGTCGACCCAGTGGAACCGGGTCAACGCTAGGTTAGCGTCGACCCAGCGTAATAAATGGGTTGACGCTTGGTCCAGGCTTGAATGGCAACCCAGTTCCACTGGGTCGACGCTCCAAGCCTCGACCAAGCGTCAACCCAGTTCCACTGGGTCGACGCCTTTTTATGGGGGGGAAAACCCAAAATCACTGGGTCGACGGTCGACGCTTAGCGACATGCCTGGAAGGAGTGTGGAGGAGGAGGGGGGGGGGTATCAAAAAATATCGCAAAGATTCAGTAAGATTCAGAATGAAAGGTAGGCAGGGGGGGGGGGGTAGGGGGGGTCAAATGCCACCCTTTTACGTGGACAAACACGATTTTTCAAAAAACCGGCGCAGAGGCCCCAAAGCCCCCGTAAACCCTCCAAACCCCCCCAGATCGGTCCGGAAACCCATCGAACCCCACTTTTCCACCATTCCGGGCACCTCAGGTGCCCGAATTGGGGTACCTAAATTTTGTGCCACCGTTTGGTACCGTACAGTGCCACTGTGTGGGAGGTTGGAAAAGAAAATGCCCCAACACACCACATCTGAGGGTTGCAATGCATGTTGCTTGCCAACCACGTCATCCGGTGGGTGTCAGGCGCTATGTAGGTGGCATTAGCCAGGTCTTCGATGTGTTCTGGCTTGTATATATACCTCCCTGCCTGCGGCACAGGCACTGCCTTTGTCCCCCACACCAGCCACAGAGAGCGTATTGTACTCGGTCCACGGTTGCTGATTCATTGTGATGCGTTGTATCCTCGAGTGAACGTCACACACTAGTGGCACCACCACCCGCCATCCGAGAGCTGTATTGACTTTGCGCGCTTCCGTTGTATTCACCTCGCCACGCATATTGCACCGTTCAGTACCAGTGCTCTTGGGCCAGGCAAAGTAGACCGCAGCAACTACCAATTCTGGCACAATGGGTACCACGACAGCGCACTTCATGTGTTCCCGGAATGTACAGCTCGTGTTGCAACAGTCGTTGTCAACACATCCCGGTTGTGGAGCACTGCTGCACAGGAATCACACGACCATCTGGACTGTTCCGTACCTACAGGCAGCCTCCCGGTGCATGGTGGCAGGGAGGTATATATACAAGCCAGAACACATCGAAGACCTGGCTAATGCCACCTACATAGCGCCTGACACCCACCGGATGACGTGGTTGGCAAGCAACATGCATTGCAACCCTCAGATGTGGTGTGTTGGGGCATTTTCTTTTCCAACCTCCCACACAGTGGCACTGTACGGTACCAAACGGTGGCACAAAATTTAGGTACCCCAATTCGGGCACCTGAGGTGCCCGGAATGGTGGAAAAGTGGGGTTCGATGGGTTTCCGGACCGATCTGGGGGGGTTTGGAGGGTTTACGGGGGCTTTGGGGCCTCTGCGCCGGTTTTTTGAAAAATCGTGTTTGTCACCCCCATTTGACCCCCCCTAGGCATACAGTGCAAACGATAATTATTATCGCATACGATAATTATTATCGTACTCCCATTATCGTATATTATCGTATACGATAATATACGATAATGGTGCGATAATTTTTTTGAGATTTTCGGAAAACCAGAAATCAGCCCAGAACACATTGAAAAAGTGGTAAAAGTGGAGCCGGAAGCTGCCATTTTTGCTTCTTTGAATTATTGGTGACGGGGGGCTTCACTCAGAAGTGTAGAATGTCCCTCACAAATGGGTGGCAGACACAACACACATAGTGCCATGACATGCGCAGCACTATGTCTGTCTGGGGCATCCTGTCAATGAAGCTGTCACCGTTGGAAGAAGTTTCAGGCACAGGGGGGCGGAGAGGTTACAGGATACTGCCACGCACATCCGTGACACTCATTTGCGTGTGCGCTCTCGACCCGTGTGTCTATCGCTATGTTGTGACTGCATCGCCATCACCCTCCACAGGAAACACCAGGGATCAAAAAATGTCTCGTCGTCGTAGGATAAAAGACGACACAACAACGGAGGATGACGCAGAGGAAGATGATGACGGCGATGACGAGGAAGAGGGCAGTGATGAGGACGAGCCGGACCAGAAACGCCGTCGCGTCACGGGGGGGAAGGACAAGAAGCCCTCAGCGAAAAAGGCGGCCGTGAAAAAGCCACCCCCAAAGAAGCCAGCAGCGAAGAAGCCAGCCCCCAAGAAGACAGCACCAAAGCCCGCGGGAAAATCGGAGAGCGCGCAGAAACGCCTGGACACGATAAAACTCAGAAAAACGGTGGAGGAAGCCGCAGACGAGGCTGCTGCCAAGAAGAGGATCTCCTTGGTAACAGCCAGGCAGCGGCTGCAGCAACTGGCGAGGTACGACGCCACAGTTGCTGCGGCCTACACGATCAAGTCGGTGGAGGACCTCCCGTTCGAAACTCGCACCATGCTGCTTGATGCAAACCCCCCCCCGGACATTATCGGACGAAGTCCTGTGGTGCAACCTCTGTAGCATCGTCGTAAAGCATGCTGAATCGACAGTGGCAAAGAAACACGTGACCGACACGAAGGCGCACCAGACCACATCGAAGGAAGCGCCAGTGCAGGCGGCCCCCTGTGTTTCAACCACGAAGAGCGATCCCACGACCACCGCATCATTTCAAAAGGCATGGGCACTTGCCCTTGTGATTGCGGGGATCACGCCTCACCAGGCGTCTATCCTTGCGCTGCCGATGACCACCCCTCTGCCGAAGCCCCGGACGCTGCTGGGCAAGGCCCCGCTGTTCGTCGCGGAGATCCAGAAGAAGATCCGCGACTGCATCACCGGCCGGCCGGTGGCGTTGGGCGTTGATGGAACAGGCCTGCGGCATCTTGGCTTTGCCATCATGTCGGTCGTCGCCTACGTGGGAGGCAGGGGAGTGCTCCTCCTGTCGAAAGTGCGTGGTGACGGCGAGGTGCACAACGCAGAGGACGTCGGGGATGTGCTTGACGAGGTGCGGGAACTGTACGGCATTACCCGCAGTACAGTTGTCGCTGACTTCGGGTCGGTGAACGTCAAGGCGTTTGGCGACAAGAAGGAGGAGGGCATCTACTGCCTGGGCCACCACCTCAACGCAGCGTTGAAGCGAGCAGTGCGCCAGTCATACCCCCGGGCGTATGCCTTCTGCACGCTGGTGTCGCAGTTCTTCGGGTGCAAGTCGCGCCGGCACCGTTGGAAGAAGTTTCAGGCACAGGGGGCGGAGAGGATGCATGATGCTGCAACGAACATCCGTGACACTCATTTGCGTGTGCGCACCGCTCTCGACCGCGGAGCGGTGCGTGCGCTCCGCAAGCTTCTCCCATCCGTGAACGTCACAGATACCGATGCGGTGGTGCTGGAGCGGGCTGCCGCCTTTGTGGCGGAAACAGACGACACCCACGCCGCCAATGTGGAGGTGTCCAGCCCTCAGCAACCCGCCTCTACTTCGGACACTCGATGGGCAGCGATGTTCGACCTGACAGTCCACCTGCAGACCCGGTGTGCGATGCTGCTGCAGTTCGTCAGCGTGGAGATGGCGAGGAAGAAGAAGCCACTCACTCTCAGGCAGCTCTCTGAGCACATCCAGAAGGGAACATGGGAAGAGCACGTCAGCGAGACGGTGGCTGTGGCTGAGATGGTGGAGCCGGTGCTGTGGCTCGTGCGATGGGTGCAGAACCCGGAAGCCCGTCTGGGGCACATCAAAGTGCGGACTATCACGGAGGAGTACCAGAAGGTGGTGACGAACACCAGTTATCCTGCTCCTATCCGCACCTTGCTGAAGGATGCCTGGGAGTCTTGGCCGTCGAAGGCGAGGTTCGAGATGGCGCTCATCTTCGACCCGGAAACCGTGCTGATGGCTGACTTCGACGACTTCCCCGACATCACAAACCAGCTGGTGTGGGCCGTGGATTTCCATGCCCTTGCTGACGACGAGTGCTGGGCGGAGTTCACACAGTACCTCAATGCCCCTGCCGAATCCCTGCAGACCGACACCCCGATTGCGTTCTGGCTGGAGAAGGGGAGGAAGCTGTTCCCCATCCTGGCGCCACATGTGGTGGCTTGGCTCCGCACGCCTGTGTCGGTCACACAGGTCGACAGTGTGTTTTCGACGGCAGAGTCCCGCAAGTCCAAGCGGGGGTCGAACATCTCGACGAAGACCTACGCGGATCGTCTGTTCTTGCAGCGGAACGGCGACCTCCTCGGCTACTTCGACAAGAGCAACCGGTTCGCAGAAGCCCTCGAAAGGGACTATGTCTCTGATGATTCCTCTGAGGAGGACGAATCCGAGACTGAGATGGATATCATTTAGAAGGGGGGATGGGGGGGGGGGGGGGGCGGCGTGCCAGGTCGTCTGTCCGTGATGTGGTTCCTGTGCTGTTCGGTGGGCGGGTGGGGGGGGGGGGGATGACGAATTCTGTCTCGATGTCTGATGACATCGAGGGTGTTGAAGGGACTGGGGGGGGGGGGGGCGATGAATCCTGATGACGGACGAGTATGTGAAGGAATCTGACGAGGGCAGTGGTGTTCAAGAATAGTGCAACCCAGTAAGTATCGCATACGATAATCCCATTATCGTATACGACCGGATACGATAATTATTATCGTATGCGATAACATACGATAATGGGATTATCGTATGCGATAATATACGATAATAATTATCGTATCCGTTCGTATACGATAATGGGATTATCGCATCATACGATAATGGATTATCGTATGCGATAATAAATTATCGTATGCGATAATTTTCCGAAAATTATCGTATCTGGTATATGTGCGATAATAATTATCGTTTGCACTGTATGCCTAGGGGGGGGGGGGGGTCGTGAAGTCGAAGGAAAAGGAATCACAAGAAGCACAACGGATGATCTTCGGCGATTTTGCGGTGGTGTTTTGTGATAGCGTATCCGTTCTGTGCAGCGTATCTATTTTTTTTCTCGCCCAACCCCCAACCTGATCTTTCCCCCCGGAACGTCCTTCGAAGTGTCTTGCCTGCCTGAAGTACAGAAAAGGTGGTGGAGCACAGGAGGAGAATGAGTGGTGTTAGTCGTGTTGCAACGCTTGGAAAGTATTTCCTTCAATACACTGGCATGTGTTGGTCTGCAAACAACTTTCGGCAGGAGGTTTGTTGTCTCGTTTTTGCTGTCATTTTACGATCCAGCGGGGGCACAGATAGTTTTCTCGAAAAATTGTTTGTGCGCACCTGTACGTGTATGGGTGTCCATACGTGCGCTGCCAACAGTCTTTTTTACCGTGACCTGAGCAGGTTATAGCAAAAAAGACCTGGTGTCTGCTTCGTGTGCACAAGCGGCCCACTATTGACCCCCCCCCCCCCCCCGCCTCCCTTGCCGTTTGCTCTGGCCCGTTTCTCAGCCTTACTCACTGCGGCTTCGTATCTCGTCACTCTGTTATTCACGGTTTGCCCCCCGGGCGGGATCCCGGGCGGGCCCGGCCGGGTTCCGGGAAATTCCGGGATTCCCGGGATTCCCGGGATTTCCCGGCCGGGAATCCCGGGATCCCGGCCGGGAAATCCCGGGATGACCCCGGGGTATCCCGGGGTCATCCCGGGACCCCCCCGGGGTCAGGTGTAGGTGGGTGGTAAGATGACTTGAGAGTTTTGCACATTGCACATTGCACGCTGCCGTTGCCCCCTTCCCCTTTGCGATCCACCCGATGTCATTAGTTTTTGCTGGACCCGACTATTTCACCTCACATATACCGCACGTGACTTGGACCCCACAACCCCGCCCCGCCCCCCCCCCCCCCCCCCCACGTAACTGCGCCGCATACACACACCCGGCAGAGAAACCTTCCACAACAGCAAACATGCACCGTACTCTTTTGTTACTCCTCATTTTTTTTTCCTTCCTGCTCGTTGGTGATGCAGCACCAGGGCAGAAAGGAGGGAAGAGGGCGAGGGATGATGCGGATGACGGCGACAGCGATGGCGACGGCGGCAAGAGCCGCAAGCAACCTCGCCGAGGCAAGGCGGAGGTAGCGGCCCCGGAACCGGACCCCACCACTGACAACGACGACGACGACGACATCGACGACGCCATTGAGGCGGTGCTGAAGGAGGTGAAGCGGAAGAGGCAGCCGCTGATCGATTTGGCCGTCGCTGAAGGGGTCCTCACAGAGAATGAGAAAGCCCCCCTCATGCCGAAGATCGCCCGCCTGATTGCTCTCGGACGGAAGAAGAAGGAGCTCGCCGCCAGCGCAGTGGCCTTGCGCACGCCGACGGGGAAGTTGCGCCGCCCGGCAAAGGCCGCCCTCGCCGAGAGCCTCAGCAGCCAAGCTGACCTGACCCCCCCGAAGCTGCAGCCTGCCCAGTCTTTGTCGACCCGCTTCTCCGAGTTCAAGTGGCTTTCAGTCAAGACGAAAGCGGAGGCCACGACCGACGGGTACAGGTTCGCGAAGGCCACGGCGAGATGCTGCGACGAGCAGGAGGTGCCCGTGTGTGCTCCGTGCAAGTGGGCGTTTGCACCCGGCGTCGACAGGCACGACCTCACGAGCCACGTGGGTACGAAGGGCCACGGTCGCAATGCAACGACCCCAGTCGACGCCTCAACGCCAAACCGTGACGCATCCACACCAGCAGCCGACCGATCCACACCAGCAGCCGACCGATCCACACCTTCGAGCAACCGACCCGCACCAGCAAACTCCAACGTCCGGGAAACGCTGCTGGAGGTGTGCACGATGGCAGGGCTCTCGTTTCGTGGCGCGACGCAGGTCTTCCGTGCCGTCTCTGGGCTCACCATCCCAGAAGACGTCAACATGCAGAAGGTCTGGCAGAGGAGCGGGGCGACCGTCTACGACAACCACCTCGACACGATTGCCGATATGCTCGCAGGACAAGATCTGAGCATCGTCCACGACTGTGGTTCGACGATCCAGGGTCAGAATGTCGTGTTGTTCATTGCACAGACCGCTACAACGTCCGTTGCGCTGCCGCTACAGTATTCGGATGTCCCGTTTACAGGTCTTACGGTGCGCACCGCGCTGGAGGAATCTCTCGCTGCTGTCGGTGTGGGGATTGAACAGGTGAGGGTCGTGCGCAGCGATCGTGGTGGGTCGAACGTGAAGATGTCGCGCGACCTAGCAGGAGAGGCTCACATCCCGTACGTATCCTGCCTGGCTCACCTGCTGAACAACACCCTTTCCGATGTTCGTCGGATGATGAAGGCCGCCGAGGACCCCCTGCTCGACTTCTTCCACCTCACGAACTACGTGTTTGGTGACGCGAAAAAGCAGAACAAGTGGCGGGACCACCAAAGAAGTGTGCAGAGCGACCCCCAGACACACACGGCGGGTGTCCTATTGGCGAAGCTGCGGAAGCAGTCGGCATCGACGACAACGCGGGAACAGGACAAACTTCTGGACAAGATGAAGGGCCTCTGCAAGGCCGCGGTGACCGAGGCGCACAAGGATGCGATTGCCAACGCAAAGACGTTTGGGGAGCTTTGCAGCTTGATGTCTGCAGCACACGCCGACATGAAGAGCACTCTGCAGGAGGCGGTGGCCATCAAACGTGCACCCCGGATCTACGACACACGCTTCGTCAGCATGCTCGACTGCGCGGAGCACTTTGAAGAGCGTGTCGCCATGCTGTACTCGTACATGGCTACCGGGATTGGCAATGCCTACACTCCCCCCACGTTCGAGAAGCTTGCTGTGCTGCTGAAGACCGTCGGTTCTGAGGCGCTTCAGGACATGCTGACGGAGTTCGTCCGTGCCGCGGCGCCGGTAAGAGCCGCTTTGTCGCGGTACAGCAACGCGCAGGCACCCGGGACGGTTGGATCGGCGACGATCTACGCGGAGGTGGAGGAGCTGATCGACATCCTCCAGAGGGCGAGCACGGGGGATGGACTCGCAGCCCGCGTGTCCAAGACCTTCTACAACGGTCTGCAGAGCCGGTGGCGCGAATCCTCGGAAACGGGCCGGGGGTTCTACCTCTCTGTGCGCCAGCTGACTCCGGAGGGGTACGAGACCCTGGAGATGCTGGATGACCTGCTGCCACGCGAAGACCTCGGCAAGCACATCGGCTTCGACGTCACCGCGCCCATGTACCAGGCGTACACTTCGGCAGTGTCGGAGCACGAGGTCGGCTCAGAGAGGGTATTCTGGAAACGCCAGCTTACCAACGAGACGCTCAAGCCTCTTGCTGAGCGTGTGTTGTTTCTCCTCACCTTGCCCCCTTCCTGCACAGCACCTGACAGCGCACTCTCTGTCATGATGCAAGCCATCCCCGTGTGCCGGAGTGCTATGTCCCGCGACTCCCACGCAAAGCTCTCGCTCTTGGCCATCAATCAAGATGTGCGAGGTGCGTACGGCAAGGAGTGTGGCTTCCGGCGGACATTCCCGTCACTCCGTGTGAATGACGCTGAGAGTGACGATGAGGAGTGATTTGTCCGGCACAGTGTGTGCGTCCGTGTGTGTGTATATCGTATTCCTTGCTGTCTGTGTCTGACGTCTTGTTCTGCAGCTGTGAGACGTCGTATGATGCTGATTGCCCTCCGATGCCATCAGCTGCTTTGGAGTCACGAGGGTATTGTGGCTCCCTTCGGAGGTTGTTGTTGCAGTGCATGTACTGCTTTTGTGTTTGTAGTTTGCCGGATCAGAAAGTCAGGAGAAGCGAATCGCGCGGCGCCCCAGCCCCAGACCCCAGCCCCTGCCACTTGCCACTTGTGTGCTGCCTTCGTGTGTGCGCCTGTGCCTCCCTGTTCTGCATTTGGTTGCCCTCGCGGGTATCACGATACAGAGCAGTCCACCCCCTCCCCCCCCCAAAAATCGTTCGCATCATCTTGGCGCCCATTCCTTCCACTTTCTGTGGATGTGTTTGGTATTTCCGAACGGAATTTTCCAGCGTCAAGACTGATACCTCGCCGTTTTCGAGTCAGTCACTTCCACCGCCGCTGCGATTTGCGTACCGGTAGTTGTGCAGAAATGCTAACATTTAATTTGCTCTGTGGAACCTGGACTGCACCTTCTGGGATGTGAGTCTGTAGATAGTTGGACAGTTGCAGTACCCATCTGTTAGAAAGCTGAAAGGAACCTTGTCGGGCGATCAAGGACGACTGAGGGTTCAGTTTGAGTTTAATGTGGTCCAAGGGTACAACAGACATCACTGCTTGCAGATCCCTCTTGCTTGTCCCTCTGGTAACTTCCAACGGCTCAAACTCCTCGACTTCCTTGGGTGGGCATTTGCCATACCTGACGTAAAACAGTGATGCTTCGTGCTAGTGGTGAACCTGACGTTAGTAAAGGAAGGGTGCTGCGGCTGTCCACGAGGGGCTCTGATGCCTCCTCACGGTGCCTGGTTGGTCGGTTCAGGTGAAACAGAGCAAATTTAGTGTTAGGGGGATGCCTCTGGTCAAGGCCTTTTCACAAAAATTGACCCACGGCGCCGAGTTGGGCCGTTGGTTCCTGGTTGTAGCTCGGTCTACGCCAGGTTCCACACCCCGTCATCGCAAAACGTACGCATACACAGAGGCAAAACACAACAGCCTCTGTGGTACGGGAGCATGGCGGGAGGAAATTTTGCCTTTTGGTCAAATAGGCACCCTTTTGTAATCACTTGACCCGCAGGGTGGCTGAGTCTTATCAGACAGGCCGACCTACATGTTGATCAGTGGAACCACACAACCTGTTCAACCTGCCCCCGGGGTGGCTGAGTCCACCCCTGCCGTAGCGTAAGATAAGCCTACGTCGACCCTCGTCGTCCTCTTCGTCGTCCTAGGACTGTGGAGTTCAGCAACCAGGAGGATGCGGAACTGCTGTGAGCTGCACACTCTCTTGACACACCTGCACGTATCTGCGTTACACTCGTGGTAACCCCGAACCCTGTATTTATACAGGAGACTTCCATCTGGGACAGTTTCTGTTCCAGATGAGCTTTGACAGTGGTAGCCATCTTTGCTATGGAGCCATCGTCATTGCTATCGTCGTCACTCGGACCCATGAGCAGTGGATACAATTGGTGTGGAAGGAGAGGGTGCGGTTCTGGATCAGCAGGTCTGAATCTGAAACTGGGGACTGAAAGCCATAGGTCTGAGATGACCTCGGTCCAAGCGACCTGAGACTGAGAACCCCCGGGATTCCCGGCCGGACCCCGGCCGGACCCGGCCGGGATTTCCCCGGGATCCCGGCCGGGATTTCAAAATCCCGGTCCCGGGCCCGGAATTTCCGGGCCCGGCCGGGGTTTCCCGGGATCCTGCCGGGGGGCAAACCGTGGTTATTACTCTCCCGGTAGGCTGATCAGCAGCATTATGACCGGTCCTGTCAGGGGAATCTGGGAGGGGGGACGGGGGAATACTCTGTTGCACCGGCTCCCTTCCATGGGAGGGTGCGCTGGGGCTGTAACGCCTGGCACGAGGTTCCAAATCGGGGTCTCCGAGGGGCGGAGGAGAGAGTCCTCAGCCGAACATCAGCTTTTATAAACGCAGCAGGAAAACAAAGGGCCGCGAATTTCGACACCTTCACCGTGTTGCGTTGCCCGGAGTACCAGGGCAAGCCCCCCGGAGACTCCACTGTGGTGCCAGGCCCATCAGGGGCATCGCATCGCATCGACCGGCACACCCTGTGGTGTGACGTGGCTGTCTTCTCAAGGAGCCGGCATCCTTGCAGCGTTTGGAGGAGCCCTTCAGGAGGCATCACTCAGGGACCAACAGCATCTCAACCGCTTGGCGGGAGACCCCCTCATGGGGCTGCACCCGTGCACCGACGACCCAACACGCTAAGCGGGAGAACCCCTCAGGGAGACTCACCCCGACCCGATAGCACGCCGCTTCTCCAGTGGAAGAGCCCCATCAGGGGGCATCGTTCCGGACTTGCGTTTCCTCTGGTCCCCGCAGGCAGTCGGGGCACCCCCGGTCGGTGGCAGCGTCTGCACTTCGCTTGGGTCCGTAGGCACCGTGCTTCTCAGGGGCACGCGGCATCCCATCTCCCCCCGGGGGAACCGGGAGAACCGATCCGCAGGGTTCAACGACGTATGTACATATCTCGCGGCGAAGGAGCATCCCGCATTGCTCAATGTGGAGACGATCTGCCCGATCACTTTCCCTGCCCAACCATCTAAGGAGTAGCCCGCGTTCACTCCCTGAACGACAGCGGTGTTGTCGATGAAAAGCACAATGTGGCATGGCGTCTCCAGCCATCTGACACAGAAGCCGGCCAAGCGTGCTGCAGCGTGCAGCTCCTTGTGATATATGGGGAGGCCGGCCACATCAGGCGGGAACGGCCCGTAGAAACCATGATTGTCGACCACACAGCCCCACCCGGAGCTGCTGGCATCCGAAAAAACCGCGACCTGCCTGGTCAGAGGGGGTTGCCACATCTGCCACTCGTTCAGCTCAAGCGTTGCCAGCTCGGTCCTCATGACTTGCCTGCATTCGATGGGGAGGAGCGCCGGAGCATCCCAGAAACCGCCGGTCATCTCGCCCGCCTCTGCTCGCCCGGCTCTCGCCGTGTCAGACATCCAACGAAGGATGGTTGTGAGGTGCGCCAGCCGGAGTTTGAGTACATGTGCCCTCCAGACCAGGCAGCCGCACAGCCGCCACCACAGCCGCATTGGGAGGTGACCCTCCATATCCAGTTCGCGGGCAGCATCACGCACCTTCTCGACCCACGCAGGGGCCAGTCTCCAGCATTTGTCCCGCAGGTCAAGCTCCATGCCGAGGAATTCCCCCCGACTGCGTATTGGGGTAGTGTCGCCGATGATCACCCGATACCGCCCGCACAGGGCCCGGAACGACTCCGCAGCTCGTTGTAACAGCGCCGCAGATGTGGAGGCGAACAGCACGTTGTCTACCCATGTGATGTGGTCCACCCCACTCGCTGCAGCCCCCGCCAGTGTTACCGATGTTGCCTGTGCTAGTTGGGGACTGCCCGTGTAGCCCATGGCCAGGCGACGCATGCGCAAAACCTTGTTTCCCGCCCTGAAGGAGAAGAACCGTCGTGACTCAGCAGGGAGCTCCAGCTGGAAAAAAAAATTGGCAAAGTCAAAGTCGCAGAAAAGGGTGTTGCGCATCATGGTGTCGATGATCTCGGCGTAGGACGGGAGGTGGCACGGAGGCAGGGACACAGACGCCAGACACAGGTTCAGCTGCTTGCAACTCAGGATAAAGCGCAGGAAACCCGCCCGCGTCTTTGCGACGGTGAATGCCCCCGAGTAGAGGGGCCTCGGTGAGGCTTTAGAATCCTGTCGAGGCGCTGGTTCGGCGATGTGCCCGTTCAGAAGGTCCGGCACCAGAGGCGTGAGGAGTGCGTTCGTGGGGCCCCGCATCCTACCACTCTGTTCCGTTGCATGCTGCTTCAGAAAGTCTGGGGAGATACATCGGAAGTGTCGGGCTAGGTCGGGGAAATCAGCGAGGAGGGTCGAGGTATCGATGGGGTCCGAGGGCGCAGGGCTGATCTGGCCATCATAACAGGCTTTTGGAGCGCGCGTGCCGCTAGTCGAATCAAACCAGGCCGCCGCATAGTCGTACCCCCGGAGCAGCCGGGTCAGCGTGACAGCCACTCCGTCGCCCCCGCTGACACCACCGTTGAGCCCCACGTGGTTCGATCCGTGTACTGCCGGGTTGTCTCCACGTTGCGATGGCGGCCCAGGGCCTGGGCTGCCTGCTCTCCTGCTATCTCTGCCGTGTGGGAGAGGGTGGCGTGTCGCACAAGGTGGGGCGTCACCCCGAGGTGGGTCTTCGTAAAGCTGAGGTATGTCCGGTACTCCAACTCGGGGAACACGTAGCCCTCGGGGGTTGTGCTTCCCACCCTGTTGAGGAGACTGCTCGCCACCTCCGCCGATCGGGGAAAGCTCAGTGTTTGTCCGAGGGACTTGCGATCTGTCTTGCCGCCCGCCAAGGTGATCACGATCCTCTCCCCCTGCACCCGCACATGCTTCGCCCGAAGCCGGACCAGGTCCACAAACCGTGCACCGATACTGACCTGAAGCAACAGGGCGTGATGATCGACTGTCTGGCCCGACCTCGCTGCACTGAGGATGGTAGCCACCGGGGGTGTCGCTGCCCGCTTGGCCTCCAGCCGGTCGAACTCTTTGAACAGGGGGCTCAGGCCCTTCGTGTACGCCGACACCTGACCCACCCGTGCCATTCTGTAGAACGTAATTGCTTGATTTGCTGACGAGGCCTGGAAGTGGCCCTGTTGCATCTTCCATTCCACCCACATCAGATACGCCATGTCGTTGCCAATGGTGGGATCGTGGGCCTGAAGGGTGCTCCGAAAGGCATCCGCCCTCTTCAGCACCGAGAGGAAAGGCTGAGGGGAGGCGTATGCGCTGCGTATCCTCTTCAACGTCAGGTCCTTCAGATCCTCGATCGCGTCCGGTTCGATCCCTTCTTTCTTTCGCGACTTGATACGGTCGAAGACCGGCCGCCACTGCTCGTACACAGGGGGAGGGGGGGGAGGGTTTGCCAGGGTTGGAGTCATGCACGGGGCGGGGGGATGGAGTTGGGGGGGTGGGGGGAGGGGTTGAGGGGAGGGGAGGGAGGGACAAGGAGGGAGGCACAGGCGGCTGTCACTTTCCCGCCTGCCGAGGGCCCCTGTTGTTGAACAGCTGGATGGGGCGCCTCTGCGGGTAGGGGTTGCTGCGGTGTTGATGGTGGGGCGGCGGGGGTGCAGGCTTCGCCTCCTTTGCCTCCTTTGCCTTCAGGTCGCTCGCTGCGACTGCCCGTGCGTCTCCTTCAATTCGAACCTGCCATTCCGCAGAGAACTTGGTCCAAGCCATGCGCTTGGCCTTGTCCTCGTAGTGTCTCCTCGCCCCCAAACCGAGCGAACCCAGTTTGATGGCTTGGAGGGTCACTACATTTTTATGCAACAGCTCCATGGCCGTGCTGTCTGGGGCCGCCCCGTCCCGGCACATCCTGAATCCCAAATCCAGGTTGTCGAATGCCGTAAGGCCTTCCCGCACATGGAAAGCGTTGGGGTCGCCATTCTGCAGGCCCGACTCGTTGAACGACACCGCACACTTGGAGCGCAGCATCATCCGGCCGGCCTCGCTCTGCACCGCAGACGTCCACGTGACAACCCGCTGGATGTCAATGGCACCCACATCACGGCTAGCCCTGTCCCGGCGCAGCTCAGCCTCCAGGTTGGTCACCTTCCTCACCATGAGGAGGATCACTTCCTTCAGCCTCTGCGAGTCCATGTCATCCAGGAACTCCAGGTTTCCCCATCCCTCAGTATTGTGGCCGGCACCATCAGGGTGCACAGTCACTGGTGGGAGGAGCCCCGCCTCCGGGCGGGGCTCGCTCTTGGACCCCTCATGGATCCAAGAGCAGACGGGGCACACACGCCTCCCGTCCTCCCTGGCCACCTGGAACGCCCGCAGCGTTCCTTCCGGGAGGAGCTGTTCCATACAGCTGGTGTACTCCCCGAGGCCACACACCGCACAGTTCCCTGCAACCGGCCCATCATGGGCGGTGGTGCATTCGGGGAACGCGCACCCTTCCTTAGGTGCCACCGGCTCGTACCCGTTCACCAATTGGAGGGGCATCAGGTTGTCTACATCGATGTCGCGCACCCTGAAGCGCTCGGCAGTCCTTGGGGCGGCCATCGTGTGAGTGCGAGTGTGTGTGTTTTGGGGGGAAAATGTGTTGCACAAGCGGATCTTTTTGTTTGTGCGCACCTGTACGTGTATGGGTGTCCATACGTGCGCTGCCAACAGTCTTTTTTACCGTGACCTGAGCAGGTTATAGCAAAACAAAAAAGACTCGCGGCAGCGTTCGGCGCCCTGCACACATGCACTAACAAGCACCTTCCGTTCAGACAAGCGAAGAACGAAACTCCATGTCTTTGCGACATGTGTCTGTTGACCTCTGGGGCATGGCACAGAATGGCGACGTCGTCCCACGAGGGGTATAACCACCAAGCACGTGGTGGGCTGTGTATAGAGCATGGTTTAGCTGCAGCTGTGGGAGGTCACACGAGTGTGCCTTACAAAAATGGGAGCGCGCAATGCGGCTGTTTTGCAACTGGGTGTTGAGGGGCTTGTGGTGTTATTCTGCAGGAAGGAAGCGGTGGGCAGCACACTGACAACATAGAATAGGGCAGAGAAACCACGTCCCCACGCTGCTTGCCACACAACAGAGCTCGTCTATATATGTTTGGGCCTGACACGTTCCTCCAAAGACAGGCACCCAAGGTGATCACCACAGCAGCAAGATGGGCAAAAATATGCAAGGGCAGCAAGGGCGTTGATCAACGCAATACGCACCGCGAGGTCTAGCTCCGAAGGCTGGATCTGGTGGGGTCACCCAATTCGCACCCGACAAGCCGGTGTGCGAGGCCCACTTTTACATGGGACAATCATACGGCACCACACCCGACAATCAGGTGTGGCGCCCCGCGTTTGAGTCTCCCGATTTCACTCCAGCCCCAGAGGGGCAGAAACCTCGCAATGCAGTGATCTGGGGAGCAGCAGGCGTGCAACGACAGGCCACGGCAGAACGGCTTCAGAGCCTGGCTGCTGTGTTGATGTTCTCTTCCAAATATCACGCTGAAAAAAAATTCTTGCTGCATATAGCAAGCGGCAACACCTTTTCAGAATCATACTCCTTTCGCTTCATGGTATGCACATGCCCAGAAACTGCGGGAGAACAGTTCCGGACTAGTTTTTGTTGAGCGCGCTCACAAGGCTGTCAAGGAGGCCCTGTGAAGTGGCATGAAGGTGCTCAATCCAAAATCTTCAGTCGTACGACTTCCTTTGTTACTTCGTGACTTCGCCGCGCTTCGTCGCTCGTAACGAGTCAACAAAAATTGTACTCCTTTCGCGATTCTAAGAGAAAACACCCTGCCCAGCAACTGCAAAAAGGCAGATCCGGGCTACTTTTCGTTGAGCGCACACTCCTGTGTCAAAGGCTGTGTAAGCCCCTGTGGAGTGGCACGGAGGTGTGATCCTTATAAAGCTTCAGTCGTACAATTTCCTTCGTTACTTCGCGACTTCGCTGCGCTTCGTCCCTCGTAAGTAGTACTGAACAAAATATCGTCCGAATGGGCGGCCTTCATTGGAACTCAGTAAAGTGAGGTACAGTGCCCCCTCCCAACGGAGGCGGGCAAGCACAGTCCGACACAGCTCGGGCCCCAATACGGAAAGGATTGAGAAGAACCAGCAGGATTCCGCCGATCGGGCTTTCCCGACGACCCCTGCTTCTTTTCTGTGCTACCTGGGACCCCCCGTGTTTAGGCTCCCCCCCTGGAGGCCAATTTCGGCCAGGGGGGGGCTTAAACACGGGGGTGGGGGGCCTAAACACAGGGGGGGCTTAAACACGGGGGTGGCACGGTAGAGACCAATGTGACCTCTTCCGCTGCTGTCGTAGGGGGGTGGTTCCGGTCCGGCTGGACTTTTGGCACCCCACTTTTCGACTCTGACAGCACTTGGGGGGCACCAGGTGGCCCAGGGGCCACCTGGTGCCCTCCAGAACGGCCCACCCCCGTGTTTAAGCCCCCCCCCTGCCAGACCCCCAGGGGGGGGCTTAAACACGGGGGTAAGAGGGGGGGGGCTAAACACGGGGGGGTACCAGGTACCTACCTACCTTAGCTATGACACCTCTCTTGTGCTCCACAGACCAGGTGTCCTGCCATGCCTCCCACATCAACACAGGTCTTCGCTACGGGGTGACCGCCAGCGCATTTTTTTGGCGCATTTCCGAAGGAAACGAGGTGAAAGCTGACGCAAAATAACAAAGCATACAGACCACCGAAGACCCCCCCCACCCCCACACAGTTGCCCGTTTTTAACGCCTTTTTTAAAGAGACTTTTTTTTGAGTCTCTTGGGGGCCCTCGCTACGAGTCACTGTGAGTCACGAGTCGTCAGTTTTCAGCCAAACATGGCTGACTTCTCACTTTTTCTCACTCAGTCACACTTGGTAGCGAGGGCCCCCCTTGACAGATTTCAATATACTGGCAACGTGCTACATGGCCGGGGGTGGGTGGGGGTGGGGGAGGGCGGGGTGAAACAGCGCGTGGGCCCTCACGAGCAGTGCACCGCCCCCCCCTGCCTGTGCCACACCTGGCCCCGCCTCACTCTGAGGGGGTTCTGCGGCGCCGCCCCGCCGCAGCCCCCGGGGCCGGCATCCCAATCCCTGAACCCCACACCCCCCACTCCCGCTTCGATGTTGTCCTGCGCCGCCTCCACGGCCCCCTTCCCCTTCGCCATGTCACACTCCCTGTCCAGCCCTCTCTCCTTCTGCACGCCACACGGGCTCAGTGCATCCGACCTACTGAGGGGGTCCACGTCCTGCCCCTGAGGGGCAGATTGGCTCGCACCGGTCACCCGGGAGCGGTTTGAATTCCCGCTGCGGGTCCCCGACGGTGTCTCGCAAATCCCGACGATGCGTCCCCGACGCAGGAGTCCTGTGGGGTAAGCCTGCTGAGAAGGGACGCGCCCCGCGCGTGACACACCACTTTTCACCGAGTGGGCGGAGCTGTAGCTCGGCGACGCATCGGGGCCTCCCCCGCTAGAACTCGCGACCCGCGTGATGTCGGACCGGCCCGACCAAAACTTCCGATACAGCGAGGCGTCGAGGGGGTCCACTGATGCGCTCTTCGCATCGGTCAGCACATCCTCATCATCATCGACGTTGTCTTTGTTGTCATCATCGCCATCCACAGAGGACAGTCCCGTCGGGGGTGGCTGGTAGAGCGTCGGCAGCAGGGCGGGAGAATCGCACGCGGAGAGATTCTGCTGCAGCCGCAGGTCGAGAGACGCGGCACGGCGAGGTGTCGTGGTGGCGGTGACCCTCGGCACCGGCAAGCTCCGCCTATGCCTGCTGGACGGGGCGTTGCCGTAGCGTGCCGCCTCGGCAGCTCCGCAGGTGCATTCACACGAGCACTGCGGGGCTGGTAAGCCTCTGCCTGGGCGCGGTGGGGAGGAGGGGCAGACCTGCTTCCCGTAAGGCTTGGGGGACCATCTGGAGAAAGGCGAGGGAGGGGCGCGACGGTGGCGGTAGGGGGCGTCCTGCACGTCGTCAAACCCGGCGAAGCTCTGCTGGTCTGCCAGGTCCTTTGCGCCGGTGGTGCTGCCGCTGCCGGTCGTGTGGAGGTCGCCTACGCCAATCAGAGAGTTGCCTTTCTGCGGTCGCCGCGGCAAACCCTTCCCGATCACAGATCCCATGGGTGATCAGGTTGATACTGTAAGGTGTGTCTGGGGTGGCAGAACAGTGTATTGCGCGGGGTGCCCAGCCCTGAATGGGCAAGAATCACCTCCCTGTGTGTGGGGGCGATGCATTGTGTCGGGGAGGGGCGGCGGAGCGGGGGGAGGGGATAGCGCCATTTGGGTGAGGGGAGGGGAGGGGAGGGGAGGGTGTGTGGGGTGTGGAGCAGTCTGCAGAGAGAGCACTGCGTGAATCGGTTGCCCCTTCTTCTCATCTCAGGTGCACCGTCACACACAGCTGCTTGCAAAACCAAGCAGGGGAGGGGCCAGTGGTGCCGTGTTGTGAGTGAAAAATACTTGGGGGTTCTTCACTGCAGTGTGGTCGTCAGTGCATTTTGGTACATTTATGTGTGTGGTCACAGTGGTGTCTACCAGGATCTCGGTGGCAGCACGAGCACAGCATCACAGTGTGCCAGGCGGGAGCGAAGACACGCTCTTCAATTTTCGCAATTTTCGTTCGGCTTCTCCTCCGTGTTTGCCACACACCTTCCCGCTGCCCTCCAAGCCTGGACCAAGGGGGTTTCCGAGAATTCCAGAAGTTCCGAACAGCACACACGCGAGCAGCTGGGGGCAGGGTTGGGTGTGAGGCAGTGGAGTGCACAGCAGGGCAGGGTGTGGGGCGGTGTGCTCGACACGGCTGTGGAAACAGCCGCGTGTGGCACTATGTGGGAATACTGGAGGCGGCAGCAGACTTCGCTGAGTGCGGCCCCTCCACGAAACAGAAGGATCGGCACAAGACCCACTTGCTTGTTTTGTTCGTACACACCTCCACCACATCAACACCCCAACACAATACTGTGAGGGGGTGGCCATGGGCAGCGAGACACCCGCAACACACGCACACACAGTCGTAGTGTACACAGTATATACATAGGACGCCACCTCAGGTTGTGCAGATCCTGGCTCACACCTGACGAGGCGCACCAGGGGAGGGTGTAGTGTGTTGGCGCCGAAACACAACAGAGCACTCGGGGGCACAGGGTGATAAGACGGAAAGTAAGATCGGGCAGTCGTGGGTTGATGGTGGTACAATCGTGGGTGGGACCGTGGAAGGGATAGACTGCATGGGTCTACTTCATTGCCCGCGTGAAAACAATGAGAACACCTGTTGTCGGGGAACGGAAGAAGCACATGACATGCCATGGAAATGGCATGTCCTCACATGTCACACGTGTCACTACAGTTCCAGGCTCTCTTGGTGGTTCCTGCTCTCGCTGATGTGGCAGCACCTTCTGTTCTTCTTTCGACAGATTGAGCCGCAATAATAAGCACAGCAAAGGATAGTGCAACAGATTCAAATGCTTGTTTTGTTGACTCACAACAGAATGGACCCAGGGTGGACATCAACAGCATGCCCTCGCGGGATGCCACCGACACCCCACGGCAGACCTGGCCACCCCAGAGCTGGGTGGGATGTCGCGTGGGATACCCGCGACAGCTCTGGAGATCGACAACCTGGTGCCCATGAAGGCGACGCCAGGGGATGAGGTGGAGGTGGCGGTGCATGCCACAGGCGAGGCGGTTGTTGCAGCAGACACCCCTTGTCAAGCCCTACGCTGCGACCCTCGGGCTGCCCTCTGCTGATGCGGCGTACTCCTGCCCTGGGTGCCCCGACTGCACCACGGAGGATGAGACTGTCGGGTTCGAGTGAGAGGGGGATGGCGGTGGTCATCCCTGTGGTGCTCTCCTGGAGTGGGGTCAGCCAGACCTCCCTGGCATGCGTCGCAACGGCCACCCCACACAACAGCAGCATCCCTGCCGCATCCGCCCACATCGAGTCCGTCCTGACCCCGAGGTACACCTGGGCCTTTGTGTCCTCCTCCAGTAGTCACATTGCTGAACCGCCCCGTTACCTCGCAAAGACTGTGCACGCCCGTGTGGACACCCCAGTGGAGGTGGTTCTCCTGGCAGACACTCGGGTTGTCGAGAGGACCTACACAGGGTGACGTCGACTGGGGGAATGCCACCCCAGGGTTCAGCGGGGCAGCCTTCCGGTCTGCAAACCGGAGGGGGTGTGTCGTGCGTCGTTACGCAGTCCGTTGCCCTGTCGAGGTTTGGGGCGCGGCTTGTGGTGTGGGGGCACTTCACGCAGCCCCCCAGGGAGGTGCACGGGCTCTGCCTCGGGGGGACGCGCTGTTCCCCCAGGGCAGCGCGATGTGCAACAAGCTGGCTGCAGTTGGGACAGGGCCTGCCGCCATCACCACCGCGCGTCACTCACTCCATCGCTGCAGACAAGATGGCAACTGCAGCTGTGTGGCCGCCTTGCTGTGCAAGAGAAAGTGGCGTGGTGCCTTCGTTGTTCGCCTTGTTCACATCAGCATGTCCTTCCGTGATGAGGATGCGCAATGCGTCGGCGTGTCCACCATAAGCCGCCTTGGAACACGGAGTCTGCCCGTCGTTGTCGGCCGTATTCACATCAGCATGTCCTTCCGTGATGAGGATGCACAATGCGTCGGCGTGTCCACAATAAGCCGCCGCCCAACACGGAGTCGTCCCGCTCTTGTCGGCCGTATTCACATCAGCATGACCTTCCGTGATGAGGATGCGCAATGCGTCGGCGTGTCCACCATAAGCCGCCGCCCAACACGGAGTCTGCCCGTCGTTGTCGGCCGTATTCACATCAGCATGACCTTCCGTGATGAGGATGCGCACTGCGTCGGCGTGTCCATCATAAGCTGCCTTGTAACACGGAGTCTGCCCGTCGTCGTCGGCCCTATTCACATCAGCATGTCCTTCCGTGATGAGGATGCGTAATGCGTCGGCATGTCCCTCCTGAGCGGCGATGAAACACGGAGTCCTCCCGTCGTTGTAGGGCGTATTCACATCAGCATGTCCTTCCGTGATGAGGATGCGCAATGCGTCGGCGTGTCCACCATAAGCCGCCGCCAAACACGGAGTCGCCCCGTCGTTGTCGGCCGTATTCACATCAGCATGACCTTCCGTGATGAGGATGCGCAATGCGTCGGCGTGTCCATCATAAGCCGCCTTGGAACACGGAGTCTGCCCGTCGTCGTCGGCCGTATTCACATCAGCATGTCCTTCCGTGATGAGGATGCGCAACGCTTCAACATGTCCATTCTGAGCTGCCATGTGACAGGCGGTGTAACCACAGACAGCGTCCATGTTGACATCAGCATGTCCTTCCGTGATGAGGATGCGCACTGCCTCGGGATGTCCCTCATGAGCTGCCGTATGGCACGGCGTCTCACCATCGTTGCAGGCCTTATTCACATCAGCATGTCCTTCAGTGATGAGGATGCGCAAGGTCTCGATGTGCCCATGATGAGCTGCCCAGAGACACGGGGTCTGACCGCCGTTGCACGCCAGATTCACATCAGCACGTCCTTCAGCGATGAGTGTACGAACAGTGTCGGCGTGTCCGTTCTGAGCGGCCGTGGCACACGGCGTCGCACCGTCATTGTCGGCCTTGTTCACATCTGCTTTTCCGACCTTGATGAGGATGTGCAAAGCGTCGACACAGCCGGATGCAGCAGCGACGCTGCAAGCAGTGCGCCCCAACGCGTCCGCCGTGTCAGGCGGCAGCTTGCCCGACAGGAGGACATCCTCCAGCAGGTCAGAACGGTTCCTTGCGGCTGCCGCATGCAGCACAGTCCACCCTTTCCGCGGTCCCTCTTGCTCGTACGCCCTCCAGAACGTGTCCCCAAGGGCGCCCATTGCCTTGTCCAACACCGCTCGCTTGCAAGCACACGCAACGATCGCGACACCTGCTGTGTGCAGCTCCTGCGGTAGGGACCCAACATCCGCACCCTTGCTCAGCAGCACTGCCGCGGTGTTGTAGTGGCTCCCGCTCTTGTTCATGTGCAACGCTGTCTCGAGCGCCTTGTTGAGGTCATCCGTGCGACCTGCGTGTGCCAGGTTGGCACAGCACAGCGACACCACCTGCTCGTTGTGTTCCACCTCCACCGCCCTCTCGAGCAGCGTCTTCCCGTCTACAACAGGCATCTCCGTGCTGGGTGGGTAGCCCACATACACTTGGACCTGAGTGACCGGATGGGGTTGATGCTTCTTCTCCCTTTCGACCTTCGTCTTGACGGTATCGAGGAGCGGGGCGTTGCGCACCTTTTCCACATCTGTCATGATGTGAGTGAGCTTGCCCCAGTGATCGAAGTCGACTTCCTGCAGCTCCACCACCACGACGTTGCGCAGGCTTGAGCCCAGCGCCATCTCCAGCAGACGCAGCACACCGACGTCAGGCCGCCCCACCACACGGAACTGTGTGTTTGTCGCAATCAGCACCTCCTTCTCCTCGGGGAAGCGGCTGAACTGGGCGATGCTGCGCCCCGTCCGCACACGCAGCACGAGGATGGTGCCCTGCACCTCGTCCCCGCCCTCCCCCTTCCCCAGCAAGTCCTTCACGACGTCCGGATCCTCGCTTGCGCTTGTGGGGTGCGGCATCGTCACAACCGCCCCCACCGAGTACAGCGACTCCTGCACACGGAAGTCCATTGCGCGGAACACCGTCCCCTCGTACTTCGGCTGCGACAGCATTGCGCGGTACAGGGAATACGCAAACCCCTTCATCGGCTCGTAGCGCTCCCGCTTCTTCGAGAAGGCGACCTCGCGCATCGCCGCGTTCACCCCGTAGCACAGCGGGCTCTCCAGCGAGTACAGACGCAGGTACGGCTCTGCCTTCCCTTCCACCTGCTGCACCGCCCAGTCCGCAGTCATCGTCTCGAACCGCCCACCGCCACGTCGCCCCGCCTCGTCCAGCTTCTCGCACTTCCCCACGTGCCGCTCCTTGCACTCCGCCTTCAGCGCAATCCCACACGCACCGCAAATGACGTACCCCTCGCGCTCCGCCTCCATCGCAGCCTGCACCGTCACCAGCAGCGGCATTACGCACGACGCCCCCTGAAAGAAGTCGCTCCACCCCTGGTCCACGTCGATCTCACGGATCCCGTCGCCGAACCGGCTCACCCCCTTGCTCGCTGTGACCAACCCTGCTGCCCGCTTGAACTCCTTCGCCGCCTTCTCCAGTTCTTTCCGCGCCCCCAACGCCAGTGATGCACATTCCCCGACGGCGACGCCCCGCCCCTTCCTCCGCTCCAGGCACTTGTTCATCGCAGCAATCACGCTGTGGCACAGTGCGTCGTGCCACTCCCCAAGCGCCGCCTCCAGCTTCCTCTCCACCTCCACTGCCTCCCCGCCATCACCCACCCTGCTCTCCACCTGTGCGTGCAGCTGCTCCACCGCCTCCCACGCCGTCTTCACAGCATCTGCTGCGTTTGTGGTTGCGGGTGTGGTTGTCGTTATAGTTGTGGTCGTTGTTGTGGTCGTTGTTGTGGTTGGGGCAGCATCTGCTGTGGTTGCGGTTGTAGTTGCAGTTGTGGCTGGAGACGCCAAAGCCTTCGCAGCCTGCACACCCGACCCCGCTGTCGTTGACATCTTCCTCCACACCGCTGACCCTGCAGGTCGCTATGTTGTGTGCGTGTGTGTGGCTCCTGTGTCAAAGGCGATGGGAGCCCCTGTGAAGTGGCATGAAGGTGTGACGTCACACACCAACGACGACACGGAACTGAGAAAGGGCTGAACACGACATGGCGACAAAGGAGAGGCGGGAGAGCTGCACCCTTCCGAGGCTTCATGCGATGTCCTGGGTGCCCATTCGGTGCACCCCCGCTCGTGCCATCAAACGCCACACCCGCCCCACAGCGAGCCACACCCGCACACAGCATCTCACGGCGCTGTATTCCTGCGGTTCTGGCTACCTTCCCCCCAAGTTGTGCATGCCACAGACGACGCACGCGAATCATCTTATTTGTGAGTTCAGCTGGTCGCCCAACTTGAGAAATCGTACTGCTTCTGCGATAATAAGAAGAAAACACCCTGCCAGCAACTGCAAAACCGATTTCCTTCGTTACTTCGCGACCTCGCTACGTTTAGTCGCCCGTAGCTCGTAAGAAATGTTTCACCTTGCGTATCATTTGCGAGCACTTCACGCCCCACCATGGGAATGTTCAGTGTTTCGAAAGAGCACACACTGCCGATACCCCTCCCTTGTGATTCACCCGGTTGCAGTAGTTTTCGAGGTGCACAACCAACCACACATCAGCAACAGCCTTTCTGCGTGCAGTGCTGGCGCTGCGATGATGCCTCCTCAGCAATACATGTCAGAGGCACCCTGCGCGTACTTTGCGCGTACGTCGCAGGCAATGGGATAGACTTGCCGTACATTGAGGGTCGACACTGACCCCACCCCTCCCCACATGTGCACCCCAAGCCCGTGTTGTGATAGACAATGCTGCGGCTAGTTGCGGCATGTTAAAAAATACCCATCTGCGCCAGTGTGGTGCCTGCAAAATATTGGCAGAAGCTACACCTGATGATGTGCGTGCCATCATCGTCAAGCGCCACACACACACGTTAATCTCTTTAGTTTAGTGCAGGACACACCGAGCCAACTCTGATGCGGCCTCCACTGCCACCACAACACACACCCTCCAACCCCACACACATACACCTTTTGAAAAGTACGCCGGCTGACACTCGGTGGGGTGTGTTGCTGGCACGGACGGCAAGGCACGCCCATCTCTTTGAGGGCACTGAGATGCCCCGCAACTACAACACACTCACTGGTGCACCTGACTCAGCGGGACCCTTTGTATCAGAAGTTAACGCTCTTTCAGGCGCAACACTCACGCCGTCTCCAGCAACACCACTGGAGTGAAGGCCCCTGTGCCCCCACCTGACGATTGTTTTGTACAATGCTTTCCCACCTCACGTTTGCTTTTTCCACCCCACCACACACACATGACCAGCCGTTGTTGTTGTTTGCTGCACCGCATCCACCCCCACCCCCCCGTTCCGCTCCTTTGCGGTGTACAGCGCATCCAGAGAGGGGGCTTGAGGCAATCTTCACTGCTGTGTATCTTTACAGCAGTCTAAGAATGCAGAACAGAGAACGCCACACAACGGGGCACCCACTGAGTATCACCCAGACACCTTTCCCCTTTGTGCCACCACCCCTGCCTTAGTTAGCTAGCCTGAGGCAGAGAGAAGCACACGTGACACCCAGGGGCCAGGAAGCAGTGTGTCGGCGCCTTGGTTAGGTATAGAGTGCGGAACCGTACCGCTCTGATCATCCAGAGAATGTGGTCAAAGTTTCATCATAAAGGGGCGAGCTGCGTGTGGGTGTTGTGTGAAAACCCCGCAGAGTTTGGCTGCAAAAAAGCGGCACGGTGCCGACGACACACAGTGGCACAGAACGAAAGGACTCTCCCTTGCACTGACCAACCGGTGGTCGCCATAATGTAGACGGGTAGAGGTGGTTAGTCGCATCCATCGCAAGCAAGAGCAAAGGTTAGTGTGGAGCAGCAAACCACACCACTGTGATAGGGTCAGCCACCCCGGCAACCTGCGACTGAGGCTCGAGGCGACCCGCCCCCCCTCCCCTGGCCCACAGCTCCAGGGTCTCCCGTGGGCCTTCCCTCAGGATTGCAGAAGAGTGTCTTGGCGATTCGCCTCACACAAAGGGGAGAAACCGAACACAGTTTGACACAGATCGAAGGCCCCCGAATATTCAGATTGCACCCTTCATGCGTACTTCGCGCGTAGGTCAACCGTGTGTTGGTACGAAGCGTTTTAGACAACACCGTGCCCTTCATTCTGTTTTTGAGAGTTGTGGTCACACCGCAAGGAAGCTGTGCCCGTGCAAATCCTGGCAGACCATCACCACGCTTCATGACAGGCACGTGGGGTGTTCTCGCGACAAGTACTCTTCGGGTCTTCTCTGTTTCTCTCTCATACTTTGCACTAACAGTAATACCTGGGACCCCCCGTGTTTAGGATTTATACACGGTTTGCCCCCCGGCAGGATCCCGGGAAACCCCGGCCGGGCCCGGAAATTCCGGGCCCGGGACCGGGATTTTGAAATCCCGGCCGGGTCCGGCCGGGGTCCGGCCGGGAATCCCGGGGGTTCTCAGTCTCAGGTCGCTTGGACCGAGGTCATCTCAGACCTATGGCTTTCAGTCCCCAGTTTCAGATTCAGACCTGCTGATCCAGAACCGCACCCTCTCCTTCCACACCAATTGTATCCACTGCTCATGGGTCCGAGTGACGACGATAGCAATGACGATGGCTCCATAGCAAAGATGGCTACCACTGTCAAAGCTCATCTGGAACAGAAACTGTCCCAGATGGAAGTCTCCTGTATAAATACAGGGTTCGGGGTTACCACGAGTGTAACGCAGATACGTGCAGGTGTGTCAAGAGAGTGTGCAGCTCACAGCAGTTCCGCATCCTCCTGGTTGCTGAACTCCACAGTCCTAGGACGACGAAGAGGACGACGAGGGTCGACGTAGGCTTATCTTACGCTACGGCAGGGGTGGACTCAGCCACCCCGGGGGCAGGTTGAACAGGTTGTGTGGTTCCACTGATCAACATGTAGGTCGGCCTGTCTGATAAGACTCAGCCACCCTGCGGGTCAAGTGATTACAAAAGGGTGCCTATTTGACCAAAAGGCAAAATTTCCTCCCGCCATGCTCCCGTACCACAGAGGCTGTTGTGTTTTGCCTCTGTGTATGCGTACGTTTTGCGATGACGGGGTGTGGAACCTGGCGTAGACCGAGCTACAACCAGGAACCAACGGCCCAACTCGGCGCCGTGGGTCAATTTTTGTGAAAAGGCCTTGACCAGAGGCATCCCCCTAACACTAAATTTGCTCTGTTTCACCTGAACCGACCAACCAGGCACCGTGAGGAGGCATCAGAGCCCCTCGTGGACAGCCGCAGCACCCTTCCTTTACTAACGTCAGGTTCACCACTAGCACGAAGCATCACTGTTTTACGTCAGGTATGGCAAATGCCCACCCAAGGAAGTCGAGGAGTTTGAGCCGTTGGAAGTTACCAGAGGGACAAGCAAGAGGGATCTGCAAGCAGTGATGTCTGTTGTACCCTTGGACCACATTAAACTCAAACTGAACCCTCAGTCGTCCTTGATCGCCCGACAAGGTTCCTTTCAGCTTTCTAACAGATGGGTACTGCAACTGTCCAACTATCTACAGACTCACATCCCAGAAGGTGCAGTCCAGGTTCCACAGAGCAAATTAAATGTTAGCATTTCTGCACAACTACCGGTACGCAAATCGCAGCGGCGGTGGAAGTGACTGACTCGAAAACGGCGAGGTATCAGTCTTGACGCTGGAAAATTCCGTTCGGAAATACCAAACACATCCACAGAAAGTGGAAGGAATGGGCGCCAAGATGATGCGAACGATTTTTTGGGGGGGGGGGGGGGTGGACTGCTCTGTATCGTGATACCCGCGAGGGCAACCAAATGCAGAACAGGGAGGCACAGGCGCACACACGAAGGCAGCACACAAGTGGCAAGTGGCAGGGGCTGGGGTCTGGGGCTGGGGCGCCGCGCGATTCGCTTCTCCTGACTTTCTGATCCGGCAAACTACAAACACAAAAGCAGTACATGCACTGCAACAACAACCTCCGAAGGGAGCCACAATACCCTCGTGACTCCAAAGCAGCTGATGGCATCGGAGGGCAATCAGCATCATACGACGTCTCACAGCTGCAGAACAAGACGTCAGACACAGACAGCAAGGAATACGATATACACACACACGGACGCACACACTGTGCCGGACAAATCACTCCTCATCGTCACTCTCAGCGTCATTCACACGGAGTGACGGGAATGTCCGCCGGAAGCCACACTCCTTGCCGTACGCACCTCGCACATCTTGATTGATGGCCAAGAGCGAGAGCTTTGCGTGGGAGTCGCGGGACATAGCACTCCGGCACACGGGGATGGCTTGCATCATGACAGAGAGTGCGCTGTCAGGTGCTGTGCAGGAAGGGGGCAAGGTGAGGAGAAACAACACACGCTCAGCAAGAGGCTTGAGCGTCTCGTTGGTAAGCTGGCGTTTCCAGAATACCCTCTCTGAGCCGACCTCGTGCTCCGACACTGCCGAAGTGTACGCCTGGTACATGGGCGCGGTGACGTCGAAGCCGATGTGCTTGCCGAGGTCTTCGCGTGGCAGCAGGTCATCCAGCATCTCCAGGGTCTCGTACCCCTCCGGAGTCAGCTGGCGCACAGAGAGGTAGAACCCCCGGCCCGTTTCCGAGGATTCGCGCCACCGGCTCTGCAGACCGTTGTAGAAGGTCTTGGACACGCGGGCTGCGAGTCCATCCCCCGTGCTCGCCCTCTGGAGGATGTCGATCAGCTCCTCCACCTCCGCGTAGATCGTCGCCGATCCAACCGTCCCGGGTGCCTGCGCGTTGCTGTACCGCGACAAAGCGGCTCTTACCGGCGCCGCGGCACGGACGAACTCCGTCAGCATGTCCTGAAGCGCCTCAGAACCGACGGTCTTCAGCAGCACAGCAAGCTTCTCGAACGTGGGGGGAGTGTAGGCATTGCCAATCCCGGTAGCCATGTACGAGTACAGCATGGCGACACGCTCTTCAAAGTGCTCCGCGCAGTCGAGCATGCTGACGAAGCGTGTGTCGTAGATCCGGGGTGCACGTTTGATGGCCACCGCCTCCTGCAGAGTGCTCTTCATGTCGGCGTGTGCTGCAGACATCAAGCTGCAAAGCTCCCCAAACGTCTTTGCGTTGGCAATCGCATCCTTGTGCGCCTCGGTCACCGCGGCCTTGCAGAGGCCCTTCATCTTGTCCAGAAGTTTGTCCTGTTCCCGCGTTGTCGTCGATGCCGACTGCTTCCGCAGCTTCGCCAATAGGACACCCGCCGTGTGTGTCTGGGGGTCGCTCTGCTCCATCTTACCACCCACCTACACCTGACCCCGGGGGGGTCCCGGGATGACCCCGGGATACCCCGGGGTCATCCCGGGATTTCCCGGCCGGGATCCCGGGATTCCCGGCCGGGAAATCCCGGGAATCCCGGGAATCCCGGAATTTCCCGGAACCCGGCCGGGCCCGCCCGGGATCCCGCCCGGGGGGCAAACCGTGTATAATTTATATACATGGTTTGACAGAATTCTGCCAGAATTTCACAGATTCTGGCAGATTCTGGGGATTTCAGATTTTTCAGAATTTTCAAAATCTGAGAAAATCTGTCCAGATTCTGGGCAGATTTTTCCAGAATTTTCAGAATTCTGGAAAATCTGAGAAATCTGGAAAAATCTGAGAATTCTGGAAAAAATCTGGCCAGATTCTGGACAGATTTTTCCAGATTTTTCCAGAATTCTCAGAATTCTGGAAAATCTGAGAAATCTGGAAAAATCTGAGAAATTCTGTCAGAAATCTGGAAAATCTGTGGGGGGGACCTTTTCGAATTTTTTTTTTGGGGTGGGCCTATTTTGGACATTTGGACCCATTTTCAAAGGAATTTTTGAATTTTGAGCCCATTTTGAGCCCTAAAATGGCTCATCGAAATATTTCTGCAAAAAATCTGGGCCAGAATGCCAAAATCTGAAAAATCTGAGAAAATCCGGAAAATTCTGGAAAATCTGAGAAATCTGGAAAATTCTGAGAAATTCTGCGGGGGGGACCTTTTCGAATTTTTTTTGGGGGGGGGGGCTATTTTGGACATTTGGGCCCGTTTTCAAAGGAATTTATGAATTTTGAGCCCATTCGTTGCCCTAAAATGGGCCCGCGAATATCTAGCTCCTGCTGAGGACCTGGGTACATGGCCAAATCAGCCAGAAATCTCAGGTTTTCGCAGTGCAATTTGGGTTCGCGTGCTGGTATCGCAGCCTGGCCCCGAGGGTCCATACCGTGAGTAACCGGGCCCGCTATCCTACACTCGTTTTTTCCTAGGTTTTCGTCAGCTGAGTGAGGGTGTGATATGAGGGTTCTATCCAACAAGGATATCAAGGCGGCACTTCAAAGTCCTGCCAAGGACAGCGCCACGTGGGTGTGTGCTTCTGATGTACGTTATGTCATCATGTGAACCCTCCCCAGCGTGTGCCAACATCCCTGACACGCTCACGAAAAGCATAACACGGAGAAAACAGGTGCCGAAACAACCTGCCGAGCACACGGGTGGTGCCACGTTGATCCACGCAGCGATCTCCCATGTCAGGAAGCCTTGTTGCCACGGCAGCGTGCCGCAGACTGTGGGAGAGGTGTCGCCAGTCACCTTGAGGTTGCAGTGTGTCATCAGACTAAAACCCGTGCCTTGTTCACCCTGTTGTTCACCCCTGTGAGGTTGATCTTTAAACCACCGCAAATGAACAACCCATCTTCTGGAGTGTGATCTCTGGTGGCGGGGTGGGATGGGTGAGTGGGGTGTGACGGTGCAACGACAGTCGAACTTCTTCGAACGCAGAACACCCCACCAGCCTGCCGGGCGTGAGAAGTGTTCGCAAGGATCCGCACAGTGAAAAGTTTCCTGAGTTGGCTACGCCGAACTTACAAAATGGGAAGGTGTGAGTGTCGCTTGTTACGACCCACTGGCTGGACGAGTTCTCTTTTTGGGGGACAAAACCACACACAACAAGAAGGTTGTCACAGGGGGTCTTCGCTGGTCGTTATTCTTCGTCAATCTTCGTCAGTTTTCACTATTTCAACAGCAAATACACCAAGGTGCACTGACGACCATCCCGTAGCGAAGACCCCCACAGTGAAAAAGATAGTTGGCAGCGCTTTGGGTGACAAACACAATCTACCTTGCCTTGTTGTTATGACTGTGCGCACATTCACACCAACCTTCATCAGCCAAACCACGTGAGGTTTGTTCATCCGGGTTTGGCGCACACACAACGACTTGTCTTTGAAACGTCCAATGCAACACTCACAGCATCGAGGCCAAGTGTTTCTCGTAGTATTTTTCGGTTTTGCTCTGAGTGAGCGGATATAACTGGTGAAAATGGGTACAGTGGCTGAATCTGGAGGTTGGGTGCGGGTTGTGTGTTCCGCATCATCCCTACAAATCAAACCAAGCCGATTGACACCGAACATTTTGTCTGACCTGCACCCATTGTTTCCTGCCTGCCTGCCTGTGTTGTGCTGCACCTGTGCCTCCCTGTTCTGTATTTTGTACCCTCAGCGGGTTCACGATACAGGGCAGTCCACTCCCCCAAAAATCACGGTCTTGACGCCCATTCCATCCACTTTCAGTGGATGTGTTTGGTATTTCCGAATGGAATTTTCCAGCGTCAAGATTACAAGAACAGGGTCAGTCACTTCTACCGTAGCTGCGATGCCGGTAGTTGTGCAGAAATGATCTTTTCGACGGACGCGACGCCTCCCCAGCTTGCCTGTGTCTGTGTTGCCATAGCCATGTGACAGATATTCACATAACGAATGTACTGTCACACCGCAAGGGGCTTTGGACAACGTTAAACAACAGTACACTTGCAGGTTTGGGTCAAAAATTCCAATTTCCGCTGGTCACGGGCCCCTTTCAAAACATTGACCACCTTTCGAGAATTTAGTTCTGCACCATGGATTCGAGGGACTGCGATGATTCGGAACCGAGGATGAAGACTACTGGGAAGGAACTGTGTGCTCTCTTGAAGCACTGGAATCGGCGAACTTGGACGGAACCTAAGCGCGACAGGTGAAGGGGCATCCCGAACAAAGGCATACAAAGTGGCTCTGGAGACATTGTTGCATCTGCGACACCCTGTCTTACATCCCGCCTGGGCTCTGATCTTCACCTATAGCAATGACTAAATCCCTATCATGGGTACATGAAGCTTTTGTAGGTACATTTAAACTTGCGAACCTCTCAACGACCTGTTAATCGCCTTGTACCGAAATCTGACCCTGGGCTTCGGCCCTCACGGCATTCAGCGGGTGACCCGATGCCGGTGTGGATGGAGAAGTGCACAGTTCTGAAACAGTGTGTCGACGAATCCGAGGAATCCAATCAGAGTAGTCCCGAGATGAAGTGGTGCAAGAACTCAAAAACTGTTTGCCTTTGGTCAAGGCCCCCTTTCCAAAAATTTGACCCGCGCAGTGGTGGCCAGTCCTGAGAACCAACAGTAGCATAAGCCTACGACTGGTCCAGGACGAGGCCGACCCTGTACATAGCCTGTGTATGACTACCCTGTCATACCAGGCTGCTGCTAGTTGGCCACAAGCCCCACTGGCAGAATTCTCAGAATTCTCCCAGAATTCTCAGAATTCCCCAGAATCTGACAGAATTCTGCAGAATTCTGTCAGAATTCTCAGAATCTGCAGAATTCTACAGAATTTCTCAGATTCTGCAGAATTTAAAAATCTGGAAATTCTGGGCATTTTTCTGTCAGAATTCTGTGAAACCATGTATATACACAGTGTTTTCCCACCCACCAACACAACCCTCCCCTCCCCTCCCCCCCCTCTCTGCCCCCCCCCCCTCCCCCTCACCCTCCCAACACACATCCTCAGGAAAACGCAGAACTGGGATCGCTCGCCGACAGAAGGGTCGGCATGACGCCCTCCGCCTCAAGCGACCCGGAGAGGTAGTCCCACAGCACGGGGCGCTCCTTCAGCATAATCCGCCACGACACAAGCGCCTCGTTGACGCTCTTCTGCACGTCGCTGTCGGGGTCATGCGCCAACCCGACAAGCCCGCGCAGCGCACGCCAGGTGTCCTCCGTCGGGCGTAGCGCATCGGACAGCGCAAGGCACCCCAGCATGCGACCTGCCGCAAGGCGCTCCGATGCCACCTCGCTCCCCGCCTGCTGCAGCCGCCGCTGCACCACGGCGGACTTCTGAGAGGCGCGCGTCATCCGCAGCGCCTGGCAGACGAGGAGAGCACTCTGCCTCGCAGCAGCAGTCGCAAGGCTCTGCCCCAGCACCTTCTGCGACAGGCTGTCCAGCGTCGCAACGGTGGAGGCGTCCCCGAGGCAGAAGTAGCCCAGAGCGGCGCTCACCGTGAGGGACTTCTCCGCCAACGCGCGGGCCTTCATCAGGTTCAACACGTCGAGGGGGACCGCATCCAGCGAGGAGAGCAGATCTCCGAGGTGCTCGGGGCTCGCCAGAACCGACGTGGCCCCCGCCTGCAGGAGTGGGGCGAGCCGCTCGGACGTCCCGTGGGAGTACGCCCGCCTCTCCGTCGCGAGGGAGACGGACGCCGCAATCGCCTTCGGGATGAAGGGGGCGAACACGCCCCGGTTCCCCTTCAGAGCCGAGGCGACGGAGAGCAGCAGCTCCGCTGCGGGCTCCGCGAGCGGCTCCGCGAACACCCCTGAGGACAGCATCTCGAAGACACCCGGCTCGGCTGGGGTGTCGATGGCCTGCGTCACGCACGCCACGATGAACAGAGCATACTTCTCACGGCAGGCTTCGTAGTCAAGCAGGCTGGACCTCTCCGTGACCCTCAGGAGCAGGTTGGCGAGGGAGCGGAGCTGCGCGGGGTTCCTGCGGGACAGCCCGTTGGCATACGCCGTGGCGACGTGGAGGAGCTTGAGGGACTGCAGGCCCCGGCACCTCTCCAGGTAGGACAGCACGAACCCATCCAGGAAGGTGGGGGTCTCCGGCGCACCGTGCGGCACCCCGCGGGCCCCGAAAAGGAGGGCCGCGCAGAGCTCCGTCTGAACCTGCTGCTCGGATGCCTCCTTGCCTTGGCGGAGCAGGGAGGTGGCCAGGGCGGTGGAGACGGGGGTGGCGCCGCTGCGCTTCATGCTCTTCAGGAGCCCGGCGCACATCTCGAAGAGGTTGGCGCAGTTCACCTCTGTCAGGGTGGGGGACAGGCGCTCGACACGCTCCAGCAGGGTGTCCCCGAGCAGGGCGAACAGACTCTTCCACACGCGTGCCGAGAGGACGGAGAGGTCGGGGCGGGGCTCGCGGCACTCCCCGGCAAAGGCGCTGCTGCTGCGGTGCACGGCGAGGGCGGAGCGCACCCACTGCTGGGTGCAGACCTCGGAGGCTGTCTGCCGCATCTCGTCCTCCCGCCCCCTCTTGAGGTAGAAGAGTGTGAGGAGCGACGGGGTGCTGCGGAGCCTGACCTCCGCGTTGTCGTCGATGAACCCCGCGAGGAGGTGGGTGAACATCGCCTGCGGGACAGCGGCGTGCACCGCGGGCCCGGCACATCTGCTGAGCACCCCCAGCGCCACCCCGGCGGCACGCTCCTTGTATGTCGCCCCCATGATCTTTTCAAAGATCCCCTCGCTCGCCGCACCCCCCGCCAGCACCTGCGGCTGCGCCCCCCAGTAGAAGTGTTTGAAGAAGGCGAGAAGGGGCGCCTTCACCTCCTCCTCATCTGTGTCGTGCCCCGCCTCGATGGTGAAGGCTACCGCTTCGATGAGGGCGCTGGGGTCCGCCCACATCCGGAACACGACATGCCTCCGGGACAGCGACGCGAGCACAGCCTTCAGCACGGCGTTGTCACGCGGGGCTGCGCGCGCCGCCGCGATGCAGGACACCGCCACGGCAGACATGTCGTGGAGAGGCAACTCCTTTCCCACAATGTCGAGGGAGCGCGCCGTGCGGGATTGCGTCCTGGCCTGCGCTGTCCCCCTGCAGGAGATCTCAGCGAGGCGCTGCAGCGTCTGCACCTCCTCCGCGATGGGCTGAAGCAGCGGCACCAGCCTGGCGTAGACCAGATTCGGGTGGCGCAGCGCGGAGCGGCAGACCGCGGAGCGGAGGAACTTCCCCTTCGGGAGTGCGCCCCGCGCCATCCCAGCCATGCGGTGGCACACCAGCCCGGGCTTCACCTCCGCAAACTCCGCAAAGAACGAGGTGCTGCGGTGCATCGACGTCACCAGCGCTGTCATATGTTCATCCGTCACCCTCACCCCAGGGGACGACAGGCTGCAGGCCGCCCGCCTCACCTCATCCAACGACACCCTCACCTCGCTGGGGTCAAACGCACCCCGCGGGATGCTGAGCTCCACCACGGGGCCCGCCAGGGCACACCCCACCCTCCCACGCAGCCACATCAGCACCCCGTAATACGCATTGGTGTAGAAGGAGAACTGCAGGAGGTCCGACCCCTCCGGAGCCCCGGCGGAGCCGGGCTCCCCATCCCAGGCGAGGGCACGCTCCACAGCTCCCCCGAGGTAGTGGTGGAAGGCTTCGAGGAGGAGGGAGCGCGCCGTGTCGGCCTGCGGGGCGGGGGTGTGGGCCCAGCGGATGGCACACCCCTCGATGGAGCGTGCGGGGTCTGAGGTGGGGCCGCAGTCGCGCGTGGAGAGGCCGAGCCCGCAGTGGGTGTAGAGGCTGATCGCGGCGACGCAGTGGAGGCTTCCGCCGAGGCAGGCGCGTTTGGCGTCGCGGGAGCCCTCCTGTTGGAGGATGTCATGCCCCAGGGCGAGGCACTCCCGGAGCAGGGCTGTGTCCCCGGAGGCGAGCGCGGCTCCCGATGACTCCATCAGGACCGAGGAGAGGAATGTGCAGGGCCAGGCGAGGGCGGAGCGTGTCCCCTTCGCCTCAAGCTCATGCCGGGTGCGGGCTGCGAGGGTTTTGGCGATTTGGAACCCCCAGGAGGGGCTGCGGTCGGAGCAGGCCTCGGCGATGTCTGCGAGGGTGGTCAGGACGGAGGCGTGGTCATCCGTTGCGGTTTTCGTCTCGATCACCTCCTGGATCCGCGCGCAGCAGAGCTCCGCGCCACGATCCGACAGGGCGTGCACCAAACACTGCGAGGTGTGCGCCAGGGTGGAGTCGGGGACATCCTTCATGTCGTGCGACTTCATCTCACACAGGCTGATCAGCCGGGTGAAAATCCCGAGCCCCCACTCCTCCAGCTCGGGGGTGAACAGCTCCTGGTGGCAGCAGATGAACTGCGCGGAGTGGAGCGCCAGCGAGATGGTCGCCCCGTTGTTCGAAGGGTCGAGAATCCGGAGTAGGTTGCCCCGCAGCCAGGCGGCCTGCTCCGGGGTGCCCCGGGTGCAGATGAAGGGCGTCAGGATTTTGAAGAGGAGAGGCGGGTTGCCGAGCTTCGCGGTGTTGACCTCGACGGAGGAGCGCACCGCGGCGATCGCGTCGGGGAGGAGGGCCGGGTCGGCCTGCAGGAGCAAGCGCAGCGTCGCGGCGGCGTGCTTCCCCCCCTTGGGGGCTGTGAGGAGGAACAGGCGGCACGCAGGGAAGGCGAGGCTGGCAAACTGCTGGGGAAACCCCCCGAGGTCTGCCGCGACGTCTGCCTCCGCAGCCCCCGAAGGGGAGGCGGGCGGGGCGTCGTCCTGCGCCTCGCCGGCTTCATCCTCGTCGTCGTCTGAATCGCCCCCGTCATCCGCAGGGGGGCGGAGTGTGCCTGACAGGCGCAGAACCTCACGCGCGATGATCCACAGCCACTTCTCCTGCCCGTGCTGTGCGCGGCACAGCTTGTAGTTGAGGTACGTCATCTCGCCTGTCTTAGCGAGCTCCAGCCTTGCGAGGTGTGTCACGACACGCGCGAGATCAGAGGTGATGGGCTCCGCGAGGAGCCTGCTGTCCACCCAGCGGTACACCGCATCCCTGTTGTCGAACAGCGATGCAAGCGGGGGCGACGCTGCTGCTGACGGAGGCGAAGCCTCAGCACGGAGGAGCCGGACGAAGAATACCGCAAGAGGGCCTGACGATGTCTTCGGGAGTCGGAGCCGGGCCATCGAGACGATGCGCTGCAGCTGCTCCGGGCTGACATGCCGGGCGGGCAGCATCGACAGCATGCATGCGGCGACCTGGCTGTGCCGCGGGTTGGTGATGCGGAGAAGCGACCCTGTCGCTCTGTGGCTCACCGCAGCTGCGTCTGCCCAGAAGCCGGAGAGGAGCGACAGCATCCGGGTGGTCCGCAAAGCGGTGGCAGATCCGGCAGGGGTCCTGTCACCACCCCTCTGGACGAAGAGGCGATCAACCAGATCGAAGAAGGTGTCTGCAGATGGGGTGTATACACTGTAGAACGCAGACTGGGGCCCGACCTGTGTCGCCAGGAGCTGCGTGATGGCGCGCATCGCCTCGGCAAGCGTTTCACTTTCATGCACAGCACCCATGAGCCCCGCCGAAAGGTAGTCGAGAAGGGCCGCGCGCTGCGGAGGTGTCGGGGGCATCTTGGCGCCGATCAGCGACTTCACCCCCTGTATGACGTACCGGTACGGCGCACCCGAGGGAGGGGAGGGTGTAGTGGCGGACACCCTGTCCATCACAGCGGAGTAGACTGCATCGCGAGCGGCGTCGATCGCTGCGGCACGGCCCTCAGGGAGTGCCTGGGATATTCGCATCATGGTGCCACGAGAAGGAGGGTGGGTAGTGGGTTGTGGAGTGTGGGGCGGGGGGTGTCTGTGGGTCTGGTGTGGGTGTGGGGGGTGTTGCTGCGACTGCAGTGCTGCCACAGGGTGGGGTGCATCTCACGAATTAAGACAAGGGAGTGGAGGGGAGGGGGGGGGGGGGAGAAGGGGGTGGGGTTGACGGGTGAAAAGGCCTGCCGAAGGGGCAGATTTCGATTGCGTTTGTTTTCCTGCTGCTGCGTCGCACGAAAAGCTAGCTCCATCCGTGGTGCACACCCCCTCCCCCACCCCCCTTTTCAACCCTGCCCTGTGGGTACACGGTGGACTTCTGCATTGCGTGAGTAACTGTTTTCAAGAGTTCCGATTCGCAGGAGTACCACTTCCGCAATGCAGAAGTATACTTAGGAAATGCAGGAGTATACTTCTGCATTCCAGGAGTCACGCAAGGCAAAAATGAGTGAACGGGCAGCATGCCGTTCCTCTTTTTTTGCCTCGTGAGAGGTTCCCCCCCCACCAGGCAAGGTGAAAAATGAAGAAACGGGCAGCATGCCGTTCTACATTTTCCCTTGCAAGGCAGGGAGGGCGCCCCCCATGCCAGACAGCAGCCACCCCTGCAGGGGCAACAACTGACGGGCCTGGGGGAACGAGGTGGGTCTGGACCCGACACCGCCACCACACGCGCAGTGCACCTTTCGGATACGCTGTCGTGAGTGGGGTGTGGGCAGTTCCCCTATCCTGTGAGCTCCTTTCGGACGAAGTGGTGCAGCGGTTATCTGCAACCTTCGTCCTGGACTTGCCTCGGGGGGAACGCCACGGTTTACCGCGGGTCCCGACGAGGGCACTCAGGCAGGATCTTCACGCCACCCCGCACCGAGGTTCCTTCTCACGCGGCGTGTCTCCCAGGTTCATGGCGGCGTCATCAGGTCAGGCTTTGTAGTCTCTACACCATCAGTAGTAAGGGAAATCCTAAAACCATACATGAAATCCACCTTTTGGGCCGCTGGTGTACGAGGCTTGTTCCTCCAATTGAATCATGTTTGCTGTGTCAGGCAATATCAATACAGCCGCTGAAAGAAGTCGAGGTGTTGTGGATCTGCTGCTCACAGGAAGGATTCAGGGAGGATCACAAGACTGACCACCCTCTTTCCTTTGTCAAGTACCCTGTAAAGCATCAGAACACCAAGTATCTTTCAACACTACATGTTCAAGAGTGGAATCAGTGGAATCGGAAGGGGTCACCTACCACACGGACACAGTTCCCGCGACTAATAAATGCCGAGAGTTCCGGTGTCCGACCACCTGGTATTACTTGGCTCCATCCACCCAGTCATTACGAGGGGGCGTCCCTTGAAGCCAGTTCCGCAGAACTCAGACCCCCTTAAAACCAATGTCCTGTGTAGACAACTACTTAGCCTGCCTGATGACGACACCAATTCGCTGGGAGAGAGGCCGCGGTCCAGGACCCCAATGGGGATGACGTGGCATTGTTTGACCGGATCGGTTGTGTAAGTGTGTAGCCCCCTCCGCCCTCTGTCCCTCCCCCCAGGGTGGTGTGTGGAGGCGAGAAGCGCAAACAGCAGCAATGCAGGCATAGCAAAAAGTGGATCCCTGCAGGTAGACCCTCGGGGTACATCCCTATCATCGGGTCACCTGAAATTTCCCAATTTGAAAATCTGCAACAATCAAGGCAACACGCGATGGGATGGGGCACATGACCTTGCACAGGGGTGGGGGGGCAGAAGGCAGGGGGTGGGGTTGCGGTTGGGGTAGGTATAGCGTTTGAATACTTGAGTTTTGTCTGAATTTCGCACAAAAGACGACCCGAACCTCATTTGGCCGATTTTCTCCCCACAACCCCGATTTGGAGGCAAACCTCATTTGCTTGATTTTTGGGATCACATGAGTGAATTCGGGGGGCGAAACCTCGCGATTTTCTCAGTGGCATGAAGCACGGTTATTCAGTGCCATCACGAGAGAGAGTCCAGATTCAGACCGAGTGTCAATCCTCTTCCACGGCCAGGCAGAGCTTGCGCGGGGGCAAGATGGCTGAGGTGCCGGGCGTCTACAGATGCTCCACACACACGACGAGCGCCAGCAGGAGTACTGGTTTCCCACAGATTCCTGACCTCCTCTACTTCCACAAGGGCGCAGGCAGCCACATGGGAGTGCTCATTCCATTCCCAGACATCCTATAGTTCGCCCAACTTTGACATGTTGGGCGAACTCAGATGGCAATACATGGGGCGTCGATGCGGGTGGTCCGCACCAGCGCCCCATGATGTCTTGAGTGTTTGTATTTCGCCCACAAAACGACCCGAACTTCATGTACAGTCATCCAACAAACATTGGTGGGGTAAAAACCCACCTTAGCTCCAAAATCGTACTCCTTTCGCTATAATAAGAGAAACACCCTGCCCAGCAACTGCAAAAAGGCAGATCCGGGCTACTTTTCGTTGAGCGCACACTCCTGTGTCAAAGGCTGTGTAAGCCCCTGTGAAGTGGCATGAAGGTGTGATCCTTATAAAGCTTCAGTCGTACGATTTCCTTCGTTACTTCGCGACTTCGCTCCGCTTCGTCGCTCGTAACTGGTAAAAGCGCCCTATCAATTCACAGCTACAACCGCTCTGATGAATTTCCTTTTGTTTGTTGCGTTGACGCTTCTACACGTTGTTGAGGTACTGGAGGGCGGACTGCACTGATAGCCCGTCCTTCCGTTGCTTCGTGACCCACAGCACCGCCCCTTCGTCGTGTGGCAGTGTCCGCCTCTCCGCTTTCATCCACCCTTCCCGGAACTGCGAGTATCTGTCGTATGTGCGGCGGAGGGCCCCCCAGTATGTGGGTGCGAGGGCTTGGGACAGGGTGTGCTGTAGTTCCTGGCGAATGGTGGTTGCTTCCTCCGGGGTCACGCTCGTCTCGGTCTTGCGGGGGCGTCCTCTTGTTGACGGGGGGGCAGATGGTACTGCCTTCACATACACCACCGCGGCGGGGGGGAGGGTCGTGGCCCGCGGGCGTCCCCTGCTGGTGTCGGGAAGTCACTGTCGCTTGCCTTTCCCCCCCCGTCCTTTGTGGTGGCCCTTTCCCGAGTAGGGCGCGGGGCGGTCCTGCGTGTTACGCTCCTGCAGGAACCGCTCCTGAAACGCGGCCCGCCTCTCCTGCGTGTCGTCCTGCGTGGCCCGCCCCTCCCGGAGTAGGCGCCCGTGTGCCACCGCATCGTACTTCGCTGGGTCCATAATCTTCGCCTTTGCCAGGTAGAGGCGGGCGCCCGCTCGCCCCTTCAGGAGAAAGTGTGAGTTCATAGCGACGATTGTCTTGTGAAGGGCCTCGATAAACCGGTCCGGATCGTCGTCGTCGCGGATCAGCCCCATTGTCTGAAACAGAGAGTCGAAGGCCTGGATGAGCTGGTGTTGCCAGTCCGGTGAACTCGGGGCATCGCTGAGCTCCGCCTGTCGGAAAACCCGGGATACCTCAGCTTTCACCAACCTGCGTCCGGGGGCAGTGGCGATCGACGATCCCCAGGTCGACACGATGTGGGCGGAGAAGTCAGCGGGCAGCTCGGCCTCCGTCCGCTGCAGCGCCTTCTGCAGAGTGGCGATCTGCTTCGCCTGCGTCTCCACGGTCTTCTTCAGCTCCTTCTGCTCCTTCTCCAGCCGGCCTGTCAACTTCAGCAGGTACTCCAGCGAGTTCGCCACGCGGAGATCGGTGTTCGAGTCGGCGGGGTGGTGTGCGTCCCTGTGCTGGAGGCCCGTGCCACTCTGGCTGTCCGCCTCGCTGTACTCCCCGTCCTCGCCTAGCTCGCCCGCCCCTGCTGCCAGGTCCGCCGCGGTCTCCTCGTCGACCGCCTGCCGGACCCATGCGCACTCGGGGCACACCCAGCCCCTGTCCCCTGCGCCCTCGAGCCATTCGGGGACGATGTGCGCCGGGATGTGCTCTCTCATGCACGTCCTGACCGTGGTCCCACCGCAGTCGTGGCAGCTGAATGCGGTCCTGGCTGTGTGCGTTGTATTGCAGGTTTCGAATATGCACTCGGGGCGACGCTCTGCTGGCTCGTTGTCGGGGTGGGCGGGGTCGGGAACCTTCAGGGTGTCCCAATCCAGAGTGGCCATCTTCTCTGTTACGCAGCTCGGCGTAGTTACTGTCCCTCTCTGTTTGTTACACGCAGCACGGCGTTGTTACTGTCCCTCTCTGTAAGATACACGCAGCTCGGCGTAGTTACTGTCCCTCTCTGTTTGTTACACGCAGCACGGCGTTGTTACTGTCCCTCTCTGTAAGATACACGCAGCTCGGCGTAGTTACTGTCCCTCTCTGTTTGTTACACGCAGCACGGCGTTGTTACTGCCCCTCTCTGTAAGATACACGCAGCTCGGCGTAGTTACTGTCCCTCTCTGACCTCAAAATACGCGCAGCTCGGCGTACTCCCTCAGCCCGTAGTTACGCACGGCGTAGTTACTGTCCCTCTCTCTTCAGAACAACCACGCAGCTCGGCGTACTCTGTCCGCTTCTGTCACTCTTGCCCCCCTCTTGATTCTCTCGCCTGCTTGATAGTTTGTTGCGTTGACGCTTCTACACACAAAACCCTGAACTGATCACACCCTGAGCCTGATGAAGGGTGGGGTTAGTGTATAGAGCACGTTTGGTTGCAGCTGTGGTGGGGCGCTTTCCGCTCACACGAGTGTGCTTAAAAAAAAATCCTAAAACCCACCTTAGTTTTTACCCCAGGGCAACAGAACACAAAGCAGATTTTTGCAGAAATGCGGTGGGAGGGGGCGGGGGGTTGGACGGCTGTCTTGCAAAGCGCAACTCTCTCCTCAGCATCAGCAGAACAGCAGGTACCGACACAGTGTGAACTTTGACGAAACTTAGCGGTGTCCCCTGTAGACAAGCACTACAGGAAGGGGGACGGTGCCTCCCTGCCGCCGGAGGCCACGGTAGTGAACATCTGTTCCTTCCGGGCTGAACTGGATCGCTCCGACATCAGGTCGGAACCCAGTGCTGCGCGGGAGTCACTGGAAGCAGTAGAATGACAGCACAAGAGTGAACATGTTCCCTAGAAAACAACCCGCCCTACTTCCCGAAAAATCTGCAAGGGGTGTTCCGTGTAGGTTCCGTGTCGGTTGCGTGTGGGTCAAAAACGCGATTTCGATCACCCCAAATATGCATTGTGTTCTGCTGCCCTGGGGTAAAAACTTTGATGGGGTAATAAGCCACCTTCGCTCTGAGAAATCCTGAAACCCACCTTAGTTTTTACCCCACCAATGTTTGTTGGACAACTGTATTTAATTTTTGGAACCGCATAGTTGAATTCGGGATCAAAAATCGTACTCCTTTCGCTGTATTGTAGACTCTGTCCAGCAACTGCGGGAGAACAGATCCGGACGACCTTTCGTTGAGCGCACACTGAGACGGTGGACTCCCTCGGGGGTAGGGTAACCCTTTTCGGGAGCGGGAGTCGACACTGAGAAGTTCCCGACCACTGGGACCCGATTTTGGGGAAATATGTTTTTGGGGCATCTTTGGGGTGAGGATTCACCAAGGCCAAAAAAAACGGAAATTCACGTACGCGTTTTTGAGGCGTTTTAGGGCCCAAAATGGGCTCACAACTCAGAAATTCCGTCGAAATCGGCCTCAAACAGGCAAAATGGACCAGGGGATAAGATAGGTCTGGTTTTCCGGTTTTCAAAACCAGGGTTTCCCGGTTTCCGGTTTTCTGGAAAAAGAAAAAAAGGGCCGATCGGATTTTCGCCGGTTTTTGGGGAACCTTTGTGACAGTCAACCAGTGGGACCATTAGCCAAAAAAATATGGAAAGTGACCCCATCGTGATCCGCACGGAGCTCAAACAGTCAAAAGAAAGCAGAGAAGCGGAGAAAAGGAGCCCAGCGGGACCCGGTGGGTGGTGATGTCCTCGTCATGCAGGTCTTCTAGCTTGATCATTCCGACCGCACCGTACTCCTTCTGGGCGGCTTGCCGAGCGCATGCACTCAATCTCGTTGCGGTGCACACTGCCAAGGACCACCCTGTCATCCACGCAAGCTACGACCTTGTCTCGAGCACGTTTGCCTTGCTGGGGATGGCACATGCAAACTCCGATGTTTTCGGGAGTGCATGTCCGCTTTGGAGAGGATCGACGGATTCGGGTTCTGGCGGGACCGCGATTTGTGCAGTGTTGGAGACACCCGCTGGTGTTCGCATGAGCGCACGTTGTGCGCATCGTCTGACTGACTGCCTCAAGGGGGTGGTCATGCAACAAGCTCGACCATGAAGGTAGTTGCCCTTCGTGAGGCGTACCAGCAGAGCAGCACCCTCAGGGGGGTTTGTCCTGATGCGGGAGGTGATGCGAAGCCGCGCTCCGTCAGTACGTGGACGCATTGAAAGCTCAGTTCCGTCCCTTCGGGGAGCTGCGTGGAGCAACACGCCACTGCTGTTCGGCAGAGCCTGGTCCAGCCGTGTTGGGTGTGATTCTGAGAGGGTTTGCGCGGGTCGCGCGCGCCGAAGGCGCGCGCGAAAAATTTCAAAAACCAGAAAAACCGGAAAACGGCGCCAGAAAAAAAGTCTATCTTATACCCTGAAATGGACCCACCCAGAAAAAAAAATTCGAAAAGGGTCCCCCTATAATTCGTGGTATTACGGGGGCCTTCGCTACCAAGTGTGACTGAGTGAGAAAAAGTGAGAAGTCAGCCATGTTTGGCTGAAAACTGACGACTCGTGACTCACAGTGACTCGTAGCGAGGGCCCCCTACGACTGATTTTCCTAAGTATACTCCTGCATTTCCTAAGTATACTTCTGCATTTCCTAAGTATACTCCTGCATTTCCTAAGTATACTTCTGCGTTTCCTAAGTATACTTCAACAAGGTACTCCTGCGAATCCGACTGCGAAAACAGTTACTCACGCAATGCAGAAGTCCACCGTGTACGAATTGCGAGGCCCTGCCCTCCCGCACTCACTAGCTCGCCCTGACCGTGGAGAGGCCGCCCTGCCACCCCCGAGTGACCCCACACCCCCCCCCCCCCACCAGGGGTAGTCATAAGCCGGGGCCCGGGCCCCGGACATTTTCTCGGATTTTTTTAAAGGGAGATTTTTGCTGAAAAACTCTTTTGGCTGATTTGACATTCACCTAGCTATTTTTTTTTTTTTTTTTTTACATTCACTTTTTTACATTCACTTTTTTTTTTACATTCACCTAGCTATTTACCTCCGGGGCCGGAAAAAAATCTCAGACCCCACGAGCTCCGTGCGATCAAATGCGACCATTTTTCGGGGAATTGGTGGGGCTGGGTCCATCGCACCGCCGGTCCGGGTTCTGGGGTGCCTTGGTAGGTGGGTTTCCCTCAGGAATACCGCCTATTGGGAGCCGTCAATAAGGGGTGTAAACTAGCGCCCCATGACCAAAATGACCCCACCACGATCCGCACAGATTCCAAACGTTCAAAAGAACGGGTTTTTTGTGTCAAACGCACCGTGCTCACGGAAGGCGTTCAGAACTAAAAAGGTTGCAGTGGGAGCAATGTTTTGTTCACCTACACTCCACGCCCCAACGTGCAGGTGACCAGAAGGTTGCACAAACAAAAAATGGCCGGTTGCAACACCGACAATGTGGTTTGGGACGACATCCCTCTGCAGCTTTACCCTACAGGGAAGGAACCGCACGAGCCAGTTGCCGCGTGCTGTTTCCCGGAGTGCCCTGTGACACATAAGACAGCAGGGTGCACTGCCTGCGCACGCTGCGGTGGGCAATGCAAGACCGCATGCGCGGTGTACGCCGCATGCGGAGAGCAACTGGATCGCTGGACTCAGTTCACGGGTGCGAAATCCCGCTTCATCTGCCCCCCGTGTTGTGTGGCCGTGGCCAAAGGAGCTCCCCTGGGAGGCATCGTTCCGCCTCCTGAGGCCGACGATGATGAGGAAACGGATACTGACCGTGAGCCTCTTGCACAACAGGTGCACGCTGCAGTCCTGACTGCTAGCGACCCCCACGCTGGGGACATGCGCGTGACATATGCCCAGGCAATGCACGCCCTGGGTGATCTTCCTGAAGGTCCCCAGAAGATGCTGAACGCATACCTGATCCAACAGTCTCTTGACTTCCAGGAATTCACCGCCAGGGCCCCCGCTCCGGCCCCCGCTCCCGCGCCCGATTCCGCACCTGAGCCGCTCGTGGGCCCTCAGGACGATAGCGACTTCAGCGTCCCTATCGTGGGCTCTTGGAATCTCGACGAGCGCTCCAAGAGGGGGAAGAAGTACGTCATGGCCGGGGTGAAAGACCGCTACGCCGCTGGGCATCCCGAAGAGCCGAACCACCTGGCTCCAGGGAGCCACGAAGTCAGGGTGCTCCTGGCGACCATGCGCGAGCTGCTGACGGGCTCAAGGGAGGCAGCCTTGCACATCCTCGTGTCCCGCTTGGAGGGACTCAAGCGGCAGCGCGACGCTGGCCACAAGGGGAATGACCGCAATTCTGTCCTGCGTACGTACGAGGCGCGTACGTGGGCCACGGGGTGGGAGCGTTTGGATACCGAGCAGTACGCGGCCATCGTTAACGAGACAAACAAGGTCGCCGCTAATGCGGCCCGTGGCTCCGGTGGACACGGGAAGGGGGGCGGCTACGGCAACGGGTCGGGCCGCAAGCGCCCTTTGGAGAATGGGGAGCCGTCGGGACGCAGGGGGGGACACTGACTTCCCCAACACGCCATGTGGGGTCCCCAACTGGAGCGGACCCAGGTGCGTGCCCCTCCCCCCTCCCTCCAGCTTCAACAGATACTTGCCCTTCGAGAACGAACAGAACACTTCTCCACAGCGTGTTACCGCCCGACCTCGCAGAAGGCAATGTTGTCGGTGGTGGCCCGAGCCACCGACTTCATCGAACAGTGCCGCCGCCACCTCCCCGACCTCCCAGCGGACGCAGGTTTCCGCATGTTTCTTCTCAGCCTGCAGGAGGCGGGTCGCATCAAGCCGGCGAGTGCCAACCAGTACATGACGTACTGGAACATGGCTGCCGTCCCAGCCGAGAAGGCTTTCCGTCGTGCTTTGCAGAGCAACTACAGGGAGCACGACCGGATGGCGGCGGCGCAGCCTCGTGTGGTGTCCCTGGAGAGCATCGTGTCCCTGCTGACGCAAACCCCAACAGCCTGCACTGCAGCCCTGTCGTTGCAGTTCGCCACTGCCTGCCGATTTGTGGATCTCCAGAACCTCCAGATGGCACACCTTTCAATGGAGCAGCGCGACAACGGGTGGGAGATGGCGGTGACCTTTGTGGGGGGCAAGACGGACGCCACACACAAGGGCCAATGTGTGCTGGTCAACTGCCGAGGAACCCTGATGCAGCATTTCCTGCAGTGGTTGCAGGTTGTTCCGACGCCGGGCCCCGTGTTCCCCCAGCTGGCACGCAGCCGTTACAACGCGTTCTTACAGACAAAGTTGGGCATCACGTCTCACCGCATCCGTCACAGCGCCCTGCAGCATGTGGCGCGTCAGACCAGCGCCGCCGACGCACAGGCGATCGCCAGGCACCGGAGCATGAGATCCACGGACTTGTACCTTCCGCCCGAGCTGCGGGCGTCGGCCCAGGCAACGCGGACCGCCACGAAGGCTCTGCAGGAGCGCAACTGAGAACCCCGACGGGGGAGTTATACATCCGGGACCCGCTGCGGTGGCTGCGGCTTTATGACTATGTCAAGGATATATTCCCGCCTTCTTTCCCCAACAAACGTGCGTCCTACGAGGGCATCATCGCGGGGTGCCCATCGTCGTGGATCAGGACTGACCTCTTGCGCGAAGACTTTCCCCACCTGCAGGAGCATCTCGGCTGGTGGGAGGACCCCTTTTTTCTGGCAGACATCGCCGAGCATGAGTCCCGTGACGCTTTCGGACCCCCGAACACCTGTCTAGTGCCGCATTTGGCGCACTTTGACACACTCCTCCTGGCAGAATCTGTCCCCAGGGGTGTGGCGGGTGTGTGGTATTCCTCTGCGTTCTGCGTGCCCAAGGCGACGCCCGGGCAACTGCGATTCATCCTGGCGTGTACCCGCTTCAATGCGGCGACATCTGCCGTCCCACTCCCCCCCTGCCCCCTCCCAACGTATAAGGAGATTGTCGGCCGGATTGTGAGTGGCGATTGGTTTGCGGAGTTTGACTTCAAGTCGTTTTTTGCGCAGTTCCGTCTCCCTCGCGAGGTCAGGAAATACTTCGCCTTCCGTGTGGGAACTGCGCGACGGTGGCTGACCCGGTTGCCCATGGGGTATCGTGCTTCGCCTCAGGGAGCTCAAGCTGTGACTGCGGCGCTCGCAGGCGCGGCGCGTGACCCGAGTGTGGCGAGTGTTGTATGGATCGACAACACAGTGTTCGCCGGGACGGATCGCACTGCGGTGGCCGCGTCTTGCCGCGCTTTCCGGGAGCTGTGCGCGAGGTACGATGTGATAATCGGGAGCTCCATGGAGCCCACACAACGCGGGGTATCGCTTGGGTTGGAGTTCGACCTGGCGAGGCACTGCTGGAGACCGAAACCCGAGTGGGTCCAGCAGGTCGTGCCCCTCTGCTCCGCCATCCTCGAGCAGCGTTGCGCAGAGCTGAGAGTCTGGTGGCGTTTCTGCGGCATTGTGATGTGGCATCGTCACTGCCGCCTCGAAGGCTTATTACCTGTAATCGACTTGTTACGTTGGATGTCCACCACCGCGAGCAAGGGATATGGGCAGCAGTTCTGGCTGACCTCTGTCGAGCTGGCAGTTGCGGCGCGCGAGTGCATGAAACGCGAGGTAACGGCCATGGCCTGCAACAACTGGGTGCAGTGGAATCCCCCACAGGGCCCTGAGGTATGGGCTGACTCCGACGCGAGCTCAGTGGGGTGGGCTGTATTCCTCTCGAAGTCGCAGCACGCATGCGGCGTGTTCTCACATTCCCTCTTGGGCGCTCCCATATACCTCAAAGAGCTGGTGGCTGTGTATGCTGCGGTCGAGTTCATCCTCAGGATTCGTCCTGGCACAAGACGCATCCGCATCAGATGCGACAACACAGCGGTCGTGTCCATCGTGTCGAGAGGATACTCCCTGGATGAAGCAGCGTTGCCGTGGTGCATGCGCATCGAGGACATGCTCCACACACATGGGACGTCTTGCGCGATCGAGTACGTGCCATCTGCTCGCAATCTCGCCGATCAACTAACGCGCCTGCGCTTTCAGTATCGCTGGGCGGCTACACATACCGCATGAAAAGCTGAAACAAAAAGTGGTGGGGGGAGAAGGGGGGGGGGGAAGTGTAATCTGACCGGTTGCACAAACAAAACAAAAGAAACCCGGCAATCCTTTTTTGTGTCAAACGCACCGTGCTCACGGAAGGCGTTCAGAACTAAAAAGGTTGCAGTGGGAGCAATGTTTTGTTCACCTACACTCCACGCCCCAACGTGCAGGTGACCAGAAGGTTGCACAAACAAAACAAAAGAAACCCGGCAATCCTTTTTGGGAAATGTGTGAGGGGGGTCCCGCTGGGTGGGTAGTGTGGGTGGGCGAGCGCCTGCCAGTCACCATTTCCCTTCAAAAGTGCCTGAATCAGACCTGCATTACATGGATGAAGCTTGGCACCGATCCCACCAAAATGACCCCACTGCGATCCGCATGGATTCCGAAAAGTGCAATGGAGGGGGAAAATTGCGATTCCACGGGTCGAAGGTTTCACAGCCACCCTGGTTCGGCATGTCCGAACAGCTCCATTTCTAGTGGTTTTCGCCACTTTGTGTACCCGATCTGAGTATTTTTCCGGAGGGAAAAACTGGATATTTTTTACTACCCCGGACTCTGCCAGCCCGAAACAACCAATTGCGGCCATTTTTGGGGTGCCGAGTGCACTGCAAGTCACCCGGGCCCCGGTTCCCGAACCTCCCCCTGATCCGGGGCCCGGGCCCATAAGCCGGGGCCCGGGGCCCGGGGCCCGGGGGTAAAAACCCCCTTTCCTTATGACTACCCCTGCCCCCCACCCTACTGCGCCCCGCCACACCCTTTGAACGAACATCCAACAGGGCTGCCCATCCCATCCCCGCCCCCCACCCACCCCCCCCCCCCTCAGTCCGACGAGCTGTCGTCGTCACTATACTCGTCGACAGGACTGCTGCCCCACTCAGGCAAGTTGCCCATCTGGATGCCTAGCTCCTCCGCGACACTTGCCTGCAGGGAGGGGTGAGCATAGGCCATATTGTGCTGGTTGCACCGCACGGCGTGCACCACCGCATCTCTGTCCTCCTGCAGCGACGCCGCAGCGTGGAACAGCACGGCGTGCCTCCCACGCCGCTGCGGCCCTTCCACCGCAGCGGACATCACCTCCATGTCGCCCCGCAACGCCTCACTCGCATAGGCGAAGTTGGAGGGGTCGCACCGCACCGCAGCCAGCGCCACCTCCCGATCCCCACGCAGCGCATCCGGGAGGTGCGCGAAGAACATCCCGTTGGTGAACCCCAGGGCCCGCAGGGCAACCTCCCTGTCCCAGAGCCCCGGGGGGATGAAGTTGCAGTTGGCTGGGTTGGCCTGCTCCCCGATCGCCGCCAGCACGACGCGCCGGTCGCTGCGGGCCTTGCTGGAGACGAAGGAGAGGGAGATGCCCACGGAAACCGCGGCGGTTGCCACCTCGGGGTCATCCCGGAGAGATTCGTCCGCCGCGGCGAAGTAATCCGCGTCGCGGGACAGGGCGTGCAGCACCACCTCGCGGTCCGCGCGGATCTCGGGGGTGGCGTAGAACAGCACATTGCTGGTGTCCAACACGCATGCCGGGCTCGCCTTCTCGATAGCCCGCATCACCGCCTCCTTGTCTGCGAAGAGGGGGTGCGACGTGATGTCCCCTGAGGCCATAGCGGCAACCGTCACCTCGCGGTCCCCCTGCAGTGCTGCCGGAAGCATGTGGTATACTGTACCCGTCCCGATTCGCACCCTGGCGTTTAGCCCAGCCAGCACCACCTCGCGATCTGCGCGGAGCTCGGGTGAGGCCCAGCGGAGGGCTGTGGGCCATGCCTCCACGAGGGGCAGCATCAGGTCGCGCTGGCTGGTGGCGCTGGGGGGGAGGGCTGCAAGGAGGCTGTGGAATGCGGGGTTCTGCGAGCCCATGGCTGCGCGGAGGACCTCGGGGTCGGCGCGGAGCTCCGGGGTGGCGTGGCAGATGGCGTCGCCGCAGCGCGCCAGCGCGGCGAGCATCACCTCCTTGTCGCCGCGCAGGGTGGGGCCTGCGAAGTCAAGCAGGTTGAGGCAGTGCCCGTCGTCGGCGCAGACCTGGCATCCCCGCAGCGCCTCCATCATGAGCTCCCTGTCGTCCGGCAGCAGCAGCTCGATGTTTTCGCAGCAGTCCCGAACGCTGTGGATCATGGCGGGGCGGAGCCCCGCGTGGTGCCACAGGGCAGCCGGGACGCAGTCCAGCCCCGCCCCGTTCATGATGGCGGCGGCACACACCTCGATGTCATTCCGGAGGTCGCGGTGCAGGTGGCGGAGCACCCTCCGGTCCAGCTGCAGTGCCTCCAGGGCAAACGCCTTGGAGGCAAGGAGCTCCCTTGACGCGAGGGCCGTCAGGCCCTCTTGAGCAACCTGCAGCATGTCGTCGTGTGAAGAGCGGAGCTCGGCGGGGGCGTGGGCCAGGGCGTCGGAGTTTGTGTTGAGGATGAGGGTGCGGGAGTCGGACGGGCTGCACCCCGCGTCGTCGAGCCGCCGGAAGTCGAGGCCTGCCCGGAGGGCGAGGGAGAGCATCTTGTCGTCGCGCAGCGCCTCGGGGAGGAGCCAGAACCTCTCGGGGTCGTGCGTCACAGCCTCTTCCGCGATCTTCCTGTTGCCGCGCAGCGCAGCCGGCATGCGGGAGAACTCCCGCACATCGTGGGAGTGGGCCAAGGCGTGGCGCATCACCTCCTTGTCGCCCCACAGCGCAGGGTCGAGGGAGCCGGGGGTGAACCTATCCGATGCCAAAGCGCATTCCCGCTGCCGGCGTGCCCAGACTGGAAGGTTTGCCAGTCGCGTGCTGCCGTCATGCAACCCCAGCAGGTATCGCTGTGGCGACGGCGTCAGGTCGATGCGTGGTGCGGAGGTGGTGGAGGTCGCCTTCGCCGCAGTGGTGTTCCCCGCGGCTGTGATGTCCGCTGCGGCGACGGGGCGCCCCCCGCGCGTCAGGATGACCTCCTGGTCAGCATCGTAGCCGAATGCGGCAGACATGCGGCGCTTCAGGTCGCCCACCGGGGTGCCGGGGCGGTACTGCAGAGTGCTCTCACGACCTGTCGGGGTGTCCCGCACCACAACCCTCTGCTGCGGCTTCGCCTTGCCAGGCATGGTGTCGGGCGCGCGGGAGAGAGAGAGAGAAAGGGAATCAAAGAGGGCCGTGTGGTGTGAATATTCTGTCCACGGGGGGAGGGGATCTTCGCTGGGCGGTAGCTAATTTCTTCGTCAATCTGCGGCTAGTTTATCAGGAAATGCAGCAAAGTGCACTGGCGGTCGCCCTGCAGCGAATATTCTTTTATAGACGTGTGGCGAGAGAGAGAGGGGGAGAGGGGGGGGGGGGTAGGTAGGCTGCAGGCACCCTCCGCGCGCCCCTGTGGTGTGGTGGTGTGTGCGATGGCCTGCTGGTGTGTCTTGACAAATTCGGGGTCGGGAGCGAAGGTAAAGGCACCTCTCCCAGCACCTTCTCGCAGTGTTGGTCCTTCATTTTGCTGTTCCCTACACCAGATGCTGGGTAAACCAGGAGCGGCCATGCACCACCACACAATGGATCGAGAAAGAGCTCTCAATCTGTCAATCCTTACATTGTCCTGACCTAGTAAAATTCCCCGTGTTGAGTCAAATTAAGCCGCATACTCCACACCTAGAAGGCAAATCGACCCCACAATGGGAGGCTGTGTAGGAGGGAGGGACAATAGGAGGGCCGGCGAGGTGGCCCACAGGGTCCTTTTTGTCGTCACTGCACCAGATATGCTGTACAAGGCAGATCAATGAACAATGGGAGGGTGTGCAGCAGTGGGGTGGAGTGATGATTGCCGAATACGACGCGGGAGTCGGGTCCTGGGCTGCACCCCGGCTTGCCGGCTCACTTGCCCAGTCCGCAGCGAGAGTTTTTTGTGACGCCTCCTGCTCCCTGGCGCCTTGTGTGCCTTTTTGCTCTGCCCCTCAGGGCGGGGGATAGCGTCAGGCCAAACAGCCGCTGTGATGACATCCCCAAAGAAACTGAGAGGGAAGGGGAGGGGGCGGTGTGCTTCTGCTAAGGGATGGGCCTGGGCTGCTGCCACAGGACAGGCCCAGCCCCTGACACTGTGGTGTATTATGTGTAAGGGACCCTCGGGAGCTGGAAAGCAGCCGTGGGTCACGGGACACGCACGAGGGAGAAAGATTAGTGGGGCGCCTGAAACAGCGCATATAAACCTCTGATACACTTCTGATACAACGGGTCTCAGGCGCCCCAAATAGACGTGTAAGGCTTCTTCTGGGCGGCAACCCCGTATCGCATTCCCTCAGTCTGCCTGGCAGGCCGGCGGCCAGGCCAGGCATCGCAAGGCCTTTACAGGCTATCCGATTGCACCGGAGAGGTTCACCCAGGGTGGTTGCAGCAACGCATCGATCTACCGCTTCACGCTGTTCGTTCCGGATACCCTGGGCGGCAGGGAATACAAAGGGGTGGGTGTGGTGGGGTCCGCGAGATACGACACACCCGCCACAGGGGATGCCCCCTCCGGCTGCCATGCGAGGACTCCGCACAAAGAGTGCGACGGCACTCACTCCATCGCTGCAGACAAGATGGCAACTGCAGCTGTGTGGCCGAAGTGTTGTGCAATAGAAAGCGGCGTGGTGCCGTTGTTGTTCGCCTTATTCACATCGGCATGTCCTTCCGTGATGAGGATGCGCAATGCGTCGGCGTGTCCACCATAAGCCGCCGCCCAACACGGAGTCTGCCCGTCGTCGTTGGCCGTATTCACATCAGCATGTCCTTCCGTGATGAGGATGCGCAATGCGTCGGCGTGTCCACCATAAGCCGCCGCCCAACACGGAGTCTGCCCGTCGTCGTTGGCCGTATTCACATCAGCATGTCCTTCCGTGATGAGGATGCGCAATGCGTCGACATGTCCCCCCTGAGCGGCGATGAAACACGGAGTCTTCCCGTTGTTGTCGGCCGTATTCACATCAGCATGACCTTCCGTGATGAGGATGCGCAATGCGTCGGCGTGTCCACCATAAGCCGCCGCCCAACACGGAGTCTGCCCGGCGTCGTTGGCCGTATTCACATCAGCATGTCCTTCCGTGATGAGGATGCGCAATGCGTCGGCGTGTCCATTCCGAGCTGCCATGGAACACGGAGTCCTCCCGTCGTTGCCGGCCTTATTCGCATCAGCATGTCCTTCCGTGATGAGGATGCGCAACGCTTCAACGTGCCCATTCTGAGCTGCAAAGTAACACGGCGTCCAACCGCCGCTGGTAGCCTTGTTCACATCAGCATGTCCTTCAGTGATGAGGAGCCGCACTGTGTCAGGATGTCCCTCATGAGCTGCCATATGACACGGAGTGCGACCACCATGTTCGCTGTCGGCGACATTCACATCAGCATGTCCTTCCGTGATGAGGATGCGCAGCGATTCAAGGTATCCCTTCTCAGCTGCGAAGAAACAGGGCGTCTTACCGTCGTTGGCAGGCTGATTCACATCAGCACGTCCTTCAGCGATGAGTGTACGAACAGTGTCGGCGTGTCCGTTCTGAGCGGCCGTGG